>JAINUG010000142.1:1200000-1800000 GCA_029706075.1 Aldrovandia affinis
TTTTACTACAGCTGGGCGTGTAAGAGGGAGAAAATAACAGAGTAGTGGAGAGGGAGGGGTGATTATTTGGCTTGTGCGCGGGACACCTCGTGCATGTCAAAATACCAGATTACATTACGGAGTAATACAGCTCGACAGAAAAGAAGCTAGTGTATGATTTTGCCAAACCACATATACTTGAATAATCAACCATATAGGCTAGTGGTGCATATTGCATTTGCCATTTTGACGTATAGTTTGAATTAACATCATAATTTTTTTTATTCACAGGTTTCTTGTTCAAAACCATCAATTCTTACAATGTACTACACGGCGTGAAAGTCCTGTTTAGCAAAGAGACAGCCCTTAAACCGTCGTGTTAACAAGCATCAGTCACTGTGCATCAGTGCAGAATCGAAGATGGAGAAGATGGAAGAAGGCGACAATGTGAGTTGTTTCCTATCCCTCCCTATAGCTCTTCACCAGTCTATGCATAAGTGTGTAGCCTAAATATATTGTCCATTTCAGAAAGATTATTTCCCACCTAAGTATTGTAGCTAAACCTAATACTGTATGAACCACCTGTGTCACCACTTGTGTGGTGGTTCATACATTATATAAGCATTCTCATGCACAGTGTAGGCCTACAACAAGTAGTAAAAAAATAAAAAAAAATAAAAAAAGACTAAACAAAAGTTGTCTGCTTTCTGATGAGGAATATTTTATATATATATATATATATATATATATATATATATAACTTCTCCATTCCTCTCTTTGTCTCTGCAAGTTAAATGAGTCAGCCTAGGTTTTACGAGACATGCAATTCAGTACTTTTCCTATTTGGCAAACATAATAGGAGGAAAGGAGTGAGGGGGGGTGGGGGGTTGCAAGGCGGTGGAGGGCGGATGGGCTGTGCCCATCGTCAGGTGGCAAGTTTAAACTTGAAGATCTGTGCTTCACTCTGTGACCTGTTCTTGCATGTATGGGGGAGAGAGCGAGAGAGAAGGTGAGGAATGAAGGAGCATGAGAGGGGGGTGGGGCACAGCTGAAGCAATGTAAAGCCATTGAGGGGAAGATGATGACACGGGAAGAAGAGGATTGCGACAGGGCCATTTTGAGGTTTATGGTGCCGTTGTTCAAATTGCTAACTGGACTGGGAAGTGCACTGTTACAGTGTGTATCTGCTCCGAGTGAAGTTTCTGTGTGTTTATACATGCCATGTACTGAGTGTGACAGTGTCTTTTGAGTCAGCATGCTCCTTATTGTGAATTGAGAAGTCCTCGGAAAGCCAAGCATTTGACGTACACATATATAAATAAATAAGTGAATATATATATACACGGTGCCCTCCAGAATTATTGGCACCCTTGGTAGAGATGAGCAAAAAGACTATGAAAAATGTATTTGTTATTCATCAGTTTGATCTTACACTGAAAATATGAGAGAAATCTAACCTTTAATAATTTGAAGTAAAATTATTAAAAGAATAAAAAAATCCTTAGCAAAAAATAAACATATTTCTCAAAAACACATGTGTCAACAATTATTGGCACCCCTGCATTTAGTACTTTGTGTGCACCCTCTCCTTGCCAACAGCACTGAGTCTTCTCCTATAACACTTGATGAGGTGGGAGAACACATAGCATGGGATCTGAGACCGTTCCTCCGTACAGAATCTCTCCAGATCAGAGTCTTCTCTCTTCAGAGTCCTTGGTCCTCGCTTGTGGACTCCCCTCTTCAGCTCACCCCACAGGTTTTCAATGGGGTTTAGGTCAGGGGACTGGGATGGCCATTGCAAAAGCTTGATTCTGTGGTCAGTGAACAATTTTTGTGTGGATTTGGAGGTATGCTTTGGATCATTGTCCTGCTGGAAGTTCCAACCATGACCCAATTTGACTTCAATTAAAGGTTAGATCTCTCTCATATTTGAGTGTAAGATCAAGCTGATGAGCAACAAATACATTTTTTCATAGCCTTTCATCTTCACCCATCTTCACCAAGAGTGCCAATAATTCTGGAGGACAGTGTATGTATGTGTGTGTGTGTGTGTGTGTGTGTGTGTGTGTGTGTGTGTGTGTGTGTGTGTGTGTGTGTAAGAATATAACTCTTACATGTAAGTATTTAGCAGTTGCTCTTATCCACTTACAAAAGTGCATACAAAAAGGTTAGGCAACAAGCAGCAAAGATTCAGAAAGATCCGTTGCAACCTTGAAGGTATGTGTCATTACGTAACATAATATTTCGTCATGTGCCATAGATCCATTGTCATGTGGTGTCATGCAGCGTCGCTCATTGATCCATTCTGTTGCTTTCCCTTCTATACAGTGAAATTGACATTAGAGCCAATACAGTCTCCATATTGCAGTGATTGGCACCGTTGAGTTTTCGTGACTAAGGTTTAGAGTGAATGGTAGTTTCTGCTGCTACAGTGGGAAGAACTGTCTGAATGTGTACAGTATGTATCTTTTTTGCTGCAGTTTTTACTATTTTATTGTCAGAATATATTTATTTTAATTTCAAGGATTATTGCGAACTCAATAGGGCACCTTAAATTCCAAGAATTTACAGTGGAGTATTGGCCTTCCTATCTTAAAACAGTAATTTCATGTTTATACCGGTCTGTTCAGTGGATGTCAATTAAACTGACAACCCCCCTGGGAAGTTGTTATGGCAACAGGGTAGAAACAGGATAATATTGGGAGGGTGGAAGAGGACCTGTTATTTCATTGAGAGAGAGACAGAGTCATGGGGAACACTATATGAACACTATACTCAGATTAGACTGACCACTGACCTGGAAGGGTACAAGTAGTTGCAGCATGCAGGTAAAACACACGTGCATTATAATATTAAAGGTCCTGAACAGTAAAAATCACATTTTCCATCAAATAGGATGATGTTTGCGTGAAACTTGATGAAAGTGGGATGTTGAAAGCCTGGAAACGGACCATTGCTGGTATGCTTATAAAGCTTAGTCAGACCCCCCCTTTGTGTAAAAAAATATATTCTGGTGTTCCAATCCTATTGACTGCCATGGGAGTATTTGTGACATCAGAAAACACAGCTCATTTTAAAACACCAATGACAGCTTACCAAAAATCACCACCTGTAAGCATCATCACTTCATAGGATGCATTCACCTCGTTTACTAGCCAGCAAACATAGCTAGCTACAAAAATTCTAACGTGATGGACAGCAATAAGTGCAGTGCTTAATTTGTGCAGGGGCTAGCCGGGGCACAGCCCCGGCAAATGCCAAGAATCCACTTTTGCGCCCCGGCAAATGTCTTACTCAGAATCAGAGCCCCAGGCTCATAAATATCTAAAGTGCGACAACAACGCATATTTTAAACTGGTATTAAACAACGATACACGCACACGCACGCACACACACACAGACAGACAGACAGACATAATAAAAAAATATTACAACGTCAACGTTTAGTTAGCTACTGATAGCAAACCGACCAAAGACAAAACAGATTCACGGTTAACTTTAATGCAGCACAAAGCTGGCTTCTGAAATGCAGCGACACAGAGGTAGGAAAAGTTGACCCTTTTTCCTCCGCGTTAGCTAGCACTGAATAAGTGTTAGCTAACATGGTAAAATCTCACTGTGTTGTGCCTACATGTCAAAAAACAAACATGTCCTTATACAATTTACCCAAAAAAGAATAGGAGTAAGAGAAATGGCTACAATTTATTAAGGTTCGGTGCACTCTCACGTCTTCCATTTCAGAAATACAGGACTCGTTGCTGACGTAGGCCAATAGTCGTGTCAAATAAGGCAAGCTCATAAATATTAGCTCCCCGCCCACTCAGCCTGCCTTAAAGCCTTGCTCATAGTCAGAGATGAGAGATGAGGCATATGTCTCCAATTATGAGAATTTTAATCAGGAAAAACGTACTAAGGATGATTTTGTGGCACACTCTAATGTAATTTACATGTGAAATACAATGACTGTGCAGGACCTTTAATAATGATGGTTTGCATTTATATGTATATATTGTTTTTCATCTCATGATCTCAAAGTGCCTTACAGTGAAGGGGTAAACTCGCCTCCATCACCGCCAACATCCGTATGGCCACTCCTGTTTGGCAGTTTTTTGTACAGACACGTTGGGGTGTCTGGACACAACTCTTCACTCTTACACAAGAGTTGCATGTCTGTGCAAAATGTGGTTGTCTCTCGTGGTTGGAGTATCGAAAGATATTTCCCTTTATCAGTGCAAGCCTAGAGTCAAATCTTGGTAAATAAATCATTTATTTGGGAACCTCCAGTACCTGATATGACGTGAGCTACGTTATGTGCATTATAAGGGTTTCATTCACCTTGTCGGATCTCTGACACAAATACACCATGCAATACTTTGTTAACTGGACCAATATGGTAACGCGCGAGGTCTGTGTCAAAGATAAATTAGTGGTGTCCCTCTGTTTACACATTTGCACATGTGTCAACAAAGGGACTTTGTGTCAACTTTGTGCTTATTTATGTTTTCAATTCGTCGCGCGGATATTTTCAAAGTACAGTGCCTTTCCCTCCCTGATTTCAGAGCAAGATAGACTTCACCTCAGATGTCCCTGATGCAACTTCCATTCGCATTGTTTGCTTACAACTATGTTTGCAAGCATTTTCGTTTTGTCTGTGGCATACATTCTGGCATGTTCATAACTTTACTTACTTCAGAATGGTCAATTAAAAAAAGCAAAAACTGTTTACATTTTTGTTATTTGAATGTGTCTATTGTTCATTGTGTTGGGGATTGTTTTCCATAAATACTTGGCCTGAGTTGCCTGTTGTGCAATACCCAGCATCTTAATGCCATAATGCTTGCCATACCATAATGCTTAATCTTCACATATATCTTTATATAGTTTTATATTTGGGATCTGAATATGTTTTCAGCATGTCTGTATGTTGTTTTTAATGAGTCATGATGACTAGACAGTAGGAGAGAGAGACAGAGAGAGAGAGAGAGAGAGAGAGAGAGAGAGAGAGAGAGAAAGAGAGAAAATACTACAGTGAGGTAGTTGAACCATTCAGAATGGAGGAAGAGAGATATATATATCTGTTATATTTGTGGTTTTACTGTGTTGATGACTGCCTCATACAAGAAGCTTGTTAATGTTAATATGTTGTTGTGTCTAACCCGATCGCTAAGTGTCAGTACACATCTGTTTACCTCATTCCAGATTAGTTCAATTCAATGGAGCGTCATTGCATGACTGACCAGAGTTTCTGCCAACAAATAAGTGCATTCAATATGTCTTAACAGGCACAAACAGATTCAACACGGTACAAGTGTCATGCACTGCTGTGCCCTGTCCAGTTAATGTATCTGTGTTGTTTGACACTCCCCCCTCCCCTCGGTATCAGTGTTAATGCACTGCAATTTCCAGTCTGGAAAGTTACTGTGCACTGAATCTGTTCATGCTGGATGAGATGTGTTTTGACATCTGTAATATAGAGCTGTGAAGAGAAGCAGTAGTGTAGTAGTTACTCCATCGTCAGGGTTGTGTAGCTGGCAACGTGGAACAGTTTGCCCCCGACAGTATTGTTTCAGAGCGCAGTGACAAGTCTCTGAATATAATGACCTATTGTGGCTCCACTAACAATGAGCAGTCTGTACACCAAGGACCAGGAGAACAATGCCTGTGTCCACTTTATGTTTCAGCGCAATATATTTGTAATTTCCTCAACAGCCCCCCCCCCCCTCTTCTCTCTCTCTCTCTTTTTCTGTAATTCATAGAAGAAGCAGGTCACCTGTTATCTCCTGTTCTCTGTGGTCACAGCAGTTATTGGCTCCCTGCAGTTTGGCTACAACACTGGGGTCATCAATGCTCCTGAACAGGTGTGTGTTTGTGCCAAACTGTGTCTGTGTGTTTCTGGGACTTGCATGTTTTCTCTGTGTTTATGTGTATGCTGTGAATGAAATGAAAGTCCATTTGCAATAAAAATGTCCATTCCTCTTTGTGAAATTACACAATGCAAGGACAGATCCATCTTGAAATTGCCTAGTTGAAATCCCATTACAGTCCAATATAGTAATTAACCTAATACAGTAATTTGATTGTAAGAGCATGATGTCACACTCTTTAATTCCCCAACCAGGTGTGGTTGTTTCTCCTGATGTAAACAAAACCACACATATTGCTACAACAGGAGGTTAGCAGTATGTGGGAAACGCCTACACACTGAGAATGCCGTCAGAGTGAATCCCCCCACTTCCAGCCTGTGATTTCAGATCCGCAGAACACATTTCAGATATATTCATTTCACTAAGCAATGACAACTGAACACATATATACAGTGCACCATAATTCCACAAGGTAGAGTGTACAAAATGCACAAGGACTTTAAATGCACATTTTTAATGGCACAGGGTTTTTAATATTGTTTGTATTTGTTTGTATTGCTGTATTTACATTGTGGTTGTAAAATGCATCTAAAGGTATCATTTAAACTCTTTGAAGCTGACCTTTCCCAAAGCCATTTATTTAATGCACTGTTGTTCAATTCATGCCTTTGAAGATAAACAAAATTCCAGAACACACTTCATTGATTTGTTGTGTGTGTGCTATACAGGATATATTGTAATATTCTGTGCTCGCCTTTATCTGCGTTACCACCTTGTGGACGCTTGCGGTTACTGTAAGTGAGTGAATTGTCCTCTTGTGTGATTCAAAGCGTAGGAAGAGTATGACTCAAAGAGTAGGAAGAGTGAGATTCCTTTCTTTGTCTCTCTCTTTTTATTTATTTCCTTGTCCCTTATTCCTCTATTTCTTTCTCTCAGTAAATCTCCTGCATTTTCAAATTCTCTCAGGGTCAAAATTGATTTTGTTGCCATGATATGAAAGCATTGCTATTGAATAAAAAAATGTTTTATCTCTTCCAAACCCCCCACATGAAATGATACTTACTTTGATATTGAACTCTCAGAAACTGCGCGACTTCTTCAACCAGACCTGGATTGAGCGGTATGGGCAGAACATCGACCCGGACGTTTGCACCCTTGTCTGGAGTTTCGCTGTAGCTGTGTTCAGCGTGGGGGGAATGGTGGGGTCGTTCAGCGTTGGGGTAATGGCCAACAAATTTGGGAGGTGAGTGAGGGCCAAGAAATGTACCGCAAATTTCCAGGTTCACTGATTCACAGTCTGAATTATGCCCTTTGGTCAGGTTCATATGTGTCTAAACGAATACTCCGTTTATCATTTCTTTGTTTCTCTCTCACTTTCCTGCTCTCCCTCTCTGCCACTCAATGTTTTTCCTCTTTTTCACTCCCCTCCACAGGCGTAAGTCCATGCTGTTTTCGAACATCTTGGCCCTAATTGGTGGAGCCTTGATGGGTTTCTCCACCCTGTTTAACTCCTTTGAGATGGTGATTGCAGGCCGGCTGGTCATTGGTGTGTTCTGTGGACTCTGCACCGGTCTGACCCCTATGTACGTGGGTGAGCTGGCGCCCACCGCCCTGCGAGGGGCTTTTGGGACCCTGCACCAGCTCGGAGTGGTGGTGGGCATCCTAGTGGCGCAGGTGAGAGA
Organism: Aldrovandia affinis; assembly: GCA_029706075.1. Lineage (NCBI taxonomy): Eukaryota > Metazoa > Chordata > Actinopteri > Notacanthiformes > Halosauridae > Aldrovandia > Aldrovandia affinis. Next base: position 1,207,526 of record JAINUG010000142.1, read on the forward strand.
GTATAGACTATAACTCCCATGAATGGGAGGGAATTTGCATGGCGTCATTACCTCGTGTTGGGGATCCTTGAAAAATACCCCTTGGTTATTTTGTTTTACATTTATTTATATATTATTTTTTTATTTATTCATATGTTTATTTATCAGGGACATAGCAAAAGCATTGGTACAATGTTAAAAAACAAGCATCAGATGCATTGCATTATGTGTTTATAGCCAAAGGCTAATTTCCAACACCTGTCCCCAATAAACTACAAGACAAAAATAAATAATACAAATAAAAACAAACAAAACAAAATGCATGCATGAACACATTAGAAAAAGAAGTACACCCACTTTTAAAAAGTAAGTTGCTTTTTGGTGGACTTTTTGAGATGCCAGTACTTTGTGGTGTATTGTAGCTTGTATTTGAGACAGTTCATTAAAGCTTCAAAACCCCACGTATCAGCAGAGGGGAGTTGCCTCATTACCCAGCATGCTCTCTCCCTGCAGATCTTTGGTTTGGAGTCTCTGCTTGGCTCAGACCTGCTTTGGCCCCTGCTGTTGGCACTGACTGCCATTCCAGCCGTACTCCAGAGCTTGATGCTGCCCTTCTGCCCTGAGAGCCCACGCTACCTTCTCATTAACATGAACCGAGAGGAACAAGCACTGAAAGGTGAGGCCACGTTGGAAAAACGCTGTTGAAACGCTGTTGAAACATTATTCCAGTTTCGATCAACAGAAAGGGCATTGTATTTAGTCACCATAGCAGTCACGGGGGGGTTGTTGCTGCAAAGAGGGCCCTTCTGTTGTGTGTCCTGTTTCATTCAGTAATTTATTTAATCAGCGTTTTTACATTGAGGATTTGTTCTGTATGGATTGTTTTGTATGTTCTGCATGGAACTGTGCTCTGTCAGTCGGGTGAGTCTGCTGACTTTGCGCGCAGTTTGTTGAGCTTCACCGGGTGACTTTGGCTGCAGTCCATTGGACCCAGAGCTCATCGGAACTGGACAACTTCTCAATCTAATCAGTCGGAGAAGAAAACTGCTTCTAACTAAGTTAGAAAGCGCTTTGAGTATCCTGGTTGAAAAGCTCTGTACAAACAAAGTTTATTGTTATTATAATTATTTTATCTGCAGTCTTTTGGGATATCTAATATGAATCCAATGGGATTTGTGTGGGGAAGTCTAGACAATAACTGAAAGGGACAGTCATGAGACGCGTTTACTCATGTCGTGTTTTCTGCTTACAAAATGCAATGTCTTAGAAACGACATTATTATAAATAAGCTGATTGTCATAGGGGCTTGTTAGAATTCTTGCTTTTTGTCTCTCTTTCTGCCTGTCCCTTTCTTGCTCCTCTCTTCCTGTTATTACCTTCATCTATTTCTCTTTCTCTTCCTCTCTCCTCCCTGTACCCCAGCCCTGGTGCGACTGCGGGGCTCTGAGGATGTGGGTACAGACATGCAGGAGATGAAGGAGGAGAGCATGAAGATGGCGATGGAGAAGAAGGTCACCATCCCTGAGCTCTTCCGCACTCCGGCCTACAGGCAGCCCATCATCATCGCCATCATGCTCCAGCTCTCCCAGCAGCTTTCGGGAATCAATGCGGTGGGTGGACTACAACTCCCAGGGGCCGGGGTTTTTCATGTGATGTAGCTGATTTGACAGATTTCTGATATCAGAAAGAAGGAGGCAGTTCCTTGCATTCAGAAAGACAAAGTCAAACAGCCAAGGCAAGTTCCAATCTGCTGTTGAAATTAGAAAAATATGATGAATTTGATCTGGGTGGAAGGTGGCATACATTTTATGATACACAATGAAAAAAATGTGTAAATCATCTGAATATTTTAATATGTGCTTCTCTCCCTTTGTTATTTGGCTAATACAGTCTAAGCCAATCAGTTCAGTCTCTTTTTCTTACTCATTCCCTCTTTCTCTCCCTCCTTCACAGGTATTCTATTACTCAACGGGTATATTTAAAACCGCAGGTGTAACCAAGCCTATCTACGCCACAATTGGAGCTGGAGTTGTGAACACTGTTTTTACAATTGTATCTGTAAGTACACTCAGTGGCAACAGTCTAGTTAAGTCATATACAATATTGATGTCATTTTATGTCATTGTGCTCACATACCCTGCAGTAAACCCCATCCCTTTCTTATTTGTTTGTCAGCTCTTCCTGGTGGAGAGGGCGGGACGAAGGACGCTACACCTCATAGGATTGGCTGGAATGGCCATCAGTGCCCTGCTCATGACAATCGCCCTCCTGTTGGTGGTGGGTTCCACTTCCAGTTAGTTTTTTGAGGCGCGGTCATATTTGACTGTCGTTTCGCTAGCAGCCGCTGTTATGAACTGTGACCTCCCCAGAGTCTGCTGTCAATAAACATACCCCTCCCCGTCCCTACCCTCTTTTTCCCTACCCTCTTTGAGGGAGCAGGTTACGTTTCCATCGATGAGTTACCTGGCCATTGTGGCGGTGTTTGGGTTCGTGGCAATGTTCGAGATGGGGCCCGGTCCGATACCCTGGTTCATCGTGGCCGAGCTCTTTGCTCAGGGTCCACGTCCTACTGCCATGGCTGTCGCCGGCTGCTCCAACTGGACTGCCAACTTCATTGTGGGCCTCAGCTTCCCCAAACTGAGGGTACTGTCTGTCTCTTTCTCTCTCTCTGTCCGTCTCTCTCGTTCTTGCTCTCTGTTTCTCTCACTCTCTACAGAGTACCTGTACAAAGTAACCTGCCACACCTGACTTCTCACCTTATTGTAAATGTGTTGTAGCATAGTTGTCACATTATGGGCATATTGGAGCTGCAGGGAAATTGTTCTATCATAACTCTGCTTTATTACCTCTTTGTGCTTATTTCAGTTTCTTTCCCTACTCCCTCCGTATGCTCCCCTGCCTCCAGCTATGCACAGCTGTGTTACTGTATTTTTTTGTATGCATCGATTCCACACATCTGTATCTCCCATCTTTCCTTCTCTCTCTCTATGTCTCACTCGCTTTTCCTCTTCTCTTTTTTTCCAGGAGTGGTGCGGCCCCTACGTCTTCATCATCTTCATCATCTTCCTCATCATCTTCTTTATCTTCACCTACTTCCGTGTCCCCGAGACAAAGGGCAGGACGTTTGAGGACATCGCCCGCGGTTTTGCGGGGTCCGCTAACGCCGCCTCCGGCTCCGCCCTGCCTTCCGACAGAGCGGTCACCCTGCCCGTCTCGCCCACCACTGAGAAATTCCCCATGGTGGAATTCACAGCGGGGGACAAAGTGCACCTACCTAGCTCCAATGCATAGGTGACGGAAAGGCATCAAACAACGAGCACAGTGTAAATGACAGGTTTACTGTAGGAAAGAGTTGGGGGATATATATATTCATGGAGAATGTATGTGGGAGGTGGTGCATGGTTTTGATCAAATATAGATGTGCAGGGAAATAGGTTGGGTATATAGGTATGGTTATTGTAACTTTAGATACATTGTGGTTAATATAATGGATGAACCCATTAGGGGCAAGGTGAATGTTTTTTCCAATTTGTGCTCCTTTTCAGTGTCTATCATTTGATTATTGTTCCCATTGTGAAGGTTTCAAGGGAATTTATATGTAAGAGTCTTTCAAGTATTAAGTTATTCATTAATAAGCCTGACTAGCTTTAACAATGCCAAGACGCACACATTTCTGTAAGAGTAGTTACTCAATACAAAGGAATCAAATGTGTACAAAGTATTTCTGGTAACCGCCTCACAATTTTCCCATTTTAAAGGGCAAACGCACTGAAAATCAATAACTTGATATGTTATTTAGTAATTGGGTATGCTACTATATTTCTTTGCAGAAGAGGGAAAATAACTGCTTTCCCATGAAATGTCTTGCCTACATTTTTTCATATTGCACTTTTTATAGATCTCTTTGCTATCAAATAACCTTAAACTCATTGTATATCTTTATGGCCTTCTCGTGGCCTTACTGTGGCATAATCCTGCCTTTTTATAGAGAAAAAACTGCAGTGTTTATAGTTTTAGTATTACATAATAGTATTCCATATTCGGTACATACTGAATAACATATCAAAACACAGATCTCTGGGCCTCCCGCGTGGTCTAGTGGTTTAAATGTCCGACGCTGGCCACGGCGACCGGGGCTCGATTCCCGGTCGCGCCAGAGTCGGCTCTGGTCGGGAGTGCCATCGGGGCGGCAATTGGCTGTCTGCCCCAGGGAGAGAGGGACTATTGAATCTCAGGTTAAGAACAGATTGTAAATAGCTCGTAAATAGGTAGAAAGAGACTGTGTGTATATATATATACGTATATATATATATATATGGAAAGCAAATATTCTCAGCTTTACTTGAACATACTTTGCCATCAATTGCTTGGCCTTGCCTTGCTGATCAAGCTGACATTAGAGAGAATTATACCATAACAATCACTGGTAATTTGCCCATGCAGTGAAATAAGTAATATATATGTTAAATACATGCTACTGCTTCTACAGTAATCATGACATTGATTCAGGCTAGTGTGGTTCGATGGGCATTTTTAAAACAGTTTTTCACTGGATTTGATGTAAGAATACGTATGTAGTGATTATATTCGCAGCGTTTCGTAGAAATAATGATTATTATATATTTTTTTAAATTATTATTTATTTCAGATTTTTTCCCCATTTTTCTCCCAATTTGGTGGCCAATCTTACCTTCTATTTCCTCAATTTGCCCTTCCCCCATGAGGCCGAGGCCGGCAATGAACCACCTCCTCCGAGACAGAACTCGCCTATTTATTTTGCCCACAGGGAAGTGGCTGGACGCCACTGGATGCCCCCAAATGGGGCTCCCAGCCAGAACCAGGCTGGCGCAGCCGGGGTTTGAGCCCCAGCCCCAGCCCCAGTGGGCAGCCTGCATTCTGGGCACATGGTTTTACTCTTACACCAGCTGAAGCTCCATTATTAAATTCATTAATAATAATGTGAGTGGTTATTTTACAAGGACCAAAATGATATTAAACGGAGGTGATAAGGCTGTTTGTCAGTATTTCTATCCAATGCCCTTTACAGTTGGCTTGTTGACATTATAAAATGATTATATAATGGAAATTGGTACACAATGATTTAGTGTTAAATGCCTCCCGAAGGATATCTAACACATGATACGTTGAATCGTTACACAGAGGATTATCTCACTGACACTGGCACAATTTGTTGTATTAACAGAGTATATGTGTAAAATATGTAACTTTTTTTTTTGCCATTGACTTTTTGTTGTTCACGCATTTATAATCAAGCACTTTTCTAGATTTTGCCCTCAAATGACTACTGTTACTATCATGCTATCTCTGTAAGCATGTTTTTATGTATACATTACACTGGAATTTACATTCCATTTTCCATTTTAAGTATTTAGCAGATGCTCTTATCCAGAGCGACTTACTCACATTCTCACATTCTCTGTATTGCTTAACAGATCTCTTAACAGATCTCTCCTTCTATATTTTTAATGGCAACAGTCCCCCATATTACTAAATGATACACTAGTACTGTATTATTTTATGTTGTGAATTGTGGGAGTACATTTTTAATATGTATATTTTGAAAGCAGTGGGTATAATGGATATATGTTTATTTATTGTTTATTGTGAAATTTACAGGGTCATATGAAAATGAGATTGATATACAGTGTTAAAGTTATGTTGCATGAAATCAGCCAGTTACCAGAAAAAGGTCAATATCCATGAGATGCTGAATATTAGACACGTTATGTGAACATACGTTTGCCTACCCAGAAGCAAAAACATAACTAATTTAAGCTGGTATGAATCCCAAATCCACTTACATTTCTCATATGATATATTCATGTCATTTCACTGTATTTCTTGTCAATACATTTTTTATTTTGCATTGTGTATTGTGTTTTAAGTTGTGTTTTAAGTCGCTAAAACCGGAAGCTACATTCTAAAGAAATAAAACCATATTTATTTATTTTTACCAGAAATTTGTGGCTTTCATTATTTTGCTGTCATTGCTTCCTATGCTTTATTGATATATTCTTTTCTTCAATTTTCAGTACATTTCAACATTTACATTATACATATATTTATGTATGTTCTCTTTCGTATATTATGGAATATGGCAAGTAATGTTAAATATATTTGTATATATATTAACATAATCTAAAGGCTTTAATTGTTAGTATGAATGTTACTGGTAGACCATTCATTTGCATACATCTGTCTGTATGCCTTTATTTCCTTCTTTATCTGTGTGCATCTGTCTACCTCTCTCTAGCTCAGGTACTGAAGTGTTTCAGAATCATTGCCTTGTTTGATATTTCACACTAAGATTAGCTTTCCGTAAGTCTTTCCTAAAAAAAAAAAAAAAATGTGTTAAAAGGCTGTACCTGTTCCCTCTGTCTCTCTTGCTGTTGTCTTTTTTGTGCCACACCATGTCTCCCTTTCTGTCTTGTCAGCGTTGGTGAAGTGTAGAATCCGCTCTTGTCAGAATGTTCAGAAATATTCTGTGTTCCGTATTTGTCTCTTTTGAGCTCCTAACTTGAATCTGTCAATATAGTGGAGATTTGTATTTCTAATATGTTTGAAAAGTTTGTTTGTTTGCTCTGTGGACATGTGAACGTTTTGAGATGTTAAAGGATGAAAGTGACACAACGCATACAAATGTACACGCAGGCGCATACAGCAATATAGTGAAATGTATCTCCTTTGGAAAAGGTTTCGGTGTATATGTATATGAATTATTCTATACTTTCAATAAAATATCAATCTTCCTCTGCTTTACAGTCAACTATTCGGCTACTCCAGCTATTGGTTGTGTTTGTCATCAAGTCATAGACAGGTTTCTCAGCTACATTCCTGGAAGGCTATTGTCCAGCAGGGTTTTCAACATGCTTTAAATGTAAGTTATCCCATCAGATATTTATAAGAACATAAGAATACATAATGACGAGCCCGTTCAGCCCATCTAGGCTCGTCATGTCCTAATCTAAAGAGTATCTAGTACTGCATCTAGCTTAGACTTGAATAGCCCAAGTGTTTCTGCCTCTACTACCTGACCTGGCAAGCTGTTCCAGGCACTGACAACTCTCTGTGTAAAGAAAAACGTCCTATTATCCATGCAGAATTTGCCTTGAACTAATTTCCACCTGTGGCCTCTTGTTCTGCTGACCCCACTTATCTTAAATCTTTGCTAGTTCACTTTGTTAATCCCTTTTAGGAATTTGAAAACCTCAATCAAATCCCCCCCCGTTTGCTAAGCTTAAATAGATTGAGTGACTTAAGTCTATCCTCATAACTTTTACCTTCCAGACGAGGTATCAATTTAGTTGCCCTCCTTTGAACTTTTTCAAGAGCTTCTATATCTTTCTTGTAGTGCATTGTCCAGAACTGCACACAGTACTCTAAGTGAGGTCTGACAAAGGCATTATATAACATTAATATAACCTCTTTTGATTTATGCTCAATACATTTTGCTATGTATCCCAGCATCCTGTTGGCCCTTTTCACTGCTGTAGCACACTGCTTTGATGCAGATAGACTTTGATCAAGTACAATCTTTTTCAAATTGAACACCTACTAACTTTTCTCTTCCCATAAAATACTCATGTCTAATGTTTTTATTTCCCACATTCATAATTTTACATTTAGCAATATTTAATGTAATCTGCCACGTTTCTGCCCATTCTTGGATTTTGTTTAAATCATCTTGGATTACTTTAGTCAATTCCAAACTGTTTGCCAACCCCCCAAGTTTAGTATCATCTGCAAATGTAACTATTTTGCTACTAACATCCATATCAAGATCATTTATGTAAACAAGGAAGAGCAAAGGTCCCAGCACTGATCCCTGTGGGACACCACTGCCCACAGCACCTAGGTCAGATACAGCCCCACCTACTGTTACTCTTTGTATTTGCCCTTGCAGCCAATTATGAACCCACTCTGAAACAACTCCTGCAATTCCTACTGAATTCATTTGAACAATGAGCCTCTCCTGTGGTACCTTGTCAAATGCTTTCTGAAAGTCCAAATATATAATATCATAAGCCTGGCTCAGGTCAACACACTTTGTAGCCTCTTCAAAACACACTTTTTCTTACATATTAAGCCTGCTAATGTAATTGAGAACAACTTGTAAAATAGAACATCTGTTGCGACCTGGTCCACAGGCAACACGATAAACAAGAATCATTGGAAAGAAAGAAAAAAACTGATAAAGTGAGAAAGGGACAAATGTGTTTGATTGCAGACCCTTTTTGAAAATGGTTCTAGTTTGAGACATCAGCATACTGGAAGGCTTTGGAACAGCCTATGCAACCCTTAGCTCCTGGTACAAGCAACTTGATTAATGTACTAGAAACAAGATTGTAAGAGAGTTTACAGAATGCTAGCAATCAAGAAAGGTGTGTTCCGGTAGGAAAGTAAAATTGGTTCAATCAAGAGAAGAGAGTAAAATTTTGTGGTTATTTGCTTGATAGGATCAAAAACCTGCAAACCTGGAGCATCAGGGCTGGGTAGAACTACACAGTATTCTACCTTTCTTAGGAATATGCTATATCTACTTGTGTCCACCAGGTGTCAGTGTTTACTTTATAAAGTACCTGTTGTAAAACACTGCTTTTGTGGAGAGCGGTAGCGTGTCTGGAAATTGAGAGAGAGCATGTAAAAATGTAAAAATTAAATTGTGAGAAAGATATTGGAGGTAGCAGGAGGAAGAGTTGATGAATGGGAAAAGTTAAAGAAATTATGATGTACAAAGCAAGCAAAGAATGATGAGGAAAAAAGCTTTTTTTTTTTTAACCTAGATTGGTTTAGTCTGATATGGGCATTGTGCTCTACCACTGCATGCCAAACTATTCCAATAATTTATTTATATGTGAGTCTTATTCAATTTAGGGAGGGGGGAGAGAAAGATGGAGAGACAAAGAGACTTAGTTAGTTCTTTCAGCATGTCTAGACATTTTTTCTACAAACCCGTCAAACTAGTTCCTTACTCTGCCACACTTTCACTGCCAGAATGTGTGTGGTGTGTGTTTATAGTCCTGTCATTCATTGTGTGCGGTATACACTGAATTCACCACACTGCTATGTTCTTGCTTACCTTGTTATTTTTACTTCCCCCCTTCCCTCTTTCTCTCTCTCTCTTTCTCTCTCTCTCTCACCCTCTCAGAGATAAAATGAGCAGACAGACTCCTCCTCCCTCTTTCCCTCCCTCTCTTTCTCGTTCTCTCCCTCCCTTCTTCTGTTAGTGTTCTTTTCAAGTGGAGATGTGGAGTGTCTTTCTGTCTCTCTCACTGTTTCTCCAGCCAAATTCAGCTGAGGAAGGTAAGGACAGACTTTTTTTGGATGCGTATGCGCATATATTTTGTTGTACGTACACACTTGAATGTTTGTATACGCACTTGTGCGTGCGTCCGTGAATGACTGCCTGAGGATGTTTAATTGTCATTGTGGTCCCTGGGTCTACATGTGTGTGTGTGTGTGTGTGTGTGTGTGTGTGTGTGTGTGTGTGTGTGTGTGTGTGTGTGTGTGTGTGTGTGTGTGTGTGTGTGTGTGTGTGTGTGTGTGTGTGTGTGTGTGTGTATGCGCTCTCTCTGAATGGGACTGATTGCAAGCTGCAAGTGCTCTGGTTCTGCAGAAAATAGTTGAAAATAGAGTCTAAAATGGATGGGTAAGGGAGGGGAACAACCTTCGGATCCCTTTATCCCTCATTCATGATATCATCATTTGGACAGTACAGGCCCCCACATTCTTTCAAATCTGCTCAGAAACAAAACACCCCCACCCCCCACCCTCACCCCCCAACTAGAAAATCTGTCGTCCTTTTTCATCTTTCTCTCCTTTGTCAAGATGCGATGGATTGACCAGGGTCTCTGTTATTCAAACATCCCATTTCCAATAAGCACTTTCAATTATTCAGTGTTATGTATAACTTTATAATCATCATGTTAGCTCTTTCCCTGCAGTTATTGACACTTGTACTGTTATACGTGTAGCAGCTTCAATGATTTCATGTTTTAGGGCTTGCATCCAAGTGTATGTGGATTGTCAGATGTGCGTGGTGGGTTGTTGCAAAAAGACTGAGTAAGAGTCAAATGACTCATTTTGGATGTGCATTGTAGTGGTGTGTGTGTGTGTGTGTGTGTGTGTATGTGTGTGTGTTTGCGCACTGCACATACATGCATGCAGGATCTATTTGAGTGTGTTTGTCTGCCTGTCTCTGTGAATAATGCCTTTTGTGTGTTTTGTGTCTGCCTTTCCAAGACATGTTTGCATGTGTGAGTAATTGTGCAGTTGCACAGTTGTATTTTTGCGTGTTGCTAGATTCCCGGGCATTTTGCCTATTGCCATGTTCTTCCTATGCCATTGTCCTAGAGAGATGGTTGAATTTAATTCCACTTATTTTTCCAACAGTATGCATAACAGCTGGTATTTACAGAGAGGGAGGGATGAGAGAAAGGGAGGGAGGGGGATGTCCAGTTGCTCACCGTCAGGGTTCATATATTGACTGATTTAGCACACTAATACAGTATTAACCCAATAGCACATCTCTCCCACTGTAAAATAAAAATATTATTGCAAAAGTATATATATATATATATATATATATATATATATATATGTTTCATTATTTTTTATTTTCATAAGCAGGTATTCTCACAATCATATACGTTGTTTTAAAAAAAGAATGTGGATCATTGACTTTGAATCGCCCTGGTATTCAAAGTCAATCCTCGAGGGCTGAAAATGGTCTTTGGTATTTATATCCACCTAAAATGTTAATGAATGCATTTAAACCTTCCTTTGGGTGCAACACTAAATCATCCACTATTCCAAGTCTGAATACATGCTTGCGTGCATGTATGTGTGCGTGTGTGTGCGAAGAAGAAGACAGAGAGCTGATGGTACAAGACGCTTTATGTGCCATGCTCCTGCAGGACCCTGACAAACACCCCCCACCCCCACCAGCTGAAGATCACCTCCTGTTGGCCAGTCTCCAGACTGGCTCTGCCTCTGTGTGAGCAAGTGGTCCATGCGTGCTATGGAAGGTCCTTCGGTCTTTACATCCACCTGAGATTAATGGATGCATTTAGTCATATGGATACAGCATCATATCCTGAAACGGCGTCTCACTTGCGAGGCACGTGCTGCGGTGAAACCAGCAGGAACAGCCTTGTTCCGGACTGTCCCAGAGGGCATCGGGTTCAAGACCCACAGTTGAGATCGCACCTCTAACTCTCACTCTTGCGGGTGTGATTTTCAGAGGAGGGGGGTAGTGCAACCAGAGCATGAGATCAGGCCAATTGTCGGCGGCATCCAGAACCCCAGTCTCAGAGTCAGTGAGGATGAGACAGGAGTGAAGGGCACCGCTGGGCTGCTTGACTGCCAGGCTGCTCGTCCCCATGGCTGTGAAAAAAAATGTGCGGCGCTTGACATGGTGCTCTCCGCTCTGCCCGCTGACCTGCTGTGATGCACTTTCGGGGCTTTTTTTTGTTGTCGTGGCAGTCCATCATTTGCTTTTACTGTGTCACTGTGTTTGCAAACACTTCTTTCCAAAAAAACATGTCTGATGGTGTGTGTGTGTGTGTGTGTGTGTACGGAGGGGGTGATGGTGGCCTGTCTGTTTTTAAGCTGCTGTAAGCTTTGTTAATTACCTTCAATTACACCATCATTGCTGTGTGATACTGTAGAACATAGTGTCAAGACCAACTCAAACTGTTTTACTGAAGGAGACTCCTGGCTGAGCTGATGCACTGTTGAGCTTGGTAAAGCAACTGTCACTGCACGAGGGGCTGTGCACTGCCAGGTCGTTTCACAGGATTTGTCCCAGTCCCAGACAACTTAGCCTAGATTAATGTTAGGGAAGATTTAAACTAATCAGGGCTGCTAAACCATGCTAAACCATGCCATAATGTTGATGCCAAGAGGGATGCAGTAAAAATTTCCCAAAACCCCTGTTCTAATACTGTGGGCGTGTGTGTGTGTATGGCTGTGTGTGTGTCTGTGTGTGTGTGCATAGCTGTGTGTGTTGTAAGAACGTATGTGTAAAGTGTTCGCAAAGGGAATAAAGCTATGTATAAGGGCGTGTGTTTCTGTGTTTGTGCATGATGTGTTTGTGTGTAGGAAGTCTGGGTTTGTATGTAATCATGGAGGGGATGGGGATACGTGTGTCTGTCTGTGTGTGTGTGCGCACATATGTGTGTACGCGTTTGTGTGTGTTTGCATGTATGGTGTGTGTTTGTGTGCATGTGTGCATGTTTGTATGTGTGTGTATGTGTGCATGTATATGAGCATGTGTGTGTGTATGTGTGTGTGCGTATGTTTATGTGTGTGTGCATGTGCGTGTGTGTGCGTGTGCGCATGTGTTTATATGTGTGTGTGTGTGTGCATACATGTGTTTGTGTTTATGTGTGTGTGTGCACACGTGTGTGTGTGTGTGTGCGTGTGTTTATATGTGTGTGTGTGTGCATACATGTGTTTATGTGTGTGTGTGTGTGTGTGTGTGTGTGTGCGCACGTGTGTGTGTGTGCATGCGTTTGTGTGTGTGTGTGCGCGCGTGTGTTTATTGAGAGAAGATGAGGGTTCTTCTCTCCAGCGGTAAGTTTATTTTGTGGGGGAACATTTTTGTGGTCCTTGCATGTGATGTTGGTGTGGGCAGGGCTGTAGTGCAGCCGTGCGGCTGAGTCACATGCTGCGATTTGGTGGCTCCATGCACTTCAACCAGACCGTAGCATCCCCATCAGCCCTGGGGCACCACTCAGCCCTGTGTCAGAGGGCAGGTGCTGTGACCCCCTGCTGGAGAGAGACACACACAGAGCCCATGACAGCTTTGACAGTCCAAGACAAGAAAGAGTTTCATTCAGCGGTTCCATTGCAGTGCTCTGGGTGTAGCGTTGAAGCTCCTGGAGATCATGTTTACCCCCAGACTGATGAATAAGGGAGAGCTCCCTCTCTTGCAGTCTGTGGTTCAGGGTAATGACAGTGCTGACTGGCCTGTTGTGACAGTCTGTGGACACTCACATCTGGAGCATATTAGCAGAGAGAGAGGAGGATGGAGGATGGGGGGGGGGGGCACCCTAACACAGTGGCAGCATACCAAAGCAGTGCATTAACACTGAAGCAGGAGGTAGATATCAGCATAATTTACACACCCACACATTGGACATGAATATTAACATTAGCAATGAGTCTTAAGAGACAGGGTATGTACAGTTCACAATGGATGAAAAATCGGAAACTACTGTACTACATTAAGGAAGATAGGTCGGAGATGATGCCGGTTCACACCTAACACTGACACAGTAATAAATGGAAATGTTACTAGCACAGTAACTAAGTGAAAGTCAAAACCAATATTTACATTCACGAGAATTTGTGCGGTTCTCAATTGTATGCGGTAGCTATGCATTACGGAAACAAGCACGGTGTGCATAAACATTTAACTCGTCAATTTAATAAGTACACCTTATTGTTTTGAAGAAGTTGAACACGCTAAATTACTTGTCTAAATGGGAATAAAGGGAAATGGAAACGATTCGCATGAAAAGTAACCTGCACCTTTACTGCATTTAAAAAATCGACCATTCTCCGGTGCGAATGATGAATCAAGTCATCACTAACTACATAAACACCTGACGCTAATTTGGGGCTTGCTCTAATCACGTGATACCACTTTTCCCAACCAAAAAAAATAATAATAATTGAAGCGATTTGTACTGTTCCAATTTTGCTGAGACTGTTTAATGGCAACGTATCTAATGCCTGAGCGGATTAACTACCAAGTGTGATCACCCGTCCGTATGCAATGACTGAACGGACACAGACTGAACGGAGTAGAGTACGTTAGCACTGTTACATATTTACTGACTGAGCTGAGTAGGCTACAGTGTGTTAACACCAGTCTGTGTCTAATGACTGAGCGGAATACAGTACGTTAACACTGTTCCATATTTACTGACTGAGCTGAGTGCAGTGTGTTAACACCAGTCTGTATCTAATGACTCAACGGAGTAGAGTACTTTAGTATTGTTCCATATTTACTGACTGAGCTGAGTAGGCTACAGTGTGTTAACACTAGTCTGTGTCTAATGACTGAGCGGAATACAGTACGTTAACACTGTTCCATATTTGTGTCTAATGACTGAACGGAGTAGAGTACGTTAGCACTGTTCCATATTTACTGACTGAGCTGAGTAGGCTACAGTGTGTTAACACCAGTCTGTGTCTAATGACTGAGCGGAATACAGTACGTTAACACTGTTCCATATTTGTGTCTAATGACTGAACGGAGTAGAGTACGTTAGCACTGTTCCATATTTACTGACTGAGCTGAGTGCTTGTGATAGCACCAGTCTGTATCTAAAGACTGAGGACAGTGTGTTAACACCAGTCTTGACGGGGGAGTTGTATGAGTGCCCCAGTACAAACAGTGACACACATCAATAATGTAGCAAAAACACATCCCTTGTTTAAGTTCCTCCAAAGCCCAGTGTCACGTTGATGAATAATAGAGAAAAAAAGAGGGAGAGGATGAGACAGAGATGGAGGGACAGATGGAAAGAGAGTGATGGCGAGAGGGGGTTAAAGCAGTTTATACACTGAGTGACTGACTGGACACCACAATGCATTAATACTGCACTTAAAGGGGGATTGCAGAGACAGCACTTTTTCCATCATCCATTGGGGACAAAGTTTCCATCCCCACATGCTAAGGACAAGATTACAGTGTAGGCCTTCCTGTCTTTCCAAACAAACAACATGGTGCATACCGCTGGAATGAAAGTTAACTGGAAATATGCCAATTGTAATGGGAGATAATGATACATTTCAAATGAAACAGCGTTCTTTTAATTTAGCACCTGCCTTGATCTAATGTATGACATCCTTAAGATTATAAAAGCTATGGTATACTGAAAGTATAGGGTTTTGCTGCAATAATAATAACAGTAGTGCAGTATTTGAGTCAGTGGAAAGTCCCTGTAAAGATGTGTGCGAGAGCTTTTACTTTTAAGTGCTTAAAACATGAAAATATCAACCGTTATAATTAATCTGAAAGGATCAGAGATATGTGTGGGCTAGGGAGAGAGCGGGGGGTGGAGTGAGAGCTAGAGAGAGAGAGGGACAGAAACAGAGAAAAGGAAAGAAGTAGCAGAACAGAAAATGAGGGATAGAAAGAGAGTTTTGAGAGGTCCTCCATCTGTGAGCATAATCCCCCCAAAATCTATTTACATTCAGTGGTGAGAGAGAGAGGGAGACTTTGAGATCACCTTTACTATACAGTATCAGTGTTTTGTTTTTTAAAGAAAAGAAGATGAATAGACTAAAAAGAGGGTCCTTGGTGGTCCTCTTTTCTTCACCATTATACTCCATTTACTTAGCCAAACAAGTTAATCTCAAAGACCAAACAGTATAGTCTACTAACTATGCATTACTCTCATTTCAGAGAGAGAGAGAGAGCGAGAGAGAGAAGAGGGGTTTAACGCTAAGATGAGAAACGATATCAATGCTTTATTGTGGAAACAATTTAAAAAGCAATGCAGAGAATTGATATGACCCTTCCTCTGCATATCTCTGTTTGTTCATGTGACTAACCATGTGTTCAGTTTACTGGTCTTATCTTTATAACCATTATCTGCACATTACATCCAGTTGGTCATAGAGATTACAAAATGGAAACTGTGTTTCGAGCAATGGTTAGAGCACTGGGCTTGTAATGTAAAGGTTGCAGGTTTGATTCCCCAGTGGGGCATTGCTGTTGTACCTTTGATCAAGGTATTTAACCTGAATTGCTTCAGTAAAGTATTCAGCTGTATAAATTGATTCTATATAACGACGCGTAAACTGTGTAAGTTGATCTGGATAAGAGTGTCTGCTAAATGCCTGTAAAGAAAAAAAACCCCGCTGCTTTTCATGTGTAAATAAATGCTGGATTAAATATGAAACATGCAACTTTAATATCTGAAAGGAAGAAATTATTCATTTGTAAACAGAAGCAGCTGGATTATATATACTCCTCTGCCATTGAAGCACTTTATCTAATTAGTTCATGTTTATGGTGTATTGACGATCCCTATGGTTTATAAAACCATACGCTTGCTCTCACAGGGAGAGTTTTGATGTCTGTCAGTCGCTGCTGAAATCTTGTAAAGCCCTCCCTTTGTTGAAATAGAATGCTCACATTTTACGATTTGCAATTTATAAAATAATTTCCAACTCAACACCTTGTTCCATTTAACTTAAGATGTGCTCTTTAACTCTGACTTTTAATTAATCCGTTTTCCTTGTTTATTTTCATTGACATCTTTCCTTGCATCAAAAACAGTTTTTTGGTAGCTAAAACAAGAGCTGTTATCTACAGGTTTTTTTTCCAGAAATATGTTGTCACATAATATATAAGGCAGGTAATGTGGGAGCCTCAGGTCTTGGTTGGATGGCAGGCCACACAACACAACTCGCAAACCAAAACTTCTTTACTGATTGAGCAAATGTGGTCCACAATAAGAATGATTATATTACAACTATCCCTGCCACTGCTACTATGACAATGATACATTATAATAGTAGTAATAACTGACACCTCTACTCTCTCTCTCTCTCTCTCTCTCTCTCTCTCTCTCTCTCTCTCTCTCTCTCTTACACTCAGTGATGCTGTTGGACACCACAGAATCCACATCTGATCTAGGCTGGGTCACCTATCCAGACACTGGGGTGAGTAATATTGCAAGTAAATGAAATGCTCTGCTATAAATAGTAAAATAATCATTATAATGACTGCAATTAGGATCAAAATAATTTCTCATCATCATGTACATACATTAATAATAAATATGACAACGTTGAATGTAAATGCACATCAGTTGCTTTTGGGCAGTTATGTATGTGCACAAATGTTTTCTGTGGAGGAAATGTGATGTGAAGTGATCATTTGATGGAGATATGCTTATCTGACCCGGGGCACAAAGTTGAGAGAAAGAGAGATGCTGAGAGAGAAAGAGAGAGAGAGGAGCATGGCTTCTGTTAGCCCCCTCTCTCCATCTCTTTCAATGCTGTGTCTCCCCACCCTTTCATCTCCCCTTCTCTCCTCCCACCTTTGAGGGCTTGAGGGTTTTTCATTTCTGTTCTGCTAGCATTCATTTGGTGACATCATTATTTGTTGGACTGGATGGGTTAAGTCTATTCCCTTGCTGAGCAGAAGCTGGTGATACAAACCGACCAATGATGTCTGCTGCTTCAATGTCCTCAAGGAGTTATGTACCCTTGACCTACAGTGTGCCATCTTTCTTTCTCTACTTCTACCTCTTTCATACTCTCTCTATTTGTCCCTCTCCTTACCTTTCCCTCTCTTTTATTACTATTCTTTCTCTAGTCTCTATCTTTCTTTCGCTTGTCATCCCCCGCTCCACTGTGTCAATTGGATTTAATTGAGATTAAGACATGCACCTAGGTCTGAGGGGCAGTGTTTTTCCAGTATATTTATTTTCTTTACATGAGAGAGAGAGAGAGAGAGAGAGAGAGAGAGAGAGAGAGAGAGAGAGAGAGAGAGAGAGAGAAAAGGGGAGGGATGGAGGACTGATAAACACAAAACAGGGAGATTATATTATTTATGGTAGTTCAAACACAAGACCATGCACGCGATTCCCTCCACACGAACATACACTTGAGTGTGCACAGACATGCCTGAGTCTTTGGTTTGTTCCCTGCTCTAAAATTTCCTCACCTCTTCTCCTAGGCGGGGTATGAAAGTCTTAAGTGTGCCCATACTTTATATATGCCTGAACACATCTAATGTGGACACTTTCCACATCTATATTGATGGTAATGAATGGCACGTATGTAAGATTATGACTAAAAGGTCTTCTCTCTCAGTGTGGTGTCAGGGTTCATGTGTGTGTCTGTGCATGTGTGCATATGTGCATGCGTGTGTGTGCTTGTGTGTATGTATATACAGCAGTACCCTCCAAAATTATTCACACCCTTGATAGATGAGCAAAGAAGGCTGTATAAAATAAACAATACAGGTATGGAGCTATATTGTTTCCTCAAAACTTCTATGATTTTATATTAATACAATTGCACAGAGAAAAATATTTTGTTTAATATAAAAAATAAGTTATATTTTTCCACAAAAAAGATATGGGTTACAATTATTCACACCCCTGTGAATCATACCTCCCCCTCGCAAGGATAACACTACTCAGTTGTCTTCTATAGTGCTTTATGAGATTAGTGAAACATATTGTTGGAGACTGCCCTTGTGAATTGCACCTCTTCAATACAAATCACTAATTTTCGATCGCCGATTGTCAAGACTGAGATGGCCAGTAATTTTGTGGTCAGTTAACTATTTCTTGGTTGATTTTGAGGTATGCTAGGGATAATTGTCTTGCTGAAAGTTCCATTTGTGGCTAAGTTTCAGATTCCTGGGAGAGGGAACAAGGTTTTTTGGTCAAAATGTTTTAGTACTTGCTGGAATTTATGATTGACCTTAACAAGAGGACCAGTAGATGCAAAACAACCCCATAACATACAAGATCCACCATCATATTTAACCATAGATATGACTTTATTTTCAACATAAGCGTCCTTCTTCCGATGCCAATCAGAGTTCCAATGCCGTTTAGCAAACTCCAAAAAAACTCTTATTGTTGTTGATTTCCCTCAATAGAGGATTTTTTCTGGCAACCCTTCCAAAGGCCTATTGGCATGGAGGTAACGTCTGATGGTAGATTTGGAGACTTTGTGTCACCAAGATGCAGGTTTTGGAGAGCTCCAACTGTGGCCCTGGGATATTTCTTTGCCTTCCAAACCATCTGCTTCTGTGCATGGGGGCAAGTTCCACTTGCGAGAGTTCTTTGCCTTTCCACATGGTGATGGATGACAAGTACATTTTACATGTGCATTACCTCATGTTTACATCCCAGTAAAAGAGGAAGCCATTGGAGGCCACAGTAAATTGCCCTAAGATTAACTTTAAAAAGTAGCATGTTAATGCAGATTTGTTTTTGTTAGATTTTATTGAAAATAATTATTAGGGGTGTGAATAATTGTGAATAATCTTTTTGGGGAAAAAATATTACCACATTTTTCTCTGAACAATTGTAGAGTGTTTTTCCAAAAATCACTTATTTAGTTTTGGTCATGGGACTTGTATCAGTATAAAAGAATATAATTTCCCATTTTCTGAGCATACAATATAGCTCATTACCTATATTGTTGATTTTATACAGCCTTCTTTGTTCATCTTTATCAAGGGTGTGAATCATTTTGGAGGGTACTGTATGTGTGTGCATATGTGTGTGTGTGTGTGTGTGTGTGTGTGTGTGTGGATGTTTGTGTGTGTGTGTGTGTGTGTGTGTGTGTGTGTGTGTGTGTGTGTGTGATGTTTGTGTGTGTGTGTGTGTGTGTGTGTGTGTGTGTGTGTGTGTGTGTGTGTGTGTGTGTGTGTGTGTGTGTGTATGCGTGTATGTGTGTGTGTGTATGTGTGTGTCCGTGAGTGCATGTGTGTCCATATGTGTGTGTGTGTGTATGTGTGTGCTATTTAAGTCCTCTCTGACAGCCCTCCCTCCCATGTAATCACATACCATCAGCCTGTCCTTCATTTTTAATAATTTGTTTTGGTCAGTGGGATGAAGTGAGTGTGCTGGACGACCGAGGGAAACTGATCCGCACCTTCGAGGTCTGCAACGTCAACCAGAACCCCCATCTTCAGGACAACTGGTTGGCCACGCCCTTCCTGTACCGCCACTCTGCACCCCGGATTTTCGTGACCCTGCGATTCTCTGTGCGGGACTGCGCCAGTCTGCGCTCCCCATCCCCGTCCTGCAGGGAGACCCTCACCCTCTACTATAGGCAGGCTGACTCTCAGCGGGAGATCGAGAGAACCTGGGGAGGACAGGTGAAGGCACTGGGCCCCAGACAATAAAGGGTTTCATGCATCTTACAACATATTGCATAAACTACATTACCCATGATACACTGGCACACTGGAGTGTTGTTGGCCCATGGGATTTATGATGTATCTAAAAGTGAGGAATTGATTTGCAGATCAGTCTATCTGAAAAGCTGGGAAATACAAATCAACACTAAATCACTGTATTGTACTGTACATAACTAAGTTCCCTGCACTGCACCAGTCGATGCTAACACTGATCCATATTTTAAAAACCTGATCCATATTTAACCCTGCATGTCGCAACTGGTAAAGGCACTCGCCCAGAGTGCAGGTTGCCCACTGCAACCGAGGTTTGATCCCAGCCCGCTGCGCCAGCCCGACCCTGGCCGGGAGCTTCATTCGGGGCTGTCCGCCCCAGGAGAAGGGGGAGGGAAATCCAGCATGAGCTCACCATGTGCACAGAAAGCTGAATTGAAGAAATAGATGGAACAATTGGCCACCAAATTGAGAGATAAATGGGGAAAAAATCTGAAATAAATGCTTTTTCAGGTTTAATAGAAATGTATCATGCATCTCTTTTGTCCTCCATTGTGCCCTCTCAGCCCAGCAATGGAGAGAAGGAAACCAGGGAGGGCTGGGTGAAAATTGACACTATAGCTGCAGACAAGAGTTTTAGCCGCGTGGAGCCCAGTCTGCCTCACCAGTACCAGCCGGATCGGCACCGCCGGGTCAACATCAAGACCTGCAGCTTTGCACCTCTCACACGCAATGGGTACCACTGCAACTTCATCCTACATTTGGTCGCTCTCTATCTAGATTCAATCCTCATTCTTCTTTAGCTTGGATCACAGACAAATTAAGCTGTTATTTATTTTCTCCACACAGACAGTTTTGTGAGTTACATTTACATTTACATTTTAGGCATTTAGCAGACGCTGTTATCCAGAGCGACTTACACAGTTGACATTTCTTTACATACAATCCATTTATACAGCTGGATATTTTACTGAAGCAATTCAGGTTAAGTACCTTGCTCAAGGGTACAATAGCAGTGCCCCAGCTGGGAATTGAACCTGCAGCCTCTGAGTTACAAGCCCAGCTCCTTAACCATTACACTACACTGCCAGCTGAATCACCACAAGTTCAGAAATCACCAAAATTCTTGAAAAAAAGTGTTGAAAAAGGCTAACATTTCCATGTACTTACAAGACAAAGTTAAAGACAAATGTTAAGTGAATCCAGGCCTCTATCTCGCATAATTCCATTTCCAATTAGCCACATGAGTGAAAACATGCTTTATCAACCCGCTGTGTGTCTCTCTGATAGGTTTGTCCTGGCCATAGTGGACAGTGGAGCTTGCGTTTCCCTAATGGGCGTGTCCATCTTTTATCGTCGCTGCTCCTCCACCAGTCAGTATATGGCATCTTATCCAGCCACTCCCTCGGGGGCAGAGCCCACTGCCTTGGTGCCAGTGGTCGGAACCTGCGTTCCTCACAGCCATTCACAGGTCGGGACAGCACCTCGGATGCATTGTAACGCAGAAGGTGATTGGATGGTGCCAGTTGGGGGATGCACCTGTGATGAGGGATTTGAGCCCAACCACAACAGCTCAGCCTGTCAGGGTAAGTTAGGCATGTTTCTCTCCCATTGGCTGTTTACTTTATCAACATCTGCATCATCATTGTCATCATCATCTTTTACAACCTTTATTTTACTAGGCAGTCACATTGAGATTAAAACTTGACAAATGAGACAAACCCAAATTGATTGAGTGGCTACTGCAGTTGACGATACAATAAATACGAATTTAAGGCAACACGAAAACACAGATACAACACAACAAGACTAAAAACCGTAAAAAAAGATTTACAATTGATAAAGTAAAAGACAAATTGAGTCAGAACGTGTAAACATGTTTTCTGTATAGTTTAACAAATTGTCCGTAAATAATTCACTTCCTTTGAGCGATGCCTTTTATGAGGTCACAGTTATATGGAATGTGTCACTTTAAGCACCCTTAACCTTAAAATTATATTGCTGACAATGGCTAAAGTGTGAACTTAAAGTTAGGGTTAGGGTTATAAGGCACCTCAAATCTGCTTTCACTATTTAAAAAAAAGTTTAAATGAATTGAGGGAGAAAGAGACAGCAGTGATATTATTATTATTCTTTTATTTGTTTCAGATTTCAAAAAACTGTTTTTCTCACAATTTAGTAGCCAATTCAACCCTCAACCCTCAGCTGATTCGCCCTCCCTCACGAGCCCGCCACCCATCCTCCGGTTTGAGCTATTATCCCCGAGGCTGGCAATGATCTGCCACCTCCGATACGGAACTTCGCCCACCTGCTCTTTAGGAACACCCTTGCTGCTCCTCAGCAAGCTTGTGCTGACTTTCCCTCACCCCACCCCCTGGGGCGGACAGTCAAATGCCGCCCCCGATTGGGGCTCCCGGCCAGAGTCGGACTGATGCAGTCGGGTTTCAAACCAGGGCCACAATAGGTAGCTCACACTCGCAAAGTGCCAGTCAATGCAGCTAAACAATATGTGTGGTGCAAAGATAGCTCAGAGCTTGGAATGCATGATAACAATGATGGTGATGACGCTGAGGAAAATGGTGAGGCTCTTGTGGAGAAAGCCGTTCTGTCATCTGTGTGGCGCAGACCATTCAGTCACTGTGCTCTGATGGCTGGCTTTGGAGAAGAAGAAGAAAAGGGATAGCTCACTGTTGTGTTTGAGCAACGTGAAAGGGGAAGAACAGACATATGCGAACAGGAGAAAGGAGAGCTGTGTACTGCACAGGGATTTCTTTTTTAAAAAGCCCTTAACCTGTTCTGGCAGACAGAGGACCAGGAGTACAATGTGAAATTGTGTTTTATACTCTGTTTCTGCTGAATTGTACACATTGTCCTACATAAGTGCAAACTCACTCATAGACACACCCACACATGTACACACACATACACACACATATTCATACACACTGGGACATACAAACACACTCACACTCTCATACACACACACACACACACACACACACACACTCTGACTTTCACATAAACACACTCTCTCACACAAGCACACAACTCACACCCTCTATCACACACACCCACACACACACACATACACACAGAAATAAATAACCCTCTGCCTCTCCTCTGCTCCCCTGTGTCACAGAATGTCTTGATCAATAACAAGTGGGGCATATGCCACTTCAATCAGTCATTGAGTTTGACAGGGAAGCCAAGAGGGAAAGAGACGGTGGCCAAAACGCAAAAGAGAGGAGGAGGAGTGCACTTTAACCATACACTTAGTTTCGTGTCATGATATGAGCTGGCGCTTATGCATATTAGTCCCGTTGTTGCATTAGGACAGTTAAGTCAAAGTGCAGGACAGTGATTGTCTATGAAAGGCAGTAATGATTGCATCTTGTTCTGTGAAACTGTTAGTACATGGTACACAGGGAGAGGGGGCCACACAGTGTGTGTGCATGTGTGGGTGTGTGTGAGTGTGTGTGTGTGAATGCGTGTGTGTGTGTGTGTGGTGTGTGTTGGGTGGGGTTGGGGGAGGCTGTGCGGTTGCTCCATTCTGTTCATGTGCAAACTAGAACAGGGGGAGGCTGTGCGTAATGGGGGGCAGTTTGTAAAATGGCAAACACCTTCTGCCATGCCATTCAAGCGCATCTGATTTCCAGCATTTTGGGAAAAGAAGCTGGGGGTCAGATGGGTGAGGAGGTGCACACGCAGAGAGCTGAGACACATTCAGAAAAGAGAGTGATACTGTAGGGTTAACATAGGGGGGGAGGGTGTACAAATAAAAAGATAAGTTTACAGATTTGGGGGAATCTTAGGAAAGAGAGAGGGGGGAAAGGGCAAAGAGAGAGGGAGATGTGACACATTTAGGTCAAAGTGATGTAATGGCCACTCATCTGTGAACAAGTGACAGAAACCACAGGGGAGAGAAAGAGAGAGGGGGAAGCAAAAGAGGGATGGAGAGAAAGAGGGAGGGGAAGGATAAGTGGACACAAGTTAATGACTCAAGGAAAGGAGCGGGCAAAAGTCCTTGGAATGAAGGGAAACGATAGAGAGAGGAGAGAATGTGGAGAAAGAGGGGACAGAGCAAAGATGGGCTTTAGGCCTTAATGTGTTTAGGGCGTAATATGTTATATAATGACAATCAGGGCAAAGGTCTTGCTCATTTGGAAAAATGTTTATGGAATCATGTGTTGTAGTACTTATAATGAATCCATCCACAATCACTTTGGTCAGCTGGAAAATATGCTCATGTAGTCTGTGCTCAAAGCCCCATT
This sequence comes from Aldrovandia affinis, assembly GCA_029706075.1. Taxonomy (NCBI): domain Eukaryota; kingdom Metazoa; phylum Chordata; class Actinopteri; order Notacanthiformes; family Halosauridae; genus Aldrovandia; species Aldrovandia affinis. The sequence goes on from JAINUG010000142.1 coordinate 1,231,703, forward strand.
AGTGCTGAATGTGCCAAAATTAGTGAAGGACATTACATCAGGGACAGTACCCATGGTTCATGGTTGATTGATGGTAAGCCAAGTTTCAAGGAACCTGTTTTTGCGTTTGCATATTTGTCCTCAAAATCACAGAGTGGAAAGCATGTCTGAGCGTGTAAAACATTTGCACCTGTTACCTGAAATACACAACGGCCACTCAAAGTGTTGTTTTTTCCCTGATTAGTGGCTCAATTGGATCTTTCTACACAGTTCCAATACTATGTTCAATAGCCTTTATCCACATTGGACATAACAGCCCAGCTGTGCAGTTTGGAAACAGCCACCCTCTGTACAAAAAGACTCCTCTGCCGTATTCATTTCACATTAGTGCTATTTGACCTTGTGGTGTTAAACGCCTGCCAGTTTAAAACACCACTGGCATTCTGGCTACCTGGGTAATAGCCATTTGTTTTGCTTCCGGGCTTAATTGATTTAATTACCGGCAGTTTCATTGTCTAATGTAGCACATTACAGATACATTGTGTAGACGCACACACATGCACACATTCATACACAAACACACACAGTGCAATACAGTGTGTAAACTTTAAATGTTGGTCCTTAGCTCTGTTATACATTTAGATAGCTAGACAGATAGATATATACCAGATAAATATATTGATCGATAGATATATTGATAGATAGATAGATTCAATACCTGGCAAAATGATTCACACCCTTGAGCAAATATGGCTGCATAAAATATGTAACAATACAGGTAATAAGCTATACTGTATGCTTAAAAAAGTTAGACTTTTTTCCTAAAGAAATATGCATCACAATTATTCACACCCCTAGTAATTATTATAAATACAATCCAACAAAAACAAATCTGTATTAACTTAACATGCAACCTTTTTAAGTTCATCTCAATCTTAGGGAGTTGTATTCACTGCGGTATAAAATTTAGGGAACACATATATAAAATCCATTTGTCATCCATTATCATGAGGAAAGGTGAAGAACTCTCAGAAGAAATATGACAAACGGTTATGAGCTTCACAAATTAGGAGATGGTTACAAACAAATAAAAAAGTAAAGATTCCACTTTCCACTATTAGGTCAATAATTAAGAAATTTAAAACCACTGGAACAGTGGTAAACCTGCCTGGTATGGGACAAAAGTGCATCTTGCCACCACACAAATAAATAAGAGTTTGGAGTTTGCTAAACGGCATTGGAACTCAGATTGGAACTGGATGTTAGGGCCAAATGAGACCAAATGTTTGCTTTTTGGCCATGCACACCAGCAGTGAGTTGAAGGGCCTCCGGGGGGTCTAGTGGTTACAACGTTCGACGCTGGCCACTGCGACCGGGGTTCAATTCCACCGATCGCGCCAGAGTCGGTCCTGGCTGGGAGTGCCAAAAGGGGGCGGCAATTGGCTGTCCGCCCCAGGGAGGGGGGAGAGAAGCTGACATGAAAGTTTGTTGCGTACAGGAGTGGCTCTGAAGTACCAGAGTTACGGTCGACAGCCTGGTGAGTGCTGTCTCGGAGGAGGCGATACTTCGCCTTTGTCACTGCCGGTCTCTGGGCTATGGCAGCGAACTCACAATACGAGGGGGGGATTGACTTGAAAACTGGAGGTTGTAATTGGCTACTAAATAAAATCAGATAAAATCAGAAACAAATTATTTAAAAAAATAATAATAATCAACCATGAAATGATTAATTAACCACAAAATTACTGTTTTGCAATGGCCAGAAAACTCCTCCTCCAGAAAACGCTATAGAAGATGACTCAGTAGTGTCATCATTGCAAGGACAGGATGTACAAAGTACTGAAAACAGGGGTGTGAACAATTTGGACACATCATTTTGTGAAAAATAAATGTTAAACAAAAACCTTTTCTCTGAGCAATTGTATTAGTATAAAAGAATATAATTTTCTCATTTTTTGAGCATACAATATAGCTCATTACATGCATTATTTATTTTATAAAGCCTTCTTTCCTCATCTTTATCAAGGGTGTGAATACTTTTAGAGGGTATTGCACATGCATGCATACATACATACACGCACATGCACACTCATATAAACAGTCACAGTAGATCATGAATAATTTCTTCCATGATCTATATTAACTATCGGTAATCCGTTTTAGATTAGAAATCCTCTTTTTTAATATTATTATGGATTTTTTCTCAAATTGAAAATGAGTATTTATTGAGTTGAAATATATACATATATACATATATATATATATATATATATATATATATATATATATATACTCTCTGGTGTCGAATTATACATGTTGTGGAGTCTCAGTTAAAATGAGATGGAAAGAATGACTCAATAGGACTACCCAAAGGGATAGGATATGCATTTATAACGTGTATGAGCATACATTTTGCATTTGTGTTCCAGTATGTGTGTGTGTGTGCCAGTATTTGAATATGTTTATTAATGCGTGTGTTGGTGTTTGTGTGCACGTACAGTATGCGCTTGTGTGTGTGTGTGTGTGTGTGTGTGCGTAGGGAGAGGGGGTTGCATCGGTGTGTGTGTGTGTTTGTGCGTGCATGTGCACAGTCATGTGTGTATTCGTCACTCAGATTGTAATGCCGGGAGTAAAAAGAGTGAGCAAGCAAGGGAGAGAGAGAGAAAGAGAGAGAGAAATTGGGTCACTGATCTAAATACCAAGTACCATGTCAGCGCCAAATTATACACTTCATTGCCATCTCTCTCTCTCTTTCTCTCTCTCTCCCTGACTCTCCCACTCACTGTCGCCATCTCCGCCCCACCCCCCCAGTCCTGCCAGCTTTCCTATTTACGCTATCTCTCTTTCTCAGCCTCTGTCATTGTTAATGAACTGCAGTGTCCAGTCCAGTCAGTCAGCATGCTTATATTGTATTAACCCTCTCTCTCTCTCTCTCTCTCTCTCTCTCTCTCTCTCTCTCTCTCTCTCTCTCTCTCTCTCTCTCTCTCTCTCTCTCTCTCTCTCTCTCTCTCTCTCTCTCTCTCTCTCTCTCTCTCTCTCTCTCTCTCTCTCTCTCTCTCTCTCTCTCTCTCTCTTAACGGTCCTTAGTGTTAATGGACTGAAAATGCCAGGTCCCTCCTGTTAATGGCTGTAAGTGGTATTAAACCATCTTCAAATGACAATATAAAGATATAAAAGAAAGGAAAAGTAGAAAACAGAGAGGTAAACAGAAAAAAGGGGAGGAGGGCCAAGACGGCTTAGAAAAAAGAGACAATTTGATTGGCTGACAGAGAGAAGAGGGAGGGCTGGAGATGCAGTATTGTCAGATGTGACCGCAACCATGTAGAATAGCTTTGTAGCAAAGTCTTGTTCTTTGTCACAGGCGTAGGTGAACACGTTTGATAATGTGTTTCAACAGCATGAATGATAGATGGAAACATTCCCTCTTTCTCTCACTCCCCACTGTTGTCTTAGAAGGAATCACAGACTTGACTGACAAGTGAGAACACAGAAAGCCTTTTATCTGTTGTCTCTCTCCCTCCCTTCCCTTTCCCTCTCTCAGACACATACACACACACTCTAGGCCAAACTGAGAAGTTACACAACATGACAAGGTTAAAATAAGCACATTGGATTTGCAATGTGTGCAACAGAGTGGTTTTCTGGTGATGTCTTAGGTACTCTCAGATATCATGGATATATGCATATCCTGACACACAGCATCATTATCAATGCATTGTAGTGTCCAGTCAGTGTATGTGTGTGTGCATGCAATATGTGTATACACTTGACTCCCTATAATGGCATATTGGATAATTGCATAGTATGCATGCATAGTATTCTACAGGTCCCATTTGAAACTGACAGTACTTACTCCTGTCATGTGAAAACTCTGCTTAAGTGCATTATGTGTATCCTGGGGACATGCAATAAAAAATGCAGTTAAAAATAAAATAGAGTAAAAATAATACATTAGTATTGTAATAGTAAAAAAGGATAGTAGATGAGACTGCTGTAGTATGTACTATTTAATCACTGTAATATTTGACGCCGTAGTACTAATTACAGTACTTTAGTTACATGATTGGTATGAGGTTACAATGCTGTAGTGCTTGATAGTAGTATGACATTACAATAATGTAGTATTACATAGACTAGTAGTATGACAATACTGTAGTGCTTGATCAATTAGTGATATGGTTAATGAAGAACTCACCATGCCTCAAACACAGGCCAAGAAATATAATATATGACAGGTGCGTGGTTAGTGAGTAAACATGTGTACTGTGGTAATTTACCCACTAAATTACCCACACACTGCCAAAAAGAATGTGTAATCTAAATGTGTAAATTAAACATTGCTCTTTTATAAGTCACAAGAAAAAAACATTCTTATGCACAGACTAGTATTGTAACATTACAGTACTGTTATGCTTGATAGACTTGTACTGTAATATCACAGTACTGTTATGCTTGATAGACTAGTAATGTAACATTACTGTTATGCTTGATAGACTAGTATTGTAACATTACTGTTATGCTTGATAGACTAGTATTGTAACATTACTGTTATGCTTGATAGACTAGTATTGTAACATTACTGTTATGCTTGATAGACTAGTATTGTAACATTACTGTTATGCTTGATAGACTAGTATTGTAACATTACAGTACGGTTATGCTTGATAGACTAGTATTGTAACATTACAGTACTGTTATGCTTGATAGACTTACAAAACTTGTAGGGCTGGATACTGTGGCAGTAACCCACTCTTTCTGTGCCTTTCAGCCTGTCCTGTGGGTCATTTTAAGGCTGTGCCAGGCACTGTCCCGTGTTCAGTGTGTCCAGCTAACAGCAGAACTGGTATGGAGGGCTCCCGGGTGTGTGAGTGCAGGAGCGGATTCTACCGAGCCTCCAGCGATGCAAACACCACAGTCTGCACAGGTGACCTACGTCACCCTCTCACCTTGAATATGCGCCCACGACAGCGAGATACACTACCATACCTGTAAAAAAACTGTTTAATGCTTGACTATGGGATGCCCAGTGATGTACATGAATCTCAGCAACATATGAATAACCTCTTCTGACAGAATGTCCCTTCAATTCCCTATAGATGAACAGTAAAGAGTGAAACAGGCCACTGTCTGGTAAAATGGTGAGAAAGCATAGTGCATAATAGAAACAAAATGACAACTCAACATTAACAACATCATATTGTGATTTAATATTGTGTATTCATAAGCTGTTCTGGTGGCTTGTGGGGACCCAACATTCTATTAAGACACTTCATTTGGGCAGTTACCTATATTATCATGTATGTAAACACCACCTAATATGTATTGATTTAATATTAAACCATTTTATATATACACACACATATATACAGTACTGTGCAAAAGTTTTAGGCAGGTGTGAAGAAATACTGTAAAGTAAGAATGCTTTGTCCAAGTCTGTAATCCAAAGTCAAAATCCAGTACAGTTCCTCAATCAATCCAAAGTCGGTACACAAAACAGGGTCCTCAAAGCAATCCAAGTCAATCCAAAACAATTATCACCCGATCTCCACCACTCTAACACACCAACCTACTCCCTCCCCATGTGACACAAAATCGTCCTTTAAATAGCCCTCCAAATTGGCATCAGCTGCCATTAGTCTTCAGGGCTTTACAGGCTTCAACTGGTCATCAAGTGGGACTGCAGGCTGCTGGGTATTGTAGTCTTTTCTCCAGTAGCTCCCAAGAATTAAAGGGCCAGTCAGCCATTTTCCCTCCTCCTCAGCTCTGACCTACGGAGGGCTGAACGGCCTATGTCCAATGGCCACCAAGAGAGCCACCATCTCCAGGTCCACTCAGGCAGTGCCCCACCTGGATCAAATGTCTGAACTCCATCGTCTCCATTCACCTCCTACAAAAGCATCTGAAAGACATCAGGGAATGGCTCAAGTCGGTCACCTTGTCCGCCACCAAACGGCCACATGCGGACACTGGATCTGGGCTCCACAGTCAGAATGAGCACCACTCGGGTTCTAGGCTTCACCAACTTTCCGTCGTTCCACCAGTGAACCCTGTGCAGCTTCGTAATCCAGGGTCTTCTCTTTCTGCCACTTCAACTCTGCTTCCAGGTGGTCAGGTTTAGCAACCACGGAAAACATTTTCTTCAGAAGAGTTAGCTCTATCCTTAACTTTTTTCACATTTGCATTTCCTCTTCATAAACGGTGCCTACGGTCATTCTAATTTAATGTCAGCCTGTTCAGTTTCCTGTTTCTCTTCAGGCAAGACCTTCTAAATTCCACTTCTCTTCTCTGTCTTTTTAACTTTGTTGACGGAGATGAACTCATCACATCAGGAGCAGGTCGAATGTTCAACCAGGCCTCAGCCATAGTTAAGAGGCTCTCTTCCACACTATGGTCTCTCCGCTAGACCCTTTTTAAGGTCACGCAGGTGGGATTGAGGACCATTGTCCACACTCCATCTCCAATGTCTGGTCATCGTCTCCTGCCGGCTCCACTGATGGCGAGATCTCCACCTGGGTGCTAGAATCTCATACAACACAATGTCTTTCACAGTTTCCAGTTGATTTTGTAGATCAAGTAGTGTTTCCGTTTGGATTTTTAGGGCTTCGCAAAAAGAGTTCTCTGTGACCTGGTGCTGGCCTTCTTTTTGGTTCAGGCTTTTCGTTAAGTCATGCAGTTTCTCTCTCAGGATAGGAAGCTTTTCATTTTTCTGTTGTTCTCTCAGGAGTGCTGCAAAGGTGGTTTGATGAAATTCCTGCAAAGCCATAATCTTCCTTTCTTGTTCTAGAGAAAGGTTTTTCAGACTCACAAAATCATTTTGTACTCCCTCCAGTTCTCCAAGCTGCCTTGCTTGCTCCCTTAGTTGGGTCCTCACCTCTTCCAGCTGCACCTCAAGCTCCCACCTTCCCTTACTCTCCTGCTCTGCTCAGGTCCAGAGTTGCTCTGCCTCAAACACATGGGTCTCTGCTGCTTTCCTCAGCTCCGCCTCCTTCTGAGCGAGCCTGGTCTGTACATCCCACAACACCCTGGCATACTACTCTTTGGCCTTGTCCTAGGATTTCTGGATGTCCAGACACTGCAGATGCTCTTCCTCCGTTTCTCACTTCCTCCGCCAGCCTCCACACGCCTCACCTAATTTCCAAGAGATGTTTTCATTTTCCAGCTCCACAGCCATGCTCCCAATCTTCCTCAGTGAGTCAGTGTGCTCCTCCAGCAATTTCCAAATGGTCACCAGGTGGCGCTCCTCCAAGGTCCCCAACTCAGCCTTCATCCTGTCCAGCTCAGTCTAGGCATTCTTCAGCTCTTGAACCTCCGCGAGGGTAACTCGCCATCTGTCTTCCACCATGGCCATCCGCCTCTGGTTCTTCACCAGGGCTTCCATCTGGTCAACACAACACTCCTCTAGTTTCTGCATCTCTTCCTCTTTGCCCTTTATTACAGTTTGTGCCTCTCCTAACACTGCCTCTAAACCCATACATTTTCAGCCATTCTGGCCTCACTATTATGCTGTTTTTGTGGCTTACTTGGGTTCTTTTTGCCATTTTCCCTAGGGGGCACAACAAAACCATTTTTGTTTTCGACTTTCTTTTCTTGTCCTCCGTTCAGTGTTTTCCACACCATGTCCATTTCACTGATGGCCTCAGCAATGTTGGGAGCCATTCCAGACAAAAAGGAATATTTGAGGGCTGGAGTTGCTTGAAAAAACACTTTGAGGGAGCGTCGGTGCACTTTTGAAAGATGCTTGGGCCCCTCTGCCTCCATGTCTGGATCCATTGTCCAGTCACCTTCCATCATGGTGTCTTTTCCTCTCAAATCAAAAACCGAAAACAATTCCACTCAGTTGCACTACCTCCTCTCGCCAATAGCAATCCAAAACAGCAATCCAAAACAATTATCATCCACTCTAACACACTAACCTACTCCCTCCCCATGTGACACAAAATAGTCCTTTAAATAGCCCTCCAAATTGGCATCAGCTGCCATTAGTCTTCAGGGCTTTATGGGCTTCAGCTGGTCATCAAGTGGGACTGCAGGCTGCTGGGAATTGTAGCCTTTTCCCGAGTGGCTCCCAAGAATTAAAGGACCAGGCAGCCATTTTATTGTGATGCCACAATATGTATATGTATTAATTTTGCTTCAGGGTACAAAGAAGAAGAAGAAGAAGAAGGAGAGGAAGAATTCTCAGTTACACAGAACCTCAAAGTACTTCACTCTGTAACTTTCCTGATCCACCACAGAGGGATTACCATGGTGATGCTGGGCAGATGCTGTGCACCAGCATGCTCATCACACACCTGTTACAGGCTAGCAACCAGGATTTATAAAGCCTGTTAGATTGGAAGATGATTACATGGACAGACACTGTGATTAACAGCCCCCCCTCTCACTGCAGGTCCTCCCTCCGCCCCGCTCTCTCTCTCCTGGGAGTACGAGAGCGCAGAGGGTGGTGTGTCCCTCCGCTGGCGCCCGCCTGAGGACATGGGGGGTCGGAGTGAGGTGTGGTATGGTGTGGTGTGCCGAATCTGCCCCTCGGCTGCCCCAACGCCACCGGGGGTGTGTTCGTGGTGCGGGGAAGCTGTAACCTTCACCCCATCCCAGACTGGCCTCCGACAGACCAAAGTCACGCTCAACAACCTGCTCACTCGAGTCACCTACCTCATACAGGTAACAGGACTACGTTACCCACAAGCACATTGGTTACCCGCAAGCACCACATGTCTCCCTTGTTGGTGGATGCCACTGTGGTTTAGATCTGTCTATAGATATCTCCTGATTGACTTTGAGTTCCAAGTAAACATAAGGTTATAATACATAACCTGCTTCTGCAAACTATGTTTTTATGAGAATGTCATCATAAAAGACAAACATTCTTGTCCACTTTATTATTGATCTCTATTTGTTATTAAGAATTAAGCAGTTGGGTATTTGTCTGACTGGACCATGTTCTTGATTGGCAGGTGCAAGCGATAAATGATGTGTCAGCTTTGAGTCCTTTCCCACCACGATTCACCAGTATCAACTTCACTACCAGCCAATCAGGTGAGAGCCTACAGGAGTACACTTTTGGACACTGATAAACAGTCTGTAGTGGGTGTAAGTGTGAAGACACTTGGTAAGAAAATGACTCAAAGAGTCCACATGAGCTCATTTTTAGCTTTGTTTTAGCTTCTACTCATTTTCTTGTTTTTCATTTCATGTGGAGTCTATAGTGTGTGTGTACGTGCCTGTATGTTTGTATGCATGTGTGTGTACAGTACCAGTCAAATGTTTGAGTACACCTTCCATCTGGACTATGGCTAAGCGGGCACTCCTTCATTCTTGAGCAAGATAAGGACCTGAAACACACCTTGAAGTTGTGCCAGAACTATCTGGTGAAGGGGGAATGTGAAGGACAACTCAAACTAAGGACCTGGCCTGCCCAGTGTCCAGACCTCAATCCCATAGAACTTGTATGGGATGAACTGGACAGAACAGTCAAAGCAAAGCAACCCACAAGTGCCTCTGAAAATTGCTGCAGGAAAGCTGGGAAGACATATCGGGTGATTTCCTGCTGAAACTTATTAACTGAATGGCCCGTGTTTGTGAGGCTGTTATCACAGCAAAAGGTGGCTATTTTGAGGAATCCAAGATTTTATTGAACATTGCTTTGATGTTCCTTTTGTTTATTGTTACATGTGTTTTTTGTCATTTTCAAGTATTTAAAGAAACTTATATGGTGTAAAACATTCTCAATTATGAGATAAACCTAGTTTCCAGCAGGTGTACTCAAACTTTTGACTGGCACTGCATGTGTGTGTGTATGTGTGTGTGTTCGCATGTGTGTGTGCATGCATTGCGTGTGTGTGTGGGCCTGTGTCTGTGTTTGTGCGCCTGTGTGTGTGAGTGTTGTACAGTGTATGGTGTACATCTGTCTATGTCTACCATTAAACATCAATATCTCTGGGTGTCTGTGCTCATCTCTTTCTGCCTCTTTCTCTCTGGACTCAGGTGGCTTTGGGTCACGATATCCTGTCAGCTCTCATAACATTCGAGAGAGAGAGAGAGAGAGAGAGAGAGAGAGAGAGAGAGAGAGAGAGAGAGAGAGAGAGAGGGAGAGAGAGAGAGAGAAAGAGAGAAGAGGACAGGGATGGAAAGAAAGAGGAAGGGAGAAGTGGGACATAGATGGGAGAGTGATGTAAAAAGGAGGGGGAGGGAAGTAGAGGAATAGAAAAGAAAGAAGGGAAAAAGAGATGCAGGGAGATAATGAGAGAAAGGCTCAGATATAGTGGAGAGGAGAGAAAGGGAGGGAGGGGCATTGGATATGATATTATAACTGAGAGAGAAAGATAAACCCAGATATTTGGTCAACACAGATAAATTAATAGATTTCATTCCAGACAGAACCCAGACAGATAAAAGCAATGCATCGTGTTCCAGCTGCCAAAGATGAAATAACGAGGATTTGGCCAAATCTAAAACCAACAATGCATCGTGTTCCATTCCTGTATGTTAAAATGCCAAAGACTGAAATGCAAACGGCTTTTTTTTTTGAAATTTTTCCAGAAAACCCTAGGTTTTAAAATCTGAATAAGAAAAGCGTTTTTCAAAAATGGGTTAAAGTAGAAAAAACTCTGGAGTCCCAATTCGTAGTGAGACAACTGAAACTGAGCAAATTCTTCATAGAACACAGAATTGCCTATGAGATGAAGCACTCCTCTTCCTGTACTAATTAAATATTCCCATTCCTACCCATTCAAACTCATGAAAGAACAATGTGGTTCTGGTTCTACTTAGACCGAGCCAAGCCGAGATCCTACAGATACACAGCCGTTTCGAGCGACCAGATCTCCCACACAGAAAGACCCCCCCCCCCCCCCCCCCGGGCCTACTGGTTTGCACGGAACACAGCCCGCATGGATGCAAACAAACCCAGGCAGGAGCACCGTGGCACAACAAGAAACAATCACCAGAAACAATGACCTCAATTTGAAAAAACAATTATAATTAGGCACTGGGCAAAGAAAATGGAATTGCAAAGCAATCCTGGCCTGACTCTGAGTAGATATGACAAATTGGCAGATACTCTTCTTTATTAAATGTAAAAGAAATACCCAGATACTACAATGTGGTTATGGAACAGAGACACATCAAAAAAGTCTGGACTAACTTAGGAGAATGATCTAGTGGCCTTTCTCGTAAGGCCGAGATGCAAGCAGTAGTGCAGTCCGGTGTAATACCTTGCTATCATCCAACAGCCAATTGGCCTGCATTTAACACTTCATCCACATCGATAATCAGCCAGGCCTCTGGGGACAGGGGGATCAGACTGTCAAATAGGCATCCTGTAGAATAAAGCAGACAATGAGGAGACTATCTGGTTTATGGGAGTCCAGATGATGCAGACGGTACTCTTTATTCTAGTCTATTTGGCACACAGAGGTATTAAATAGGATATTATATAGGCATTATAAAGGCAAGGGATGTCTGACTTGGTTTTCCCTTCGGTTGCTTGGTAGTCATTTCTGTTCTCTGTTCCCTCAGCATATTTTGGGTTGCATAATGACTTGGTATATAAAATATCTTGCCATGATTCAGGAAGGCATTGGCAACATTCCTGTCCTGAATTTTAATCCGTGCAATGAGTACAGTCAACCACACATTGCATGCCTGTATTGGGGGGTTGACTTGGCTGTCATGACAGATTGGTGTTCTGCTACTGCCCCCGTGTGGCCAACAGGAGAACTGTCACTATTGTGGCTGCCATTGAAGCACTGCCCGGCTCATTGACAGTATGTCTTTCTCTCTTTCTTCAGTGCCCTCCCCTGTTCCCATGCTGCACCAGCTGAGTCGAGCCCCTGACTCCATCACCCTGTCCTGGCCACAACCCGACCGGCCCAACGGCGATATTCTGGAGTACCAGCTCAGATTCTACGACAAAGTAACTGCTCCTGACTTCTCACCTTATTGTAAATGTGTTGTAGCATAGTTGTCACACTGTGGGCATATTGGAGCTGCAGGGAAATTATTCAGTGTACCATAACTCATTCTACTTTATTAGCTCCTTGTGCTTATTTCAGTTTTTTCCCTACTCCCTCCGTATGCTCCCCTGCCTCCAGCTACGCACAGCTGTGTTACTGTATTTTTTGTATCCATCACACAAAATCAGCACATCTATATTTCCCTTCCTTATCTGGCAGTGTAGTGCAATGGTTAGGGAGCTGGACTTGTAACTCAGAGGTTGCAGGTTCAATTCCCAGGTGGGGCACTGCTGTTGTACCCTTGAGCAAGGTACTTAACCTGAATTGCTTCAGTAAAATATCCAGCTGTATAAATGGATTGTATGTAAAGAAATGTAAACTGTGTAAGTCGCTCTGGATAAGAGCGTCTGCTAAATGCCTAAAATGTAAAATGTAAATGTTATCTCAATCCAATTCAATTCAATAATGCTTTATAGGCATAACAATATTGTAAAAACAGTTATTAATGAAACAAAAAAAGACAAACTCTCTTTCTCTCTCTCTCTCTCTCTCTCTCTCTCTCTGTCTCTCTCTCTCTCTCTCTCTCTCTCTCTCTCTCTCTCTCTCTCTCTCTCTCTGTCTCTCTCTCTCTCTCTCTCTCTCTCTGTCTCTCTCTCTCTCTCTCTCTCTCTCTCTCTCTCTCTCTCTCTCTCTCTCTCTCTCTCTCTCTCTCTCTCTCTCTCTCTCTCTCTCTCTCTCTCTCTCTCTCTCTCTCTCTCTCTCTCTCTCTCTCTCTCTCTCTCTCTCTGTCTCTCTCTCTCTCTCTCTTTCTCTCTCTCTCTCTCTCTCTCTCTCTCTCTCTCTCTCTCTCTCTCTCTCTCTCTCTCTCTCTCTCTCTCTCTCTCTCTCTCTCTCTCTCTCTCTCTCTCTCTCTCTCTCTCTCTCTCTCTCTCTCTCTCTCTCTCTGTCTCAGGGCTCGGACGAGGACAACGCTGTCAGTGTGTTCAGTGAGACCAACACAGTCACCGTGAGCGCTCTGGCCCCTGGGTCCATCTACGCTTTTCAGATCAGAGCCCGGAACGAGAGGGGTTTTGGCCCCTACAGCCACACCATATATTTCACCACTCTGGCCCTGGGTATGTGCAACAGCAACTGATGTTTAGAGGCTGTGGAGGGCGTCGGTCTCGGCCACGTGGGAGTGGCAGGGTTGCCTGTGTTACATGTGGTGGAGGCCTTTGGAGCAGGGAGACTTTCCGGGGGCAGGTTTGGCACTCTCACAGGGTGTGAGAGTGAACTGTCGCCCGGAGGGTTGCTCCAAAGGCCATAATTGGTTTAATTACTCCACTCCATCTCCTGGCTGCTCTGTTTCCCATCCAGGGTTTGTCATGTGGCGTGTGACAGAGGCATAGCTCAATGTTATGCTTAGAGGCATATCTCAATTTTACTTCCAGCTGCCAAGCTAGCTGACAGGACATTGTCCAGGGTTTTAGCACCAAATAAATTAAATTGCTTTGTTGTATATATTGTATACTGGACTAATATTACATGCACAAATTTGAAGTTGTCTGTTTAGTCAATTTACAATTACACTTTCTCTCTCTCTCTCTCTTTCTCTCAGAGGAGCGTTCCAAGCAAATCCAGAATCGTCTACCTCTATTGGTTGGCTCTGTGATGGGCGGGGCTGCTTTCTTATTGGTCATTGCAGCCATAGTCATTGTGTTCGTGTTCCGAAGGTGGCTTTTCTTTATTTCCTGTCCAAAATCCAAATCCTTTCAGTGAGAGTTTTTTTTTAATCGTGCACTGACCTGCTGACCATTCACACTGTTCTTTTTTGTTGTTGCAGTAAACGTAGAGAAAGCCCATATAGTGACAGACTACAGAGATACATTAGTAACAGAGGTGAGTGTGCATATGCAACAGTGCATATTTATATGGTATAGACTATGATACTATAAACATTTATACCTTATACCAGTCTTAGTGATCCTCAATCCTTGTCCTAGAGTCCCACAGGCCTGCTGGTTTTTGTTTTCACCTTAAAATCAGCAACCAATTTAGACCCAAGAAACCAGGTGAGGCCAGTTACCTCTGTAATCAACTGCTTTAATTGTTACAACAAAAAGCCAACCTTGTGGCTGTCCAGGAGCAGGATTTAGGACCACTGCCATAGAGTATTCATCAATGGCCAGCGCTGGAGAGGGGCAATGGAAAAACATTTTCTCTTGTGCTGTGTAAACTACAGGAGGAGGTGTGAAGTACTACGTGGATCCATCCACTTACGAAGACCCAAGTGAGGCCGTGAGAGAGTTTGCCAGAGAGATTGACCCTTCCCACCTCAAGATCGAGGAGGTCATTGGTGCAGGTGATACCCCCTTGTATAGTAATTGCTGAATTAAATTGTGTGGATTTAGCCCAGGGTTACCCAAATCATGGTAGTCATGGCCCAAGTTCTGCTGTTTTCCCACCCACCCTTTACCTTGGAGTCAGGGACACTCTAGCCGATCAGTTGCACTAATTGGTCAAGTACCTACCTGAGAGAAAAGAAAATCAGTACCGGATTTGGATTCATGGGCCAGATTTGAGTAACCCTGATGTAGCCCTACAGCAGGGCTATTCAATTGAGCCAGGGTAAATTTAAACAAGGGCTGCAGTGTCAGGAGGTACCCTTTGCTCGATCAATTGCACACACTACTACCGCCTGATTTCAGTAACCCTGATGTTTACCTCCTTGGTCCAGGTCAGCTAATTATTGAAATCAGGTAATGGTTTACCTCCTTGGTCCAGGTCAGTGGTTGGAGCAAATACCTGCAGACACTGCAGCCCACAATGCCTGGAATTGAATGGTCCGGCTCTACAGTGCTTGTGAGATGTGTGTATTACCTGGCTTGCTCTCTGTTATGTAATGAATTTAATTTGAACACTGTACACTCACCCCCTTTACTCTCTGTCTCTCCCGACTCCAGCACAGTTTGGGGAGGTGTCCCGGGGTAGGTACCGGCCCATGGGGAGGAGAGAAATGCTGGTTGCTGTGAAGACCCTGCGTTGGGGGGTGTCTGATAGAGAGAGGGGGGTCTTTCTGAGTGAGGCTGGCGTTCTGGGCCAGTTCGACCATCCCAACGTCCTAAAGCTGGAAGGGGTGGTCACTCGCAGCCCTCCAGAGAGGATCATCACTGAATACATGGAGAACGGACCACTGGATGCTTTTCTCAGGGTGGGTCAGACTACATTTCCCATGATGCAGGGGTGCTGCATTTTATGATCACATTTGAAACATATTTCAGTATCACAACAGTTTTTTCAAATAAATTTATTTATAAATTGCGCTTTAAAACAGTATATAACAATTTTACCCCCAGTGCTCATAGCGTGTGGGGTTCTTTCTCACTATACTTTTGCGTTCACATCACAAGTCTAACAGTTCTCTGTCAGGCATTATGTATGAGCTTACCCTCTCCCTCTCAATATTGAAGGTAAATGTACAGAAACATATTTATACAGTTAATAATAGTCTCTCTCCCTCCCTCTGTCAAATTTAAATATGCTTTATTGACATATCGGCATAGTACTGCCAAAGCAATACTTGACATAAAATGTAAATCAACAATAACAACAAAATCAACTACGTAAGAGATACTTATACTTTTTATTTTTAAGAGCCTTCAAGTAATTAATTAATTGATTCATTCTTAAAGAAAAACAAAATAATAATAGTACAAATAATAGCAATAATCATAATGATAGTAATAATTGTGTCTGTCTCTCTGTGTCTCTCAGGAGAATGAGGAGCAGTTCAGTGTGCTGCAGCTGGTGGGGATGGTGCGTGGGGTGGGGGCAGGCATGCGCTACCTCTCAGAGAGGAACTTCGTCCACAGGGACCTGGCCGCCCGGAATGTTCTGGTCAACTCCAACCTGGTCTGCAAGGTGTCCGACTTCGGCCTATCCCGGCTAATGAGGGGCCTGGACCACAACATGCCCACCTACACCGCCTCCCTGGTGAGTACCAGGCCCACAGAGTCACACACTATGCCCTGTTTCCCATGTCCCCGAGGTCATGTATGATAATGGATACATTTACAGGTAACTGGAAAAATAAAGACAACACTAAAATGAGGGATCCTTTAAATGGGTGTCTGTTGTTGGAGTGTCCCCCCCAGGTTACCAAAGTGTTGCCTTTATTTTGACAATTACCTGTACATTATTATTCAATTTGGTACTTATTTATGACTTTGGTGCTTGATAGATTTTTTGTGAGTTCAATACAGTGTGATTTTCAATTGCACTGTATATGCAAGGGTTTTTTCATTGATATCTCACATAGGAACCAATGTGAAATGCTACACTGTAAAATGTGTGTCTACTATGTTTGTTGTATGTGTGTTTATGTCATGGCCAATGTGACAAGCAGATTTCCCTACTGGGATTAATAAAATATGACCTGACTTAACTTTTCACAGCAAGAAACTTCTAGCCCTAGTGGCAGCTCTGTGTTACTGCACTGCCTGTGTTACTTCCTTAAACCAGAATTCCAGATTCAAAATCAGCTCCATTGCAGCCATAGTGGTGGTTAGGGAAGGAAGCAGTGAACTGATTTAGAAATTAACACCCCCACCCCTCTGCTCATCTCTACCATTCTCTCTATTACTCTTGCAGGGCAGTAAGATCCCTGTCAGATGGACAGCACCTGAAGCATTCCAGCATCGCAAGTTCAGCTCGGCTAGTGATGTCTGGAGCTTTGGCATCCTGATGTGGGAGGTGATGTCATATGGGGAGCGCCCATATTGGGACATGAGCAACCAGGAGGTGAGGAGCAAGGAGCAAGCAACTTCCATGGTTAATCAATGTACAAAGTAATGCATGAAGCAATGCATATTTGACGGTTGATTAGTTCATTTATCTCATCCTCTCTAGCTGTCAATGGTAATGTGCCACTAGGGTAGTGACTATTCAGTGACTATTTATCTCAGTATCATTCTATATACAGTGTATTAAAAAACTGTCAGGCTCGCATCACCAGGGTATACATTTTGATTAACCTTCTCACTCAGTGTGTCAGTATGTGTTGTGTATGTTTACTGTATGAAAACTCTCTCCATGCCAATTTCCATACTGTACTGTACGAACCCATCATTGTCAGCATGTATGTATATGCAGCATTAACCATCCCTCTGTGTCAGTGTTACTGTACTGCTATTCCTCCCCCTCTCGCCCCTCCAAAACAGGTTATGAAAGCAGTGGCTGACCAGTACCGCCTTCCTGCCCCCCATAACTGCCCCCCAGCACTCCACTCACAGATGTTGCTGTGCTGGCAGGCAGACAGGCAGGAACGACCTGGGTTCGACTCCTTACTCTCCTCCCTCGATCGACTAATCCGACACCCAGCGTCTCTAAAGACTGAACATAGCCGGTGAGACTGCAACTTTGCCTGGTCTAGGTTGGATTTACAGATTCACTGTTGGAAAAATTCATGGATACGCTCTGGATAAACTCTGTTTTTGTAGTGCAAATGGCAACACAATTGAGCATAATTGATAATAAAATAAAATGAATATACAATTATTTTGTTTCAATTTAAAATAAATTATGTGTTGATAAAGTGTTGTTAAAGTGTTGATGAAAATGATTACACCAAGTATGTGATCATAACTGCAACATTGCTTATACCTTCATGTTCACAGGGTGGTGGAAGTCTTCATAACCCATTCAAATATAGTTTTAAAACATTGTTGATCATTTTGGTTGTCATTTTTGGAACAAAACTAAGCTTAAAATGTTTGGATTTTAACGTTTCAATGTACAGGACAACACAGCCCCTGCTAAGCCCCACCCCTACAGACCTGTCTACAGTGGCCAGCGTGCGCGATTGGCTGACAGCCCTTCGAATGGATCGATACACTGAGCAGTTTGAGAGAGCACAGTTGCACAGCTTGGAGAGAGTCAGCACCCTCACAATGGAGTGAGTCTTTGTATTCATCTTACTGCTCGTTCCTTTCATTTTTTAATAATAATAATAATAATAATAATAATATAATATAATATATGCCATTTAGCAGACACCTTTATCCAAAGCGACTTACAGTAGTGAATGCATACATTTTTCAGTATGTGTGGTCCCAGTGGGGGTTGAACCCACAACCTAAGCGTTGCCAACGCCGTGCTCTACCTGCTGAGCCACACAGAACCATTTTGTGTCCCACATGCAGGTAACTGACAAAATAAAGGAAACACTTCAGTAAATGAAGGGTTCCAGTGGCTGTGTTATAGTGTGGGGTGCATATTCCTGGCACGGTTTAGGTCCACTCAACCCCTTAGAGTACAAGGTAAGTGATAATAAATACAAAGCCATTATGAGTGATCACCTTCATCCTATTACATTACATTACATTACAGGCATTTGGCAGACGCTCTTATCCAGAGCGACGTACAACAAAGTGTTAACCGTAGTCAAGAACAGTTTAGCTGAAAGCCACCCTAGTGGCTCATCCTATAGTGAAGCATTTCTACCATGATGGGAGTGGTCTCTTCCAGAATGACAATGCCCCCATCCACAGAGCATGAGTGGTCCCTGAATAGTTTTATGAGCATGACAACAATGTAAACCATATTCCATGGCCACGTCAGTCACCAGAACCCAATTGAACACTTATGGGAGATTCTGGACTGGCATTTTCCATCACCATCAAGAAATCACCAAATAATAGAACTTCTCCTGGAATAATCATGTTGCATCCCTCCAATAGAGTTCCAGACAATTGTAGAATCTATGCCAAGGTGCACAAGCGGTTCTGATGGCTCCTGGGCCCAACACCCTATTAGGACACTTTATGGCAGTGTTTCCTTTATTTTGGCAGCTACGTGTATGCTGCAGTTACAGCTTGTGAACAGCGGATGGCAGTTACAGCCACCAACAGTACAGTCATGCTCTTTCTTTTCAGGGAGGTACAGAACCTGGGAGTGAATCTGATTGGTCACCAGAGGAAAATCGTCCACGCTGCCCAGCAACTCAGACTTCACCTTACTCAGGGACAGGTTGAAGTGTAAAACAAGATCTGCCATACCATCAGACACCTGTGAAAATCGGACATCAGAGACATGTCACACTGAATTGTGGGGAGATGTGGTCTAAATAAGCAAGTGTGCAGATGGCAGTGCTGGCGATGGGGGTGGGAAGGATTAAAAAAGTGTTATAAAACTGGGTTTTACTCCACTCATTCACCCTCATTTGCTCTCTCCTTCTCTATCTGTTACCTATCCTTACTCTTGCACTCCTTCCCCCGTGTTCTCACTACCTCCCTCTTACACATCTCTCTCACAGTCTCCAGTCTCCATGTATAATACAAATGAAAATGTATAATGAAAAACATAGAACTCTCCAACCACAAGCATAATTTTTTATTGTTAATGTTAATATCATCTTTACTATGTGTTTCATTGTTGTCAAGGTGCTGTACCTCTTCAATGCTAAAATTGGCAGGTAAACAGGTTATGAACCTGATCACTTTGTGTGAAGTCATTCTCGTAAAATTTATAGTATAATTCACATTCCCTTTATTTGATATGTAGAATTACTTCACAAATGAATATGAGCAATTTGAATGTGAAAATGTATAACGTTATACAGGGATTGATTGCCAATTAAAGTTGGGAAGGAAAAATGATGGTGTTTGGGTGGGTGTGTGTGTGTGTGTGTGTGAGAGAGAGAGAGAGAGAGAGAGAGAGTGTGTTTATTAGAGAAAGAGTGCATATGCGTTTATGTCCACCGCTATTCAACTGTTGCAAATTTGTAAAATAAAAAATAATGATTTTATTTACATTTGTCTGGATATCAGTTATTTACATACAGCACTATAAATAGAGCAGTGGATGTGTGGGTTTGACTGGCTACTGTGGGCTGTTTTCTTCAGCCTCCACTATGATGACCTTGAATAAAAAATGCAAAGGAAACATTCTTTTTTCCCACAAAAATTACAGATCAGCACGTTTCCCCTCAAATCGGAGAAAACCATCTGTTTGAGTCAGCAAGAGTAAGAATAGATAAATGGAGGGAGATGGGGGCGGGGGGGAGGTGCTGGCTGACACATTTACAGAACAGGCATCTACAGCATAGGCGTAACAAGTGGGGGTCATGTCCCCCCCAATATTTAAAACAGTCATATCGCTGTTAGACATAAAACATTCCCTTTCAATATTTAATATGTGGTTACGCACTTGATCTACAGTAGGCTACAAGCATATCTTTTACCTGCAGGCATGCAGATCACACCTCAAATTAAAAAACACAGGGAGGCGTTGTAGAGTAACAATGGATAAAAAAGAGTAGTCCAACTTTGACCTAACACAAATAAAGCCTATTGACGTTTCCTACAAGTCTTCCGTAACTCCATGCAAATAATCTATGACACTTCGACTCGCAAATAGCTATGATATAACCAGGCCAAAACTCGCACACATAAAGCCCATTATTAGAAAGATTGCCCTGTTGCTAGAGTATGATCCTTTAACAATCCGTTAGTTGTCAGGCTAGAGTAACTGCTCGTGAATGATTCATAAACGACTGTAATTTAGATTGACATTTGTAATCATGGAAAGCACTCTTGGTTGCCAAAAAAATATATATCCTTGGAAATATTGCTACCATTAATAAGGTAAGCCTAGCAATATGTGGACTTATATAGCCTACTCACCCGCAAGCAAGTAGGCACATATTTTTGAAGCCTATGAAATTGAAGAATTACTATACACCACTTTTCTAAGAATGAATATACACAATTTAATATTGTTTTGCTTTTAAATCTGAGATTTTGTTGGAAAAATGCCTTTTTAGACTTCATGTTTGCGTTTTGTACCTGTCTTGACCTATCCACAAATTGCCTTTTACCATTGTATTTCAGATAGTTTCTGTCTTTGTGAGAGAACAATACTTTCAAAACAAGGCGTATATGCTATATATAGGCCTACGTGCACCTAAATCCCCGAGAATTATGTTCTTTGAAATATAACAATTACCCTATGTCCGTGGATGCCATTGTGGAAACCATCACAGTCTGATCATCATCATCATTGCGACAAACAAGAATCACTATTGTGACAAACCGCCGTCTGCGTATGGACACAATAACACCGCAGGGCGATCGGAGTCACACTACTTCTCTGAAGCGCGCCTATAAACGCTGTGAGAATTGCATGGATTGTGTTCTTTGGGTGGTGGGTGGTGTTGCATAACGCCTATATAACTGACTTGGATAAATATTAAAAGTCTATTAGGGTTAATGCAGCACGGGACATTGTGGTAGGCTATATTATTTTAATGACAATTTCTGTTAGTTTTTTTAAATACCTGCCCAATTAAAGAATTGTTTTGTTGTTACATTTTGCTCTCGTTCACAAATAACCTACCAATGAAAGCACCGATTTGGTCGGTTATATTTTATCCGATCAAGTGCGTGTATATAACATTAGACTTTCTCGCGGAGACACAAAATGAGAGTGCACCTGTAAACCTGTACTAACCGGAATCAATCAACCAAAACTCGTTTCAGAGTTAGGCCTACCTACTCAGGCCCACCAGTTGTAAAAATTCCATTGCCTTGTGCATGTGCAATTGTTAGGTATTTAAATGTATTGCCGTATACCTCATCCAGGACTGTATGTACACGTTTAAAACGTTTATGAAAACATGACCTTTATTCAATGCACCACCCATAACGACTGTGTGGTATTTTTTCATTAAAAAACTAAAACAATGTTGCAACACTTTCTACATTTGAGCATAAGGGCTTATTTAAATATTCACATATGTAATTAATATGTAAATATATTTAAATATATATGAGAGAAATCTTGTAATATATTTTCTAATATATTACTTATTTTGTTTATATTTAGATAAAACCTAGGTTGAAAATGTTCCGACAATCAACTTTAGGAAATATAAGTAAATACAAAATGTGATTTCCCGCTACCGTATAACACTGGGGTGGGGGTATAAACCAGAAATTCAGGCTGATTGTTTGCTAGGTTGGCAAACCACCCAAGGCGACCCCACCGCTTGCTACTCCATTCCAGCTCTACATCGAGGGCCGCGGCTCCGCGGAGTCGGGGTTCAGCGTCCTTCCTTAGTTGAGCCCGTCATCACAAGCTTCAGACAGAGACGAGAGGTATGATTCCTTGTTCCTTGCACGCCAACGCCGAGACAGTGTCAGCATTTTTCAAACGAGTTGTTCAATTTCTTATCTGTGATAATAATAGGATTAAAACTGATGACTCTAATTTTGATGCTAAGTAGTTCGTGGCGGTCATACAGGTGATGGTGGTGAAACGAACAATCGGAATGTGGAATCTGAACATGTCTCGAAAGTTCGTCAAGGTAAGTGATATCGTTATTGGCCTTCGCTATTGGAGTTTTCATACTACGAATATATTGAATCCGCGCACTGTGATTTCTCTTTTTCGCTTAGCTACATATTTCCTGTACTTTTCTTACAGTGGTATCCGATAGTGGTATATCCGTGTAGTACAACACACATTAACGAGGTATTTTTATTTACACTGATATACTACTCTCTGATTTTAGTCTCATATTCTCTCTCTCTCTCTCTCTCTCTCTCTCTCTCTCTCTCTCTCTCTCTCTCTCTCTCTCTCTCTCTCTCTCTCTCTCTCTCTCTCTCTCTCTCTCTCTTTCTCGCTCTCTGTCTCTTGTCTCTATCTCTCTCTTTCTCCTCCCTTCCATCTCTTTCTCCTCCCCCAATTTAATCTCACACATCTACCTATATAAGTGTACATAAACAAGAACTTTAGTCATAGCAGTATAGTTGATGAACACAGAGATATACACTTTTCACCTTTGGCTAGCAATGGGGTATGGGTATAAAATAAAATATTGTTGAAAATATTTAATTATTGGGAGGGTGCTAACTGATTCCCACGTCTAAGGTAAGGTTTTATTCCACAATTTTTCCTTCTAGCACAGTAATTGCAGCTGTAGCAAAGTAGAAGAAACAGGGTTGTATGTAATAATTATCTTGTCCGTATACAGTGAATCACATGTTCAATGTCTGGACCATATCATGAAAGAAATTGTGGCATTGTTGTCAAAAATTATTTTCTGTAAAGTAGAAATAAAAACATAAATGCCTGTAATAATATGGCCTGCTCTTTTGTGGCAGATGCTAATTATGCTGTTGAAATGTAGGCCTAATGTTAAATACTGAGAAGACCATGAACTCTTCCTTTCACAAAGTTCTACAATTAATAAATGAAAAAAAATTGTGGTAATAGATACATAATTGTATATATTATTGTCACATTTTTTCACATTCTTCTGTGGTAATGCATGCTATTCTAAGATTTGTTTTATTAAACTCAGTGTCCTTTGTTAAAAAATACTTAATGGGCATCAAAAGTAATGCATTTATATTTGTATGCATATATGATTTTAGATAAATAATGCACACAGATTTTGGAGGTTGAATAATGGCTTTGGCATCAATTTTATCGATTGTTGATTGATACATGGCGATGGTACACTTCAGTGACTGGTGCACAAGCACTACATCACTTAATTTGTCAGTAAGGTGATTTTTGACTTGCTGTAGAGGTGATATAACCCGTTGGATGCAAAGCCTGGAGATAAAGGATAAAAACACATAAAGGAACCAATATGCCCTGTTCACCAAGAGAACAATGCTTTCGCATCTTAGGTATGTGGGCGGCTCGCTTTGTCATGTATGTATTAACAGCCAGCAGTTTGCTAATCTGGCAGGACATTAGAGAGAAACACCATGTCTCAATGATAGACCACAATCTGGGAGACAAGGTACAAGACCCATTCCCAGTCACAACACATGCGCTTTGGCATTGCCAGATCGACTTCATAAGAAAAGCCAGGTCACAGCCACCCGCGCACAAGCTGGTTACCCGCTGCTGCACTAGTCATTGTTTGCAGGCTAGGAGGCCACATGGGGGTGCTGCCCTTTTCAGCCTCCATCAATGCAACAGGACGAGGTGCTGCTAACGGAACCTCAGCCGTTCCAATGCTGGCAAGCATTCCTTTAGCGGTGAATCAAGGTTCCATGTAGACCACCCTGATGGGCTTCAGCAAGTGTGGAACAGAAAGATACGTCACAAACCAGTCGATTGCTGGGCCCAAGTGTGATCGCCAGCATCCAGTTGCCCCCCTGCAGTGCATATAAGCTATCCCCCTGTAGTGATTGGTGGCAACCTGAGGGTATGTGGTGCTATATTGGTGAAGTCCTGAGTCCTCTCTTATTCTCCTTCCTGTGGGCTCATCCTCAAACAACAACATTCCAGCAGGAGAACGCACATCTTTGCGGCTCCTCTGTAACAGTGGCTTTCTTGTGAGATGAGAATGGGACGGTAATGCCACAGATTCTCAACTCAAAAGACCTGAGCGCTATTGAACACTTGTGGGATGAGCCAGAATGACATGAGGCATTCAGGGCTCATTGACCAGTGAACAGGCGCATGATTGTTCAGACTCCAAAAGAGGAGCGAGGCAGAAAGCCACAAGAGACTGTCTGCCACCTTGTGTTAAGTGTGCCTGGAAGTGTACCAGCTCAGATTGCCTCCGGTACTTGTCACACACACTACTGGCCTGTGACTTTCACGGTAGACAGACAACCCCTTTGATTGAAATTTGAAATTTCCCCTATGGAAATTATTTTCTGTCTGAATGTCAATCACCATAATCAACTCACCCGTGGAATGTCCATTTACTAAACATTTGGTGCAACTGCTAAAAACAGATATGGTCAATTTTCAGATAATATCTTCACTCATTTGTTCCAACTACAAGCACAATTGCTGGTATTGACCACCGTAAATGGGGAACAATGATGTGTGGACAGCCTCCAACACCAGGATAGCACTAAGATCTTGTTCTCTTGATAATCTGGGAATCTGATATTTTCTATTGTGATTTACAGCATGTGATGTAGCACTCATGCAGAAGTCAATCTCTCAAGCATATCAGTAATAAATAATAGTTTTTAAAAATTGCACTTCATTTTTCGAAAACCCAAAAAGCATAAACAGGGTGATGATGTATGTTCATTTTGAAGTACTGTATCTTTCAAAACACAAATCGTATTTTATGTATTTTACAGAGTAATGATATTATTTTCTATTTTGACAACTGTTTAGTTGTTGTGGTAGATTTGTAAATACTATTTTTTGAAACTTTTGGTCTAATCAGGGTCAGTCATAGGCAGTAAATTGTTGAAAATATTATAATAACAGTTTGTTGAAATAGCCTATTACCCGGAGGTGTCTCAGTTTTTCTCTAGTTCCTCCTTTGGTAGTATACAGTCCAATAGACAGTTTTTGAACACTGTCTCTCTCTCTCTCTCTCTCTCTCTCTCTCTCTCTCTCTCTCTCTCTCTCTCTCTCTCTCTCTCTCACACTCTCTTGCTCTCTGTCAACACACAACCTGCAGTGTTTATTAAGTGTACATATGTGTATGGTGTGAGACACATTTGCTAAAATTACACTTCCGATGTCTTAAAAATTGTCTGGCAAAAAGTGTTTATTGCGGGAGCCATCCCTACCCTTGACGCATTCCCTTTACTCCCACCTGGTGCAGTCCGAGCCTCCGTTTGAAGGTATGGCTCCGCCTCTGGCCCACTCGGCTCCGGGCGAGCTCAATCATTGGTGGGGCCAGCTGAGGTTCCGTCTCCAGAACAGGAAAGGGTGGAGTCAAATGCTTGATGAGACTTTTCTAATGCAGAACAAGAGGTGAGGAAGATAAATATATTTATTTATGTCCACGATCATAGTCATAACTATGACCATGATAAATAAAGACATTAAAGCAATGTAAGTCTGCATGGCCTTTACGTGGCATTACCATTTTAGTTTCATTATTTCCAAGGTGTTTAAGAAACACAAAAAATAATTTTGCCAATCAGGCATTATACAAAATATAAATACTTTTGTTATTTCACACAGTGCCAGGGAACAAAAACAGTGAATTTAAAATATCCCCTAGAGAAGCACTTTTTAAATGAAATGAGTTAAGTAACCAGGTGAGCTATGACATGGTGAGTTTTCATGACAACATTGTATGTGGTGTGAAGGCTTTGGTCAAGTGTCACCATTACGTAATTGCTTTGCTGCTTCTGCAAGTGCAGACATCTAATTTAATGCACCATAATTACACTCAGTCAGTGTTTCTAAACTTTATTGCCCACCCCCTCCACCCACGCTCATTCACTCTCTCTTTCTGTGTCAGGATAAATGACATCCCACTCTTCTTTGCGGCCAAAGAGAACGATGTTGGCTCGATAAGGAAACTTCTGAAGTGTCCATCTACAGACATCTTTGAAAGAGGCAAGTCCCCCTCTTTCTCCATCTCTATTGACTACAGTGGCAGTTTCCCTTGGGTTTCACAAATACCCATATACAGTATCACACACTCCATACAATGCACTGTGGGGAATATTGCTTTCACAGTGACTCTCTTTCTCTGCCTGTCAGTGTTAATGTAGTGTTGAGTCAACTGTGTTAAACCTTCTCTCTCTCTCTCTCTCTCTCTCTCTCTCTCTCTCTCTCTTTTCAGGAGCACTGGGGGAGACTGCCCTGCATGTCGCAGTATTGAGTGACAATCTGGAGGCGGCTGTGTGTTTGATGGACGGAGCTCCAGAACTCATAAATGAGCCCATGAATTCTGACCTGTACCAGGGTAAAAACAAACACACACACACATATGCACACTTAAACACAATTGTCCTAAATGTACACAATATTTATACATTTACAGTTTTTAAGTCAGTTGTACATTGTATATAATGCTGTATACGATGCAGTGTTGACATCATAATTATTTTTGTCTGTTAAAAACATGAACGTGAATCATCATTTTTTAATAGAGATATTTGTCCTCCCCAATTTGGAATCACCAATTGTGCCCAGTCATAGTTGGCTGGTGAGTCGTAGCTTTCCTTATTGTTTTCGCATAATCGTTTGGCTGACAGTGTGGGTACAGCAAGTTCAATAACTCCTACAGATCTAAAGCCTGCCGTGTCTTCTCCGGCTTTCCCTCTCCTTATTCCCAGGGATGACCGCTCTTCACATTGCAGTGGTGAACCAAAACGTAAACCTGGTCCGTGAGTTGATTGTCAGAGGGGGTGATGTCGCCACGCCCAGGGTCACGGGGCTGTATTTCCGGAAGAGGCGAGGCGGCCTGCTTTACTATGGTGAGGGGAAGAGAGAACGTTTACTCCTGAGAGCCGAACAGCAGGTGCAGGCATGGCGCTGGCCTGTTAGCGGGCATGCTCCATACAGTGAGATGGGTTTGTTAGGTGTGATGCAGGTGGAAGTTGACTCTTAGCACTGACCTGGAGTCAGTTTAGCATTTTTCTTCCTAATGCTTAATGGTTGGATTAGAGTAGGATTAGCTGGTCCTGTACAGGCGCACACCTATATTAGGCATGTCAAAGGGGTGCTCAAGATTTATCTCAGTGAATTCTACTCCCTCTCATAGAATTCCATTCAACTGCCATGGCACCGAAAAAATGGCAGTACTACCTATTTTTAACTTAATGTGCCCCTGTGGGTTTTCAATTTTACGGTATGAATTAATGTTTTTTTTAACTACAAGACGTGTGGGTACATCAAGTCAAGTGAAGTTGGTGGATCTTTTACTAAAAAGTGAACGAAAATTGTGAATGAATCACTTTGGGGCAGGATTTGAAAGCCATACATCCCAATGTGTATATTGGTTGGTTAAAAAAATCTGTCAAGATGACAAAAACAAACGCATTTTAAAGTAATCACTTGGGTCTTTTTTGGTATGAGGCGGGATTTACAGTGACTACCTCCCGCCCTCCATAGGCACTCTAGTTACATTTCTAGTATTTAAATGTTCATATATGCTGCCACAACTGCCTGTCAAATGATGCCATCCACATGGTCCACCATACCCCGCTTGTTAATGGGACAGATTAGTGCGCAAGACAACACTATATTGTAAAAAAAAAAAAGGAGGAGATGATACTTTGCCTTTGTCACTACCGGTCACAGGGCTATGGCAGTGAACTGCGATGGAGGGATTGTCCTAAAAATAGCGGGTGTAATTGGCTACCGAATTGGGAGAAAAATTTGATAAAATCGGAAAAAAGAAAGAAAAAAACAATTCTTTGGGACAAAACCAATATTTAATTGACAATTTCAAGTTTGTGGATTAATATTGTGACCTGCCTACATATATTATGTGTCCTGTATTCTTAAACATTATTGCCATTCGTATTGTTATTTTTCACTGGTACGCATGCAAAAAAACATTACTTTTATTTTTTTTTGTATTTTGCCATCGATTTTAGATTTTTATAGTTTTTGCTTTTGATATCTCAATACTAAATACTACTTGCATGAAATAGATATTCAGGACAGTGTCTATTTCTGTATGATATTTTTGTGATGTGTGGCTGCAGTGTTGCATGTTGGGAAATGTAGTCTTCCAGTATTCAAAGGAGCTCAACTCTCTTTATCCTCAGGTGAGCATATCCTGTCCTTTGCCAGCTGTGTGGGGAATGAGGAGATAGTCTCCATGGTGATTGATGCTGGAGCCAACATCAGGGCACAAGACTACCTTGGTAACACCCTCTTTGTTTCTTTATACTTTCCTGTCTGTGTATTAATCCAGTTTTTCTTACCTCTTCCTGCTTGTATTATCTGGTTTCTACCTCTTTTGCACTAAAGTCCCTTTTACAGCCTGTTAGTGCTCATGATTTCCTCCTCTGCCCTTCCTTCTCTCACTCCTTCTCCCTTCCTTCTTTACATCTCTCAGGGAACACCGTCCTGCACATCCTGGTACTGCAGCCCAATAAAACCATCGCCTGTCAGACGCTGGACCTGCTCCTGGCCAGGGATGCAGAGATGGACCTATCAGTGTCACTCGACATGCTTCCCAACTACCGTGGGCTCACTACCTTCAAAATGGCTGCCAAGGAGGGCAACGTAGTGGTGAGTGGTGAGATATACATACTCATTTGCTGGACAATGAATATGTCCTCAAAGTAACACTGCATTAGTGATACAATACAATACAGTACAATAATTTAGCAGATGCTTTTATCCAAAACAACTTACAAAGTGATGCAAGTAATGATGATGGCAGTGATATTATCAATAGACCATAATACTAATGCAGGAGTCCCCAATCCTGGTTCTAGAGAGCGTGCTGGATTTTGTTTCACCTTGAAATCCACATTCAATTAAAACCCAGTAACCCGGGTGAGGTAACTGTGTAATCATCTGTTTTAATTGATCAATTAAGTGCTGAGTAGCAATGAGATCCTGTGGCTCACTGGGACCAGGGTTGTGGACCCCTGTGCTAAGGTGTTTATTCAGAGTAATTTGCAAAGTTTTCATGGCTGGATACATATACATATCCTAATATCACAGGATATACACAACAAGCAGTAACAGTAAATAAGCATTAATCTGAAAACAGTGCTAAAATATAAATGCAAATAAATCTTTTAGCATACATCTAGTGTCTAACGGTATTTCTTAAGCATGACTTACATACATCATACTAAAGTCGAAACAAAGACTAACTGTTACTAACAAGAGCACACTTAGATAAGTGCTAGTAAGTAGTGCCAGACACTTTTCAGCCAAGCTACCATAAGGAATAGATACAGAGGAATAGATTGGTGCTTACCAACCAGGACAGCCATATACAAAAATATCCTTTCTCAGGAAACTTCAAAAAAGGACAAGCTCCGGAGAATCAGGAGAGCTGAATCACACAGAGCATTTAATCTTTTGCACATTAATCTCATTATATGTGCGAAAGGTTTAAAAGCACTTTATGCTCCAGCACTCCTCATTCTTCTGGTTAGCCCTTTATAAAATGACCCTTGTAAGGATCCCAGTGTAAGAGCAAACCTATGTATATTACATAAAAGCCCGTCTCGCTCTCAAACCTATCTCTCAGGTGTTTCAGCACTTGGTGAACCGTAGGCGCATAGTGCAGTGGAGTTTGGGGCCTCTCACCTCCAGCCTGTACGACATGACAGAGATTGACTCCTGGGCCGATGATCTCTCTGTGCTGGAGCTCATCGTGGGCAGCCAGAAGAGAGAGGTAGATGACACCGGGGGGGGGCTTGTGCAGCACTGGGTTAAGCATCAACAATACATTGCCCTGCAAGTGTGTTTGTAGGCTCACACTGTCCATCTCCCTATTTCTTTCTCTCCATTTAGGCTAGGAGGATGCTGGATGTGACACCAGTCAGACAGCTGGTCAGTCTCAAGTGGAATCTCTATGGGAAGCACTATTTTAGGTAGCCATTTCCTTCGCAAGAGGTTCAGCAAGCTGTGTCTTGCAGTGTTTTGACACATTGGATCTGGGTTATTTGGCTTTGGTGCTGATGATATCTTAATCATTCGGACCATTGGACCACGTTAGTTTCATTTTGTGTTTGCTACTTTTCATTGTTTCCACAGTGACTGGTTTATATGTTCTCTTATTTATGTTATTTCTTCATTGTGCTTTTCCCCTTAGAATGAAGCATATTATTTCTCCTAAGTAATTTATACATTGTTGAAGTGTGTTGGCAATATAGAGGATGTCACAGTGGGGTACAGTAGGGGTTATTATTGTCTATTTGTTTGCAGATTCCTTATCCCAGGCAAATTACTGTATATAGATTACATTTTACTTAAAATGATAAAGCTGTATATTTGGAGTGGCTTGCTCCAGTGTAGGGTGGAAGGGCTTCACTCAGGAACCACATTTGCAACCTTCTGTTACAAGCCAAGTTATTATTCAAGTTATAATGTATAATGTTTTTATAATATAAAATATAATAATTAATATTAGTGGCATATATGATATTTTATATATACTTTATATTATGTTATAATACTTACATAAGTATTATAATTGTCAATAATAATAAGAATAATAATTGTTATATTACACACCCGTTGTAGTGTTATGTGTTGCTTTTGTTGTGTAACACAGGTTGTTGTTGCTGTTGTACCTCCTATATATTGGAACATTCACACTATGTTGTGTATACCGCCCCCTGAAGGATGCCCCAGAGAATTACACTGTATCTGAACATGACGCAACAATCCGCATACAGAAAACTCTGGAGGTGGGTGTGTGTGTGTGCATGTGTGTGTCTAGTGTGTGTTTACTGGGTGTGTGTTTGCATGTGTGTATGTCTGTGGGGATTGTCTGCGTGTGTGTGAATTCAGTGTCAACCAGCGCATGCTGGTTCTAATTCTCTGTCCATCATTGTGAACGTTGTTTTCCTGCTTAGGAAAGCTATGTGACCTATGAAGACCACTTGCGGCTAGTGGGTGAAA
Source organism: Aldrovandia affinis (assembly GCA_029706075.1). Taxonomy (NCBI): domain Eukaryota; kingdom Metazoa; phylum Chordata; class Actinopteri; order Notacanthiformes; family Halosauridae; genus Aldrovandia; species Aldrovandia affinis. The sequence continues at coordinate 1,262,950 of JAINUG010000142.1, forward strand.
TGATCAGTGTCCTGGGTGCTTTGATTATTCTGCTGTTGGAGGTCAGTATAACCAGCATGTGCTTGTGTCCATTCCCACATGTTCCTCACAACCCCATAAGCCTCTATGACAGCTCTAGATATTGATATGTCACTTATATCCAAAGAGGCATTTTCATTATCGTAATGTTTTTTGATCCCCAGATTCCTGACATTTTTAGAGTTGGAGCCAAGCGATATTTTGGGCAGACAGCCCTGGGAGGTCCGTTCCATGTCATTCTGTAAGTCATGTTGCCCAGACTACACTTCCTACTTTACTCTACCAGTCTGAGGGTTGGGAGCAGGCTTTTAAATGTAATTTTTGTTGGGAAGATTTTTTTTTGCATTGACAGTTTATGGCAATATAGGGTATTGATAATTACATATTTTATGTGTCAGCAAACACTCTGTTTAATGGAATTGTCTTACCACTGATAGACCCCATCATAAAAATGCAGAATTACAGTAACAACTTTGGCTTTTGGTAACACCTCTATAGGTGTAAAAAATAATAAGAGAAACTTTTGGAAATGTTGTCATCAGAATATTATAATTTGCACATTATTTATATAATTTGACAAATATTCCAAGCACTTCTGATTCTATTTTGCCTTGCACCCAGGCTGAACTAAAGTTTAAGTTTTCAGCTTGCTTTAGATCAAGTAAGACTAAATATGCTGCTATGTTTAGAGGATATTGGAGTCAAGATGGCCACCAACAGTAGACCAATTTTCTTATGCGCTTAACTTTCCATCCTTGTGTCAGGATCAGCTATGCATGTGTGGTGGTGCTACTATGCGTGCTGCGAGCCAGTGGGATGCCCGGGGAGACAGTTTTGATGGCGGTCAGTCTGGTCCTGGGTTGGTGCAACGTCATGTACTTCGCTCGTGGGTTTCAGATGCTCGGACCCTATGTTATCATGATACAGAAGGTATATGCTTTTCTGTCTGTCCCTCCTGGCTCTGTCTCCACTTAGTAATGTATCCAAAAAGCACAATCTTGTGCCTGTGTCTAATTCTAATTCTGTTTGCCTTGTGTTGAGTGTTGCTTCCATTCACTTCCTTGTTGCTGTTACAGTGGCTAATATTTTAGTGTCGATGTACCCTCAGATCATTTAAAAAACTGTTTAACTGAGTTTTTATTTGATTTATTTTTGTTTTTCAATAGATTATATTTGGAGACTTAACAAAGTTTATTTGGCTGAGTATCATAGTGCTGATTGGATTTGCAACTGGTGAGTAATTCCCTTTTAAAATGAATGAATTCATTGCACAATTACATTGATAGTCAAAGGTTATATGTAGCTGAAACAGGATCCAAACATGTATAGAAACATGCTGGGCCAGTTGTTAATGATGCATAACTGAAATTCATGTATTTCAATTAAATTATTGCACTCACATACTCATCCCCTCTGTACCTCTTTATTTTCTCCCTATCCATCCTCCTCCTGTCCCCCACAACAATTCCTCCTGTTTTTTTCCCATGTTCTCTTCTACCCTTACCCTCCACTCTCCATTCCTCTTTCTACCTCTACCTCCCTATTGTATACCCCTTTCTTACCCCTGCCCACCCCACCCCACAGCTCTGTGGATGGTGTACATGACCCAGGACCCTGAGGCCCTCCCCCCCTACCGTTCTTTTCCCATCACCCTCTTCTCTCAGTTTGAGCTGAGTGTGGGGCTAGTGGACCTGCCCGTGGATCACTCCCTGATCACGCCTCCCATTGTCCACGTGTTGCACTGTTCCTTCTCTGTGGTCTCCTACATCCTCCTGCTCAACCTGCTGATCGCCATGATGAGCGACACACACTGGAGGGTGGCCCAAGAGAGAGATGAGCTCTGGAGGACTCAGGTAACCCTCTTCATCATTCCCTCCCGCCCCTGTTGCGTGTGCACCGGCCTCTCTGGTGTCTCTAGTGTCCTTAAACATACTTTTTTCCTTTCTTTGCCTTTGTTGGTGATTGCGTGTATTTTGGTATTTTCTATTTTCCTTTCTTGGTTTTCTTCTTGTCTTTTTTCTCTCTGGAAGATGAGAGCTGTTGTTTTATGTGTTTTTTGGCCACTTTTGTAATTGTTTGCTGGTATTCTTTATCCTCTCCACTCTCATGCTTTCTTAAGGCCACTTTACATCTGCATGTGTGTCTGAAGCTTTATCCCCTTTTCATACGTTCTTGTTGTCTTCCTCTCCTTCTACTTCTAGGTAGTGGCTACCACCCTGATGCTCGAACGAAGACTGCCACGCTACCTGTGGCCTCGACTCGGGGTGTGTGGTCTTCTGTATGGCCTTGGAGAACGCTGGTACCTCAGGTACGGATCTATTGGCATGGATTGTGATAGGATTGATTTATTTCTGATTTCAAGCCTAAGATGGCACCATGGTCCACACCTTGCACATATCAGAGATGCTAAGGGTGTAGCACTGAGTGTAACATTACAGGCTACAGGTTATCTCAAGAAATTAAATCCTTACAACTAGTTACTTGGGAGTCACCTCACGGCCAGAGGCAAAAACAAAGCTATTCAGATTTACCATGGTCCTGTGGTAATTGAACCTCCTCCAGGAAGGGGTGGACCTTAATAAACAGGTTGTAGCAAAACTACTGCATACAGCAGATACCTGATGCTTATAAATGCATCTTCCCAATTCTTAATGTACAGTTAGAAGTCTTACCACCTTGCCACCACAGACAGTGCTAAGTAATGATATGAAATCTACCGTGCATCCCCTTTCCAGAGTGGAGGATCGCAATGACCAGTCTGTACAGAAGATCCGCCGCTACGTCAACGCTTTTTCCAAGGAGGACAATCCAGTTCAGGAAGGGGAGGTCACTGAGAAGACTGACATCTCTCATGGTCCTGCCCCTGCGACCCTTTTCAGACCCCTGGAGAGAAGCAGGTCGAATGTAAAGCGGAAGTCCCTAAGAGGTTGGCAGGTGATTCGTAGGAGCACTCTGTGTCTAGAGGCAGAAATGGAAGGGCATTCGGACAAAAAGGAAGTCGAGTTCGTCTGAGATTTGACAAGAACCAGCCATACCACATCAATATGTATTGGTGGTAAATCTAATCTTGACAATATTCTTGGTGATGTGCAATAAATGGATGCAGTATTGTGTGAATTTATACATAATATGTGGGGATATAATTGATTGTATTTTAAATGTTTTTTGTTGTTGTTTTTCATTTATGTTGGTGTCCAAGGGTTGATGTGTAAAATGAATATTGTGCTACAGTATGCAAGTAAAAGCTCATGAATCCGAACACATCTTTGAGATTATTCAGATCCATCTGTCATCTCTCTCTGTCTAGCTCTATATTTATGAATACATTTGATTATTACATTGCCATGTTCAAACTTTAAAAAATAGTTTCACCAGGTACATCAGGTAAGACAAGAGCAAACATTAATTAACAAAGAGAAATATATTAAATATGTATGTTAATCTTTTATTGTTTAGTACAAAAAGGTAAGTAGTCAATATATTTGCAGCAGGTGTCAACACAATAACAAACACAACAATTACCTTGTATAGGTCTTTTTGCCTTGTATAGGCATTTTCACACTCAATTTACAACTCCCATGAGGTTGATAACTGTATATTGTAATGTGTGTTAATTGGAACATTTTAAAAATCATTTTAGTTTGAATTAATATTAATATGCTAATATGTTATATGCAAGATTGGTGAAAAAAATCTGGTAAGTTATAAATGAGTGAATTGTAGTTGCTATGGCAAACATTAGCAAGCCTCCCTTATGCATCTTTCTGACAGATGTAGGCAGTCTGGTGTGAACATGGTGATGAGCTCCAGCTGCGATCGGGAGGGTCTCCTCCAATCAGATATCCACAATTCCCCTCTCTCTGGCTTGATGCCCAGTAACTGCCATGAGAAAAAGGGGGTGGGGTTATTACAATATACCCACAGCCACCGCTCTCTGCTGTTTTGTCCTCAGACCACAGCAGGACTATAGGGCTGCAATCAACATACTCACTTCTCTCCCACTGTGGCATTATTGACCCAGACAAACTCTTCGGATTCAGTCCGGCTCAGTCCAATCCAGTAGGCTAGGTTCCCTTTCTTCGTCAGAAACTCCTGGGAGAGAGTGTTAGGGAGAGAAAGAGGTTTGATATGGTTCTGACAGTTGGACTTGGCACAATAGACCCTGGTCACGGCTACGGTGAGAAGTGTCCTCCACTGTGCTGTATGGGGAAGGGAAGGGAAAGGTACCTGCAGTCTTTTGTTGTCTATAATAGCCAGGTCTCCAGCCTTCTTCCTGCACTCCTCCTTGCACTTGGCCCAGGTGCAATGGTCCCGTGAGAGGTAAAAACATGAGCCCTCAAACTGCTGCCACCCAGAATCACACTTCGAGCAAGGATGCACTGGAACACAGATCATTTTACTGCACATTCAAACTTTGGGACTTTTCCCACAAAGCATGTAATGAGGACAAATCATTCAGGATGCTAGGACATCCTCAATTGATTAGTTTTTTATGATCAAATACCATTATTTTAATTTGTAAGTTTTTGTATGATTACCCCTAAAATGCACAACATGGGTCCAAATGGACCGTATTAATTTCCTATGGAATCTACACAACATGTCACTAATGAATGTAGGAACCTTTGACCCTTTTGCTGTCAGGAATGTATTTATTGTGCTCAACTGCCAACTGCCACATGTCAACTCACATCTCCCCACTGTGAAGGACTGTTTTACATATCTAATACTTGGAAGCATAATTTTACAAAATAATTCACTTGTCTGTCTTGTATAATTTGTGATAGACAATGTTACATACTATTTGCACATCCATTTCCAGTGAAAAAGAGAGATTTACACTAAGAATGTGAATTCGGCTTCAATGGAAACCTCACCATGGTGAGCTACGTGCTGAAGAAGGGGAAGGCTGTTGAACTACCCAGCTCCATGCGTGATGACCAGGCAGTCGATCACAACAGCAGGAAGAGTAATCCGGAGGTCATCCAGTATTACAACCGCACAAAAATCGGAGTGGACCTCATGGATCAGATGGTGCACACCTTCACCTGCAAGCGGCAGATGCGACGGTGGCCCATGGCACTCTGGCACAACCTCATCGATGTTACCACACTGAATGCCTATACCATCTTCAAGCCACAGCACCCTGGTGACTTGGGAGGTCAGAACGACACATGGAGGCGCTTCATCAAGGAGCTTAGCCAAGAGCTTGTGATGCTACTGATTCGGAAGCGTGCAGAAGGCTGCCCCAAGCTCCAAAGGCACGTGAAGGAGGCAATGGCAAGATGTGGGGTGATGCCAATATGGAACAGGCTAGTGTGCAGTGAGCACAGCGCCAAACACGTGATTTGTACTAGGAGAATAGAGAATAGAAAATAAAACAAAGAAAAGCTAACACTGTTCTGTTGAATGAATTGTTAATGGAGTTGTTTTTTTACAAACATATTGTTACTATTTAGAGCTTGAAAAACTGTGAGTTGCTGTATGTACTGTGTGTATGATATGTGTTAAAAAGTAACAACGAAACATATTTCAAGCATTCTTGTGTGTCCAAATAATTTATAATTGTTTTAACAAAATGAATACAGCATAGCACACACACACACACACACACACACACACACACACACACACACACACACAAATAGCCACACAGACACAATATTTGTGCATTCTAGGGTTAATACAGTATTAACTTTAATAGACTGCTTCCGGGCTGCTGGCTGGCTAATCCTGTTATGGCACTGTTCTAGTGTGGTTGCAGGGATGAGCGTGAACACACTCAAATTGGGGTAAAACAAAAAATAGACTGCTTCCTTCTGCTGTCCATTCAATGGAACTGCAGCACTAATCACCAACGGGATAGAAGTTAGCAGTACGGCAGTGGAGATTTTAGAAACTAAACATCGAACAAAAAGTTCGTAAATTTGTGTTTGGTAGATTATTTCTCTGTTGTAACAATGCTTCTTGGCAATAAATTGTATACCATTGGAAAGCCTGTTTATTTCCCTTTTAAATGGTGCCATTTGTAAGGAACATGCATTTGTGGGATGAGCAGCACAACTGAGTATGTGGGTTGCGCCCATGAAAAATTTGCCAAATCTTCTCTGCCAATGCCTAAATTCTTAGTCATCTTTTCTAAAAAACGTTTTTACTTAAAATCTATTTTAAAAAATACCACAAATAGAGAGTGGTATTTCAAATTTGAGAGCAACCACCATTGTGGTGTTTTTGTTTTGGGGAATGTAACAGTAAATTAATTAAAAATGTAGGCTTGTGCTTTGCATGTGTACATCTCACATTCTCATTGGGGGCTGAGCCACCCTAAAGGTAAAATTCTAGAATCGCCCCTGCAGTATGTTATCGTATATCAGAAATGAAATACAAAACCATTGCATAGTGTTAACACAATGTTTACCTTTAGTTTTTTCTCGTGGACAAAACTGTCTGCATTCCTGCGGACGGCATGAACGGGGAATTGGGACCCTCTCACCCTGAATATCTTTCTCAAGACACACAGCCCGAGTCTGCACTGAGAAGCCATGAGACAGAACACGTCTTATGCATCCACAAAAAGTACCTGGAGATAGTATTTGCACCACCATACACAAATTGACACAATAATTCTTGACACACTGATTTGCATCTAAGTGTACTGATGCACTGGAAATTAACAAAGTAAACTGCAAAGAATTGGACGTAAATAAAAACACAAAACCTTAGAACTAAAGTTAGAGGTATTAGCACTTCATTAATATTGGATGTTGCCAGGAGAGCAGAATATGTTTGTCAGCTGATTCTGGCACTTTTGTCACATTTTTTACTGGCTCTAAGAGTGTCATTGTTTTCTGTAGTTATTTATGCTATTATAAACTTCAATGCACCTTTGCACTGCATTCTGTTATTTGCTTTGGATAAGATGGGAAGCTAAATGTAATGAAATGCAATGTAATAACGTTACAAACGTGTGAATTATGGTACCAAACCACTGCATACGATGGAACCAGCAATCGTGTTTATTGATTTGATTACGTTACTGAATAAAATCCAGTTTAATGACGGTGCAATGGTCTGGATACACTTACGTTTGACACAGAGAATGATGACTGCGGCCGCCAGCAGTAGTGAGAGAACGGACAGAATCACGGATACTCCTCGGTACACGTGAGCTCTCCGCTGGAGGTCTAGTTAAGAGGGAGAAAAATCTGTAAATATCGCATAATTTGTTCTATATTTATATTGATAATAATATATAAATATAATAATACATATACATATAATATACATATAACCTTTAGAAAACCCCATAATTCTATGTATAACACACAACTTAAAAATGATTGAAAAGCGTTGTTAAATACTGTAGCCAGCTACCTGCAGCCTACCTTGTAGTTTTCTTGATTCATCTGGTAATTTAGTGTCGGCTTCCCCGATACGACAAAACTTGATATACATCGTAAATAATAAGCAACTGCAGCTATAATTATTATTCCTTTTTTGAATAAAGGAACGTATGAAAATGTCTGTTCCTAAACGTGTGTTTCTGACAATAATGAGCAAACACCCAACTAAGTTAGTCTGATTTTATCGTAAAGGAACGTTTCCCGTCAGCAGGAAATGGCGTCTTGTGTTTTGTCTTGTGGGGGGGGCATCATTTTCACTGCTCCCATGGCAACGACAGTTTCTGGTGAATAATTAATTTGACACAATACTTCGTCTGTCTGTTTCCTATTTTGCCACTTTTTAAATTTGCTAGCTCGTTCCAAATGTAGGTGCTCGTAACTGTATGCGCAGACTTGTCTGCATATATGCAGTTATTAAAAGAGGACCTGGAAACACGGACAAGTCCATGCACAGCCTCACAGTCCTTGGTTTTGTACCCTAAACAAGAGATAAACTGGCGGCTTGGGGTCTGATTGTCCTGTTATTCTGAAAATTAAATAGGGTCTCATCCTTGGTCGTCAGGAGCAAGGGCACCTTGCTATGTAAATAGCATTCATTCCTCAGCAGTTACAGTGAAAGGTTCACCTCACGAAATGAGTGCTTACTGAAGGCTCTTGTCTTGTGGCAGGTAGTAAAGGGCATTTAAAGCTGTGTATTTCAGTCACCCCACACATCAAAAATCATAGGAAAATAATAAAAGAAGCTAACCACTTTTAGTGTGGCAAAAAGAATGAACAAGTAGTGAAACATGCATAAATATATTAGGGGCCCTAGTTTAAAGAGTGGTGTGGGATCCTGAGTGGCTAAAATTTTCACCATGAGCACAGGCTGAGCCCTATAGCCTAGACATCAGTAGTTTGAGTCTGGGAGTGTATAGCAATGGAACACAGTTGGTGTTCCACAGTGAGCAGTCTTTGTCTCAACAGGGGTGGGCTGCAGGCTATCACTTGTGGTTAGAGAGAGATACACTTATCCTTCAATCAGTAGAGGAGAAGCTTTGCAAGCACAGGTGTGATTTGCACTGCGCTCCTCCCCTGCCCCCCTGAATAACTTTGTGACCTGCAGTGTACAAAACGGTCACAGGCATAGGCCTCAGAGGAGACCATATGCTTAACCCGCAGTGCTCCCTGCGCAGGTGCAGGTGTCATTATGGTAACACAAGAGCATTGTACAATTGTCTACTCCAAATGGGAGAAAATGCAAAAGACATTTGTCAAACTGTTTTGTTTACTTTGGTGCATTCAATAAAGCAGATATAGATGATCAACTGGAAATTTATGTAGGATTTTGTTGTTGATGTGTCATGAGTTTGATGTGAAACTCCTTCATTCAAAATGAAGTTCCCAGGGTCAGAACCTGTTGCCCAACAAGGTCAAATAGTTTCCAAGCAAGCTATTTAAAGCTCTTCACCACATGTTTTCTCTCAGTGAAAATGCAGAAACTGTCAGCAGGAAGGGGATGAAACAGAGTGCTGTGATACTTCTTTGGTAAGACTACAGGACAAACAATTATAAACATTGGCCTCAACACAAACAAAACTGTAATGATTTAATCTTAAAATGGATTTCATTAACTAGTAAAACATTGTTATTGATAATTGTTCACATACTGATAGGCCTATGTTTCCAAATGTATTTCTTATGGTGAATGAAATACAACAGAGCCATTGGCCCTTCTGCTTCTTCTTCAAATACGAAGAGTAATGCCTGCTCATTATATTTTTCCTGACAAAATGTATAAATTGATTTATTCGTGGTTTGGTCATACAAGACTAATTTCCTGTAATGACCATGGCCATTAAGGACATGAAAACACCCCTAGTCTGCTTGCTTGAACATAACAATTCCTTATTTCTCCACCAATTTTTACTACTTATGTGAATGATATGTCTTTTGGAAATAGGGCTATTTAAGTTGAATTATATTGGTAAAGGCTGCATCATACAATCACCATCTAGTCAGAGCTTATTGTTGTCAACAAAAATAGATCCTAAGGAACTAGGTTTTGGAACACTTTAGTTTCATTCTGATTTACCTAAATATTTTTGGTAACCACATTCTTTTTTCTCTTTCACCCTCTCAGTCTTTTTCTATTCCTCTTTTTTTCTGTCCCCAGTCCAAGATGTTTGGGTTCATGCAATACATTTTCAACTAACATTGCAACCTTGCACTGACACCATTACAAACACTCACAAGCACACGTCTTGCCTTGTCTCCCTTCAATAAAACATTAAAATTATGTTTTTTAAATAGTTGTTTTTCATAATGTCCAAAACCCTTTATTTAGACCAATTTAAGAAGCTTCAAGATTTGTGTGAAATTTCACAAAAACATCTTGCAAAACCAAACATAACCAAAAGATTATAGAACCACATTTTCTATACTATTTCAAATGTACATATGTACTTGCTGGCACGGCAGCCTCAATTTCAGGGCCATGGCAAATTAATAACATCAATGCAATTAACGGTTAAAAAAAACCTTTAACATTTTCATAACAGACAAAACTAGATATGCTATTTTTTTGTCTCTCACATCTTAAAAAAGTATACAAAAATGCAACAAAAAATAAATAGATAGGAACCTTCCGTTAGAAACCTTCATGAACAGAACTATGGTTGAATGTATTTTAATTTCCTGCTGTCTCATGGCTTCCCAAACTGGAAGCTAAACATCCCTGGGGAGAGGATTCAGGGGGTATTCAATGGATATTATTATTATTATTATTAGTAGTAGTAGTATTATTTAACGTAATACATATTATTTTAATTACAGAAATAATCTCATCATCCTCCTCTTACTGTTTTACTGTTTTCATGTTTCAGAAATAATTATAGTAGCATACAGCACAAGCTCTTATTTATATTTTATAAAAAATTATATCTGGAACTAATATGCCCCAGTATTGCACCAGAATGCACTCATATTCCTATCCCCCCCAACAAAAAAAGAGAAGAAAAGAAAAAAACATTACAAATCAGTTAAAACATATTTGATTATAATAAATACAAAGTATGTAAAGATTTGCACAAACGTCACTTAAGGGCGTTATCTTTTTCAAGTACACTGTGTTCTGAATAGGGTATACAGTGTATCTAGAACTAAACAGGAAACACATTTTATATTGACATTACTGAGATTAAAAACAAAGATATAAGCAAAACCTTAAATACATTTATATGTGTTCGGTGATTTGAGGTTTTATATTTTGCTAAGGCTTTTTGAAGCCGTCCTTTCTATAATAATTTCAAAATAACATTTTAGCAAAGGAAAAAATACATACTAACAGCAGACATGCACTTTGTAGTCTAACACTGGTAGGTAGTACCTTTTATGTTTGTAGCAGAGAGAGAAGGAAATGATGGTGCTGAGTAAATGTCTTCAGCTGGAATCACCAGTTTAGAGTACACAGATTCACCCTTTTCCACTGTGAGATATGCAAAGAAAGACTGTGTTGGAAAAACATACTGCAAACAAGGCAAGGCTGAGAATAAATAACTGTTAAACATGTACAGTGTGCACATGAATGGATAGGAATAGCTATACGTGGTTATAAGAAGATATAGAAAGACCAGTTTGTTTACCGGTACCTTCTGATATCTTGTCCTCTTCTCCTGGTTTCGTCTTTTCCTCTTTTCTCGCGTGGTCATCCTCTGCTCTCTCTTCGTTCGTCTTCATGTCTTGCATCTCCATCATTATGTCTGTCTTTCCCTTTCAGTTTCTCAGCTTAATGTAACTTGTAGCCTATTTTTTTTACAAAGTTTGCTACATAAAATTTGTCAGAACTTTTTCTCAACGTCAAGGTCAAATATTATATTGAAGTATGAAGATGAAGAACAATGACCAAACCCAAACTACACCAAAAGCATAAAATGCAAAAAGGAATATATGTACAAAAAATGATCTTCCTCTTTTGATCATTCAAATTATGTCAAATATTTTCAAATGCCCAGACTTATATGAGAATGCGGTCTCTTTTTTCCGTCTAGGTGTACTTCCTCTTTGTCATTTGTTTCCCTATCTTCCTCTTATTCTTTTATAAGAAATACATTTCAACATGTCTTTGTCCTGCCAGGAACCAGTATATTTACAACCAAATTTGACCACTGATAGACTGAGACAGGAAACCTGGTAATTACATTGTTAGTCAATCACAATATGGCTATTGCTAAGAAAACAAACATAAACATATATTAAATATTGTTTGGATCTTGGGGGTAACATTTTTTAAATTAATTTGGTAACACAAACACTGATCTGATTTATTTCCAATGACCTATTATGTTGGTCTTTTCAATATGACTTTCATTCGCTAACTCCCTCCCAATTTGTGTGCGTGCGTGTGCGTGAATACTTATGTGCGAACACGCAGTTGTAAAGGTCCTATAGCACAGGTGTCAAACGTATTCCATAGAGGGCCGAGTGTATGTAACTTTCGTTGCAACCAATGCACTACACCAGGTGACTTCACTAATTAGCTCACTTCTTCAACCGAGGGGAACTCATTGAAATCAGTGCTTTGGTTGCAAAACTTGCATACATTTGTTGGAATGAGTTGGACACCCCTGCTCAATTGGTAGTTGTCAGGTCCATGCACTGCCCCATTGTCCTTGGTTTTTTTTACCCTAAACAAGAGATAAGTTGGCAGCTTGGGGTCTGAATGTCCTGTTATTCTGTAAATGAAATTGGGTCTCACCCATGATCGTCAGGAGCAAGGGCACAGTGCTCCCTAAAGACCATTCATTCCTCATTAGTTATAGTGAAAGGTTCCCCTCACATAATGAGTGCTCGCTGAAGGCTCTTCTTGTCATGGCAGGTAGTAAAGAGAGCATTTAAAGCTGTGTCTTTCAGTCACCCCACACATGATAAACCTCTATTAACATGTCTCTCATGAGACTGAAATGGCACGTCTGGCATGATGCAGTTGGCAGCGAGGTCAGCCATTAGAAGCAAAGGATCTCTAGGAAATAACCTTTATAAATCAAATAAACTATGAAGCAGCAGGAACATCTATTGTGTAATTTACTGTACATCCATTGTATTAGTCCTATAACCTGTATATAAACACATTGCTACCATTACCGCCAAGACAAATACATGCATTTGAGGTGGAATGAGCAGCCGTACAAAATCTACACTTTTCATATTTTATTGTCCACAAAAAACATTATTTTACAAAAAAATACTATTTGCATTAAATACAGATGACTCATGTTGAGAGAGAAAGAGGACTAGGAAAAGAGGCTGCACTGCTACTTCCTGTTTCCCTCAATGCCCCCATTTATTACAATTTCTCTTACACATTTGCCTCCATTAGACCCCTCCCCCACAATTTTCCAATTCACATTGTTTTATTTTAATAACATGTTTGAAACACATTATGATCTTTCCAAAACAATGGAAATTAAAACTACTCGCTTGTCTTCACCCCTTAATGTCTCCCCATCTCTGGAGAATGTTGAAACTTATTTCAAGTGGAATAATAGTGGTAAAACATTAAAAATGTAGTGTCTTGCTTTGATTCCAATATTCTCTCTTCCTGTCCTCCTCCCACCCCCTTCTCTCCCTCTCTCCTAGGCTCCATACACACTCTCATTGCTGTAGGTCATGTAGAGGAAAAGATCTTCTTCATGGTGTTCCTGAAAGATACGGATAGTGGACGGTTAGTACAGTAAGCAGTAAGAGGCAGAAATGTACATCAACACCAGCTCTGAAGCAGCTATGGGGTGGTGAAGGGATTACCTCATACACGGCAGAGAGCGGGGAGCTGGAAGGAGGGAGGGAGTTGTTGACGAAGAAGAAAAGTGCCTCTTCCGGTCGCATGGACACCCGCTGCCTGATCAAGAAGCACAGCTGACCCACTGTGGGAGGTGGGGTAGAGAGGAAATCACTTTTTACACTCAGAACAAAACTTAAACTTGACTTTTCTTTACTTTCATTTTCTCTACACAGGCAAGAGGTAAGCAAAGAAGTCACAGAGTGGCAACAATTCTCGATTTTGCCATTCCTATTTCCCATGACGTCTGCTTACGTTTTGGTCAAAGAGGGGGGCCAATGGGTGTACTTTATACACATACTTTATATCTGTTGGCTTCTTTGTTATTTTCCCCAGTTATGTTTTGGCCTCTGGGAGTGTAACAGCCATTATGCATAGATTGCCTAACCCTCTACAGAGAATGAACACTGCATCAAAAATGCAAAGGTGAGAGATGGCGATAGATCCAGGCTATTTGTGTGATCACAAAACACTATGAGTGTAGATGTCCGTGATGAAGGCCGCAATGAAGAAGAGGTGATTGGTGAGTAATGTTGAAACAGGCCAGAGTTTTACACAGCTACTGTACATGCTGAAAAGTAAATGGGAGATGTCGGCAAAACAATTTGACTGACCCGTCAGATCAGAGGGAACAAGGTATTTCTTCTTGTCCAGATCAGGTGCTCTTGATCTGGCAGCCCTCTCCACGATAATCTAATTAAGAAGCCACCAGGACGTAAAAGTAAGGAGATTGTACACAAAAAACGTTTGGAATTAAATATAAATAACCATAAATGTTGACTAAGATGGTAATATCTGCAGGAAGGACTACTCAAAAAAGGTATATTTGTTTTACTGTTACTAAGTCTATTCGTTCAATACGTGTAATTACTTCAGCACTATAATTTCCTTATAAACATAATATAACCCGACGACATATTCAAGCATTTGATATAATACGGCTTGCAGTCTCCTTAAGTGTATATACAAAAACCCAATCGGCATGAATTTAAGCTAAGAGAAAAGTTTTAAATTCCGCAAGTGCTTCTGAAAGCGTGCAGAATGGATCCCTATGAGGCAAGCACCACCAACGATAAGGGTGTACGGCAGTGCGAACAGGACTGACCGGTATCTTGTCCGGATGCTTTGCTCGTACTCTCTCCCCTTCTGCTCTCCTTACCTCCAGAGGAACGCTGCGCTGGTAGTGACTGTTCATCTGCAGAGATTGAGGAGTCATTCACACTGATTGGACAAGTGTTTTAGCAGATTAACCTACTGACAATAACAGAAAATGCAGCACCGTCAGCAATGGGGTTGACTGGGCCTACACTGTACAAACAAGGTATCCTGACAGGTGAAACTGATACATATTGCACTGGCACAGACGATTTATTATTCATTATTTGCCATCTAATGAACACACTCATTTACATGTTCAATTATTTATTAGCTATCACGGACAATGATGGTGGTGTAACGTCACCCATAGGTGGTTAACTAGCAAGCTGGCCACCTTCATCTGGCTCAAATTAGAAAGCGTATGGACATTGTAGCTTGTTAGGTTGCTAGCTCTTCATACCCACGTAGCTAAATAGTTACAATAAACGTAGCTAGCTATATAATCGAGTAGCATAACATAGTGGCCAAGCGTGTGCGAGAAGCAAGCTAGAACGAGAAGGCGAACAGTGCTAACTATCCACCTAACTTCAGCTAAATATGCATGAATCGCTAGAAACCTAACAAGCCAGTTAGTCTTACTAGCTCACAAGCGATCAAGTCACGTTATGGTGTGTAACTTTAACTAGCCAACATTAGCTCGCCATTAGCTAGAAAATAAAGTCTTGCAGATAGCTAAATGGCTAGCTAGCCAGATAGCTTGATGTTCGAAAACTCACCTCTAGAACAACGCAATATCGATAGCAAAACTGACGGTAGATGAAAGACCAAGCGTTTCCTCCGACTCTTGGCTGAATAAAAAGCACTTGCTGGAAATGATACCGCTGCAGTACATATAAACACCAAAACAGTAATAATTCAATCCGTTTTAAATTGCATTCTATTTTTAAAATGTCGACTGATCTACGTCTCCTAAAGAATAAACAACAAATAATACAACGCCCCTTCGAAGAAAATGTCACAAATGAACAGCTTGTAAATTGATGGACATTATCTCCATCCATTCAGTGGGAGAAAGGGGGGGGATAAGATTGTTGACAGTGTTCCCTCTCGTTGATTTTGCACTAAAACAGTAAATTGACAGCACATTAAGCCAATCATATGGAAGGAAAACTGGGCCAAAGGATGGTGTGGGTGGCGAAAAAGATCACGTGCGTGGCTTACGTGTCATACCCGAGCCGCTCTTGAACATGCTGCAACCGTACAAATGAGTGTGTGTGTATTGTTTGTCACGCCTTTTTCTTTTTTTGTCTGCATGATACATTCTATGAATATCTATTCAACATTCGTTCAATGCGGTCTCTTCTTGAATGATATTGTAATCACTCTATTAACATTTCCGTTGAAATGGTAGGTAACAATGCATCATTTTACATTTACATTTTAAATGCATCAAAGTGTGGTGCAACCAGGAAAACCATTATTTACACAATGTGGTTTTCAAATTTGAGTATTTGCAGGAGCTAACACAAGGAGCCCTGATTTATAATCCACCAAAAACCTGACTGGAAAATGTCACATCCTGCTTCTGTGGGCTCCCTGTCATAGGGCGGAATTATGCTTCTGCATCTGTATGCAAATCTGCCGGCATGTATGCGTCTCATACGCTGACGTACGCATAGGGGTTTGCCAACATACTTTCACGTAACCCTAACGCGTGCACTAGGAGGCAGTGTCGCATTTACTAGACTAAGGTGAGTACAAAAAACGAAGAAGAAACCCAGAAACGGAAATCCGTTTTCACCCCCTAAATAAAGAGACGTGCTCCTTGTTCAACCAATTAGCGTTTGTTTGACGCCCAGGACCACAGCTAGGCGTTGTTGGAAGTTTGCTTGTCAGCTATGGGCTCCTCTGCGGGCTACGGTTACCCATAAACCCATTCTCTATGTAGCTACGCAGAGATGTGTATTTGTATCTTTGCAGAAGCATAATTACGCCTTAATGACATAGCCACAGTTCGAACCTGCGACCATAAGGCCCAGCCCATGTTTGTGCCGAGAGATTTTGCTGACTGAGCCATCCGAGTCTCAACTTGTCCTGTGAAACAAGTATAAAGAGATTTCCAAGAGTGATTTCTCATATGTTCTGTTCAAAATTTATTACAGAATTGTTCCCAGTTGGCAAACGATACATGATTTACGCACATCTTGTGATGAAAATCGGCAAACAATTTTTAACGATACAAATTCAATCCTATTGAAAATTGCATCATGTTTTGTTCAAATAAGTATGCACATAACCATTTTTTATTTTCCTAAACATATCTTTAAACAATACAAACATTAACATGTTGATCATTTTTAGTCCAAAATATAACTGTATATATTCTCTCTCCTATTCCTCTAGACATATATACATTATACGAGATGTATTGCATTTCACAGCCTTTTACAATCTAAAGACATATACTGATAAGTCGTTTATAGAGAATATATACACTACACTTGCCATTAAAATGCAGCACCTCACTGGTCTCAGCTATACTATCAGGAAATACACTATTATTATGCATTTATATCCATCTCATCATACATCAATCCATGAATATAAGAAATATTCAGTAGAATAAAAACATATCCACTGATAAAATACATAGCAGTACAGTAGCAGGACTTTTACTCTCAAATGGCAATTAATTATTATTGTTTTTCTCCATTAAAAGAGTTAATGCAGTGTGCAACTCCTGTCAGATGACAGTCATCAATAATACGAATAATACTCTTTCTCTACATCTGTTTGCCATTCCAACTCCATGTACAAGGACAGACTTTACTGCAGGAGTGAACAGCTCCAGTCTTATATTGCCACTACCCAGACGTTTATAGGCATCTTTATATTGCCGGTCTTTTGTACGATCAGAAAATATTTTTTTCATTTGATCAAGCTAATTGATTTAACATGATAATGAAGACCTCAGGTGCAATGAAAACCAGACACCCTTCCCACTCCGATTCCTATTTATCTGATGTGTGTTGGTTGAAATTTTCCTCAGTAGGTTGCAGTGATTGTTGTAATTTTGTGAGTGTCCAGCAGGTTGCGCTCTCTGGCTCTTTCACTGACGATCGTCTCCAGGTGAGAATCTGGAGCCCAGCCCCGTTGTCGGTCTGACAGTCTTGTTCCCTCAATCCAGCCTGAAAAACCAGAGAGATTATACAAGAATTGCTCAAATAAAAATAATTGCTAATAAAGGACAATTAACTGAAAATGAATGTATAAGAACAACGAAAATAAAAACCAAAACTAAAAAATATATTCATACTCAAATACAAAAACTGAGTAAGCCTGTTTCTCCATGAGAATTGCATGCCTTTACAGTTGGCTGAAGCCATTCAATAATGAATATGCCCATGATTTGAGAACCAATGTGGAATTGTGTATTGTCAGTTGAGTAGAGAACTTGCCAAGTATCTTTCGAAGCCAAAAAGTGTAATATATATATTTGAGACCTTTATTTCACTATCACAATGTGAAACATGGAAGTTCTCCATACCATCACTGCTCTGCTGATGGACCAGTAGGACATCTGCTTTCTCCAAGTTCAGCTCATCTGGTTGCTGGGCAACAAAGGCTCTGATGCACTGGACCTGAGTAATGTCTAAGAGTGGGAGGGAGAGTGAGATATAATAAATTGCACATAAACTACTGGTCAAAAGTTTTAGAACACCCCCATTTTCCAGTTTTTACTGAAATTTAAGCACTTCAAGTCAAGTTTAGGTTACCAAAAACTGAAAAATAATGTAAATTTCAGAGCCCTTTTCAGGGAACAAGTAATGGGTTAACGTGAGTTAACAGTCACTCCGTGCAAGTCTCCGACTCTGGATCCAGCAAAAGAGCCCCAGACCATCATGCTTCCTCCTCCATGTTTGGCAGTTGGTGTCACACACTGAGGAACCATCCTTTCGCCTACTCGACGGCCTACAAAACCCTTTCAAAATTTCAAGATTTCAAATTTTGATTAATCGATCCATAAGACCTTCTTCCAGTCTTCAGTAGTCCACTGGCGGTGCTTCATGTCCCGGGCAAGCCTCTTTTTCTTATTTTGCCATCTTAGCAATGGCTTTCTTACTGCCACTCGACCTGTCAAACCTGCAGCTCGAAGTCTTCTCTTCACAGTTGAAATTTAGACTTTCTTACTTCAACCAGTGTTAAGCTGTGCTTGAAGCGGTTGTCCTGTGAGCCACCTATCACGCAAGCTGTTGACTCTCAGAAACTTGTCTTCTAATTTTGTTGTGGCTTTGGTTCTGCCTTTCAGAGTTTCCTCCAATTTCCACGTGCCTTTTGATGGTGTAGGAAACTACTCACTGCCAAAAAATGTACATTATTTTTCAGTTTTTGGTAACCTAAACTTTTTTTTTAACCTCTGGCAGTTTACCGCTTACCTTTTTACCATTTCAGGTTATTCACTGGACTTGAACTGCTTAAATTTCAGTAAAAACTGGAAAATGGGGGTGTTTTAAAACTTTTGACCGGTAGTGTATTTGTATGAATGGTACTTTCATCTATAATGCTGACACCAGGGCTCATATTCAGAGTAATTGCAATACACATTTTCTTCAAATGTGAGCAAAGAATTCAAGCACAGTGATCGTTTTTTTAGTTCTTAACCTTTTGTCATTACTTTGAGCTACTGTCAAATTCAAAACAAATTCTAATTCAACCATCAAATGCCTCATTAACAAATAAACACTGCACCTCCTTAAATTGATTAGTCAAAATGAAAGACAATGTGCTATGCAGCTGAACTGAACCCTGGCCAAAGAGCCACAGACAAACCTTGCGCTGCAGTGTAATCTATCGGTGGGTGTGGACGTGAGAGAGCTGACATCCAGCGCAGTTTGTCACTCCTAAGAGAGGGAAAGATCCCAAGGTGAGTATGAAATATAGCAGAGAAGTTGTTTGACAAGAAAATGTAACAAATTCATATTCAAAACACCCTCCTCCCTCATGGCACTGGATGACTCACTCATAGCCTGTTCATACTCGGTTTCCACCACCGCAGATTAAGTGCTCATTTTAGAAAACGTACATTATTGGCCAGATATTATCAAGTCTCTAAAAATGCACTCCAATGATAAGGTGTTGCATGCTAAAAGACAACAAAATGTCAGTTGAGAGCAATCATGTCCTCCATCTAAATGAGGACTTTGGGGGAAAAACAGCACTTCCTGCAACTGTTCTGTAGCAGCCTGTACTAAGTACGGATGAGAGAAGTTTCATACTGTGTGTCCGTTCGCACGAGTAGGGCCTTGTTTGAGAGATGGAGACGGAAGAGATTCTTCTGGAGGGAGTGAAGCTTCACTCTGCAGTTCTCCACCCGAAGCTCTGACACTGGGGCATGGTGGAGTACTGTGAACCTGCCACCTCTGAGGAGGAGGAGGACAGTGGGGAGGAAGATCAGGACAGACATCAAGAATGTTAATACAGTCAGCACTGATTAACTGTTAGAGACCAACAGATATCATACTGACAGTGTGGTGTACTGATAAACAGGTAACTGGCTAAATAAAGGCAACACATTGGTAACCGGGGGGATGGACACTTAAATGGCTCTGGCCCGGGCTAGGAGAGACCCAGCTGGGTGGGTGGGGCTCCTTGCAAAGGGGAGAGCTGGGCCTATTCATCAGTACCAGCCCTGGCACCCCCCAGACACTCATGGTACTGCATCCATTTAAAGGATCCCTCATTTACTTGTGTTGCCTCCATTTTGTCAGTTACTTGTACATACACACACACACGCACACGCACACGCACACGCACACGCACACGCACGCACACACACACACACACACACACACACACACACACACACACACACACACACACACACACACATATATATATATACCCACTCTTTTCGGAGGGAGAGCAGTAGGTAGTCGTTGAAGAGGTGCACGTAGAGTGTCCTCTCCGCCTCTTTCAGGCCAAAGTCACGTAGCTCCGTTACAGTCCCCTCCCGCACCAGCCTACGAGACTGGCTGACCAGGGGCAGGGTCTGACATGAGAGGGCAAAAACAGTCAGCTCCACTCATATTTTACATTTACATTTTAGGCATTTAACAGACACTCTTATCCAGAATGCCTTACACTCAAAACAAGAATCCCTGAAATATCCATCCAAGATTAATAATCATGTTATTGCCACTGCTTTTCCAAATATTCATTTTCATACAAATTACACATGCTGTACATGGGGGATGCAGTTTCATTCTTAATTCTCACCTTGCCCTCAAAGTCCACTCTGGCACTAAGACAGACCAGAGACTCAATGCTCTTCATCTGAGTGATGCTGTCATTGCTCTCTTGAATCAGCTGTGACACAGAAGAGAGCCATTAAGAATGAACAAATGGACTGATGGCATAATACTAAAGTGAATAATACTATTAGTAATATGATTAGTATTAGTATTACTACTAGTAGTAATAATACAATTAACCTATGGCTGTTCTGGGAGCAAACAATGCTCAAAGGTATTAGCTATGTTGGGGTATGCCAAGCATTTAGAAATTGGTCAAGGCCCACTCACTTGGTTTGCTTGGTATGTATAAAGTACAGTCCAATTTGAACAGCAAACATTCCAAGGGTATTTTCTGGTTTTAATTTGTGAAAATCTGGCCTAAATTTGTTGTTTTCTTGGGCTTCTAGAGCTGACTGTATTGTGCACTTCAGTTTGTTGACACCGACACCAACAAAGGGAGGATGAGAGAGGAATAGCACACCTTCTCCAGTAACTTGAGGGCTTTTATGGCCTGTACCTCCTCCTCTGTGTTCGGAGTTATTCTCTTGACAATATTCTGAGAGAAATACAAAGAGAAAGTCATTATAAAGTAATCACAGAGAAAGAGAGAGTTTAATAGATAGATATTAGATTAAGGGAGAGATAAGGACCTGTGCAAGAAGTTTGAGTCGAGTGATCCTCTGGAAGGGGAGGATGAGAAAAGAGCGGAGAGGAAGTCGCTGGCAAATGGCGTTGCGCTCTAGTTTCTCCACAACGCGGCGGAACCCCGGGCACTCCTCCCTGACAGAGCGGGAAGTTTCCCATAAAACATTGTACAAACACTTATTGTACAGTTGTAAAATAACACTGCATCAAAAGAAAGGGTTAGCATAGGATGTGCAGGCTGACTGGAAACTACAGAACATCAGAATTTAAAAATCCCAACACAGTATGCATAAACTGACTAGAAGACATTATAGCAATAACTAGCACCAACACAAATACAGCAAGGTGTATCCAAGACAGAATGGCAGTTTAGAACTTACATGAGTCTTTGGTATGTCTTGTCCTGATATGATTGGTTAGTGAGGTAGGGCACATATACCAATCGAAATCGAGGACAGTGGCGTACGATGATATCACAGACAGAGAAGTGCATGATGTCATTCTCCACCCTCTCCTCCAGTTTCCCCAAAAAGCTGGTGATTAAACAGATAAACACATTTTCACCATGCCATTCACTGCAATGCTTTCAATTACTGTGTCCAATCTAATGAGTAAAACTTTTAAAAATAACTTTTCCTTTCATTCTATGAACTGAATGCTGGGCAATTTTACGAAGTAATGTAGTAATGAGGCAACCTACAACATGTAACAGAGAGATCATTGGAAATGTAGTTCTCTTGCCTGTGACTAATGGCCCTAACGTCCCCCAATCTTGAGAAAAGCCAGTTCCTCTCCTGTGTGGTCAGCAGCGTCCCCAACTCTTTGGAATTGACAAAGTGCTCGATCACAATGTCTAAACTTCTGCAGTAAGATGCCTCTGAGGTCACCACCTCAAACCTCACCTAATGGATAGAGAAAACAGAAGCAACAGAGTGCCATTTATAGAACAGTTGATTATGTACGTACTCAGGTACCTGCTTTAACTTGTGCATTACTTCACAGAGAGATTTTGAATTATGGATAATATATATTTATGCTAAACATATACAAAATAGCTAACAATCCAGCGAATTAGACATTGTTCAAAGGACTGTGAAAGACAAATGGTGGGAAAGTGGCTGCATTTGCTTTGCATTTTGAAATAATGGACTCTACTATCCACACAACAAACTTGAACATCCTTATTTTGATGTTACCTCTTGTAGACGTCTCTCGTCCTCACCCAATTCAGTTAGTCCCTGGCTGTTCCTCACTCCAGGTAGATCCTGCCAGAGAGTGGGGGACTGAGCGAGAGAGACCGATAGACGGGGAGATGGGGGACGTGGAAGTGGAGGGAGGGGGAGGGATAGTGCACTGGTATTGGAAAACGAGTTGGCATGGGAAAGGGAGTGGGGATGGGGGACAGGTGGAAGCGGGGGCAAGGGGCGGCGGGCGGGTGGGGGTGAGGGCACCGGAGATACAGATGAATGGACCGGTAGCTCTTCGCACATGGAAAGGGTATCAGAGCGAGACTGACGGAGTATATCCCGGTTCTGAGCCACTTCGCTGTACTGTTGATAGAGCTGAGAGTCTGCTAAAGAAAGGGAAGAGAGCGGTTTTTCATTCACTGACTGGCTTATAGACACCACGCATAATTATTTGAGTTATAAGTTGGAACAGCTGTTTTTCCCTACAGGTTGTGAAAGGTAAAAACTTGCAGAAACCTGCCTGTGACCCTCCCTTGAGGACTAGAGCAAGCATCATGGTTGCCGTATTTAGCTTTTTCATTCAGGTGCAGTTGTTTTTCAGAGTGTTGTGCTTAGTATGAAATCCTTAAAAAGAGATGAAGTTGAGCAACTATTTCTTTTCAGTAGTTTATGTCCCGCCCCCCCTCCTCGCCCTCGGTTTAACAACATTAAACAATTTGTCTTTTTTGACTGATTCATAGCAGTACCTCCAAGTTAAATCTTTGGCCTTACCTGGCAACCCTGGCTAGGACTGAGATGGACAGAGAAAGACACAGAGAGTAGTGCAATAGAAGAACAAACCGAAAGAGAGAGAGTCTGTTTGAGAGCTAGGCATATATGCCATTTTAGTTTTCATTTTTTAATAAACAAATGCTGGGCTGATGTGGGAGGGCCACAAAAGAGTGGGGGGTGAAATACTCACTGAAGAATTTGGAGTTTCTCTTTTTCATCTTTTCAATTGAATCGGTTACTTTCCTTGAAGAAAAACAGAGCAAGGCAGACAGAATTAAGCAACATGTCTGCGATGACTTTCTTCTTAATGGTGTCTAATGCTGAGCACGTCAAATATATATATACTGGAACATGGGCCTTCTGCCAGCCAGCGTACACTTTGACTGGCTATCCTATAACAAACTGCTATTATTTTGTAATGTAGTAAGCAGTAACGATTCCATAGAGAAATAATCTGTGTGATACTGCAATTGTTTTGATTTGTTAATGTCAATCATATTGATATTGTTAATATTTATCCTGCAACGCTATTACCACCATGACAAACAAGCTAGCAATTCTAAACAAAATCCAATCAGCTTGTTTTGCAGTGCCATAACCTCAAGCATTTCATATATTTTCCTCTCTCTTGGTTTGACTTGTTGTTCAAACCACCATCATTTCACTATTCAAATAATCCCACGATGAAGACTCTTGGCAATATCACATCTCTGTTACCTGCCGTTTAGCTTTAATTTGACTGTTATGAGCCAAAATGGAGTGGATTATAATATCGTATTGATCAGCCACTGTACTGTACTTCCTTTAGTTTAGCTCATACACACGCATGACTGTGCTCTTGAAATGCAACATCAGACCTGGATCAGAAAGAGGTTTTGTGTATGTCTTTTCCCCTGCTGTATTTGAAGGGTAATCCCAGGGACTCAAACTCTTACCTCAGATCTACCTCGCTCCAGCTGTAGCTGAGCTCATCGTCCTCCTCTGAAAACCAAAACACAGGCAGGTAGTGTTGTTTGTGAAAACCAAATGCATTTGTTTGCACAAGTTTCTGGATTTCTTTGTCTTTACGTTGCTCCTCAAAACAGTATTGATGAAGTAAATGAAGAACTGCTGGGAGGGGGTTCCATTCTCCTGTACGGAGAACTAAAAATGACCCTAAATGGGCTCACTTTTTTTTTTTTTTGTTTTTTTCACTGTCTTACCTGACAAGTTGAAAACTCTTGTCCTGCGATCCCTTGCTTCTCCTCCCTCCTCTTCTTCTTCTTCTTCTTCTTCTTCTTCTTTACCTTTTTCCAACGTCTTTCGGAATCCCCGCCTCCGCACCCGAGCCTTATTTCCCTGATCTCGAAAACTGCTGGTGCTTTCTATCTCTCCTCCAACTCTCTCCTTCTCATACTCCCCCCTTCCTACAGGGGCAAGCTCTGGTGGCATTATAGTTGGGTAGGTGCTTTTCACAGGGCTGGGGCAGCTGTTGGACTTTGAGAGGGACACTTTCGTTAAGGAAAGGGAATTGTCTAAATCTGCCTTGGTGTCACTCTCACCTCCCCCTATACCGGTCTGCCTGACTTCCTCCAAGTCTGACTCCATCTGTATATGTATGCGCGTGTTTGTATACAACTCGAGTTCCACTTGTCTGTCCGTTTGCATGTGCGTCTGCGTCTCCATTTCACTGCCTGTCTGGGAGTCAGGGTGTCTGTCTCTTTTCTTCTGGATCTGCGCGTACACAGGTTCGTCCCTCTCACTGTCTGCTGGTGTCTCTGCGAACACTGGATTTTGCTGGTCCATTGCAGATATCGGTGATCCATTCCCGCCATCCATCGGTTGGCCTGTCTGTGTGTCCACCGCTTGATGGATCCCAAGATTAGGATCGCTGTTTTTTTGTGATTCCGTTCCCTCCAAAGTGTTGTCCTCTGATGATCCAAGGATTTCCCTCACCACATCCCTCGCCCACTTTATATATTGGGCACTGTCTTTGCGTAGCTCTTCCGCTTTTCTCAAGTTGTCATGCGTTTTGATGATGGGCTCATGCTCTCTTTTGTCATCTTGTCTTGTCCCTGAATAATATTCAGCCTCTGTCCTCCTTCCAAATTCCCCTTCCCCACTGCTCTCAGTTATCATTTGCGAACATGGTTGAGACTCTTTGTTTGTATCTTGTCGCGCCTGACAAGTTTCAGTCTCCTTTTCATTCTCTGCAGTCCTCCCATTCCCACTCTCTTCTCTCTCACTGTTCCTAGAGCATGTACCAGCCACCTGCTCCATCATATTTTCTTCAATTTCATTGTGTTCTGTCCCAACTTCGCTAATATCGATTCTTGGGTTGTCCTCCCTACTCTCCTCCTTGAGCATAAAAACCTCATTCACTTTTTCTTTTCTCTCTTCTTCTTTGTCCGACTGTCCACTTTCAATATTTTTACCTCTTTCTCCCCATTCTCTGTCTCTAGAAATTCCAGTCCGTTTATCAATAGGAAGAGTGTCAGTGATCCCAGTGCTGACATCAGTGTCAGCACTGGGATCCACTTGATCCTCCACTTGATCCTGGAATCTTCCCTGATTGCATTGTTTTCTAGGGAGCGTCTGTCCGATGACACAGAACACAGTCACTGTGGGACGTGTTCCCTCCCCCTCCTCGTTCTCCTCTTCTTTGCTATCAATAACGGTCTCTCTCCTGGTCTCTGTGTCCACACTCTCTTTTTCTCTTTCCACATCTAGACTCTCTTCCTGATCTGTGATTTCCCTCCTCTCTCCTTCACGGGTACCCTCTGCTTCGCCGAGTTCTTCTCTTTTCCTGTTTATTTTGTCTATATTTTTTCTGTGCAACATTTTATCCTCAATTTTCTCTGTCCCTCCACAACCATCAACCTGTCGGGCAGCCTTCTGGAATTCAGAAGGCTTCCTAGCAACATTAGTTGCTACCTCACCTTCCCAGAAGTCTTTGCAGTCTTCAAACTGATCTTCATCCCCCTCTTCTTCCTCCCCACCACTAGAGACAGTTATGAACCCATCCTCTCCTGACAGCACTCTATCCCTGTCTCCTCCCTCCTCCCTTTGACTTTTTCCATCATTCTCTGGGTATGTGTTATTATTGCTCCAGCTCTCCACCTCTCTGTCACTCTCCTCGTTGCTGTCTGTGAAAGTTTCCCTCTCACTGCATGCATCGCCATCTCCCTGCCAGCTTTGTTCACTCTCACCATCACTCAGTGACTCTCGGTCCTCATAAAATGGTGCCCCCGACTGCATGCATCTCTCTCTCTCTTTCTCACTCTCACCCTCTTTGTCAATGTCTACACTCACACCTTCTCTGTCACTGTCTACGCTCACACCTTCTTCCTCTTCCCAGTGCCCAACCTTTTCAACTTCTCCTCTCTCCACATATCTCTCCTCTTCCCTCCCTTGCATTTGGTGGCCCTCTTGTACATCGCCCTCCAAATACCTCACAGTGTGTCTCTCTCTGACTGTTTCTATTTCTCTATATTTTTCTTCCTCTGTTTTCTCCCTCACTCTCCGTGGTTCTAACCACATCTTTCTGGGTCTGTGTCTATGTTCAGGCATCTCCTTCCCTCTGTCTGACTCCTGGTCTCCCTGTAGCTTCCCCTGCCTCTCTTCTTCTCCCTCCCGGAGTCTTTCTGCGATCCCCTCTGCCTCGTCCTCTCTGCCACTCCCTGTGGTGCTCCATGTCTCAGTGGCTTTCTCCCTTTTGCATTTTTGATCGCTCTCTTGATCGCTCTCAGATTTCAACTCTTCACTGCTGTGTGCTTTTATCTGCTTCTCCCACTGTGAGCCACTGCCTCTTCCCCTCTCTCCCATATTTTCTGTCTCTCTGGCTCTCTGTTTATCTTCGGGTCTGTGGTGTCTCTCCTCATCCTCTCTCTCCGGGTACCACTCCCTCTCTCTGACCCCCTGTCCCTCAGTAAATGTCACTCTTTCTCTTGTTTTACGTGACCGCATCTCCTCCCTCTTTCTCTCTGTCTCTCCCCATGTCCTGACTTGTCTCTCTCTCTCTTCTCGTCTCTTCCCATCCCTATCTTTGCGTCTGTCAATCTCTCGCTCTCCCTTCTCTCTTTCCATGCCTCTATCTCTTCTCCTCTCTACGTCCCTCTCCCCTTCCCTCTGTCTTATTCTGTCCCTGTGTCTCACATCCTCTCTTTCTGCTTCCCTCTCTTTCTGCCTGTCCTTTTCTCTAGATCTCATAACCTCTCTTTCCATCTCCCTCTCTCCTTTCCTATCCCTCTCTCTATATCTTTCAACCCCTCTCTCTCTCTCCCTCTCTCTGCATCTTTCAACCTCTCTGCGTCTCTCTTTCTCCCGCAGTTTCTCCCTCTTCTTTTCCCCTTCACTGTCTCCTTCACTTTTACTGTGCTTGTGCTTCAGTTTAATTTTCTCTGGCTCTCTCTCACTCCCTTTCTCCTTCTCTCCATCACTGTCTCCCTCACTTTTTGTGTCCCTCCATCCCTCTCTCCTCCACTCCTTCGACCTATCCTCCCATCCCACTCTATCTGAAAAGTTCTCCCTTTCTTTCTCAGTTATTCTCTTTATCTGAGGTGCATTAAATTCCCCCTCTCGCTCTCGCTGCCTGTGTTTTGATTTCTCTCTCTCTTTGCCCATGTCTTTCTCATTTTCTCGGTCCTTCCCCTCCCACTCCTCTCTCCTCCTTTCTCTCAACCTAGGATCAAAGTCCTTCTGTCTTTCCCTCCATTTGTCCCCATCTTTCCCCCTCTGCTCTCCTCCATTCCGCTTAAATTCCCTCAACCTTTCCCTCTCCATCTCTCTGTACCTTGGCATGTCTCTCTCTCCATCTCTCTGTAGATCTCTCTTTGTCCTTTTTTCACTTTCACCCTCTTCCAATTCCAGACCCCTTTGCCTCTCTAGTCTTTTCATCATCACTCTCTCTGCCTCTCTCTCTGTACCTCTTCCTGCTCTTACATTCCTCTCCCTGCTAGTCTTCCTCATTCTGGGGAAGGTACCCCCTTTCTCTCTTTCTCTCTCCCTTTCTCTCCCCTCTTCTACCACAATTACTTTTCCATTCACTCCTACTCTTACTTCCCTGAATTTCTTTTCCCTCTCTCCCTCTCTCCCTCTGGGTGCTGTTTCCGTGTTCCTCTCCCTCTCCCGATGGCCCGGTCCTGTCTCTCTTTCTCCATCCCACTTTCTCCCTCGCATTCTCTCCATTTCTTTCTCCCTCCTCCACTCCTCCTCTCTGTTCCTCTCCCTTTCTCTCTCTCCCTGCACTTTTGTCCCAATCCTAGGACTTGGATCTCGGCCAGGCCGGTCCCTTCTTTGGTGGTTGCTGTCAGATGCATTCTGATCGGACACTTGTAAAGTACTGATGGTCCAATTGGATCGCTTGGTTCCCATGACAGCATGCTTTTCTGAACCTACAAGAGAAATGTGATGTTTTTAAATGTATGTAGGCGTAATTTACAATCACTTCCTATTGTAAGAAGACATGTCTTCTTACACGGGCAACAGTGCAGTATAATTGTTAGGGAACTGGGCCTGTAACTCAAAGATTGCAGGTTTGATTCCTAGGTGGGGCACTGCTGTTGTACCCTTGAGCAAGGTACTTAACCTATATTGCTTCAGTAAATATCCGGCTGTATGTATGGATTGTATGTAAAGAAACTGTGTAAGTTGCTCTGGATAAGAGGGTCTGCTAAATGCTTGTAATGTAATGTCTTTGCAATGAAATTCATTCAGATGGAAGCATTTCAGACCTCAGCACACCTCATTAACATGTCCAGTGATAACTGGATGTTATTTCTTAATACAATTATAAATGTGTTTCTTAAAATTGTAAACTATAATAGTGATATTAACAAAAAAACATTGCAAAACATTAATACTGTAATAATAATAGATATAGTACAGAGACAGGTCAAGCCTGCGCATTCTGCCCTGCAGGTAAGGTTCCTAGTGCCTCACTGAAAGTTCCTAACTACTTTGAGGCTGTTATGCTCCCCAGCCACCAACCATGCAGCAGCTGTGTACGCAATAATATGAATCGTATTTGTTGTGTTAGTGTTATTAATATTAACTCAGCAATATACAATACAGTGGAAGTGCATAAAATGTGTTGAAATGATAATATTCATGAACTTATGTTGTAAGACAAGAACATTTTCAATACAACAGAGCAAACGGCGATGAACACAGCAGCAGAATGCATTGCTACAAAGCTCTTTTCAGTTTAGTGCACAGTAAAGCAACGCAATGGCTAACACATTGATTGACACACCAACTGCACAAACACAGGAAAGGAGTGTGAAGTAAGGGGGTTACCATTTTCAAGGAGGTCTGCTCTTTTACATGAAAATTGACTTGACAAACTAAACATTACCGTACGCTGACACGGACAGCAGGTATAGGTTAAGGTACAAAAGTAACCCCCCACCAAAAAAAACAGGTAAAACAATTATTTACAAAAGACTCACCTGAGTTTTGTACGTGGGGAAATGTTTCCCCCAGTCTTTCAGCTCAGCGCAGTAAACCAATCAGTAATTGCACAATACAGCAGTATTCAGCATGTCTTTTCTTAAAATCAAAGTATTCAGCCTGACCAAAATTAGATAAATGTTATACAAACTCTCTCTAATGGTTTATTTTACTCTTTACATGTCCTTCTGAAAAGGAATGTTTTTGCCACAATTTCTCCCCTACTTTTTTTTCTCTCTCGTTCTTTCTTTATCTTTCCTCCTCCCCCCTCCCTCCTCAAATTCCCAAACAAGTCTGAACAGATTAGCACTTTTCTTCTCCTGCTCTTTATTTATTTTTGTATCTCTAATCCTTCTTCTTCTCAGATAGAGTTAATAAATAGCTACATGTGCAGAAATGTTAGTTAACAGGTTCTCTTAACTTCTCAGTGCACAGTTAAAACTATTTGTAAACTCCAGATTTTGTATCTTTCTTTTCTCTCAGTAACCTCATTCCAAAGACAGGAAGTATACCTCCTGGGTGTTTCTCTCTGTGATTGGCTGATATAATGAGACAGGTGTGCCAGCACATTGGGGCAGGTAAATGGGTGTGATTAAGGAGGGGGTGGGGAAAGAGCAGTGGATACACAAGCTGCTTCTACGTTGCTGCAACATGGAGCCACAGAAATCTTGACTCCTGGGAAATGTAGTTAAGACCATTAAAATGTACAATCAGCTTAAAGATACCTTCAACATAAAGACTGAACACCAAATAGCAGTTTTTTTCCAACTAAACTTCAACACCCCTATACACCCACACATTGAAATGAGAGCATAAGCAATATCTGTACATTTTATTTTTAGAATTATATTTTTGTACCTTATTTATTTTTCATCAACATTGAAGTCAAGGAACATTTAAAAGGATAGGTATTCATACATTGATTTGCAAACCCTCAAAGCCCACATTGCTGTGTCACATGGCAAACGGTGTAAAAGGAAGCGACAATTCGTAAGTTCCCGGACGCGCTTAATGCGATCACGTGCGATGCTTGTTTAATTTCACTTCCGTGTTTTCGGTTTTGACATGAGAAATAACATTTATCGGTATAACTAAGCAAAGGGTCGATTACAACCAGCTGTTTATTACTTGTAGAAATGTTGTGGTGTATTTATTCAACTACGTATATTTAAGCATCTGGTGCCAAAAATATATAGCCAGGTATTGCTGCGACAGAATTTGAGGAAGTAACAGAATAGCTAGCCACCAGGTTAGCTAGATAGCTGTCAGAGAAATAGTCCATACTAGATAACCATCTAGTTAGAATAGTCGTTATTAAGGACACATTTTTGTAATCCATCGAAATTCCCCGTTGGTTTCTAAGGTATGTCTGAAATTACATTCTCAAATGGGTATCATAGTTAGCTCAATGACCTTTTGTCTTGGATAGCTGTTTGGTCAGCTATCAAGGTAAATGGCTAGCTAGCTACACCGTGAAGAGGTAGCTCTTAACGTGAGCTAGTTTGCAACAAGCCGTTATAAAGAGGGTTATGTAGAATTAGAATACGTACACAACGTAGAACAATGGAGTCTGTACGCTTGCATTAATATATTTTTTTTTTTTTAGCATCAATTTAAAATGGGTATAAGCTGTTGCTTTTCTACCTCGAACCTCAAAATGTTTATTCAGCCACTTAACTAGCTTGCTGGATAGCTAAATACTTTGAAATAATAGCCATATTTAACCTAACTAGAGCTTAATGTATATGATCATGAATCAATACATACTGGTGAAAATACTGTTTAGTGCCTTCAGTTGTGTTTTAATTTCCATTTTTTTAATCAGGAGGAAATGGCTGTATTTCAAGCAACACGCCTCACTTTGACCTCAGCCATTTTGCTGGTGCTCTTGGCTGAAAGGGGCCAGGCCAGTGACAACACCAAGAACTGTAAGTTACTTGAGGAAACACAGATTGCGAGAGAAACTGTCAGTCGATTGGAGCCCCTCACCAACAGAACGTAAGAGACTAAAGTGTAGTCACATGCTTTGTTGTCCTTCATGTTCTCCTAATGTCTTCATTCCTATGCACCCCAGTATCCAATCCTGTCTTCATTTGTAGCTCTTGTGTTTGACTCTTTATCTTAATATGAACGCATCACCATCATATCCCTCACTCTGCTGCTTTAACTGCCCTTCTGTGACAGATTTTCTGCGACGGGTCAGTCAGGGTCGGACAACTACACGTACCTGTTCCAGGTGTGTGGGAAAGCAGGCAAAGATCCGGATGGAGGGGTGGTGCAGAAAGATGTCAGTGGGAAGGAGGTTATCATTGGGAAGTACACGGCCATGGAGGCGTTTGGTGGTGGTGAGTACTACAGCAGTTTTTGTCTTTCTCTCCTGTTTAGTGTTGAGGTTTACATAGAGACGTGGGGGGGATGTTTATTTGAATGTATGCATAAAATGCCTAATCTTTCCTTTCTGATGGGGAAGCTTGTGGTTCTTTATGGCTCAGTAGGTAGAGCATGGTGCTGACCACACTTAGGTTGTGGGTGCGATTCCCATTGGGAGCACATGTATGTATTCATACTGTAAGTCGCTTTGGATAAAAGCGTCTGCCTAAGTGGCATATGTTAAGTTACTTGTACAATGAGGCTCACAATGAGGTGGTTTCTCATCCAGGAAGAATGAATGAATGAATGACATGTAAGTATTTGCCAGGAAAATGTTTATGAGCATGTTTACTTGAGCGAAGAAGGCACTGCAGTTGAACTAATAGTAATAGCTAATTCTAATAGTTCAACATTAGGACTTGTTTTAGTTTTCGAAAGGACAAACCTATTTTGTTTTAATCCAACACCAAGTAAAAGCTATTGAGGAGGCCATAAAGCCATTGCTGACATCTGAATTTTCGATGACAACATAATGTCTGAGTCAACTGTCCTAAACATGCTGCCATTTTTGACTCTCATATTCTTTACACACTTAGAATATGTTGAATTTGTTGCAGGGTCTCAACGCCAAAAGGGAAGTGTACATTGTCTGTAGATTGTCTCTGGCAGTGTTAGCATAATGGTTAAGGAACTGGGCTTGTAACGCAAAGGTTGCAGGTTTGATCCCAGGTGGGGCACTGCCGTTATACCCCTGAGCAAAGTACTTAACCTGGATTGCTTCAGTAAATATCCAGCTGTATAAATGGATTGTATGTAAAGAAATGTGAAACTGTAAGTCGCTCTGGATAAGAGCGTCTGCTAAATGCCTGTAATGTA
Source organism: Aldrovandia affinis (assembly GCA_029706075.1). Lineage (NCBI taxonomy): Eukaryota > Metazoa > Chordata > Actinopteri > Notacanthiformes > Halosauridae > Aldrovandia > Aldrovandia affinis. The sequence goes on from JAINUG010000142.1 coordinate 1,295,855, forward strand.
ATGTAATGTAATTGTGACACTGGGAGAGGTGGAGGGAGGAGTACAGAGGGCTGCGCCTCCCTTTTGGCTGTGGTCAGGTGTTCCTGTTCCCTCCCACAGCCTGGAGAGGACTACAGGGCCTTGGACAGCACTCTCTACTCCTCCCTCCACCTCTCCCAGTGTCACAGTAATGTAATGTCTGATAACTGTGTATTTTCTTTCTCTCTGTTTCTCTTTCTGTCTCTCAGCCAACTGGGTAATGTTGATCTATAGGAATGGTTCGGCTTATAGCAAGCGAACCTGTGGCAGCGAGGAAAGGAACGCCATGATCATGATCTCCTGTGAAAGGGGAGTCGTAGCGGTGAGAGGGCTGCCTGGGCTGTGGCTTCAGTCTGCGCTTTCATAAAACCCATGAAGAACATGCACCGCATTAACTCCCTAACCACCTATCTCTCTCTCTCTCCCTCTCTCTCTCTCAGAGTGACATGTCAGCGATAGTGGAGGAGAGGGGGAAGACGAACAATTGTTTCTATCTATTTGAGCTGGGTTCCAGTGCTGTCTGTCGTCCAATTCCTTCTCGTCTGAGTGTCGGCTCAATACTGCTTATTGTGTAAGGGTGAAAGTAATTATTGTTCTTGTGTATTCAGCATTGTTTTTATTCGCTTGTAGGCAGTGAGCATTTAATTGTATTAATTGTATCATTTAATTGTATGTATTCGTGCTCTGCGGTGTTAGGCATGTTGTATTGTAATGCATTGCATTAATGGTCTTGTGACCCCCTCCCCTTTGCTGCAGTGGCTTTTCGTTCTTGGCGGTGTACTTGATTGGTGGATTCCTCTACCAGCGATTGGTTGTTGGGGCCAAGGGGGTGGAACAGTTTCCCCACTACTCCTTCTGGCAGGAGATCGGCAATCTCACTGCCGTGAGTGTTTGTGATCATATACTCTCACTGTCTCTCTTAGCGCAATGTGCGTCTATGTAGAGTGCATTTTTCTGCATTCACTCCCCTCTATCCTTCTTTCAGGATGGGTGTGACTTTGTGTGTCGGTCCCGGGGGAGTCGGGAGGAACCGCCTACGTACAGGGGTGTGGCTTCTGAACCCCTGGGGGAGGAGCCAGAAGAGAGGGACGATCACTTGCTGCCAATGTGACCTGATGATATCAGCACTGGAATGGTTAGATCTTAGTGGTCTTATTTTTGAATTCTACAGATTTAGAGAACAGTACAACAAAATGAAGAGTCACTTAAAAGTACAGTTCAAAGGGACAGCTTGTGGGTGATGCAAATTTTACATTTCCAATGTACTTAAAGGTTCACAGCGCAACGTCACATACACACACGCCGGTTCCTTCCACATGTCCAATATAGTTAGATACGGATGCATATAGTACAGGTATGCTTTTAACGCGCAATACAGAACACATCTGTCTGATCCTGTTACAGGGATTCAAATTCTGACATGGATTTGACCAAATGTATTTTCTGTTACACAATGGTATCATCTATTATTACCACAGTGTAATAGTAGCAGTGTTGCTGTTGAGAGCAATGACTATTGATAATGATTATGATATTTAGTTGTGATTACTGCTTTGGAGGGAGGGAGTATACTATCTGTGTTGTGTGGATGAATGTTTTTTGTTTGTTTGTTTGTTTTGGCTTAATTTTGGTAGTGTAAATATTTTTTTAAATGTGACCTAGACACAGAGCTAGCTCAGACCCGTGCACTGACACCCACTGCACGTCATGGCACAAGTGCAGACTGTCAGCCCAGTTCAGGCACTGACACGACCTAGGAAACGTATGTGAACTGTGCTGTGTCTGTACCCACCTGGCAAGGCTCGTGGAATCGCATCAATTCTGACATTCTGGATTGTTTTTGCTATTTGTTTTTGCGGTAATGAAATAAAACTAAAGTTTTGTTTTTGCTTTAGAGTCAAAAAGAGGGAATATAAATAAAGTGTGTATTTGATTATAATTCTGATTGTGGCTCCAATTCATATGAAGCTGTATGCCACTGTTTGTAGTTTGGTGTAAGGTAAAGAATGAATAGAAATGGTATGGCCGATACTAACTACTGTGCAATCTCTTAAACTAAACACTGGTTTCCATACATTGCTGATGATTGATCATTCCATGATCAGACCCTGGCATTCCACACACCCTGATAGGTTGGAATAATAATTGAATAGTTCAATAAGTGTACAGGTTGCACAATTCACATGGGATTCTGGACCCGTGAACATACTCACTGAAGAGAAAGTAAAGTAAATATCAGTATGGTAACATGCATATTTGAACTGAAAATACATTTACTCTTATAGAATAAGAACATAAGAACATCAGAGTCTATTGTACTACTGCTATTATTATTATTATGAATAATAATAATAATGATAGTTTTGTCAATAACGTGCCTTACTAAAACCCAGGGTCTCTGTACATAAAATAGAAAAGAATAAGCAAAATAATACCTAATTCTTAACACAGTAAAAAAACCCATAAAGGTATACAAATGTGCATGCCAGTATTCCATGGTGATCACACAGGTAAAAACAAGAACCTGTATATAAGTTAATAACACATCTGGATAAGCATATTTTTTTAGGAGCAATCACTACTGTGGCAGGCCTGTATGTGTGGTGATAAGGAATTTCAAAGCTTGGCAGAACCGTAATAATGGCTATGGCACTCATAGACCGCAGTTTAGTTTGCGGTGTGGAGAGTAGGCCAAAGTCTGCATGCAGGGATATATGGCTCCAGTATAGATCATACAGAAATTAGGGACAAGGTCATTTGGCTTTAGACGCAATAAATATTGCTTGATGGTCGATACAAGGCTAAACTGGGAGCCAGTTCAACATACATTCAATGTGCTATGTATATTTAATTCCTTCAAAATTCAGTTTGACTCTACTTCCATAATGCCTTTCACCTCATGTAAAGTATTCCTACATATCCACCTCCTGCCTCCTAATGAGTATTGTGATTTGGTGCAGTCAATGTCCCCAACATTGCACTTGTTTTGTACCGTCCCTTTGCCTGTGAATTGAGGCACATAAGCACACCTCCGTGATCTCCACAATATGAGTTATCTTGCTTCTCTGGGAGATCTAAACTTTCCTCTGGATATGCCGCGCAGGATCCCATGTGGATCAGTAACATGCGCAGTCGTTATTTATTTGATTTGCAAGTGCCATGTTCCAGGTTGATTTCCATAGTTTACATTGAACACTTTAATTTCTGCAGTTTGGTGCTTCCTTAGGCAGTTGGGGTTGAGTACTTTGCTGAAGTGACTGACAGCAGTACCCATCCATCTACTCCACATCGGTCTGGGCATGATGCTTTGTGGTTTACTCTAGTTCCCTGACCACTAAGCCACACTTATACCCCCTACTTGCTGCCTGTAATGATTGATTTGAACAGCTTGCCAGGTCATTTATTGGAGGCAGGAACACTTGGGGTGGTCAAGTCAATGGTTCATGCAGTGCTGGATATTCTTTAGACTAGGAAATGATGTGCCTTCCTATTTCTATTTCTACTTTTACTGGTGCCACATAGTTCTCACAATTATCATTTTAATGTACTGATTACCAATCTACAGACAATAATAGTTTAATTCTAGATCACCAGTCCCTTTTTTGCTATTTTAATGGTTAAGGTATAATTAAAAACACTTGTGTGTCTGTGATCCCGTACTCTTTCTGATACATATTACTGACATTACTGCTTCCTGGTCCACCTTTGAACATGTCTTACAGGCTGATCAATTTTGGAAAAGCAACATAAACAAATTCCTCCTCCAAATTCAATGTACAGTACATGTCAGTTTCTCTTTCTCTTTCTCTCTCTCTCTCTCTCTCTCTCTCTCTCTCTCTCTCTCTCTCTCTCTCTCTCTCTCGCTCTCTGCATTATTTGCATGACAAACATACATTCATAGTGCTAAACCATATACATAGCATGGAAAACCACAATACAATATCACACGGTAGAAGAATAAAAGTATAGTGTTGTACAGTGATATGAAATCAAATGAAATGTTGAATTAGAAAGAAACTCGGGACTAAATAAAGGCATGTAAAGCAATAAACAAAATTAAAAATTAGAAAAGAATACAATTAGAATAGAATATTAAAATATAATTGGAAATAATAGTCATTAGTCTGAAGAGCAAGGTGTTTTAGACCTGAGGTGTTTTGGGTGCTTTGTGTGAATGTGTTTGTCTCTCAGGTTGTGGCAGGCCATGTACTGCACAATTTTGTTGTGTTCTATTGGAATTTTTTATTTGTTTCTGTTATTTTGTTAAATTGTAAGTTACTTTCCTGTTTTTCTCGCATACAGCTCGCGCTCTCTCTCGCTTTCTGCCTTCCAGCCTTTCTCGGAACATTCCAAAAACAAGTTCTGACATACTTGTTACATTTTTTTCTGTATCTGTCTCCCCCCGCGAGAAAGATTTCATTTTCTCAGACATTTCATTCACATTAGATCACTCTAAGACAGCACTGAACGTTGTACCATTTTGAGGGTCAGTCCCATAGCAACAGCCGTTGTTCATTCACGTCGGGGTGTGGGTTAGAACACCGGCGATTAGATATCTGAAACGACTCAAACTGATATGCAATCCAAGTCTCATATCTGTCATGATTATGCGATGACACTATGTCGTTAATCGAGACAGGCGACAGTGTACTGTATCTGCGGACTGACTTGAGCATGCGTAATGCTTTTGTGAGAATTGACATGTCAAATAGTAAGTAATAAACTTGAGGGAATAATTACTGTGTCCAAATCTGCCAAATATAGTAGAATTATATATATTTGCCATGTTTGTACAGTATGTCTTAGTAATATATTGTTTAATACTTCACTTAAAAATGTATCCATTGTCATGAAATCTTTTACCAACCTTATTTGCCATGTACTGTATGTTTCTCTCTCTTTCCCATAAAGCCAAAAAACAAACATTTGTTTTATTTTTTGCATATAAATAACATACCTACATGTAACAAACAACACAAAACTAGGCAGTGAGTTCCATATCACTTGCTACATAAATAAAAACTTAAAGATGTATATGGAGAGGGCTACAGTTAGCTTCTTTATTACTGAGGCATGGGTGAATTGTGCAACTTCTCTCATAAAGCAACACAGCGGCCTTTGGTTTGAAACGGAACAGTAAGTTATATTACTTTATAAAACAAAACAAGTTGTAAAACTATTTTTGATAGCAGTCAACGTCATTCATTAGCGCCGGAAAGGGAAAGGCAAACGTGAAACAACCGAGAAGGAGGCGGATTCTCAGTGAAACACAATCGCTACTGCAATAGCGGGCTAATGTTTTTAGCTAGCTCTTACTTAACTGGCTAGCCAGATTACTGTCCTGAATACATGTAAAACGTGAAAAGTACTGGCGAAAGTAACTGACAAAAAGTGAAGAAAAAACAGTAATCGTCCCACTGAAGGCGGGAAATATAGCTAACGAAGGAGAAGGAAAAGGAGGTCGCGGTGAGCGCCGAATTGTAGCCTACAGGATCGTAATTTCAGCCATGAAAGCGCCACGGCGAAGAAATAGCTAGCACTAGCTTTATAGACCAGTTAGCTATCAATTTTTTAACGATCTAGCTAAATTAACCGTTTAATTGTAGAAATCCTACGAGTTGTAACAATACAATATTAGATTGCTAGCTACTAGTAACAGTTAGGTTGCTAGCTAGTTAACGGAATAATTAACTATCGATAGAGGCGATCAGCTAGCTAATTAGCTCGCTAAATATTATGGCAAAGCCATATGCTAATAAGCGATTCACAAAGCCGGTATGTGATGGATTCTTTTGACAGCAAGAAATAATTACATTTTGCTAGCTTGCCAGCTAAGTTAGCTAACATATTCACTTGCCTAATCACCCAACACTGACCGATGACTAGCTATCTTAGCTTGTATACCAAGTACCATACCAGAAAGAAGCAGAACCGGACTTTAGTTTAAGAAAGTTAAGCTATGACAGAAAGTGTAAGGTTGAAAATGTTGGTTAGACACCTATCACAGAATTCACAAACAATGAAGACCTGTAGCTAATTATCTAATTAACTAGTCGTTTACCAGTTAGCGAACTAGCTCTCCTATTAGCGAACAATTCTAAAAGTTAAGTTTATCTGATGTGATCGAAGTGATAGGACGTAAATTATTTGAATGAACTGAAAGCAAATAGCGTTAACATCACAATAAACAAATGGTGTTTAACAGTATCTTTATTGCGACATTTATAGCTGACACTAAGAGATATAAGAAAACGGAAAGTGATTTTTGTAATCTATTCAGCACTTTAGCTAACGTCTGATGTTACGCGTTCTACCTTGTACGGTCCACATTGGTGAGCATGTTTGGGCAGTTGGTCCACATTGGGCAATTTAACGTCCTTCTTTTTTTATTGTTAATGTGCATTTGGTAGATATCTCCTGTATTCAGCCACGATGGACACAGAGGGGGACCAGAACTCAGGCGCTGCTAATGGGAACACGTCTTCTGGGGGGAATTCTCGCCCCCCTCAAATGCAGCAAATGTCTCTTTATGAGAGACAGGCTGTACAGGTGAGTGTGTGTATCAATTTGTGTTATTGCAGTCCAATGCACAGCCCCTCAGAGCTTAAATTCTGTGCATCCTCTCTGTATGTGTCGGTTTGAATGACCTGTATTGAAAAGTTAGTCAGAATGAACACTTAATAGCTGCAGTAATAATGCTGCAATAATTGTGTGATCACTGTACATTCTAGAGAACTATATAGTTCAGAATGGATCAAAGTACAGTGGATCATTGTTTAGTCGGTACTGGCATGTGTACTATAAAAATCCCTCTTATCTGTTTATATGACCCAGGCCCTCCAAGCCCTGCAGAGGCAGCCCAACGCAGCACAGTATTTCCAACAGCTGATGTTCCAGCAGCAGATCAACAGTGCCCAGCTCCACAGCCTGGCAGCCGTACAACAGGTACTGCCATTGTAGCATGGCTGTTCAGAACAACACACCTTTCCAGACCAGAACAGCCGCTGTGCGGCTTTACCACTGATGCACTACCAACCTATTACACTCCAGAGTGTGCAGTTGGTCCGCCACCGGGTTAAGAGAGGCCACGAATGGGCTCGGTGGGCCAAACAGTACACAGGCTCAGGATACCTCTAAATGTGCCCTTTAGCAGATGCTTTTATCCAAAGTGACACAGTAATGAATGCATGCATTTTTCAGTATATCAGTAGACTGTTTTTTATTCATACCCATGAGCAAAATAGATTGTATAAAATAAACTATATAAGTAAAATTATATTCTTTAATAATAATACATTGGCACGAACCACAATCGATAATTGATCATTTTTTCCCAGAAAAATCAAGAATCACAAAATATTCACACCCCTGTTATCAGTACTTTTTGGTTCCTCCCTTGGCCATGATAACAGCAAGGGGGGTCCTCAACCATTCCTCCATGCAGAATTGTTCTAGTTCCTTCAGATTCTTGGGTTGATGTTTGTGGACTTCTTTTTTGAGTTCAAACCACAAATGTTCAATTGGATTCAGGTCTGGAGACTGAGATGGCCACGTCAGGACATTGATCTTGTGCTCTGTCAACCATTTCTTAGTTGCTTTGGATGTACGTTTGGGATTGTTGTCCTGTTAGAAGGTCCATCTGCGGCCAAGGTGTAGCTTCCTGGCAGAGGGAACAAGGTTTTTGGATAAAATGTCTTCGTACATGCTGGAGTTCATGGTTCCATCTATTTTAATAAGGGCCCCATGGCCTGCGGATGCAAAACAACCACAAAGCATTAAAGATCCACCACCATGTTTCACCATAGACATGAGCTGCTTTTCAATATTACTTGCATTCTTTGGACGCCAAACACAAGTCCAAAAAGTAGGGGTGTAACAGTACACAAAAATCAGGGTTGGGTATGTGCCTCGGTTTTGAAGTCACGGTTCGGTACGTTTTTATGAACTTTGTGATATTTATTGTGAACTTTATGAACAGTGATATTCACTTTGGGTGATGCCTTCTCAAATGAGTAATCAAGTTCGACGTACTGCCCGCGACATACCCGTTATCAGTTACCGGCAATATGCAATATACAGTACCGGCACGTTACTTTTGTCCGATCCACCTGTCTTTGTCCATTGCTACTGTAATTGTACTGTCACTGGGAAACTAACGTTCCCAAACAGGATACTTGAATGATATGGAAGGGTCTTCAAGCTCTGGCTTCTCATTTGCGTTGCCGTACTGACTACGAGGCGAACTCAGGGGGTGGGGAGAACTGAGTTTTGAATTAAGTTCCGCACAGAAAAAAAGTTCTGCACATGCCTTAGTGGTTAAAGCAAGATTGCATTCATTCAGTTCACAGTGCGTACACCCCCTACCAAAAAGCTAAATTTTTGTTTCATCTGACCACAAGACATGGTTCTAATTGTAGTTCAGATGTAGTTTGGCAAATTCAAGATGCCTTTTTCTGTGAATAATCTTCAAAAGAGGCTTCCTTCTTGCAACTCTGCCATAAAGGTCATTGTCATGTAGGCGTCATCGAATGGTAGCTTTAGACACCTTGTAATCCCCAGGATGCCAGGTTGTTATGGAGATCTTGAGCTGTGCCCCTTGGACATATTTTTCCCTCTCGAACCATCCATCTCACCACACGTGGGGGCAAGATAGACTTGCGTCCTCTACCTGGCAGGATAGCCACTGTTCCAGTGTCCTTAAACTTCCTAATAATTGACACAACAGTGGAAAGTGGTATCTGTAACTTTTTAGTGATTTTTTTTGTAGCCATCTTCTGATCTGTAGAGGTCAATAACCTTTTGTCTGATGCTTTCAGGGAGTCCTTTGCCTTTTACCATGATGATGGCTGACCACAGTATTTCAAACATGTATTCCCTCATTTTTATACCCTAGGGAAACTGTATAGTTCCATAACCTTCCAATGAACTTCAAATAAGTTGTATATTTATTAAGATTTGTTTTTGTTGGATTACATTTAAAAGAATAGTTAGGGGTGTGAATAATTGTGATCCAGATGTTGTATGGAAAAAATATATTTTAGTAAAACAAAATGTTTTTCTGAACAATTGTATTCAGTATTGTAGGTTTGGAATTTTCTGATTTTTTTGACCATAAAATATACCTCATTACTTATAGTTTATTTTATACGAACTATTTTTTTCATCTTTATCAAGGGTGTGAATAAAAACTGAGTACTGTATGTGGGCCCAATGAGAATTCAATCCACAACCTAAGCGTTGTCAGCGCCATGCTCTACCTACTGAGCCACACAGAATCACCAAGGTCTCCTGTGAAGTTGAAGTGTATTACATTATCTCTCTCTCTCTCTCTCAGGCCACTCTTGCTGCCAGTCGTCAGTCCAGTTCTCCCAGCAACAGTGTCTCCCAGGCCACCAGCACTGCCCACTGCACTGTAGGTCATTGATGACGCATTCACAATACAGGGTTGCAACCTTTTAGAACCAGAAAATCCCAGGGTGCAGCCCCAGTGGATCAACCTCAACTCAATTATCAGACTCGAAGCAGTTGCAAACTGGGCAAAGTCAGTTGTTTTGACGCTTACAAAACGGTTTTGACAGAAAGCATCGTGTTTGACCGTAGTTTGAAAACCAAACTTCTGAACAAACATTTTTTTATATACACCGTCAGAATTTGAGAATTTGATGGTTAGCAGTAATATTGTATATAACACCGCACATTCCTCTGTTTCACATGGAAGATAATAACTTACTTGAAACTTACCATTTAATTTGTTAAAGACCATTCATATAAATGTGCGTTTAGTTTATGTGTAGGTTTAGCCAGGTTTTGTTGTTAATTGATCTTGGAAATGGACTTTCGCTATGTTTAGGTCTATTTAATTTGATCACACATTGTTTTCATTTATTTAGTTCACAGTATCAAGGTTACATGTAGAACAGGCACATGAATCAGGAGTTAAGATGCAGCTCATTGTCCCCTCAGGCTGTAGAATTGCAGTATGTTTTTTAAATTTTTATTATGACTTTTTATTTTATTTTAAACGGTTGTGGCGGGTTTAACTGCGTTCAGTTGCCCTGCAGCCCCCTTCAAGTGGCTGTACTGTGAAGGGCATCAGCCTCTGATTGACTGCTCCTTATTCTAGATGAAGTCCTTTGCAAAACAAGTGATGGTTATTAAAGCATGTGAATAAGAAGAATATTTGTAATGGCTACATCACTGTAAGTCATAATTATGGTGCTGGAGACATCACACACAATAGCTGAATGTCTCAGTGAAGTGGAATAAAAACAATTCTCATATTGTCATTATTATCACCATTTTAAGAAATGTTTGTTTCCCTCACAGGTGAATTTAAGTTCCTCTGGAGGAGGAGCCATGACCAATACACGTCCTCTTGGGCCTACTTCCTCTGCAACATCATCCACTCTCAGCCAACCTGTGCTGCTGGGTGGAAACACGGCTGGACAGGGTCAGATGTACTTGAGAGTGAGTTTCTGTCTGCATTTTCTGTCTCTCACAACGGTATGATAGAGATTAGATGCATTCATTGTTTTAAGTAGTGAGAATGAGGGAGGCATCGTAACACCAAAAATGGGTGGAGGTACAGTTAGCTGTGAACTACCGATTTGTTTGAACTAATCAAAAGCTTTTGCCCTTTACAACAAAACAATGATTGGCTCAAAACAGTGAGGTAACATGGTAGCTCCACCCATTTTTGGTGTCATACCACCTCATTGTTTTAAATTAAATACTAGTTTAAGATACTAACCCCAAGTCTTGGTGATGCAGTGACATTGTGTTACTGTGACCCTTACATCATTGTGATATTTCAAAATAGCGATATTTTCAAAGAGGTGATTTTCTCATTTTAACAGTTCCTTTGCATTCACAAGGCTTAATGGGAGTTACAATGTAGTCACATTTTTTACATTACATTGGCAGACGCTCTTATCCAGAGCGACGTACAACAAAGTTAACCGTAGTCAAGAACAGTTTAGCTGAAAGCCACCCTAGTGGGAAGTACAATTCCTGGGTGCTAGGAGCAACCACATAGTTAAACTAGGACCCTGTAGGTAAATCTGTAGCCACAATTCACAATTTTAATTATTTATGTCTCTTATTTTTGAATGTGATGTATTGTTTATTCCAATATTTTCCAGTGCTGCTCCTGAGTTATCACTGTGTTTGCTGGTTTTCAGTCAGTGTTTATATACTGATCTGTATGTGGCCTCTGGATTTGTTACATGCTGTAAGTGTTCAGTTAAATAAATGTGACGCTGGAGGTGATTTAAGCTAGCCAAAAAAATTGTCGTGAACAAACCGATAAAGAAATTTCAGCCAGCTATTCCAGTTGTTCAATTAGTTGATTAGTTGTTCTGGGCCCATAACAACATGTTAATTGAATAAGTCATAATCTTAATGATCCTCAAACTGTATTACAAAATTAAGAGACTAAGGCTACGTTTACACCGGCTGATAAAAGTGACCTGATTCCACATTTTTACTCACATGTGGCACGTATCAGATATGTATTATGGACGTGTAAACAGGGACAAACACATGGAATTGGATATTTTCAGATCCGTTTTGGGCCACATTCATATGTGGAAATAAATCAGATAGGAGTCTGATATCTGCTAATGCGACTGTCATCTAAACACACAGATCGGAATTTCCCTGTCATTGTGATTCGCACGTCATTCAGAAATGTGCTACGCGTACACTTTTTCGCATTTGAATGACATGTAATGTTTCACGGGCACAACCAGAAGTGAAAGATGAATTCCTTGCGGTCCTCTAAAGATGCTCCAGAATGCATTAGCTTGAATGATTATTTCTGTCTCGTTTGCGTCCATTGCAGATGGCGATATGGCTGTGCCGGCGTGGTTGTTGTATCTGTGTCGGTGTCCAAACCCTCATGTACGCATGCGGGTTGTTTCAAGTGTAAACTGTCTAAACACAGGTATCGGATATGGGTCACTTTTAAAAGTAGATGTAAACAGTCGGTCCAAAAAATCGGATTTAGGCAAAAATCTGAGCTGGGCATCAAGGCCAATGTAAACGTAGCATAATTAACACAATCACATTAGGATTTAACTCTTTAGGCCCTTTTCCATTGCACAAAAAACCCAAGAACTAGACCTAACGGGAACTAGTTCTAGTTCTAGTTACTGTTCTTGTTTCCACCCAACTTCGGGGGAAACAGTTACGGTTTGTGCTAATTCAGAGCAAACAATAGCAAAGTAAAGGAACAATTTTTTGCTTAATTTTGGTAAAGTTGCCATATGAAAAATGTATCACTTGATACATTAAGCTGCCATATGAAAAAACATATCACACCAAAAACATCACATGTAGATGTATTGTGTTGATGAGAATGTGTAAATACTGTTGTTGTACAGAAACTGTTATTTGGTTGATGCTGCTCTTTTGAGGCACTATCTTTCTATTTTTGTTATATGTGTAATTACTGTGAAACAGCTATTGAGAGTCCAATACAAGTTTCCCCATGGGGACAAATAAAGTATATTGTATCGTATTGTATACATTAAGCTGACATATGAAAAACGTATCACTTGATAGCAAGCTATAGCAGGATTAAACGTTAATGTTTTTTCCTCTCTTGCCCGAACAGAAATCTACTTGCCAGAACTGCCCTTATATGGCGCGGTTTAACTGGAACATTATCGCATAAAAACAGACACTGCACTTCTGTAACAACATTAAGCTACACTTTATTTTTAATGAGAACTGCACTTGTTTTATGGTCCTGTGGTTTACTCCATGGTTTTCTACATTATGCTGATATTCCTTCTTGAACAAACGCTAACAACAATGCTTCTTCCCCCTCATAATCAGTCACTTGAGTGACACAAAGTGGGTAACCAATCAGCGATAAACAGTGCTGTTAGGCCTGCCCCCAAGGTCCTGTTTGGTACGGTAAGTACCACATCTTGAACAGGCACCAAAAATCAACAATGAGAACTATGTGGAACTGGAACCTTGGCGATTGGAAAACTCAAAAGTTCCTGTTTTCTAGTGCCAAAAAAGTAACAAAAGTTCTGGTTCTTGTTTTTTTGTGTGCAATGGACAAGGGCCCTATGTGTCTCTTTATTATCCATGTATTTGTTATTAGTATATTTCTATTTGCACAAACACATCTTCCATAAAGGGTAACTGTCAAGTGATGTCAGATATGATTAGAAGCCCAATCGAACCTGATTGCTTGAGCTCAGTTGGAATGAAACTCGGCACAGGGAGGGGTCGGAACCCGGTGTATATTTTAATGGTGACCCTTCTCTTCCTCTCAGGTCAATCGCAGGGCACCACTCGCTTCTCAACTTATCTTTATGCCTGGTGGCACGGCAACTGCTGCCGTGGCGACTGTTGCTCAGCATCAACCACAACAGCAGCAGCAGCAGCAAGCAGCAGCAACAGGAGGTCACTCCCACCTCCTCCAATACCCAGTCAGACAGCGATCAGGTACAGGCACCTCTTGCTTTGGTAATTCAAGTTTAATCTGGATTTGTCATGTAGCAGTTTCTGGGAGTTAGAAGTTGAATGTTTTACACGTTTGTGATTTGTGGCTGTAGGCCACTGCTCTGTTTAGTTCTCACTCACATAGTGTTCCACACTGTTCTTTGCCTGTCTTTTAACAATTTATCTTTCTCTCTCTGTCTCTCTCTCTTCTTTGTCTCACGCCCTCTCTCTTTCTGTCACACCCCTCCTCTACCTGCCTCCCATACCACATCTCAGGTGCAAAACCTGGCTTTGCGCTGTGTTTCCAGCCCCAGAGTCACAGGGGTGAAGACCGAGTGTCCGGACCGCAAAGACACAGGTACAGAGGATGGTAAAGAGAACAGTAAAAGGACAGGAGAGAGGACATCTTTATTTCATTATATATTGTCAATGTATTGTAAGCTCTCTGTCAGCCCTTTAGAAAGAGAGGGATAGGTGTGTTAGTTTTGATGTTGACTCTTGCAAAACTCTGTATTAACTTATATTTTTCTCTCCCTCTCCCTCTCAGTTGCCTTCTCCCTTGTTCAACAGCCCCAACAGCAGCAGCAGCAGTTTCCCCAAACTACCCAACAGACCACTACACAACAACAACAGATCCAACCACAGCAGCAGCAAATGCACAACAAAGTGGCCACCTATACCCAGGCCTCCACTCCCACCCTTCCCAGCATAAGCAACAAAACTGGCAACCAGTCCAACATGGCTCCGCCTCCAGCCCCTCCCCTTTCTCCCTCCTCCTCCCCATCGCCCTCCCTACCGCTCTCTCAGCTCCTCCTTTCTCCTGCCGGCTTCTGTCAAGCCCGTGCTGTTACCACGGTGACCTCGGCCGCCACAGCGACACACATCCTCGTCCCCACATCCAGCTCCTCCCAGGTCTACCCTGGCTCCTCTGCTGCCCCTAAATCCAACGTTAACACTCAGACACTGGTGGTTCAGCCCCTACAGCAGTCCAACACTAATATCAACCCAGAAAAAATGGGCCACACTTCTGGCCCTGTTCCCATCCAGCCCAAAACTGTGCAGGGTCTGCGATTACCTCTCCAGCTCCCTCCCCGACACCCGCCTCCCATTCTTCCAGCCCCACCAAGCAACGGCCAGTCTAATGCCTCCCACCCCCCACCTCATGTCCCTGTTCAGCTGGTGGGTGCCAGGCAGGGTTCGCTAGGAAACTCCCAGGCTTTGGCCTTGGCCCAGGCCCGAAGCTGCTGTGCCCAGGACAGTGGGGCTTTAAATAATTCCACAAATTCTAATGTTGTTACTATGGTAACTTCCATGGCAACAGGTGTGGGAGTGGGTATGGCTGGAGGGGCGGGACTAAAGTCACCCCAGACTGCCCTCCCATTGACCCAGATCTCTCAGATTCACCTCCCTGCCCATCAGAGTCCAGGTGTGATCCCAAACCGCTCCTCTTCAACCACCTCCTCCTCCTCATCCCCCTCAATTTCTTCTCCTCCCTGCCTTTCCCTACCCCTCCCTGTGGATGGGCAGAATACTGCATCAATAACAGTGCCCCCCACTGGTGATTCCGTGTATGGGCAGCCCGTACAATCCCAGGTGAGTTTAAGGATTTTGTGTCCATAGCTGTCTTTCTAAAAATATCAAATATTGGGAATTGCTTAGATTGCTGTATTGGCCAGACTGCTTATTTTTCCTGCGTTATACCATATTTCCCTTCATGTATCAAAGGGGAAGCTCGTCAGTGGATCTTTGAAGAGGAAGTCTGAGTCTGATGTAGCCAGTGAGATGGCAGCGGGCTCCACTCCTCTCTGCGCTCCTCTACTGAGAGAAGTCTCCCCTCCCCTCTCTGCCCCAGCCATTGACTCAGGCAAGCTCTCATGTTTGTGCTCGCCATTTTGTGCGTGTCATACCTGTTTGTGTGCTGATTACTGTTCAAACAACATTCGCAAATATCCATGTCACATTTGTATCTGAAACCTTTAAAACATTTCACTAAAACCAATACAAAATAATCATGTTATTTGACACTTTTTATTTTTCATAATTTATTTTATTTTTGTCACTGTTCAAGAGTTCCTCTGAATTATGCTTTATTCCCCTGACGTGTTACAATATTTTATGTAGGGGCATACAGTTTAAAACAAAATCATTCCCATCTGACCTGAGTAATACTCTTTTTCTTTCCTACAGCCGGGACAGCTTCCCCCTCCCCGCCAGCGCTCTCCTTGTCCCGGGCGGGAGGGGGACAGGGGGAGAGGGCACCCCCACCGCAGGCTGTCGTCAAACCCCAGGTCCTCACACACCTGATAGAAGGCTTCGTTATCCAGGAAGGAGCTGAACCCTTCCCTGTGAGTAACTGAGAGCAGGGCCTTATTCTTGCAAAGGCTCATGGGATTCGCAGTTTTTCCCCAACAAAGATTATATGTAACGGTATGCATCCATTAGATTAATCTGAATGGAGATTGGAAAACATTTTTCACCATTGGGACAAATTGTGGATTGACAGGTGACCGGACCGGTTAAAGAGCGAGCCGAGGGGGCATTTCCCATAGCAGTCCCGCCCACCGGCCCAGCAGAGTCTGAGGCTCCTACAGGTATGTGTTAATGGAGTACTGTGCCCAGGGCTTCCAGTCCCTCCCAGCAGCAGAGCTGATGCACTCTAGCTTGTTACTCTGTCTTCCTTCTCTCTCCCTTCTCCTTTCCAGTGATGAAGTGTGAGTACTGCGAGGGCTTTGCTCCAGCCAACCAGTTCAGAGGCTCCAAACGCTTCTGCTCCATGACCTGTGCCAAGAGGTACGGTTTGTATCCCAGAGATGTGGACTCGAGTCATTGTGACTTGGACTCGAGTCGACTCGAGTCACTGTTTTGATGACTTGGGACTTGCTTGAGACTTGGACCAAATGACTTGAGACTTACTTGTGACTTGGATAAGAGGGACTTGGTACCATGTCTGTTGTATCCCTACAGTCTGGAAGACCTACCAATTCATTATGGGTGTACATAGACTTTAGGCCCTCCCCCTTTGTGTGTCTACCATAAATTGTTACACCAACCGTTTTCACATCAATGACACCAACAGCAGCAGCTTTACATGCTGGGTTACCCTTTACAGATGCCACCTAAAATGCACCATGGTAACATTACCATTTACTTTGCACTTGGCAAATCCACTGTTTACCACAGTGTTACACTCATTGCTTTTTCCTGACAGCTTCCATTCCTTCTGTTTACCTGCTCAAGCCTTACATAAGGGTTTAGATGCGGGTTTGATGGTTCCCATCATGATTTACACTGCGTTTGTCCGACGCTCTTTTGTTCCCCCAAACAAATTATCATTGTGTGTCGCAATTTGTTCTGTCCTCAGATACAATGTGAGCTGCAGCCATCAGTTCCGCACTCGCCGCGGACGAGCTGCTCGGGGTCAGTGGGGGTGCCTGGGGGGCCAGACGTGATCCTGAGGCGCAGGGGTCCTCGCAGGAGCAGCTCAGAGATTGCCTGTGCCAAAATAGCAGGGAGACATTTGCCTGTCAAGGTGAGGATGAGAAATCATATTGACATGGATTGAATAGTAATATTCAGTTGATGCTCTGATATTCTGTGTTAAGTTTTACCTGTATTCTGTACTCCAGCATGTTAAAATAATTATGACATTATGGTATTTTCACATCAGTTTGCGGATGTTGTCCTTGAGGGGACATATTGTAGCTGATTGAGTTTCGACTCATTTGTACAACCTGAACCTCTTTCCTCTTGTTTTCAGTGTCGCTCAGAGTCCAGCCGATCAGAGGACATCTCCAGCTGTGAGGAAGAAGAGGAGGAGGACTCTCTGTCCCTTTCTCCTGGCTCCTCCTTTTCCTGCCCCCGACCGGCTCATTGTGGGCCCCAATTGGATGGTTCCACTGCTGGTGGTCTCCCAATAGATGGCAGCCACTTCCTGTCTGGCAGCCCTTCCCACTGGAGTGTGGAGGACGTATGCCAATTTATCTCCTCACTGCAAGGTTAGTGTATATTTTTTTATCTTTTCTTGTGCATGTACATCTTTATTTCTCATTCTTGATTTTTATTGCATGTGTGTGTGAGGAATCACACATGGTGTCGGTGAAAATGTCTGAAATCGAATGTGTCTGCACATGTAGAGGTTTAAGATGTTGTATTGAGTTTCTGTGTACTAACACTCTCTCGGTGTCTCTCTTTCCCAGGCTGCGAAGACCTGGCGAGTCAGTTCCTCTCGCAGGAGATCGACGGGCAGGCTCTGCTCCTGCTGAGGGAGGAGCACCTCATGTCCACCATGAACATCAAACTGGGACCAGCACTCAAGATCTGTGCCTCCATCAACAACCTGAGGGACTGAAGGCAGGGCGGGGCGACCCTGCTGTTCTGCCCAATCACAGCGGAGGGAGGAGGGGAGACAGAAGACCGGCTGTGACACGGTTTCCAGTCCATCGAACGTGTTGAATGTTTCCCGACTTGTTTGTTTTATGGAAGAAGAGAGGGAAAACAGGATATGAATGGTGGGAATAGGAGAGGTCCTGTCTCTGTGGAGGAATGTAGAGGGATTGAAGATTTGTGTTTGTGTGAGAGCGAGAGACCCGGGCGTAGACATGCGCGTATTGTGTGTGTGTGTGTGTGTGTGTGTGTGTGTGTGTGTGTGTGTGTGTGTGTGTGTGTGTGTGTGTGTGTGTGTGTGTGTGTGTGTGTGTGTGTGTGTGTGTGTGTGTGTGTGTGTGTGTGTGTGTGTGTGTGTGTGTGTGTGTGTGTGTGTGTGTGTGTGTGTGTGTGTGTGTGTGTGTGTGTGATGTTTGCCAACAAAATATATTCCCATGCTTGTGCTCTGTGCGTATACAATTATAGAAGGTAATCATTATTATTATTAGCTTATATGACAGTATATCTCAAGAGTCAAAAGAAAAGTTGCCTTTTTTCACTGTTTCAATGGTGCTTTAATGAAGTAATAGTGGTAGAATTGGGAATAGCAATACCAGATTCCTCCATTCCAAAGTTACAGTTGATATAACTACATTGCCTGTTATTCCACATGGCTCAGTTTGGGGTAATGAGAGTGGACAGAGGTCAGACCAGTGAGTATTCAAACAAGTTTGATAGAGAGGGGGCAGGGGAAAGCTGGAATTCCTTAATTGTTTTTACAAAAGTGGGGTCTGGTTTTTAGCTGTTTTTTATTTGTATTAAATCAATAATTTGCCTTTTTGCAGTAATGATTTATGAAGATTATTCTGAGAATAGGTATTACTCTGCTTAAGTATCTACACATTTGACTATGGAGTCTGCTTCTTATGCTAGAAATAAACAAGAACTATTGCTGCACAGTGTTTGTGTGTGGAGAATTATTTGACATCGTTTGTTGACGGGTATCATTACTGATATTATACAGTATATTAATTCAGTTACACTAAGCATTGTCATTTAATCACACGTATTGATCTTATTCACTGAAATACGATTTTTAATGAGGAATTTGGACACCAAACCATTTACATATAACATTTAATGTATACGTACAGGTTAATTTAGATCATGCAGCTGGCAGTTTTTGTATTTTTACTGTTGTTTTCAGTGGGGTTTGGGAGTGTTGCATGTGTCACTGGAAAAGCACTTGATTTGGTATTGCTCAAAGGAGTTTGCAGTGCCAATCAGCTGTTTGCTACTGGCTTAGAGCAGGATTTCCACACCAGCCAAGTGCAAAGCCAGCAAGGACCCCAAGAGAACCTGTTGGGGAAGTCACTGCTACTGGCAGCATCTGCACAGAGCCCAGACAATTCTGCATAATTTAGCAGCGTGAACTCAGTGGCCTCTTGTGCAAAGCTAACTGGCAGAGAGGGGCTTTGGAACACTTGTTTTGTTTGTCCACGTAAAGTACAATACAGTACATACAGCTGAAATCCTGTGTGGAAACCGGGAAATCCTCATGGCATACAACACTGAACTCATTCTGCCAGAAACCAGAAATGCTACATGTATGGTTACATCAGCCTTGCATGAATGTTTCAAGACACCTCATATACTGTACGTGTCATAAAATAAACAGTATTTTAGAATGTAAATAAGGTCTGTTTATGATTAGTCATGATAAAATATATATTACTCTTATAGTACACAATGTTTGTAAACTGTCATAAACAGAATTCCCACTGCAGTGATATTACGTTCAAGTCTACAAATCTCAGTCTACCACCCATTTTTCGCCACCTGTGTTCGGTCTACCCACCCTATTGTATTTAATGTTCAGGCCAACTGCACATCAGAAAACGGTGTAGTTGTGACCCTCCCCATATCCCGCCTCCTGCAGGTACTTTTCAATGTTGATTGGCTCAGGCACCCGAATGACAGATTTGTCGTTGGCACTCTTCTCTCCCGATTGGAGCTTGCGGATCACTTCAGCCAATGTGGCACGATCTGGTTCTTTCCATTGGCAGCAAGCCTTGATGATGGAGTACCTGAGAGAGGTGAACAGGTTGGATCATTTCTGTGAGTATGCATCCATGTATATAAATATATCACTATGAGTAAAGTTAAATTATTGTTAACAGGCTTGCATTTAATAATGTTTGTTTGCTTCTACGAAATGTAAGAGTTTAGAGAATGGCAGTGGGTGATTACAGTGTGTTGGAACAGTTGGCTGGTCTCTTCAGAGTCTTTCCTCTCTGGAGATACTGCAGCAGCTCATTGACTGAGACATCTGGAAATGGGGCATCCCCTGAGAGAAGGAGAGAGAAAAAGATATGAGAGTCGATCGGTGGGGGAGTGGGGAGTGAACCCCATTAATGGTGGGACTTTAAAAGACAGACAGAAAGTAGGTTTGGGGTATTAAATGAGCATGCTACAAACACCAGTACGTTTGCTGACCGACTACAGAGACAGATATGGAGCTTGATGCTGTGCAACGGCTATTAATTAGGGGGTCACTTCAGAGACTAAAGACCTATTATTTAGCTTAGTGCTTGAGTGCACATGTAGCACTAAACTACAAGTGAACATAACGAGTGTCAGACCAAGCTGAGGTTCAAATCCAAATCTGCAGCTATAGAGTAATAATGAATGGTATTAAACTATAAAGTATGAAAATATAACAAATGATGTGTATTAAACCATATATATTCATAATACTATATAGAATACAACTAATGCTTAGGAAATAAGTTACAAGTGTGTACAGAGTAACTGTAAGCAGTCATAATATCCTCTGGAACATATCACATAAAGCCTGTTTCAGTATGCTCAAAATTTCAAATGTTTCACCTTTTCATGTGTGGGAAACCAAAATAAAACCGTTAAACATCACTCATTTATTACATTACTGTTTTTGAATAACGTTGATCTTTTTTACAGATAAGGCAATAGTAATTGCACCGAGTTCCCTTCTTCGTTGAAATTGTTGCCCACTGTGCCGATTTGAACCACTAGGTGTCACCCTTCTTCAAATCAAAACACGGCGCTCTACGTGTGAAAACCCCATTGCACAAAGAACCTTCAGCTCTCCTTCCCTTCGACTCAAGGATCATAAGTGGGGATTTACTTCTCCCAGGCAAAGCACTGTGGAAGGCAGAATAAAAGTGCATTGCCCATTCCCTTGAGGTGGTCACATGGAAATTCATACAGAAATGAACAGCTAAAAGTACTTCTATAGTAAAATAATAATTTAAATTAAAAACCCAACCATTTGAATAGGGATGTCTGCTTGTTGTTCAAGGCCCAACTGTTACACTCACCCAGTGTTACCATCTCATAGAGCAAGATGCCAAATGACCATCTGCAAAAAATGAAAAAGATTATTATTTTGTTTAATGCAAGTTAAATCTACAAGTACCAGATCCCTTTGGGCAATTTTCATTAACACTGTAATGGCGAGCCACTTACACGTCGCTGCCTTGAGTGGCACCTCTCCGGGCCAATACCTCAGGGGCCAGCCACTTTTTCCGCCCTGGCTCCAGCACGAGAGGGGCTTCCTGGCTCTTCCTTGTGTAGACGTCGCCCAATCCCCACAGCTTGGCTGTTAGTTCTCGGCTAACCAGAACACTGCGTGCCCCAACGTTGCCATGGAGAAGGTCCCGTTTGTGCAGGTACTCCTAGGTTTGCAAGGGAGAGATGAGTGAACAGGAAAAGGTTTGTGGGTGTTTAGTTGTTGTTTACTGGAAGACAGAGACATGGAGTCAGAGGGAGTGGGAGACACCCACCAGAGCAGACGCCACTTGTTTGGACATGGTGAAAATTCTCCTCTCTGTTAGGTCACAAGGGGCTTCGGTACCCACGTGATCCTGCCAAAACAAAGCACAACTTCATTGATCCTCATCTGCTCGTCTTTTATCATGTGACGGCGTGCATTTATAAACAGTGGTTGAATCCCGGGAGGTTCTGTACCATTTCCTTTACCGAGCACGGCATCTTGGGAAATTCAGCTCTATGACTCATCCCTCTCTCCCTCCATACCTGTCTGCACCTCCAGAGGAAGCCCAGCAGGTCCCGGTTCTCCAGTTCCTCCACGACCGTGATCAGCGGGGCACACAGGGAGACCACGCCCATCACCGCGGGCAGGAAGGGGTGCGCCCCCAGCTCGGTCAGGAAAGAGGCAAAACCCAAAAATGCCTGCCTCTCGCTGGAGTTGGCAGAGTCTACGGAGAAGAGAGGGATGAGCAAGGAGAAAGCGGGAAGGTGGGAAGGAAATAAAATAAGAAAAGACATTAGTCCATTAGTCAAAGTCTGCCTTTACCGCAACTGAGTTTGATAACATGTACACCTCCTCACCTCCAGGTACACCTTAGCCAAGACCAGATAGGTGTGTTCCAGCTCAACTTGTTATTATAGAATACGACACGTGGCCCAAATGGGCTGAATAGAGGCATGTGTATTCCATGTGACTTATTTTCATGGAATGAGGATGTTGGGGTTTTTTTCCGCATACCTCCCATATATAAACAGTGCAGCACAAACAGGTCACATAAGCATGATTATGCTAAAACGGGAAAGGTATTAAAAATCGATTTAATAAATTGCCATTTTTGGTATTCCAGAGTAAATAAGGCTTTCCCAACTGGATGAGAACACAGCAAGATCCTTAAAGGGGGTGGGAAAATCTATTTTCATTTATTTTTTGCAATCAAAACAGAAATGGAAAACAGAAGAACAATGACTCTTTTCTTATAAATTTCACTAAAGAGGAAATATTTCAATTATCGCACCAAACATTTTAACCTCAAATGCCTCTGAGAAAAATGGTTCTAAAAATCCAAATCTCTTCCGGCATATAGTTACGTCATTAAAACCAAAATCTAAGTGCACATCCATGAGTTGTCCTGTGCTACAGACTCATTACCATAACAGATTATGCAGTGCCTGGGAAATGTCTTTTTACTGCTTACAGTGTATAGTATACATGTTAATTATATGTAATATTTTGGTTGTACTGTAAATAGTTTTTTGTTCTTATTGTAAGAAAATTACACTTTGTAAATCTGTATCTAATGAGTTGTGTATGGCATTATTGCTGTGCATGATTTAAAAAGGCAACAAACAAAACGGTCAGTGAAACCATCAGTGAAAAAATCTTTATAAAAACATGTTTGTTTGTGCATCTTTCGGGATTCCGGTTAAACCCCACTATTTGTGTTTGTTATATAATGTCAATGTAATGTTATTTACCATCTATTATCTAAGGTAGACGAGCAGGTTGATGAATAAATATTAACGGGAGGGAAAAGCCCACTCTAACCGGAGAGCTGTCAAAATGTTGCTACACATCAAAGCAGGTTTTTGATCACCTCGTTGACTTTTTCTCAAATGTATGCATGACTCATTTTGTATTCCTCTAGACATTCAGATTGTATGTGTAAGAAAGGTCATGAGCCACCCCCTTTAACAACAAGCGATGTTCAGTGGAGCTTATTAAAAGCAGCCATCTTGTTCGGTGTGTATCCACAGGGTCTGGGAAACTGATACCGTGAAGTTTAATGCTGTACACTGATGTCGCTAATTAACCTAACTAACCTTTAATTTCCTCAAACAAGCACATTTAAACTCATTTACAACAAGGTTATTATCACGAGCTACGCTTATCTGATGACCTACGATTGAATTGCTTCCAACCAGCATTAACTAGAATCTGAGTGTGGCAGAAGCAATTAGTATTGATGAAGACAAAACAGCCGTTATAAGCATGTGAGCATGTAGCATAATCACAAGGTTCCATGTTTTGTTTCCATGAATCCCTCAGTTTCCATGTTTTGGTCATTTTCAAGCTAATGCCACACTGAGAAATGCAAATAGTATGTACGCATAAAGGCTAAGACATGAATGCTAGTGGAATGAAAGCAGAGAAGAATAATGTTATGTCTCATACAGGTGCAACAGAGCAATTCCCCACCTTTGAGAACTCTGAGAACCACATCTCTGTGATCCATCCTGGCCCGGTACAGAGACACAGAGTCCCCTGCTTTCATGGAGAAGGTCAGCGGGAGGGGAGAGACCAGGTTGAAAGACTCGGGCAGCCTCTGCCTGGGCAGTTCTGGGGGGGACATTAGGATGTTGGTGGAGTCCTGTTGGGAGAGTGGGGCGTGGTGGGAGGGCGGGAAGGTGGAGTAGGTGGGGACATCCAGAGCGATGCTCTCATGCTCCAAGGGGTTGATTCCAAAGGGCGCTGGGGACACAGAGGAGAGAGATGGTCCTAATTACGTACAAACACACATGCCTGAAACCGCTCGTTCCATGAAGGTCGATTTGTGCAAATTATTGCAACGTTCAAACTCCAGCCATGATATTAAAGCATGCAGACAAACACATACAGGCAGACAGATACACACTCGCACTCATTCACACTCACACACACTCACTCAATCAATCACTCACTCACTCACTCACTCACTCACCATCGATTCCTTGCAGGTCTCTCCTGGACCGTTGTGGTCGGACCACAGAGGCGATGTTCTGCGGTTTAATGCGGTCCACTTTCTCAGGGCAGAACCGCAGCAGAAGCAGGAAGACCAGCATTATCAGGAACGAGAAGAGGAACAGCACGGGCACTACGATCACTTCCTGCTCGTACACCCGAATCTCTGAGAGGCCAGAGAGAAAGTGAACATCAGACTGGAAGAACTAGTTAAGGCACACACAAGGGCACAGTGACAGAACAGTGACTGAACAGTACACGTATACATTTATATACATATAGTGTATACGTATATCCTGTCAAATCTTCACATGGCAGACAAAGAAAGAGGGACAGCAGAGCATGAACACAAATATTTCGGGTTCCAGTGTGTTGACGCGCCCCTTGTCTGATAGCAAATCCAGACCGTGCCAGGGAAAGCTTTGTCTGGCAGCCCCACAGGGAGGTGCATTATGGGCCACATCGCTGCACAGCGAGGTTAGGCTCAGTCAGCAGGTTTGTCCTTACAATACTGACTCCCCTGGTCAATCGGGGGCCTGCAGTCTGCCTGTGCCAGCTGCAAAAGGAGCGTATTCCTCCAATGTGATGACTGTACAGCTCAGATGGTGGACTGCGGAGTGAGAGGCAGTGCAGGTAACTTGCTCATCTGCACTCTCCCAAATTGCAGCTATGGGACGGGCCTACAAATAGGACTAGGCCATTCCGTATTGGGAGAAAAGGAAATGGGGGATAAAAAAATAGCTAAACTAATTTTTTTATTATTCTTCAGTCCTACACCAGCGATTACATTCACTTTAACTTATTTCACCAATGTTTTATCCAAACCCCCCACATATAATGTTAACCCATATTCACTTTACAAAAACCCAATAATATATTCTTTAGTGGAGTTGAAGCATGAGTTTGAGGGTAAATGCTTTCTGTTCAAGAAGCTCCAAGTGTCTAGACCAATGAAGCGTGAAATCACCAGGTCTGTGTCTAAATTATAAATGTGGCCTGCAGGAATGTATCTGGATTCCTACAGAGCCAGGGTGAAATTAATGGAGGGGGTCTGGGGATTTAATATTTGAGGGCACTATACTCTTTCGCAATATGGCCATATTGCAATATGTTTTTTGGTACAGCTCACAAACATGTGTTTTTGGCGTATTAAACGTAGCATATATAGAAATATAGTTGAATCCCAAAAAGCTTGTGGTAAGACCATAGCATGTGAAACATTTCCCTTTTTGCTTTTTACAATGCCAGCACAAATAAGACATCACTGTGTGCATCTTGTGATGAAATAATATCTGTTTTTGAAAAAAAAAATGTCAGGGAGTGTGTCTGGAATGAAAAAGCACACGCTAAGTGGTTCTCTGTGGCTCAGTTAGCAACGCTTAGGTTGTGGGTTCAATTCCCACTGGGACCACATATACTGAAAAATGTATGCATTCACTACTGTAAGTCGCTTTGGATAAAAGCGTCTGCTAAATGGCATATATTATTAAATGGCATATATTAAGTGAATAGCAGAGATTTAATGGAGGACATTGCAGTGATAAGCCAGTTAATACAACATCCCGAAGTAGGGAGAAAATAAAATATTGGGGTCAGAAACTGGTTATTATAAAAAAAAATTAAAATATATTTTTTAATTAATAATAGAATATATTCATTAATAAAATGGTGAAGGCACAAAGTGAGAGCTATGCTGATCTGGCAGATAATGAGAGGGGGGACCTACTTACCACAGATGGTGTCTCCGGGTCTACACCGATAATCTGCATCAGAGACAGACGACATCCTGGAAGACAAAAAGACGCAGGCCTTAGGGCATCAGTGGCTTTATTCCAACCCTATTGCATATTCTTACTGCAACACCATCCACAATAATATCAGAAGTCAGCATCTGAAACGCTGAGGTATTTCAGCTATGTTAGTACTGTAACAATGTTGTTGTACAACTCTGCTGCTGTTGGAAAATCGCGGGTAGGCGTACAGCAAACAGCATGACGAAGCCTGTTGGACAGACCAAAATATACCTGTTTCACTGTTCAACATTTCAATAGTGCCTTTGACTGTTCTTGAATTGTCATTTGTGTCAAGTCATGAATCAGGCTAAAACAGCACACTGGGCATTGTGGGAAAGGTTCTCACTGATTGCGTGACAAGAATCAGTACAGCAGCATAAATGCTTGAAATTTTATTTTGTGAAAAATCTTTTGACAAACATCTGCCATTACTTAATTGCTTAGGTGTTTCATCACAAGATTAAGATGTGCCAACCAAAAACGCCACAAATGGCAAAGGTTTTTTTGGTTGTTTCCCCCCCCCCCCAGTTCTCAGGCCTAATTTCTCAAGGCCCATTTATAAGACTCCCACTGCTGGCACCACAGTATGATTTCCCATGAAAGTTAAAGTAAGATGAAGTCGGAGGAACTTAAAACAATCCAAGGTGTAACCAATACTCAGCTCACAAGATTTGGACACCGATACAGACGTATCGATGCCATTCTGGCCTGGGATACAATTTGTGTTCCCCTCCAAACGCAGCTAATAAATAAAACAGCAAAACTCTACTAGATTTCAGATGGACACTGACATTCAGCAAACTGAATTCACACACAATTGCCCTGTGACAGTCCATTGTTACTGACATGAAACAAGATATGCCAAAGTTAGCTTCACAACAAGGGACACGCCCGGTTTCACTGTCTCAAGATACCACAAAATTAAACATCTGTACAAATGTAGTTGTGTAGGTGTTCATCTTGTGTGTATGTCATTGTATTTATCTGAATACATATTTGTATTTTATTTGACATGGCATTTATATTTGATTATAGTTCAGTGCATCATGAATGTGTTCACATAATACGTGTCAGTGTTGGGGCTCCTCAACCTGTCTTTCAACATTTTTCATTCACCCAAACAAACGCGGCACTCCCACATTGGCTTGTGTATGCTCGCGCACACACACACACACACACACACACACACACAAACACATACAAAAAAATGTATTACATTTACTTAACACATTATTAAGACCGACACTTTGTAGGCACATCAGACTAACCATATACTCATACTGTGTGTGTGTGTATATATATATATATATATATATATGGACAGAGCCGTCCACTTACCTCAGTCGGTCTTGAGATCTTGAAGAAATGCCCGTTAATCCAAAGCTTTTCTCCTATGATCACATGCCCCCTTTTCTCATATGAATCTACACATTTACCAAATGTCTCCCAGGGTCCATCAGTCAAACATGTTACAGGGATTTCATTTTCTCATTTTGCTGTCTCTCACTCACTGTTTCTATCTTGTGAGATGAATCTGAATGTGGCTTTCTTTCTGTTTGCTTTGGTCACACCTTCAGCAGTTACTTTAGCCCCACCCTCTTCACCTGTTCTCAATTTTCTTTAAACAGGATTAATTGAGTGTTTTGTTCGCCTTCAGTCAGCGTGAAAGTAGTTAACCCATCTTTCTCTGTGCCGATGTCACCAAGTCCTGTCTGTTAGTACTGTCACCCCCCGCTCCCCTTTGTCCTTATTTCTGAAACCTGTCCTTCCACTTTTTCCATTTTATTTTCACTCACTTCCTTTGTTAAGCACATCTGACATGGCCTCTCACCATTTATCTCCCAACAGAAACCCTCTCGAAACCCGAAATTCTGGCTACTGCCTCTCACATGTTTTTTGTGTGTCCAACCCAGTCTGTGTTTTCATGTTGCATTTAAACATCTCTATGAGCAGGAACTGGCAAATAGGACATTCAGATGATATAAGCCATTTATTGAAATTACATTACATTACATTACAGGCATTTGGCAGACGCTCTTATCCAGAGCGACTTACAACAAAGTGTTAAGAATCGTAGTCAAGAACAGTTTAGCTGAAAGCCACCTTAGCGGGAGGTGCTAGGAGCAACCACATAGTTAAACTAGGACCCTGTAATCTGTTACAGCTGGATCATTTTGAGGGTCACATTTTGGCACTCTGCTTGGCTGGTTGGGGTCCCAACCACTGCTCCCCTGAAACACAAAATATGTATCTGATTGGGACTACACAAACTGTATGTTGATTGGGTTATCATATGGGTGAAAAAAGTATGGAACTGAAGAGATTAAAAAGAAAAATACAACCAAAACAACTTGGACAAATGGAGCAACAGCACCACCCAAAGTGATTTCAGTAACTTCAGACAATTGCATGCTTTTTAGTCACTAATATGGGAACATTTTATCTATGGTCTTAAAGTGATTTCCTTCTTACTTTTTAAATTGTTAATATCTAATGTTAGAATACTCTACAAGGGGATCTTTAAAATAATGTTTTGCCCCAGTCATATTATACAGTGGAGTTGAAAAAATGTGGGCACCCCTGGTAAAAATGCCTTTTACAATTAATATCTAAGTGAACAGAAGCTAACCTGACCTGACCTTTACAAAGTTAAACATTTCTTCACATTTTAAAGCAAGATTATTTTTATTTAAATTTTTTAGTTTCAAAATAATTAAAAAAGGAAAAAGACCCTATGCAAAAATAGCGAAATAGCGAACCGTACTATTAATCTTGCAAAGTGGGATTTCAGAAAAGCTACCGTTACCAATCTCGGGGGTGGACGTGGGGGGTGGACAGGTTCTTCCGGTGGAGGCTATCATGCGCTACTCTCCTCCCACATGCTGTCAGGAAATACGGTGTTTCCTTGGCATGGTGGGGTACTATCGCGGTTTTTGTAAAAACTTATCATCGGTTGCAGCTCCACTCACTGATCTTCTTAGCCCGAAGGTTGTATTTGTTTGATCTGATGAGTGTCAGGCGGCGTTTGAGTCCATTAAAGCCCTTCTAATGCACGCCCCGGTTCTGTCTAGTCCTGACTTTACGCGCCCCTTTAGACTCGCTGTTGACACATGTGATTTTGGTGCGGGCGGCGTCCTTCTCCAGGAACATTCTGATGAGATTGAACACCCTCAATGTTATTTTTTGAGGAAGCTCAATGCTCATCAGAGAAACTCATCAGAGAATGCTCATTCAACTATTGAGAAGGAGGCCCTTGCTTTGCTCCTTGCATTACAAAATTTTGAAGTGTTATCATGGATCACAACTCTCTCGTGTTTCTTCACAAAATGAAGAACACGAACCAACGTATCATGCGGTGGTGTCTTTCTCTTCAAGGCTTTGAGCTAGATATTAGACACATAAGGGGGTGGGATAACCTTGTTGCTGACGCGTTGTCTCGAGCATAGGCTGGATTGTGTATGGTAGGCTACATTCTGACGTTGTCTGAGTGACACGTTTCATGTGGGAGGAAGGTACTTTATTGTTGCTGTTGGTATGGATGGTCATGTGCTGTGTATGACTCGTGAGTTGCAGGTTTTGTTCCCCTCCTCCCCATCTCTTCTCCCTCCTCCCAGGAGGGCTTTAAAACCAGGCCTTCTTTTCAGTCGTGGTTGCTGGTTGTTTCAGGAGCCATCTACCGGATTTCTTTAAAGACCCTTTTCTCATTTTTTGTCCATCTGCAGATTTCCAGTTTTTTAAATCTTTTTTGCCATTTTGCTGGGTTTTAAAAAAAAACATATATTCATCTATCATCCTTATTTAATAAAGTCTTATTTTTGTACCTTAAATTTTGGTTCTCTGTGTTTTATGTTATGGTTGATGTCAGGGGGTTTCAGCCGTAACAAAATAAACCCTTTTGGATTATTTTTGTTACTTTTAAAAAGATGATTACTAAGGCCCAGACCCAGGTGATTTGCTCGTTCGGGCTTCAATGAGTCAGGGGAATATAATTCCAGGGCTGAACTATTTATTTTGAAGTAACCGACTTTTCTGTCTGGTGTTAACAACCATGGGTTCCTCTAAACAGTTGTCCAAGGATGTCAGAATCAAAATGGTTCACTTCCACCAACAAGGATAAGGCTACAAAAAACTCTCTCAATGTTTCAAACTACCTATTTCCGCTGTCAGAAACATTGTCAGAAAATGGAAGATAAATGGAACGGTTGAAGTCAAGGCAAGGTCTGGAAGACCAAGACAAATTTCAGATAGAATGGCCTGAGACCTGATGAGAAATGCACCCACACATCACTGCAAAATAGCTGCAACAAAGAGTAGCAGACACAGGTCTAGTTGTTCACAGGACAACAATACAACGTACTTTACACAACAAAGACCTACATGGCAGTTGCCAGAAAGAAGCCTTTCCTACGTCCACAACACAAAATTAAGCGTCTGTGGTATGCAAAAGAAAACCTTCAGAAGCCTGAAGCCTTTTACAACAATGTGCTTTGGACTGTCAGAACCAAAATTGAACTTTTTGGCCATAACCAAAGAAGGTATGTTTGGAGAAAAAATGGTGAAGCATTTATAGAGAAGAACACCTTGCCAACTGTTAAGCATGGAGGTGGATCCATTATGCTTTTTGGTTGTGTGGCAGCTGGGGGCACAGGAAATATTGTGGGGGCGGGAGGAAGAATGGATTCCACCAAATATCAAGAAATTCTAGAGGTGAATGTTCAATGGTCAGTCCAGACATTGAAGTTGAAGAGAGGTTGGGTATTTACAATATTTTTATTATGTTGAAACTACAAAATTAAAATTAAAAGTAAACTTTGTACCATTTAGAGGTCAGGTTAGCTTCTGTTCACTTAGGTATTAATTGTAAAAGGCATTTTGACTAGGGGTGCCCATATTTTTGCACCCCACTGTAACTATGTTCCTATGACAATGGGGGAACAATTAGCAAACCATTTACCTTATGGAAATCTTGAGTAAAATGTTGTGCTTGACTTTACACTTCACAACACAGTGGAAACATTCAGTTATATTCCCGAACGCTTAAAAAACCTAAAAAACATACTGGTTTCCTTAAAACATAAATTGACCTTTTGTTTAAAAGAGCATTTTTTAGAACACCAGAGATGACAAATTATATTAGATTAGACTGAGTGATGAAAATGCAAGACAAAAAGGGGATTTCATGTCAGAAAAAATATCTTTAACACATTTTAATTTTGATTACTAGAGCTCCTTTCTATATGCGTTGTTTGCCAATTATGAAAATGGCATGTACAAAAATGCAATTTTTACTGTGGTATACGGGTCGGTATATGTAATAATTGTGAAAAGCACAAGCAATCCATTTTGTAACATAATTGAAATAAAAGTCACAAGACAATTATAGCACAAGTTCCAAGATATAGGCCTATGCCATATTGTGATCTCGATAGTGATGTGGAATACTGAATGAAAGCAAGGTGATATGTGAAGATGTGCAGAGTTGCATAGTAAAGCCATTTGTAATAATATACATTGAAGAGGAGGAGGATGCATTGGGTTTCAGAAGACTGGCCTGCCATCTACTACACGTTTGTGATCATTCTTTCCAATTCTTACTAATTTTTTTAGTATGCAATGTCATAGCATGTTAAAATTAAATTCTAACACATATCATATCAGTATAATCACCTATGCTGTGTGCCATGAGCTCGAATCGATCAGATCCAAAAAACTTCTCCTTCTTTCCATTTACATGGCATATTGTGAGAGGGAATCCAAATGCCTGGGAAAAAAAGATGGACAGGTTGGGAACACTCCATATGAAGTCCAATCAGAAATTGACCCCACCCCTTTCATATGATGATCATATCCACACGGCATTTTGGGAGGGTTTTTTTTTTTCCAACCGCACTCAGATCCTTGGAAATGAATGACCTGGGCCGGTATGTATCAAATATATGAAGAATTACACTTAACACACCTCCTAAGAGCTTACTTTGGAGTGAAATCATTCTTCACTTAAAACATA
This sequence comes from Aldrovandia affinis, assembly GCA_029706075.1. Lineage (NCBI taxonomy): Eukaryota > Metazoa > Chordata > Actinopteri > Notacanthiformes > Halosauridae > Aldrovandia > Aldrovandia affinis. Next base: position 1,328,025 of record JAINUG010000142.1, read on the forward strand.
GTTATCAAGCAGCTCACACTTTCTCATAGGTAAGTCTTTAAATATTCACAAGAGTAAAATTTTTGTTTTTGCGACAATCACGGGTGCCACAAATTAAAAGATTAAGATGAGGTCATCAATTGCCGAAATTGCAAAGAGGAGGAACCAATCTGTCGTCATAAAAAAGAGAGGCATAATCGCAGACAACATTAATGCAAGCTTCGCCACTGCCATTCAGAGCTGGGAGGAAAGAAAAAAAAAATGTTACAATGTTCTATCTAAAGCATGTCAGGAAAATCTCCACTTTCAATTAGGCAACATCTGTCTTTTTAATTTATTTATGAGACACATTTGTTTCATATTGCAATATTGCTGATGAACAACAAAAGTTATTACAATTATTTTGACTATTGAGCTACAATTCTTTCATCGTAGTTAAACCTTTAAGTGCTCCGCATCCTCTGAGAAAATAATGGCACAATCAGTGGAGTGGGCGACTGTCAGGATGCTAGACTACGCAAACTGCAGATCGTATTATGGTTGGTACTCAATTATAAAAGTATTATAGCTCAATACTCAATAATTTGTGAATAAAACATATAAAATCAGTGGCCACTTTATTAGGTACACCCTTCCAGTACTGGGTAGGACCCTTTGCCCCCAGAATAGCCAGAATTCTTTGTGGCATGGATTCAACAAGGTGCTAGAAACATTTCTCCAAGATTCTGGTCCATGTTGACATAATAGTATCGCGCAGTTGCTGCAGATTTGTCAGCTGCACATTCATGTTGTGAATCTCTCGTTCCACCACATCTCAAATGTGCTCTATTGGACTGAGATCTGGTGACTGTGGAGGCCATTGGAGTACACTGAACCTTTGGAACGATCTAAGCGATAACGTTTGATTAACTATGCCTCATCAAACATTTCTAGAACACTCTTCCTGTCTTGGAAGGTGCGCACACATCTCCGTCTTCACAACTGTGCCGTCTTGCCTACTCCTAGCCGAGTTAAGAGAGCTCCAGAGGTCTCTTAAATACCTGACAGTTTAAGAGTACTTAAGTCAAGATAAATTTGATAAATCACCTTTAGTCTTAAGTTTGAGTGTAGGAGTAAAAGTCAGCAATTATTACTGAGACAATTTGTTTTACTTTAAGTGGCTTGATACATACGGCCCCTGGATTCTACCCTGCAATAACACTGACACAGAGATAAACCACAATAGTGAGGTAGAAAGAGGGTAAGTGCAACAAAGCAGGCTGACCCCATACTCCAATGCTTCCTGGGTTGTGCTCTTCAACTTGTCCTTGATTTTCTGTGAGCTGACCTGGCACAAGAGCTCCTCCACTTTACTAGCAGGAAGTCCTGCCTTCAGACCTGCCTGAGGTAGAAAAAAAAACAAGCCAACAAGAAAAATTATAAAATATATACTGCAGAAGAGCCAAACTAGTCCCAGTGGTGTGGTCTCTGGTCTCTATGGTCTCTGGTGTGGTCCTGACCCATCGGTGGTGGAACGACCTTCCGCAATCGGTCAGGACCGAGGAATCACTTGCGACCTTCCGCAAGAGACTCAAAACCCACCTTTTCAGACTCCACTACCACTGAATTCTGTACATCTAGCCTATTGTCATCACCACTGCCAACTTGCGCAACACTTCCTGTATATGTATCCCTGCCTTCTCATTTAATAAAACTCTTAAAAAACAAACCTTTTCCTTCCCAGTGTTACAGGTATGGTATGCAGCTGCCTACAACTATGTCTATCACTGTATTACTGCACTGATCTCGTGCGCTAACTATGATTGTTCCTACCATGTATTAATGCACATCTTGTAAGTCGCTCTGCTAAATGCTTAAAATGTAAAATGTAAAATGGTACCTCAGACAGGGAGTCCGCGAGACAGATGTCTTCGTCTCGACTCCATATTCTCTTCCACAGCTCTCGGGAGACCTTCTCCACGTCTGCCTCTCTACCTTCCCCACTCTCTGCCACTGCTGTGACAAAGCGCATCGCTGACAGGGAACCTGAGAGTGGACAACAGTACACACAATGACTGACTGGAACGGTCTACTCCTCTACAACAAGGGTACACAACTTTATTCCCGGAAGTATGCGGCTTTTGTTCCAACCAATTATTCTGGCTCAATTTTGTAAACTGCTTTATACACCGATGTTGGTTCACTCCTATACCGGAGCACATTAAGACGTTTTTACCCAGGATACATGTGTTGTCTGCAGCAGTGGATCATCGTTTTATCAAAAAGGTTGGGTAAAATAACTTATTGGGCTAATTGAGTCATTAACAGCATAAGTTGGCTTGAAATCCCCAAACAGATCGTCCCTCATTGTGCACCCCTGGCCTACGCTGTGGATACATTCACACTGCTTAAATTTCTGTAAAAACTGGAAAAATGGGGGTGTTCTAAAACTTTTGACCGATAGTGTATGTGATAATACCTATTTAAGGATTATGGAACTAGGACTCAGACTGAGGGAGAACAATGACAGGATAACACAAACAAAGAAAATTTGACCGAAACGTAAGGTTGCACCTTTCTTGAACATTACTTCAAAGGGGTCTGCAGGGACACCAAGAGGAACGCCAAAATACTGTGACAGCAGTGTCAAGTCGTTTACCATGTAAACAAACTTGTTTGGGACTAGACCTGGGGGCTTGTTGCCTACAGAAAAAGAGTAAACAGTGCAGTTCTCATTAGTTAAGACATTGCATTACAATGAAAAGAGATTTATTGCTCAGTAAAATCAACAATGCAATACTAAATTATGCATAATTTATAGAGTAGGCCTAATAATGTCACGCCATATTATGTTGTGGTCTGTTTTTAAAAATGTCTTATTCCATATTTATTTTGGCACCCACCTGACCCCTGCATGATTCCCGACAAAAAAGCTGGGCGAAGTTTAAGGTCAATATTCCACACATTTCTGTAGCGACATAGGACCTAAATAAAAGCAAGAGGGACAAAAATATATACATTTGAAATATTACATACAGGTAATATACTCAGTTGTAAATCTGATGGATGTCTCAAACTTTGTTCGAACATTTACATTTTGACAAGCCAGAACTTGCGCTAAAACCACTGACCTCAAACCCCAACCAAGAGTAAGGAGATACAACGTCATAGAAAAGTTCGACCACTTTCCGGGAACCCGACATCTGGAAATGCATAACGTAAAATATGACGACATAAAGTACGCGTTAATCAATAGTTAACTGCGCACATTGTACATGTAAACTTGCATTTTTGCACATTGTTGCAAAGTTTGACAAAAAACCCAAAACCTATTAGCAGGGGGTGCGCTTACTTTGTCACAGCACTATATTTAAGTATGCCAATATCACCAAATGTAGCAAGCAAGTACCTCCTGTGTGCTTATTTTATCCGTGTTTATTTCCGTATTTTTTCGCTCCTGACCGAATTTTCTCCGCTCTGATTTTCCGTTCTCCTCACTGTTTTAAAGGTGAGTGGAAACTATGTCAAAGTTCAAGGCCATTTCCATCGCCTCTTATCACCTCCCTCTGCCTGGTGTCTGCTCCGAAATGTCTCCCTGCACCTTTCCTGATAGCTTGCAAGGGCTATTGTAAGACAGCTTCAGAATTAGAGAGCAATATCAAATTGTACTAACCAACGTATTTACGTGCAGTAGCCTATACCCTAATTAAATTGAGCTAGCTAACAATGCAACAATTTACATAATGTTGTTACGTGCATACACTACACGCAGCGATGTAGTTTGCTAGCTAAAACAAAAGTGCATGTGCCTGTCATTATGCCTGACACCTGGACGTTGCAATACCGTTTGAGAGTCCTGTTTCTGTTCGGAACTCCTCAGAATTATCTCGGGATTGACACAGTATCCATTTTGGCTCCAAGGAAATGGACATTCGTTCCGATTTGTAACGCTCGGTACGGTACGCGCATTGCTGCCCCCAACGCGATTGGAGGGCAACTGCAAGTTCATTACCAACATGTTTTCTATATTAGCAGTTCTCAATTTCAGTCCTGGGGTCCCACTATGTATGCTGTTTTTTGTTACAGCCAATCTCTTGATCAATTAAGGCTGTTGAAAACATGTGTGTAAGTTCTAACATCATTTTTCCTTAAACTTATTTGAACGCAATGCAGATTTGGCTCGTTGCCAATTGCTCTGTCATTAAACTTCATTTTCCACAAACTGTTTAGTTTCAGTGATCAGGGGCTATATGTATCAAGCCACTCAAAGTTTAAAAAAATGTCTCAAGTGTAACTTAAGTATAATAATTGGTGACTTTTACTCCAACATTAAAATGTAAGAATAAAGATGATTTGTGAAATTTCTCTTCACTTAAAAGTACTCTTAAACTGTCAGGTATTTAAGAGACCTCTGGAGCTCTCTTAACTCGGCTAGGAGTAGGCAAGACAGCACAGTTGCGAAGACGGAGACGTACACAGCACCTTCCAAGACAGGAAGAATGTTTTAGAAATGTTTGATGATGCATAGTTAATCAAACGTTATCGCTTAGATCATCAGGAAATCATCTTTGTCACTGATCTTGTGCGGGATGTAATATCGCCAGCAACTTTCTGTGTGGCTCAGTAGGTAGAGCATAGCGATGACAACGCTTAGGTTGTGGGTTCGATTCTCTTTGGGACCACATGTACTGAAAAATGTATGCATTCACTACTGTAAGTCGCTTTGGATAAAAGTGTCTGCTAAATGGCATATACAACTTTGAGAAGTAGCGCAGTTGCGGCAGAGATGCAAGTTATTTTAACACTGCGCTTCTTAAGCACGGGAAAAATCTAATTATGTAATGCTGATGATTTGGGACCATCACAATTCACCATCAGCAGGGTATTGGCAAACACTGTGACAGCCCTTGTAGCACCTGACATAGTTTTATATGTATTATGTAGTTATATATATATACGTTTTATTCACAAATTAATTTGAGCATTGAGCTATAATACTTTTATTATTGAGTATCAACCTTAATACGATCTGCAGTTTGCGTAGTCCAGCATCCTGACAGTCACCCGCTCCATTGATTGTGACATTATTTTCTCATAGGAATGCGGAGCGCTTAAAGGTTTAACTACAATGAAAGAATTGTAGCTCAATAGTCAAAATAATTGTAATAACTGTTGTTGTTCATCAGCAATATTGCAATATGAAACAAATGTGTCTCATAAATAAATAAATAGTCTATGAACCAGTGCCAGATGTTGCCTTCTTGAAAGTGGAGATTTTCCTGACACGCTTTGGATAAAACATTGTACCATTTTTTTTCGCTTTCCTCCCAGCTCCGAAAGGCAGAGGCGAAGCTTACATTAATGTTGTATGCGATCTGCCTCCATGCCTCTTTTTATGACGAGAGTGGTTCCTCCTCTTTGCAATTTCGGCGATTGATGGCCTCATCTTAATCTTTTATTTTGTGGCACCCGTGATTGTCCCAAAAACACACACGAGTTACACAGCAAATCTCAAACAGCAAATGTATCACTGTGGGTGTCAAAATCAACACAGATTGGGTGTACATGTGGGACTCACCGAAAAAGTGTTAAAAGAACACTTTTGGTAGTGTTGATGTTTTAACACTATGAGAGTTGTATTTTTAACTTATATACAGTCAAAACTACAATTTCTACATTTACAATGTGTTAAAAGTCATTCACTAAATGTTAAATCATGACACCTGTAAGGTGTTCATTTTTAAAACCAGTGTTTGAAATCTGTGTAGATCAGATATATTGCTACACAGTACAGCTTCTATACTATATAAGTACAGAATAATGAGTCCGATGTCTAATGTCAAAAGCATTTTATTCTGTTTTATTCTCAGTCCATTCTTGTTGAGGCATGTGACAAAAAAAATACATACAGTAAATAAAATGTAAAAAAATAATAATTAAAAAACTAACAATAAGGGTGCTTGGCCCTGTATTGCTTTTCTTTTTTTCAGTTTTTCTTTTTGTTTGTTTGGTTAGAATAAAATAATAGTAAAAATTAAAAGATACATGCCTCTGTGACAATGTAAAAGTAATGGTCAGCCACGTATGAAACTTGAGCATCAAAGGGCTTATAAAAACGTACATTTTCCTTTTCTAAAACGACAATCTTGCATGGAGTTTGCTCCCTGACTTCAAATGCATGGAAATGTTCATGAAAGACAGTGTCATACTTCACTAAGACAAAGAAAACTGGCCCTTCCTGTAATAAAATGGATACAATCTTGCCAAGGACTGATGTACAAACCATCTGAAATTTCACCAGGTGGCCCACAGCCTCACGCACACTGATTTTCTTTGCCTGCTTCCTCCCAGCTGGTTGTGGTGTAAGCAGATGGAGTAACACCAGTACAGAGGCCACATCACTGTCCCAACCTGCAAACAATGAGACCAATAATAAAGTGACAGTATAACTGACAGTGGCATCAGTTTACACAACCAACATAACCATGGAATAATGTAGTCAATCGATACCTGGTTCTTCAGAGTCTCCTTGCTTCAGTGCATCTTTCAGCGTGTTTAGAAGTAGTGGGGTTTCTGGCAGAGTCTTGGCCTCCCTGATGACACGTTCTTCGAAGGTGGAACCCCATTTCTCAAGGAACTTTGAGGCTGTCTCAGTACCAAAAAGCAGGGCAATGTCCTGAAGGATCTAATACGGACAACAAAGAAACAAAAAAATATACGTTTTCAATGTCACTCTAGTGGTCACCCTTAGTGAGGCAGTTGTAAATAATACTAACCAGTCCTTTGGTGTCCAAGAATCTTGGGAAGACACTGAGTATATCTGAGGTCTGCTGCTGGTCGTGAATCACACTTTGTCGGTATGCAAACGTCTCTCTCATCTTTGCCAGAACCACCTCTCGGTCAGTTGTGTGTTTTAGAAGGGATATGGCCTCCACACAGTCGTTACCATGAAGCTGAGCTGGTAGCTCACTGCTCACTCTTGAAGTTTTGGGGCCCCCCGCCTCCTTCCTGGGTGCTGGTGTATTGGCATAGGAACTGGTCTTCCTCTGGATGGTCTTCATGCGATTTTGAAATCACTCTGGATGGCATAAAAATGTTCCTACAACACAAAGACAGACAGAAAACACTAAAATGTACATCTGTGACAATACAGTGAGTCAACCTACAACAGCAGGTTTTAAGTGGATAGCCAAACTTACATAGCCCTTTCTGGAAAATGGATCACGCAGGACTGGAAACACTGACTAGGGCATAGAACTCTTTAGTCTTCTTGCTCATGAATCTTCTGCCAAAACATATGTAACATTTTTATTGGGAAGCAGTGGCAATTGTAGAGATTTATACATAGGGTGGCAAGGAGATAGTTAGGGTGGCATGACATGGAAGTTTGTCAGGTAAAATTATAATTTGCTCAATAATTGAAATGGTTGGTTTTGATGCACATTACTTAAAAGGTTCACCAATTATACTGTCTAATTTTCCCACTGTACTACATATTCCATAGTTAGATGTGTCTAGGTTTTCAAAGACTGCTTTGAGTGTTGCCGCATTCAGCAAAAGCCCTATGCTTACTGCCCTATGGTTTTAGTCTTACCACACTAGCAGATTGCAACATGTATGCTAAAAGCACCCACGTGACAGCTGCCACCCTATGCCACACGGGTGGCGTCACCACTTTTTGAGGGAGAGTTGAAGGAGAATAGTTAGCAATAGTTGATTAGTATAATAACACAACGCTACATATTCTCACCCTTCAATTTCAGTCATGTGAGCAACTACCATGTTCACAAGTAGTCGCCTAGAAGAATCCTTCATGCCACCACTGTCCTCGTATTCCTTTATGATTGCGGCACCTCCGGGATACTTACCAAGAATAAGCCTGACCATCTGAATATGGGAATAGATGTTAGCCTCCCTCATGTAAATTTCAGCAGCAAATGTAACCATTACCTTTACATTATGAAGGACTTGGACAAAACAAAGACAACTTACTTCTCCCGCATATGAACTGTCCATAGGGTCGATTGTTTCGAGTGTTACTGTTGTATCACTGGAACTGTCCAGGCTCATTGGAGTGAGTGATTGTGTGTCTGTAAGGCTTGGTGTGGATGGTGACAAAGGAGAAGACTGAGCCAATGGGGGATCTGAAACATACACATACAAATATTGCAGCAAACAAGTACAAGTGAATATGCATGACTCAGTTTACTGCTGTTGCACTCATGCTTACCTGCATCTGACTGAACAACAAAGCATAAATCTTTGTCAGTGGCAAGCTCCGGGAGCACATCCTCATCAATTTCAGTGCCCTTATTGTCTGTGATGGTGACTGTTGCTGTCTCTGGTATCAAGAACTTCTCCCTCAATAATTAGTAAAAAAGTACAATGAATTAAAACTTTCTAGAGCACATCATAAATTAAAAACGCTTTGCAGAGTACATTAAAACAATGTATTAAGAGAAAAAATAATTTACTTGCAACATGGTTCATAGATAAATTCAGTTGCAAAAGTTAACATAAACGTACCTTCATGGAGAAACGCAATGACACAGGGCTAATACATTTTTATGCATTTTTTCGCTCTCTGTGTTTCACCTTTAGTATCATTTCAGCACATTTACCTATAATACATGGAAAAACACAATTAAAAAACACTAAGGAAAGAGTCTCACCAAAAATATCAGCAATCCAACGTTAATTCCTCATCCATACCCTCATTACATTGAAGTTGCTTTTAAAAAACAGGTCGAATTATGCCCTTTCCATTGCACAAAATAGTTCAGGAACCCTCCCAATAGAGAACTATTGGGAACACGTTCCTGTTTCTATTTCCACTGAACTGACTGAACTTCAAAGAACTGAATTGTTACAAAGAGTTTGCTGATATCAAATTAACAATTACAATTATCGAAAATTAACGCTACACTTACCTCTAACCAATTTTGAATAAAATGTACTGTTGGCCATGAGATGTCCACATGTGCGGAAAGTGAACAGAAATGGAAATGGGGGCTATTAGGCAGACAACTAACGTCAGTTTGTAAAGCTAGTGCTAGCTAACTAAGCTACCGTTAGCTACCAAGCTACACTGATATCGAATTAACTAACGTTAACATTTACTTAGCATGATTTAAAAACAAACGTCAGCCAACTAACGAAGTGAACCTAGAACAAACTTTCTCTGCCATTCAGCACATGCCCAGACATGATGTAGAAAGACATCAGTGCATATAGTTAGATATATGTAGGTAACTAGTCCTAGCTAGGTAGCTAGGTAGCTAGCTATATAAGCTCCACATATCTAAATGTATGTATATTGTAGATATAAGTACAAAGTAAATAAGTATGGAAAGTTATATGGAAAATAATTGTCTTATTACTTACTTCGCCGGTCTGTGATTCTCGAGGACGGTGAGGAGCGAGCGCGTGAATCAGGTATCCGTTGGCAGTGTCCTACTACACTTGCGCAGAATACAGAGCCCAGCGCGGGAATTTAATACCAAAATGTATCTCCGGGTCCGGAGTGATTTTAACTAAAGACATCGTTATATTTTCGGCAATGAACACCAGAACTTTAACACTTATGCACTTTTTTCCACAACACCAAGAATTTAACTAACTTGGATTTGCTGTGTACTCTTGTGAATATTTAAAGACTTACTTATGAGAAAGTGTGAGCTGCTTGATTACTACGTTTTACCGACCACTTTAAACGAATAATGATTTCACTCCAAAGTAAGCTCTTAGGAGGTGTGTTAAGTGCAATTCTTAAGATATTTGATACATACCGGTCCTGGTCAATGAAACTAAACTGTTTGTGGAAAATGAACAGTTCAATGACTGAGCCAAACCTGCATTGTGTGCATACGTTGGTATGCATACATATTTTCAATAACCTTAATTGATCAAGAGATTGGCTGTAACAAAAACCAGCAAAGTGGGTACCTAGGACCGAGGTTGAGAACTCCTGCTCTATATGATCAGGTCTCATGATAAGGGTATTAAAAACAGCCAGTAACATTTAGGGCTCAAGTTTGGGGAGGGCGGTAACAAAAATGAACTTGGACTGCATTGTAACTGCTAGTTTCGGGCGTCGCAGACTGAATATTTCTTGCCTCCACTCAGTTTGGTAGTAATTCGTTTTCTCAGTTGAATCGTTCATTTGACTCGTTCGATTGACCGAGCGGCTCCGCCTACATCGCACTCAGCTTCCAACCAACATGTTCTTAAACATGGTCAATTGATAATGTAGCGGTGGACGCCATGGAATCAAGAGTCGAGAGACTTTGCTTTTTCATTTCAGTACTACTTCTTTATTAAAATAAAGCGTGTAGTACAGGCAGTGGCTGTAGGCGACATAGGCAGTCGCCTAGGGCGACACGCTGGCACGGGGCGCGCGCACACAGCTCTCCTCACTCTGAGTTCAATAAACGACAATTTTGAAAATACAATCTGTATTCAACTAAGAAGTTCAAAGTATTTGAGCTTTGCACCCAATGTGGTTCAATGTAGATACGTGTTTTTAAAATAAATGTTTATTAAACTCTTTAGAACTGATACCAAGCACTGACTGTGAGGCAGGGGCGTAACACACAATTCTGGGCCCTATACATATGCAGTCTTGTGGGCCCCCTTCCCCTCTTGATCTATGACTCTCACGCATCTTTAGACTTTTTTTTATTTATTGAATCAACAACTATACACATGAATCTGTAGTGGTTATTAGGGTAATCGCTAATGAACTGCTTATACCACATTTAAACAAATAATTAGTAAGAATAGTAAGATTATCTGGCCATAGTCCTGGGTCCTCTGCCAAATACCCTTCTGCATTCCCCTCACTTTTTTCCACTTCCTCCTCTGTCTTCTCCTCATCCTTCTCACTACCCTCAGAGCAACCTCCTTTTCCTTGCTCTCTTCACCTCCATCATCCTCTTCACTAGTCCTACTGCTACTCTCTGCCTCTTCTTCCTGCTCACTCTCTGCCTCGATCACATCTTCTTCCTGCTCACTCTGCTACAAGGACAGGCCCCTCTACAAGCATGAAGCATACATGATTGATATTAGCCTCTTAACCTGCTTATAATATACAATGAAACAGGCTACAGGCTAGATTCTGCTTAATTTACCAGCTAGCTAGCTAACTACCATAATGTAGCTAGCTACGTTAGCTTGTGTTGTTATAGAACTGGATCAAATGAGTCTTCAAAAACAAAGTTTCAATGCATTTCACCATCACCAGTAGTATGTTTGCCCGCATTTGCGATTGCTTTCAGCCAGTAGCGAGAGTGAAACTGAAATTAGATTAATCGCGATTTTAAAAAAATGAACGCGTTATCCATTTGAAATTAATCGCATGCGTTAACGTGTTAACGTTGACAGCCCTAGTTCAATCGAAACAACGTACCGATATTAGCTTAAACCACTCTTAAACAGTGTTAGCAAGTTGCTTACCTTTCTTTTGAAATAAATTAGTGAGCAGTTGTTTTCCCTCAGTTTGCCTTTTTTCTCTTTCTTTTCTTTTTTGATACCCCGATTTCACTTTCTTCTGGAAAGACATGATTAGCACCAGTCAGCGTGATTAGCCGTGTTTGGCAACGAATCTTAGTGTAGGTATGTTACAAAAATGTGAGATGTTATAAATGTAGCCTGAAATTTATCCCACCAGATAGAGCATGAAAAAACCTTTAATTTGATACTTTATTCACTCTCATATCTTAGGTTTTAAGGAAGTTATGGTAATTTTTACACTTGGAAATTTGCATATTGACCCCTATTGTTTTTCAATGATCTTGAAACAAAAGCTGTGATTCAATAACATAAATGCCCATAACTTTCTTAAAAATAAAGATAATTGCATGACATTTTCAGTAATTACAGATTGAAGCATTCTAAAAAAAAGATATGATATATCTTAATTTGAATTATCTGAAATTACATTACATAATCAATTAATCACATAATTACATGTTGCGCACACGCCGCGACACGGCAAAAACCACGGCAGGCAGTGAGCATTTGGGCAAAGATATCTCACATTCCGGGTCAAAAATATCGCATTTCGCATCGACAGATTTCAATGAAATTTCACCAGAAACAAGATAAAATGTTAAATTAATGTCCTGGATACCTTTTATTTAGTCCTGAACTTGCGATATATCATTTTGAAAGCACTAAACACGAGTCTGACTCTGAAGTGTAGCGTATGACCAAACCGAGCAATGTTTAATCAAATTTCGGAAACAAGATGGAGGATCGAGTTTTCAACTACGTTATATCGCAGACATATGGTGAAAAAACCCGACAGCCCTTGAAAAGCCTGCATTTTTGGGGTATGGCCATAGTCTCTCATAATCGCTCGCACAGGGACACAGGCACATCTAGACCGCCGCTGCGCACGGGAATTGTAACATACCTACTTAGTGCAGGGGGGCGGACTAAACCATTTGCGCTTTTGAGAGGGGAGAGGGGAGGGGGCCCAGAGAGCCTCCAATATTTTTATGGATACAAAGTTCAGTCTCTCAACCTATTTATTCAGCCATATAATTTAGTAATGACACTAATTACTTAGAAATTTAAAATTGCAGACAAATGTTTTTTTCTCCATTCCAGGCTTTTCAAGGGCCCTCCCCCACTTGGGACCCTAGGTAGTCAGTTCCCCTTTTCCCCGCTACGATGCCCCTGGTGTGAGGTATAGGGTCTTCATTTCAATATTTTGTCTTTAGTACTGCTCTGCCTGTGATCCAATATATTCCAATATATCCAATATATTTCTAGATATAATTCTAATATATCTTTGAAGAAATAGATCTGAAGTCAACAACATTTTACATTTATTCCAAACACCAATACCATGACAGGGGAGACAATTAATATTGCTTATTGATGATAATAAAGGTGAGACAATTTCCATGGGAACTTAGTAACAAAATGCAATGTGAGGATGACTTCTGAGCATAATTATTTGATAGTTTTAAATTTTTATTAATGTTAGCAAGATATTTCATTTGACCACACAAATAAAATGGGATTCAATGGTACGACCCCTCAGTTAAACAATATGCACGCCAGCGAGTCTTGTATGTATTCTTCTCTATTCATCCTCTTGCGGGCTGCTTTGCAATTTATCGTCTCCAGAATTGGGGCTCTCATTGAGCTGAAGGCTGGGTCCTGCTTGTTTGTTGGTTGATTCACTGAAACACAAAGTTTACAGCCCAAACTTTTCAGTCTCTCAGTCTCTTGATAGTCTTACCCCGCGTTCTAACAGCGGGCGATACTAGGTGATGAAATCGCCCAGTGGGCGTTCCTCACGTGTGTTGTCACGCTTGAATGGCCTCCTCAAAGTGCTTCCGACGTGCTTACGAAATTTTTGCATGGTAAACGAATAGTTCATCATAGATTTTGAGAATCTTTATTATAAATATTAGTTGGCTAGCAGTATTGTTTCCTTCAATCATGAACCGCAAACTCAAACTCAGAAGGCTTTTTACAATTGCGGCCATTTACTTGCGCTTGAAACGGCTCGCAATTTGTCTCCGCACGTTTTTACAAACGTACCCATGCGATAAAAAATTGCCTTTGAACCAACACAAACATTAAATAAGATGTATGTAGGCCATATAAGTTTAGCTAGCTATAAATATTTATGCTTTTAGGATTAAATAAAGTATGGGGGTACTGCAGACCGCTGTTATCAGTTTCTCCTCATTCATGTTGAAGTGTCGGAACTAGGAACCAAATTTTGGTGTTGTGTTGGTTCCGCGTGGAAGGTAAAAACAGCAACACATGAATTTGATTGGCTCTTACCGGGCGATATCGCCCGAAAGTTCAGAATTTTCAACTTTTCTGGGTCGCCGCCACGCCCATAAATCGGCCAATCGGTCAAGCACCGGAAGTCGCTCACTCTCATAGAGAATCAATGCATTTCCGGCAGCTCGTCGCTCCGGCAGCTCGTCGCCGACACAACTTTTCTGTGTCGCTGCCACGCCCACAAATCGCTGAATCGCCCGCAGTCGCCCGCTCTCATAGACAATTAATGCATTTCGGGCAACTAGTTGCCGAATCGCCTGCTGTTAGAACGCAGGGTGAGGCAGACCTTGATTGGTGTACCTACCTACCTACCTATTCATTTAAGCTTAAATGAATAGGTAGGTAGATGGGCTGGGGTTTGTGCATTGACTAAATCCTTTTTGACACAGTATTTCCTTTACAGCTGCTGACCGCCATTACCAAATGTATCATCTTGAGTTCTCTATCAACTTTACTAGAGTATAAATCCTGCTATGCAACTTGTGAAATACATTATGCTAAATATGTCCATATGGGTGTACTGTATTTGTCTCACCTTTCTGCTTCTTTATCTGCTCCGGTTGATGTCTAAAGAGAGACAGTGAAATTGAAAAAATGTAAAAACTTAACATTTTTATATAAAAAAATATTATTTCACAATATTTGTACATGTATGAGTAAGTACATTATCTGTGTAAACCTTACACTACTAATGATTTTGATGATAATGTCATATTCATTTTATTCACACGTAAATACACTGTACCAATATTACAGGTTGAGTAATGGCAAATAGTGTCATACAGTGCATCCGGAAAGTATTCACATCGCTTAACTTTTTCCACATTTTGTTATGTTACAGCTTTATTCCAAAATGGATTAAATTCTTTTTTTCCCCTCAGAATTCTACACACAATACCCCATAATGACAAAGTGAAAAAAGTTTTTTAGAAATTTTTGCAAATGTATTAAAAATAAAAAACGAAAATATCACATGTACATAAGTATTCACGCCGTTTGCTATGACACTCAAAATTGAGCTCAGGTGCATCCTGTTTCCACTGATCATCCTTGAGATGTTTCTAGAACTTCCACTCTAAGAGAGCTTCAGAGTTCCTCTGCAGCGATGGGAGAACCTGGTAGAAGGACAAACATCTCTGCAGCACTCCATCAATCAGACCTTTATGGTAGTGGCTAGACGGAAGCTACTTCTGAGTGAAAGGCATATGACAGCCCACCTGGAGTTTGCCAAATGGTACTTAAAGGACTCTAAGAGCATCAGGAAAAAGATTATCCGGTCTGATGAGACACAAATTGAACTTTTTGGCCTGAATGCCAAGTGCTACTATAAAGGTCTGATTGATCGAGTGCTGCAGAGATGTTTGTCCTTCTACCAGGTTCTCCCATCACTGCAGAGGAACTCTGAAGCTCTCTTAGAGTGGCCATTGGGTTCTTGGTCACCTCCCTGACCATGGCCCTTCTTGCCCGGTTACTGAGTTTGGCCAGATGGCCAGCTCTAAGAAGAGTTGTGGTGGTTCCAAACTTATTCAATTTCACAATGATGGAGCCCACTGTTCTCCTGGGTGCTTTCAATGCTTTAGCAATGTTTTTATACCCTTCCCCAGATCTATGCCTCAACACAATTCTATCTCAGAGGTCTATGGAGAGTTCCTAGGACTTCATGGCTTGGTTTTTACTCTGACATGCACTGTCAATCGTGGGACCTTATATAGACAGGTGTGTGCCTTTCCAAATCATGTCCAATCAATTGAATTTACCACAGCTGGACTCTAATGAAGTTCTAGACACATCTCAAGGATGATCAGTGGAAACAGGATGCACCTGAGCTCAATTTTGAGTGTCACAGCAAACGGCGTGAATACTTATGTACATGTGATATTTTCGTTTTTTATTTTTAATACATTTGCAAAATTTTCTAAAAAACTTTTTCCACTTTGTCATTATGGGGTATTGTGTGTAGAATTCTGAGAAAAAAAATGAATTTAATCCATTTTGGAATAAGGCTGTAACATAACAAAATGTGGAAAAAGTGAAGCGATATGAATACTTTCCGGATGCACTGTATGTATAAATAAAAATGTCAGCTTTGTATTTGCCACATGTAGTTTTGTGATTCATGTACAGAGCTCAGGACCTGAGGTATGCGTGTTTGTCTTCAAGATGGGGACACTGCTGTTGTAGCCCTGAGCAGAACACTTGCACTACATTTAAATTGCTTCCATTAAAAAAAAACATTTGAATAAAGCAGCTGTGGAATGTGTAAGATGTAAATTTGGCATAAGGTATTTCCCCAGGATGAGAGCTTCTAGCAAACACACTATAAAATAGTGATCAGAGCTGCTAGGAAATGCAATGCGTCAGATAGTAGTGTCCAGTCTGCACAGACACGCTTACAACCTGGGATATTCGAGGTTTCTGCAGTGCCCCCCCTCCTCCCATCTTTCTCGGAACCCCCAGGGTGTCAAAAGAGTGACTGCGCACCCTTATTGCCCTCTGAAAACAAGAGAGAGACAGAAAAAGTGATATAAACGGTTAGTATTATCACCCAGTGCCAATCACACAGCCATGGGTACGATATGGAAAGGGATGGGGAGAAAATATAGAACAGCAATTACAAAAAATGTTTTCTTACCTTGAAGTTTTCAATGAACCCACCACCTGCTTCTGTCCCGCCCCTAACTCCGTCAAGTGAGAGAGTGGGGGGGGTTGTCTCTCCCACCATGCACTGGGATTGGGTGGACAATTCTGATCTCAATCCCTCCAGGAGTGATGAACGAGTACGAAGCTCATAGGAAAAGAGGGAGATTTACAGAAACATGTTGACTGGGCATTACATTACATACCTTGATTCCATTGTGTGGTGATAGTGGGTAGTGAATTCTTTTGAATTACCTCCAATCTGTTGAATTGTTCAGCCTTATAGCAGGAAATCTCTGCATTGATAAGCTTGGTCAAAAGGAAATCTCTGAGGCTGGAGCACTGAGTGGGATAACGGGAGATACAATGTGCATCATTCACTGACTGAATTGATACAGATATAAAGAGAGAGAACAGGGGAACAGAGCTATATTTCTTTTTAGCATACTCATCAACATTTGAGTCAAAATTGACATCAAAAATATCTAAATTCTGCTTTTCACCTCTGTAAATATGGGTGGATTTGGGAGGGCAGGGCCAAATGGAGGCACATCCTCTCTTGCTGTGATCGACACCTGTTGATAGGAAATTGTAGGTTGTACTATTAGAGATCAGTGTAATCACTCTGAATAATTTTCAGTTGATTTTTACCTGAGAGACATTCATTGACATACAAAGAGTTGATTCAGGGGAAAATGAGTACAAAACAAACAGAGAACAGCAAAGGTACATCCAACAACTCATCTACCCATTTCAGTTTTTTTCTAACCTGGAATGCTGCACCATTTGCTTCCTCACCCTCATTCCCTCTTGGCACACGCCTCACAACAATGAAACAATGCAGGAAGTGAGAACTGATGATGTCAGATATAAATGGGGCAGGACCTTCTTGGTAAACCAAAGCAACAATGTCATTTCCAATGTGCCTCTTCCTCTGCAGCTAAAAGAAAGAAAATATGAAGGGAGAGTTTTCGTTAATGTTAACAGTGTTTTTGTTTGTATTTAAACAACAAAAGGATAGAACCCTTATCTTCTGTTTGACTTTGACTAACTTGCTGTGTGTCACCCTCTGTGAAGGGTAGTTTGGTGGCAACATGAAACATTATTTCTCTCCCGCAGAAGGAAGTGACAACTGCATCACTTCCTGTCTGACCGTGACACACATCCAAACCTCCTCTGAACCTAGGAGAGAAAGAATTAACAGTGTTAATCCTGTCCAATAAATTGACACTGGCCCTGATGTGATAATGATAACAGGGCATAGAGATAGTTCAAGACACTGGGAAACATTTTACTTGAGTAGATTATCTGTTCTGAATTATTTTGACAGTTTAGTCTGTACCAGTTCACCTAGATAAGTAGTGGAATCAGTAGTGCAGTAGGCCTACTACTACTTTTTAGCATTGCTGTTTTTGTTACCCAGTGAAGCCCTGCAGTTCCACCGTCTCCCCCAGAACTGATAGAAAATCTTGAAACTCCTCACTTTCTTTGTTGTTACTAAGTATATCTTCTTCTGTCAGCTAAAACAGAAGGAAAGAATAAGGAAATAGGT
Source organism: Aldrovandia affinis (assembly GCA_029706075.1). NCBI lineage: Eukaryota > Metazoa > Chordata > Actinopteri > Notacanthiformes > Halosauridae > Aldrovandia > Aldrovandia affinis. The sequence goes on from JAINUG010000142.1 coordinate 1,345,981, forward strand.
TGATTACAGTGCAAATACAAAAAACAAACAGAAAGGATATCTAAGTGCAGAGGTGTCAAATCTTATCCGAAAAGGGCTGGTGTGGGTGCAAGTTTTTGTGCAAAAACACCTAATTCAACGAATCAAGGTTTTGATTGAAGACCATGATTAGTTGATTCGGGTGTTGTAGTGCCTTGTTAGAACAAAAGCCTGCACCCACACCGGCCGTTCGTGGATATGAATCTCTCTACTTTACCTGTCCCTCTTTCTGGTATAAAACACCAAACTTGAAATTCTGTGATACTCTGTGCTCATCAAATGCTGTAATGAGTTCTGGAGCCTGGAAAAGAGAAGGAGAAAAAGGGGGAAAATGGAGCCTTAATTCTTCTTCTATAAATAAATGATACCAGTAATAAAGTTGGAGAAGAAATATCATGGGAGATACAGAGATTGTAACCACATGAGAAAAAACTCATTTTTTTAACAGAAACAAATTCAAAAGGAAAAACATGAAAACCAAGAGCAGTGCTTTGTTTGCTGTGACATTCAAGCAATATAAGCACACTATGGAAAGATAACAGAGCCAAAGCATGTTAGTATGACCCCAATAGCTGGTTTTTAATATTTCATGATAATATAACATGTGCAATGAGGTTGCTGTCTCTCTGAGGCTGTTAATGCTTGGAAGCCTTTAACCCATTCTTACAATAGGTGGGGGAATCATGACAAAATATCAGCACAATCTTGAGCAAAAAACCTGAAAACATTAAACAAACAAATCAACATGTGAAAACACATCCAAGATAGAGGTATATGTATTTACCAATATTTACTAATTTCACACTCTGAGATGTAACATCAGCTTGTAGAAATTGCAGTCTATTCTTTAATAAATTCCCAAATTAATACAGTCCATGTCAAACACTAGCCTGTATTGAACTTTGTTCTAATATATTTTTTCAGCCCTGGCAAATGAACATTGCCCCAGAACAGGGTTAATTAACTGACATAACTTATAATTTAAACACAATGATTTTAACCCCATAGTGAAACTTGTATACAGTTTTGAGAGAAAGAGAGATCTGTAACATGCTCACACTAAAATGATTGAAGGAGAGATGGAGAGGGCAGAACATACCTTGAGGCAACTGACTGCTTCAAATTGGGATACGGTCACAGAGTCACACAGCATCTATAGCAAAAATATATATTATTCGGCCATCATTCATGGCAATTGACTTGCTCTCTACTACAAGCATTTGCATTGTTAGCTACCATCAAAGACATGAAGCGCGGAATACTGTCTGTTCAAATTGTATTATAAACCTTTATTTAGTATCTCATGTTCCACAACATGAGATAATAAATAAGGCCAATCATTAGTTATACTGGCACACTTTAGAAAGGATATTAAAGTCATATGTAAAAGTAGAAACTGTGGCATTACAACTGCCAATGCAAGTACCTTGGCCAGTTCAACAGCAGTAGGGAAATGTGGGAAGAGAGAGAGAGATAAAACACCATGCAGAGTGCATTCTTTCATTCTGAGAGAGAGAGAGATAATGGAAGAGAGGGTTTGAAAAACAGTTAAAGTGAATTAAAACTGTTATTAGCAACATATTAGTTAGTGTGGTTAAGAGCACAATACTTAATACTTCCAAAACTACTGTGACTGCTGAATTAGAACTAGAGGCAAAAAGGCTCTGCAGAGAACCACAGCCTATTGTGATGATATTGACAATATGACAATACATATGGACCTCAATATGATTCTAAGTCTTTTCTCCTCTTCCTCCAAACAAACAGAGAGAACAAGTGATCCTAGAGAAGGGTCGACTGCTGTGAATGACTGATGATACTGAAAAAAGAGAGAGAGAAGTTAAATCCAATATTAAATATGACATGCAAAAGAGGCAAAAAAACACTGTTGAAATGAAAGAGAAAGAGAGAGACAGAGAAACACTGACTTTGGACCTGAAGCATTCCCTGTAGTTTTTTGCTTCACTGTCCCTTTCCATGATGTCATAACTCTCTATCCCGAGTCCAGGGATGGAAGAGGGGGGGCTGGTCTCAACAAACTTTTCAAATGGGGGGTCTATCCAGTAGCCTCCTGATTTCGGGGGGAGAATTAAGGGAAGGTTGCCACTAATCTTTATAAGCTGTAATTTCAGAACAAAACCACAGAGACACAAGTGTTGTTGCTGTTAGTTCACATAAACTGTTATCATGCAACATGATGCTTGTTCCTGAAGTTCCCCAAGTTTAATGGCAATTACATTGTCATTTATTAATTTGGCTTTGAGGGAAAGGTTAATGCTAGCAAAGACAGTAACATATCACCTATATTGTTGTTTTGATGCTCAGTAAAGCCATCTTACCTTCAGTGGAGGAGGGAACGCGCAACGCTGTTCGTCTAGACGGTTTCCCTATTTAAAAAAATGGGAGGGGATATTAGAGGGGAGTGATGATTGACAGAGGACATTGGTAACCTCAATGACACCGTTACATAACACATGCCATTTAGTAGACGCTTTTATCCAAAGCGACTTAGACTTGTGAATGCATACATTTTTCAGTATATATGGTCCCAATGAGCGTGTGTGCACCACATTGTGACAATCACAGATTTACATTTGAAGCATTTAACAGATTTACCTGAAGCTTCTCGATTATTTCAAAAAGGTCTGTCGTCTGAAATATAAAAGAGAGGGAAAAGTGCATTTCATGAACACTGACACAAAATAACATGTTCATGGGGGAGGGGAATGAAAAAATATTTTTTTAAATCTGTAATCAGTTACCCTCTGGTTTGTGGTTGCAGTAAGGACAGATTTGGTCTCATTAGTTGGAGAATCAAGTATGTCCAGAATGCTGTGCTCTATGGACTCTGGTATTCTGCCAAATGATTGTCATTAAAAAAAACACAATTTATCAATGAACAATTAAAAGAACAACCAAGATTCATACAGTCATTGGCTGACTAGACCGTGAGCTTTGACCAAAAACTGGGAGAGAAGTAGAGAATATTACTTACCGTGTTTCATTCGTACAAATGAACCTGTCCACCCTGTAAACACAGTGACACAACTGTTGAATTGATATATCTATTTATAAATATCTATTAGCCGTAGAGAGTATGATTATTAATAAATCCACAGTATAATGCTGTCACTAAAGTATTTTTTTATAATGACTTACTATTCAGTTGTTTTTTATAGTGTGAAATCATTGGCGATCACCAATTACAATCGGTCATATATCCATTATTTATTATAATAGGTCATCTTTTTTTTTTTTTACCATATATCACTGATTAACTTACCCTCCATAAGCACCAAAGGTAAAACTTCTCTTCCTGGAAAATAACTTGTCATTTCTTCTCTCTCTCTCCATCTCTCTGTGTCAGTGTTGATGTGTTGTTGAGTCCAGTTCAGTCAGTCAGTCAGGCAGTCAGTCAGTGTGATTACTGAATCAAATTCTCTGTCCCTCTATATCTCCCTCTTCTCTACCCCCTGCCTCTTACTCATTTAATCTCTCTACTTCCTTTCCTCTATCCTGCTGTGAGGGAGACTGATGTGGTTAACTCTTTCACTTCCACAAGTGGATACAAACAGATGTCAATACAAAAATACACACCTGTCTTTACATGAGAATAAACGTACATGGTCAGACATGCACACACAATTAGGTATGCACCGCAGACAAATGGCAAGATATGGTACGTAGAAAACGCCTGTGAAGAGGTTGAATGAAAGATCAGCTTTTAGACCTGTTACCCTTCAGAGTCAGAAAAAATCATCAATTATTGACAACACACACTGAGGGAGGGGAGACCAAGGCAGCAGGGGAGAGAGAGAGAGAGAGAGAGAGAGAGAGAGAGAGAGAGAGAGAGAGAGAGAGAGAGAGAGAGAGAGAGAGAGAGAGAGAGAGAGAGAGAGAGAGAGAGAGAGAGAGAGAGAGAGAGAGAGAGAGAGAGAGAGAGAGAGAGAGAAGGGTGGCAAATGTATGAGGAGACAGGTGCACAAGAAAGAGGAATGGAAGGAATGGTAAAAAGAGGCAGGGAAGAAGATAATAACATGTTAAAACTGTTATTAGTCTTGTTATATCATTTGACTGGGAGGCTACTCCAGTTTCCCCACTTCATTATGTTAATAATCTGAGCAAGAGGAGTATTTCTACTTAAAAAAGTGACAACTCAGACCATGGCTTTGAATTGAATATCCTTTCTTGGGATTGTCAATTATAATTTATTTGTTGTAAATTTCGGACAACATTCTCTATCACTGGATGCAAAGTCATAATTGTTTGTTTAGTGGTGAGGAGGATAAGACATGGTGTATAAAAAGGTCACCAGTTTGGATTTCAATTTACAATTTATAATTTAGTCATTTGGCAGACGATTTTATCCAAAGTGACTTACAAGAGTGCATTAACATGGCTGGAGAATCATCGCTGTCGAGCAATAAGCTACAATCTCATTGAAAGATATGTTTAATTTCAAATCTGGTACAAAACCATTCAAAATAGCATATCATTCCAGAAATATGCCTCCAATATTTTGTGGATACTTATTTTCTGCTTTTGCTTGGCCCCTTTAATCAATGTTTGCAGATATATTGTTGACATATTGTCCAATACTGGCACCACTTATAATTTAACAAAACCGTAACCCTACATAGTAGGATCCTTTATCCATTCCCCAATAGTGTTGCAACAATATACACTCAATCCCAACAATACAAACCACACTCCTTAATCCCAGCCTTCACAGACATGGTAAAATGTTGGAACATAAACAGTCAATTCAATTCCCTGGATCCATGAGGCCTACTATTCCTTGTTATCAGGATTATGATGATAGGTAAAACAATTGTCACTATCTGTCACACGCCACGTGACAATCCCTGGACGGGAACAGAGCAGTCTGGAGATGGAGTGGATTCTTGCCGGTCTACGGACTGGATTTTTAATTTTTTCTGTCTCTCCCGCCAGACACGAGAGACAGTGGGAGAGCAGGTTACAATAAAACAAACAAACACAAACACAAACTCTTCACCCTACTTGCCGCAAAGATTTCGGGCAAAAACAATGAACTAAAATAACAAGCTAAAATAATCAAACCATAAATGAAAGCCCCGCCTCCTCCGAGGGGGGAGTCCCCTTCTGGGGAAACACAGAACAAACACAATCAGCGGCTTTCCACACCGCCTTCATACATTCACATTAAACACACATCAACACTCACCGGGACAGGGTAGAACTCTACTCACTGTCCCGACACATCTCCAGTGACTTTTCAAGTGCTTCCCAAACCCATGCACACAGAGACACTCAAACTTTCCAGTCCGAATTCTCTTTTACCCCAAATATACAGAGACCCTTGCCACTCCTCACAGTGAGAGTTCTCTGGTAACCAGCCCCAAGACACTCTCCACTCTTTCAGTGAGAGTTCTCGGGCCATTGTCCAGAGACACTCTTCACTGCCCGAATGCGAGTTCTCTTCCAATCACACCGAGGGCGAGAGGCGGACCCTCTTTCAGGGCGCCCTCTCGCTCTATTTCACAATCACACCAAGGGAGAGAGGCGGACACTCTTAGTGCGCCCCCTCTCTCTCTTTCCCACACACACAAGAAGCACTCAACTCAGTCACTTTCGACAAACGCACACAGAACTCAACATATATTCCACACAGACTCCACCTCCCAGCAACTTGGATTACAGACATGCACCACCATGCTCGACAGTCACACGACATTACGTCACAAAAACACTACACGATACGCGTGCACGCACACGTGCACACGAATGACAAAGCCATCCCTCACACAAACTCTCTCGAAACACACAAACTCTCTCGAAACACACATAAAAGACAAAGACAAAAGACTAACTGATTCTCCACTCACCCCACCTGCTCTTAAATAGGCTTACTTTCTGCCTGGCTCAGGTGGGACTCGTGAGGCAATCACCCAATCACAATCACTCAACACCAATTTTTTATTAATGTTACAGTTATATTCCCCCAAAACAAAAACACCACAATGGTAGTTGCTCTCAAAATTGAAATACCACTCTCTATACCAATATCTGTGGTATTTTCAAAAATAGATATTAAGTAAAAATGTTTTTTAGAAAATAATGACTAAACATTTTCAGGGGGGTTGAGATGAAAGACAGGGGAGCTAAAGCCCCCCTAAATAGGGTCTAAAATCGCCACTGGTGCAGATAAACATTTAATTATAAGAATAATAAAGGTGCAATCTATCTTTTGGCGAGGCTATTTAAACATTGGTGACAAGAGTTGCATTATGTTCTTATTCCACCATGTTTGACCATTAACCATGCAATTAATGTAACTTTAGACCTGTGCACATACTCGTATTATCATAACAACCGAGTTAGTGGTTGGCTGCTAGAAGTCCCGAAGCAATCTCTGGAAATGTCTGCAATGTGTCATCACTGTGTGGGACAGAGAGCACATATCCGTCCAGGAAAAATCAGCATGAAAATCTCTGGTCAAGCAGCCAGGTGCAAACGTGCAAGGACGTGTAATAGAACATGTAATAGTACTGTAATGGGATCTCGTTTCTTTCAGCCGTTGATATAGTCATATCCACAATACTTGGGAACGTGGAACATTGCATGGAGAAGGGGATCAGTCTCAGACTTTTTTCTAATACTTTATCTTCTTATCTGAGTATAATAATAGCAAGTATAGGTATAGAGGACAACAATCGCATACTGTGTAGCTTTTAATGTAGCAAGAAAATCTGCCTTCATGTACGCTTTTCGGTCTTTTGTTGACATGAAAATATAAACGTCTTTAAAATTTTAATTTCCCTGGTTTGACAACCGCCCATGTACCTGTTCCAAACGTACTATATTCTCCTTTCTATCTTCAGTAAAATCCCGCTTTGTTCTCCTCATTTTTATGACTAATTTGTTTATGTCTGTCCGTTCATGTCTCCTCTCCATTGGTGGTTTATTTATTTTCTGCAAGAATTCGAATTCAAAAAGCACGGATTGCGAGGTCTTACCTCGTAAACCCTTCCCCTTCATGCCAATTGTAGGCCCACCTCTTTATTTGGTGACTCATATTCGTGTAGGCAAATGTCACTCAGCCTTCCCTTGGACTCTCAAAGGCTAGGTTCAAACGGCCATTTCAAACCCCACCCCTTCTAAGCCTCTGCAATCGCGCGGAAGCGGCCTCGAGGCGGATACGTTGTGTTAATTTGGGTGAACTAAAAAGTTAGCATAATACTTTGGTTCTGGAAACGCAAAAAAAACGTCCAAGGTGGAGCGTAACAACTTGAATCGTAAACATTTTGCATCTTTCACATTTGTAATTGTTTTGCTTGCAGTCGGTTTCGCTTGATGTGCACCGTTCGCAAATGGCTTTATTTTTTTGTTTTGGTTAACGTTAAAGCGGTATGTGACCGTTTTAGCTAGCGCTATGCTAATGTTAAATGTTTATGAAAATCGATTTTATCTTGTTGACCAATGCCCGAGACAACGGTTATCTAACTAGTTAATGTCTTGAGCAAATGCTAACGTTCGCTCGCTAGTTATAAGGAGTGATAGCTGAATCGCAAAGGTTGCAAGCCAACGATGGTTGCGTTGCGTTGCCGTTGAATTTCAGTCAGTCGTGTTTTACCTCACAACTTTTTTGAAACATCCTCTCACACTCGCTAGTTAAGACATGTATTCCTAATGCTAGGGAACACTGCTGTCGGACTAAAAGCTGCTACATTGTAATAAGGGCTAGTTGGCTATATACCTTACGGAGCTAGGTAGCGCTAGCTACAGTTCATTCTAACTTTTAACCAGCTTCACGTAACCTACAAAAGTGAGACAACAAAGGTAATTATCGCCTTGCTGATTTCGTTCGGAACCTATATCTAGCCAATGTTGCTGTGTACCTGTCAAATTAATTATTCAAGCTAGCGTTAGCTTAGTTACCTATTCACGTGTAAGAATTTAGCTTGCACGTTATGTTAACTCACTCTTTGCAAGTTGCATAACGAGAGCCCAAGTAGTAGCTATAGTTTTTTTTTATGCATCATGTTTTTCACTAGTACCCAGTAGTGAGGTAACGACTAACCAGTTGACCTTCTGTAGTACAGTTTTATGTAGGCAACGTTGTCAAGGTATTTGAATTGCTTGCTAACTGCCCTTGTGGTATAATGTCCTTGCTACCCTGCGATTTGTTTAACGTTACAGCATAGGATAGTGTAAAATTGCTTGTTTATCTTCATAGTGGTAAATACAGGAAATATTCTTTCGTGGTGTCTATACTGCAATCTGTCTCCAAATGGATGTCTGAGCAGCCGTGGCCATAACTGTATCGCTAACATCTACAGAATGCTGGGGGAGTGTGGGATGCAGGAGCGTGACAAGAACATATTGCGGAAGCGCTCGGTTTCGCTGTGCAAAGAGATGGTGGTGGATGAGCTACTAGTTCAGATGCTGCAAGCGGATGGCATTCTCACAGACAACATGGCTGAGAGCATTCTGGTAATTACCGTTTTGCGCTTGTCTATTTGGTTCACATTCGGAGAAATGGGAAACACTGGGAAATGTTCTCGTGATGAAAATATACCTAGTGCAGCTCAAGTTGTTGAAACCGTTAATCTCAGGGATTTAGTGTACAACTTTGACTGGCTCAGTAACTCCCAACAGTTACATGCACGTGCTTCAAACCCGTTTTGCACCCTGTGATGCATTCAAGATATTCTTTGACTACTCTGAAATTCACATTGTATGCAATGTCATTTCTCTGAAGGCCGAGAACACCTCCCAGAAGAGGAGCTGGCAGCTGATATCTCTCCTGCCAAAGCGAGGGCCCCAAGCCTTCAATAGCTTCTGCAAAGCACTGAGAGAGACCGAGCAGCAGCACCTGTGCGCAATGCTGACAGAGCACAGAGAGAGGGAGCGAGAGGTGAGCAACACACACAACCTGGCTGGAATCATCTGTGCTGTGCTTCAGCAGGGCCAGTGAGGTTTACACAGATATGGCAGTACTTTCATGATATAATTAAGGTTCATACAACATACAGACACTGGCTGCCTTTATAAGGTAGGCTGAGCAAATGGATGAATTCTCAGTGGTATTTTTGTGGGTTTCAGAGGTGTATGGACTCCCCCTTGCCCCTGCCCACCCAGGATACAGCAAAGGCCAAGAGAGCCAGGCTTCAAGGTCAGTAGAGGCAGCTTCATACTATCTACTCAACCCAACAGTTGGCAAACATCATTCCTTGTACACCTCAAATAACATCTGTGTCCTATTGCAAATGATGTGCCTTGGTCATGCTTTTACAAGTGGACATTGTGTAATGGCTGTTTCTGTGGCTTTCAGAGTCAATGGAGATGTGCCTGCATGCAGACAGTCCGGTCACCTCAGCTGTGCTCCCCTGTACTCACGATTTTTACCTCACTCACTTTCAACAGGTGAGCGCAGTCTGCTAGGCACAATGTCTACATGTCTCACAGTCAAATATCTTCATTCTCTGTCACTAAACCAGTTGTGTGTTGTGCCGGCAGGGCCCTCGCCTCTTTCACTGAGAAAGGCATCCCCTCTGTCAGTTAACATTGCTGGAATAACATGGCTGCTTCCTGTTCTGCTTCTTCCCAGTCATACAGGATGGCCTCCAGTCCCCGGGGTATGGCCCTTGTCATCAGCAATGTGACCTTTGACCCCCCGGCTCCTGACTTAGACAGTAGGGTTGGAGGGGAAGTGGACGAGGAGGTGCTGAGGAAAGTCTTTACAGAGCTGGACTACACTGTGATGTTGCACAGGAACCTCTCAGTTCAGGTACCTCAACACAACTTCATAACATAACCTGCTCTGAGCCCACACCAGGACAGTGATAAGCAGGGAGTGGTACCACAGTTAATAACTGCACTCGTGTCCATATGTATAACTTGGGCATGGACACTAGCGTGTGTACAAAGAAAATAATTATCTTGCATTTCAGAAGACTTAAGCCCTATTCCTATGGGACTAGTATTATGTGGGGACTACGTGTAATTTAGGAATTACCCCCCAACCTCTGAATTTCGGGTGGCCCACTCTAACAGGATATGTAAAGTCAGTGTAGTGTGTCTCTCTTCTACTTAATGGAGGGTAAAAAGAAGCAGACACTGGATACAGGAGATGACCCTACAGTTAATAGCTAATTGTTTATGAATGGGGAGAGGGAGCTATCATCCAGAAAAAACTAACTGCGTGTTTAATTTACGGAGATGTTGATTCGTACTGAATTAATATTACCAGATGACCTCTGCATTTTCCGAAATACAGTAGGTGATTTCGTCTGGATTTTTTTCTTTGCAAATTACGGATATTGCAGATTCGTACTGGATTAAAATCACTGAGAGCGGGGATAATTTCAATATACTGGACTCCTCATGCAGTACTAGTCCCGTATGAACCACTATGCAAATTGAGTCTAAACAATGGGGACAATATGTACACCGTGTCAACAAGTAAACTTTTCGCTATGGATTATGTTTCTTGTTAAAGGCCTATTGTTCTCCAACAAGTATTTGTTCTCACATGGGAGAGATTTCTATTGTTTTCTGCATTGGTTCAGGCTACTGTTAAAGGGGAAGGCTCCCAGATTTAGCTAATTTAAAGTTTTTCCTTGCCTCAAATATCCCACTTGATTTTTGCGCTGGTCTCATAGCTGCTCCAGTAGCCACAATTGAGATGTAGCCCCAAGCACTGTTTACGCAATACCAGTCAGGAAGTCCTGCCTGTTCCCTGTGAATGGAAGGGTTATTCTCACTTCCCTGAGAATAATTGTAATATGATCTATTTAAAATGAAATGTACACCTGGATGGATGGATATTTTCTGACACTCATCGGTTGTGATTCAGGAAATGTATACATTGTTCATGAAAATACTATAGATATTTCAGAAATCTACAACTGTTGGAAGCAGAGGAAGTCTCAACAGTGCTCGTGTGCATACTCGCGCATGGAATCCCAGAAGCGCAGGGCTCGTATTTCACACATCACTTTTTTTTAATTTAGCGGCAGGAGATATTTCTCCGGGTACAGTGAGAGTAGAAACAGAGTGATACAGACACTATGCACAATTTTCTTAGTCCCAACTAACTCTTTTTGTAAAAATCTGTGAGCGTTCCCCTTTAATTCAGTTCGGCAGCATTTTCTGCTACGGTTTAGAAAATTTTGTTGCATTTATTCCTTTCTCAAGCAGTGCTACAGGCCACTTGTACAGGTCAACTGTGGTCTCTGCTCTCTCACACACACACACGCACACACGTTAATGCTTATTTGCATTCTAAGCTGTGATACCAACTGTTACCAAATGCTTCTACCAGGAGTGATAACTGTGTTTGTTGCTCCTACATTTAACCGTTCTCTGTGTGAACTTAAGAGCAGGTCGTGGAACTCAACAGCTGTATTTAGGGGCAGTGTTAACAGGGCCCTTGTTTGTAACATGCTCATGTGTTGTTCTGCGTTTCCCCCACTCAGGGCATGCAGGCCTGCATTGAGCAGTTCAGCAGGAGACCGGATCATCAGATGATGGACAGCTGTGCTGTGTGTCTGCTCTCTCACGGGAAAGAGGGGGCAGTGTATGGGACAGACGGCCAGCTCTTAGAGGTGAGGAAACACTGATGTCATCATTGGTGATCCTTAAGTCATGAGGGGCTGACGAGATGAAACCCAGGGAAAGGTCTTGGTTGGGCTGTAAATTTGGCTTCTTTTGTTTGTTTTCAAGTAGATATTCTTTTTTAGCCTATTTTTATCCACAACTGTTCTTTTTTACCCTATTTGGAAAATCCAATCATATTCGTAAGCTTGTCCCATCGCTGCAACATCAAATCAGGAGTCATCGCAGACAAGTACTTTTCCCAAGCGTGAGCTGCAAGCCACAGCTTCTTTTCACCATGCACTCCACCAGCTGAGCCACACACTCGTTGTAACAGAGGAGTTCACCTTATGAGTGACTGGCATAGGCAAATTGCTGGTGCACAACAGATTCCTGTTGACATCATGTGCTGTCCTCAGGCCGGCAGCCAGTCGGCACTGGCATAGGCAGGATTTGGGACCAGACCGTGGGGCATTTCACTACACTGAAACAAGTGCCTTCGCAAGGCAAGGCACCCAATATCCTTATTCAGATAGATATTTCAAACCCCCAGTTAGGTATGTTTTTTTTCCTCATTAAACCGTCATAGATGTCCATAAGACGGAAATTATCTAATGATGTATAAGACTCGATGAATGAATGTGCATTCATTAACTGGTCCTTTCCCCTCTCAGCTGGACTGGGTGTTTCAGTCTTTTGACAACGCTCACTGCCCTCAGCTTCAGAACAAGCCTAAGATGTTCTTCATCCAGGCCTGCAGAGGAGGTAGGCTCACTTCCAAGCATTCCTGGGGATATTTAAATGTCACAGTGGGGAAGGGTTGGGGGTTTCTCCAGAAAAATGTGTATTGCGCTCCACCTTCCCGCAGTGGGGACAGGGCCTTCGATGTTCCCTGCGTGGACACATCCCCTTAGGCAACCCTTTCTGTGGGTGTCTGCAGGAGTAGAATAGAGGAAATGGCTGTGATTGAATGTGTTCTTAAAAAGTCTTCCACAAACATACGCTGCAGTAATTTGACGAGTACTAATTCTTTGTCTGACTCAGATTCAGGTTTATTCCTCCTTTCTCTTGTCAAGTGTGCCAGGATCTCTGTGCTGTGCCCTGCCCCTCTGTCTCTCTTTGTGTCTGTAATCCAACTTCCTCTCTCCTTCTCTGCTCTTCCCTGTCCTTCCCCGTTTAAAGGGAGGTGAGCGCAGCATTGACCTCGTCAGCGTCTGTTTCCTTGATTGCAGAGGAGATGGACTGCGGTGTGGACGAATCGGACGGCAGAGAGAGAACGCAGTCGCCCGGGTGCGAGGAGAGGGACGCGGGCAGGGAGGGAGAGGGGGACAGAGAGCAGGGAGAGGGACAGAGGGAGGATGAGAGTGAAGCTGCCCCAGCGCTCGGACATGATCTGTGGATTCGCCACTCTGAAAGGTGAGGGGTGGAGCCTACCGCACACCGTGTGGGGTTTAACGGGTGTGTGCGTGCGTCTGTCTGTCTGTCTGTCTGTTTCTCAGAGTGTTTTTGTGCGCTTGTGTCTGTGCATGTGTCTGGACACTGGGCTGGCAGTGTAGTGTAATGGTTAGGGAGCTGGGCTTGTAACTTAGGCGTTGCAGGTTCAATTCCCAGGTGGGGCACTGCTGTTGTACCTTTGAGCAAGGTACTTAACCTGAATTGCTTCAGTAAAAGAAATGTAAAGAAATGTATAACTGTAAGTCACTCTGGATAAGAGCGTCTGCTAAATGCCTAAAATGTAATGTGTAATGTGTCGGTGGGGTGGGGTTGGGCGGCTCTGATGTAGGTGGTGTTTGTGCTCTTGTCGTGTGTGCTTGCACGTGCAGTCTGGCATAGTGTCTGATGCTGTACAATGCTGTGTCTCCAGGCACAGCAGCAATGAGGAACACAAAGAGGGGCTCTTGGTACATCCAGGAATTGAATGCTGCGCTGAGAAACAGGGCGAAAGACACTCACATTGCAGATATCCTGGTGCAGGTAATCTCTGACCCCTGTATCGTCTCACCAATGCTGTTTCATTGGCCTATTGGGCATGACAAACCGCTTCTCCTAGTAATTTCAAACATCACTGTGAACTGCTTGATTGAACTTGATTTAGAGAGATTTGAGGTGCGGGTTTGATTTGAGACCAAATATTCAATTCTGTTGACCCTTGTGTGCACAAATCAATTAGTTCCTTGTCTCTGGAATGGTGTCGTTTTTTAAATTTTGTTTTGAAAGTATGGTTGATTGCATGGCTAGTAAGAGGACATGTAATTTCCCTGCTATTAGCTGAGCTCTCAAGTGCATGGGGACGTTGCTGTACTCAAATACTTTTATAAAAAAAAATATTAAAATGCAAATAAATGCCCTGTTCAGTTATCATAAATCAACTGCAATTTACACACCCACCTCGCATCAAAGCAACTGTGGTGTAATGTACAGCGCAACCATGGTCATCTCACACAACGACATGCAGGACATTGGCACTCAGGCAAAAGTGTGAGTTAACTGTTTGTCCCAGGTACTTCAGTGCCTGAGGAGGGGAGTTTTCTCTACAGTATAATCACACACTCTTCTCTCTGATCATTTTGACAAGCTGATTTCCCCGAACAAGAACTTGAGCTCTAACTGCATTGTTGAAATTATGTTTTGACATTTTTATTTAGTTTTTGAATCGTTTGTTGTTGAAAGGTTCTATGCAGTTCATGGACTTTGCTGTAATCCTGTTAGCTGTAGCTGGGACTTTGTTAATTTCTTAATGTTAATATGATTTTGTATACTGGTTCCTATATGGTCTTTGAGACATTTGATTACAGATGTATGTGGGTTTGGTTTATTATATCGCCAGCTCAATATGCATACAGGTAACTGCAAAATTATAAGAAACACTGCATTGGGCGGCACCTGAGACGGTGTTTTCCACCTCCATCAACAAAACACCAAATGATGGAATGGTCTTATACAATCTATGCCATGGTGCATTGAAGCTGTTCTGGTGGCTCGTGGTGTCCCAACACCATATTAAGACACTATGTTAGTGTTTCCTTTATTTTGACAATTACCTGTATCAGGCTTTACTTTATTTTAAAGGAAAGTGTCTGTATATGCCCTTAAATATGCAAGATGATCTTATTTATTTGCATGATGAGAAACCACGCTAAACCCTGTTTTGAATGCCCTCCCGTGTCTTGACAGGTTAATGGGCGCATTAAAGAGCGGGAGGGATACGCTCCGGGCACCCCGTACCATCGCTGCAAGGAGATGTCAGAATACACCAGCTCCCTGTGCAAAAACCTCTTCCTGTTCCCCAAGTACTGCCCCCAGAACTGATCAGTACACCGGGCATATTCTTCCTGTACAAAACACACACACACACACACGCAAGCATTCCTGCTCACACCCTATGGGAGTCTGTAAGACAGAAAAAACCCAACAGGCGGGTGTGGAGAATTCAAACGGAACGCAAATGGCTCAACGTGAACACTGTGTGTACGCAACCATGTCTATATGTATAACTGTATATCTGTGTTAACTATTTGCCTGTTTCAAAATGTTGGATAGTTGTAGTACTTAAATGAAATCTCCACATCCAACACTGTTTCCAACCAAAGCATTCTCAGTTGGCGATTTTAAGTTTTCCAATATGGTCCATTTTTAAGTTTAATTTTTTTTTTTTTTTTTTTAATATTGGCACTGAAATCTGGATATGGCGAGGCGGTGGATAGCGTAGCAGTCCAATGCACCGTATTTTGGCTGGTCCGATACGGTGTGCGCTCCTTGCCTGGGACACGGTTGAAAACCCGCGTCTCTACCAGACCGGCCCTGTTCTTCAGCCCCGATCGGGGGGGCATTTGGCTGTCCGCCCCGGGGGAAGGTGGGAGGGTGAGCCGGCTTGAGTCCGCTGTGAAGCACGAAAAAGGAGTCTCCAGAACGTGGGTGGGCGAATTCCGTCTCGAAGGAAGCGGAGTTCGCTGCCCTCAGAGAATTAGCTTGCCTCGTAGTCATGAGCAGCGGACTCATGTGGGGAGGGTAAATCAAAATAAATAGAGGGTGTAATTGGCTGCCAAATTGGGAGAAAAACTGGAAAAAATCTAACAAATTTATTTTTTTTTAAAGAAAAGAAATCTGGATTTGTTTTTTAAATGATTATTTTATATGTAGACCTGTCTGAACTTCAACTGTGTCTTTTGCTCTAACAGTTAGAACTTTTTTTCACAGGTTTTAAATGTCAGATTAAGCAGGTTTTATGGAACACAACAGCATCTGCATTAAAAACCACACATTATATAAATAACGTGCATGTTACCTGCCATCTGAAATGGTTTACGCTTTCAAGGACAGGACACCCTCCTTGTAACACACATTTGCGAGCATAAACCTCAAGCCATGTGTTTGGAAGCCAGGCAATACATCCTGGCTCTCAATAGTCAGTATTTAGGAGCAGTCTGGGCTGTAGGTGTTGGGACCGTGTGTGTGTGTGTTCTCTGTCTCAGTGTCGCTGTACTGCCAGCTTTGAGAGCTGAGTGGGGGATTTCCAGAGACTGGGTGTTCTCCACCGGGGCATGTTCTCCTCTCTCCTGGTGCTGTTGTGATGGGTACCTGTGAGTGACGCGTTGGCCTGATTAACTGATGCAGACACTGAGTTCTCTGCCACAGTCTGTCCCGCAGGCTGGCCTATTGAGCATGCTAGCATGCGCTCACTGGCTCTGGGTCCTGGTGTGTCATTTTCTGTAGGTTCAGTTTAATCACAGTGCACTTCTTGTGTCAGAGTAGTGCATTTAAGTGTTACTTCTTACAAGACATTTCTCATTCCTATCAATGACTCATGATTTTGTATAAGAGTCAATAAAAGGTAGCGTATTGGCTCTGGGTTGGCTCAGACTGTGAAGCCTGGGCTCTGTAGCTGAGGCAGCCGTTTGAGTCTGGGCTGTATCGTTGGCCATACTATTACCAGAAGTCCACAGTCATGGGACACAGCTTGCTTCGTCCTCCCAACAATGCACCAGGCATTGACAAGCTACCTGTTACCAGTGAGAGCTGTCCTGAAGCTGCTTCTAGTGTGGGAAATGGGCCACACTATTGTATGCGACTTGTGGGCGAGCGCATCGGAGGACTGCTTTTGGCTGAAGCGCTTTTTGTGTGGGTGCAGGTTCCACAGCAGTGAACTGGGAGGTTCCAAACTGAAGAGAAAAGAATTGTGTCCAAACAAAACAGAGTAACTTGCTGAAATTCATTACTTGAAGACAAAGACAAAGCTCAGGGTGGTTAGATCTCACCTGAGCCCATGTGCTACCACAGTGTGGGAACTTCCACTGCACTACCCCTTTGTCTGAGTGCGTGCAGCTAGCACACTGAGGGAGAAAAGTGTTCCAGCTCTAATGGAGATGTTGAAGGAGTCAAAGTTGCACAGACAGGAGGAGATGAATACTGACAGGGAAGATGAGAAAGGGACCCAGTGGCCCTTCCATAGATTAGACACTTCCATTCCCAGCACTCCGACAGACATCTTCCTTCACTCCTCATTGATGGCCTCTAGGCATTACCACAGAGGGGAATCTGAAGGCTAGGTTTGATATGGTGTTGAGTGCTATAGGTCCAGTATGCTGTAGCTCTGTACTCTATGGCAGTCCAGTATGATTGCTTTCATGCAGCTGGGAAAGGAATGGAATTGAGATTTTATTGTAATGCACAGTATAGTTTCTGAGAGTATATTTTTGATACAGGGATGTCCTACCATTGAAATATTGATCCGTCGTTTAGTACGGTAATGTACCAGAGTATAGTCATGCTGAATTTGGCGGCACGGTTTTATCGAAAACATTTAAACTTGGGAGCGATATTCATTTCGAAATGCGCATATTTTAATTGTGTGAAATGGAGCCCCGATATGGTAAGGTGTGTATTTTAATATGCCAAAAGTGCTGCATGATTTTAATTAACTGTATTTGTGTGATCATTTCTAACTTGGTGCTTCTCTCTTCTGGCATTAGACTACTGTGCAGCATGACAGGAGGTTTCAGTATTGGTTCAGTTTGTTATAAAGAAGAATGGTTGGAGAGGTACTACATGCAGTGTAGTTAAGTGCAGCTGGAGAGGAACAGTATTGATTGAATGGTGAAACAAACTCACAGTTGACTGGCTTTAAGAGACATTGTACAGTAGTGGTGGACGTTACGGTTCCTTTCAGGGACACGGATCCTTTGACTCCGTTCCCTAAAACGATTTGTTCACGGATTTGTTCACCAGTTCCTTCGCTGCTATCGGTCAGACTCCCGCGAATGAGAACGAGAGTTATGCAGTGACGGTCCGACTCTGTCAGTAAATATTGTTTAACTGAGTCAATCATTAAATTTATATTACGATTAATGTCAAGCGACCGTTTAACAATAGGATAAATAAAAACAATAAAAGCGTAATATCAACAACAATGATAATATTGAATTGGTAACATGGAACAAACAGCCTGAAAATACAAGCCTTTCACAGTTAATTTCTCAGATCAGAAGGAACATCTCCCAATTTAAATATCATAAACAAATAGTTGAAAGGACAACCTTTCTAAGTAGTCTACATATCACCAAGTGATCATTCACATGGACTATAATGTACATTAATAAATGTAGCCTATGTGCCACCTAGGTATTTATGTTGGCTAACTTAAGGTGTGACTTGCATTGTGTCGGTTTCCTGCAACATAGCCTGCATTGTTCACCAAGCTATCTGCACCAATATTAAAACAATGTTGACCTCTAGAATTATCAACAAAGTTGTGATACATTCATATATAGCCTAGCATATTATGCTTGAATAAAGGAATATAATTATGTGGTTTCATTTCTCGAGTTGAGACTAGACTAAGTTCGCGACTGCCTTAAAAAAAGATTGCGACGTCTCCGTTGGGAAATAGCCCCTTTCGTTCTCTGTTTATTTATTTACTAATTGGGAGTAGGCTATAGGCTTTTAATTCTATACTCAGTCTCAGGCAAGTTCGTCATTGCAATATAAAGGCATTATGGGGGAGGGAGAGATGTAGAGCTGCAGCTACTACATAGGCTAGTGTCTCGTACCGGATCCGTGGATCCAGTCAGTTTCAGTTCAGGAACTGGAGTCACTTGCTTTCGGTCACCCCGACGGGAGGGGTTCAGACAGCCCGCCCCGCTCAAGCGCTTCAGTGCTGTCGTTGGCTAATGGCTACTACAGGCTAAAGCAGGGGTGGGCAATTCTGGTCCTGGAGGGCCGGTGTGCATGCAGGTTTTTATTTCTACCAATTAACCCTGTGGCTCAATGAGCTAATTAGTTGGATACGCCAATGCTGGTTCACTTGTACTTTAGACCACAGTAGCAACACGGAGGTGAGTCAGTTCAAAAGGAACGAATTGTTCACGAACGACACACCACTATTGTACAGTCCAGGGTGTTTCAAGGCAGCTCAGGACATGGGAATGCAGTGTGCATATTAGCTTTTTTTAGCTTTATAAATACTCTGGGTTTAATTTACTGCCTGTCATGTTCTTTACCAAGCTATTGGTACCAGTTTCTGGGGGATGGGAGTTGCTTCTGGGAAAATGTGGTATGATTTGAACCTATGTTTTGTACTACAATGACTGCCAAATGTAAAACAAACAACAAAATGTATAATTCAATGAATTAAATACAAAATGTTTAATTTCATATTTGTTGTCGTCTTTGTTGTTATATTTGTTCCGGTGTCATAATGTGTAACTGGTGTGCTTTCAAATAATTGTGTGCGTAATGTGCTCGTGGGGTGAAGCAAGACTGAACGGATCTTGGCGTTTGCCCACTGCATCTGTTTGTGCGTTCAGGCCAATGGATCTATTTCTGTTGGTGTGGCCCTTGATTGTTTCCCTGCCGTAGCATGCAGCTAGCAGCTAGCCCGTGTGAGTACAGTAGTGTATGACTGGCGCAGAGCCCCTGAGAAAGAGCACTGCGAGCTCAGTGCTGAATGCAAACCTCGTCTCAGACAAGAGCTGCAGACTGCTCTCAGCTCCGGTCCTTTCCCATCACCCGTTCCAAAGTGACACGTTTCTTATAGGACACCGCGCCGGTCATAAATAGTTATTCTGTGACCCAGTGTGTACCCTGAGAAGTACTCTAGGTCTAAAGGGAATGGTGGCCTTTATGCTTTAGAATATGCTATTTGACATCATCTCACAGTGACACTACATACACACACTAGCAGACTTGGCTTATGCAGTGTCTCTGACTGTATAAATGGGAGAAAGGGGCAGTGAAATATCAGCAAGTCGGGCAGTCTTCGTCGCTGAAGCTTCTACCAAATGTGCCCCAACAATCACCCCTCTCAAAGTGACTTGAGTTTTCTTCTACATTTACATTTAGCCATTTAGCAGGCGCTCTTATCCAGAGCAACTTACAAGATGTGCATTATTATGATAAGGTCAATCATAGTCCACGCAAGAGATCAGTGTAGAAATATGGTTATAGACAATTGTTGGCAGCTGCCACACAGGGAAGGAAACAGTCATCAACATAGATACACTATATGGCCAAAAGTCAGTGGACACCCATACTAATTATTGAGTTCAGGTGTTTCAGCCGCACCCATTGCAAACAGGTGCATGAAATCCGGCACATAGCCATGCAATTTCTACAGACAAACATTTAGAATTCAGAATGGTTCGTAAAGAGCTCAGTGACTTTATACACGGCACTGTCATAGGATGCCACCTTTGCCACAAGTCAGTTCGTGAAATTTCTGCCCTACTAGATGTGCCCCGGTCAACTGTAAGTGCTATTATTGTGAAGTTGAAGGCCTAGGAGCAACAACAGCTCGGCCATGAAGTGGTAGACCACGCAAACTCACAGAGCGGGGCCGACGAGTGCTGAAGCGCATATCGCGTAAAAATAGCCTATCATCTGCTGCATCACTCACTACAGAGTACCAAACTGCCTCTGGAAGCACCATCAGCACAAGAACTGTGAGTCGGGAGCTTCATGGAATGGGTTTCCATGGCCGAGCAGCTGCACACAAGCCTCACATCACCATGCACAATGCCAAGCGTTGGCTGGAGTGGTGTAAAGCATGCCGCAACTGGACTCTGGAGCAGTGGAAACGTGTTCTTTGGAGTGATGAATCACGCTTCACTATCTGGCAGTCTGATGGACGAATCTGGATTTGGCCGATGCCAGGAGAACGCTACCTTCCGGAATGTATAGTGCCTACTGTAAAGTTTGGTGGAGGAGGGATAATGGTCTGGGGCTGTTTCTCAGGGTTTGGGATAGGCCCCTTAGTTCCAGTGAAGGGTATTCTTAATGCTACAGGATACGAAGACATCTTAGCCAATTGGGCGCTTCCAACTTTGTGGCAACAGTTTTGGGAAGACCCTTTGCTGTTCCAGCATGACTGTGCCCCTGTGCACAAAGCGAGGTCCATAAAGACATGGTTAGACGGGTTTAGTGTGGAGGAACTCGATTGGCCTGCACAGAGCCCTGACCTCAACCCCATTGAACACCTTTGGGAGGAATTGTAACGCAGATTGCGAGCCAGGCCTTCTCATCCAACATCAGTGCCTGACCTCACAGATGCTCTTTTGGCTGAATGGGCACATATTCCCATGGGCACATATTCCCACAGACACTCCCAAATCTTGTGGAAAGCCTTCCCAGAAGAGTGGCAGCTGTCATAGCCACAAAGGGGTCCAACTCCATATTAATGCCCATGGTTTTAGAATGGGATGTCCAACAAGCTCATATAGGTGTGATGGTCAGGTGTCCACTGACTTTTGGCCGTATAGTGTACATATTACAAAATGCAGTATTAAACATGAAAGCAGTAGTGATGGCAATTAGTAAAAATGTGCCGAGTCAGTGGTAGTGGAGTCTGAAGAGGTGGGCTTTGAGTGTTGCGGAAGATGGCCAGTGATTCTGCGGTCCTGATCGAGTGCGGAAGATCATTCCACCACCGAGGGGTCAGGGCAGAGAAGAGGCGAGACCGCGAGGAGGAGGGATGGGACAGTCAGTTTGCCAAAGGAGGGGGAGCGAAGGGGTCTGGCTGGACATGGTAGCCAAAATGGTGGGCTACTCGGTCTGCCCAGCATTTTTATACATGAGTCTAAGCATAATGGGATGTTAATTGCTTAATTAACACAGGTGTGGTACCTGTGTGGAAGCACCTGCTTTCAATATACTGGAGTATCCCTCATTTACTCCAGTGTTTCCTTTATTTGGGCAGTTACCAAAATACGAGTAGAGATGTATATACAGTACACAGCATAAATGAGTACACCCCCTCTGAACATAAAGATATATTTCTATTTCTAAATGATCACCATTACAATTCATGGGAAGATGACAAAATTGAAATGTATTAAACATATATTTAATAAAAACATTGAAAGATATGTCATCAATATCTGTAAAATAAGTAAATTAGGCAACTTTGCATAAATCAAGAGTTACAAAAATGAGTACACCCTTGATTAAATTAAACAAATATGTAATATTCTAGTACTTGTCCTCCGTTACTTTTAAGTACTGCACTGACCCTTCTTGGCATCGAGTGTACAAGTTCACAACATATTGTCACATCTATCCTGTTCCACTCCTGGAGGATGACCTCCTTGAGTGCCTTGATGTTTGATGGGGAGTGCTGCTCAACTTGTCTCTTCAAAATTCCCCACAGGTGCTCAATAGGGTTGAAGTCGGGTGACATACTTGGCCACTGTGGCACTTTCACCTTGTTCTTAAGAATGCAGCAGTGACCTTGGAAGAATGTTTAGGGTCATTGTCATGTTGAAAAAGACACCCAGGGTGTGGAGAGAGGGTAGCATCTTCTCTTTCAAAATGTTGCAGTACATCTGCGAATTCATGATGCCGTCGATGAAGTACAATTCCCCCACACCTTCAGCACTCATACATCCCCATATAAGAACTTTACCGCCACTGTATTTCACTGTGGGGACCATGTACTTCTCACTGTACTCCTCTCCCTTGCGACACCATACATTTTGGATGCCATCAGATCCAAAAAGATTGACTTTGAGTATGGATTAAGTACTAAGTGTTCACCTTTGTCAATATGGGCCTTGGCAAAGGCTAAACGGGCTTTCTTGTGCGTTGGCTTCAGCAGTGGCTTCCTGCGTGGACGATAACCATGCATTCCACTTCTATGCAGGGTGCGTCTTACTGTGTGAGATGAAACAATCACTCCAGTTTGGCTTTCCACAGCTTTTGCCAGCTCTGAGGCACTTGCTTTGCAATTCTCCTGCACTTTTCTCAGCAAAAATCGCTCATCATGAGGCGAAAGCTTACGGCGACGGCCTGAATGTTTCAGGGAGCTTGTAACAAGTCCATCCTTTTTGAATTTCTGTATCACTTTTGCAACTGTGTTCTGACTTAATAACAGTGATTTGCTAATCCTCTTGTACCCTTGTCCTCTTTTGTGCAATTAAATCATTTTCTTTCTCAAGTCTCCAGACAATTCTCTCCCATGTGGTGCCATTGTTGTCAGCATTAAGTCTGAGAGTGATTCAATGGGTACCACTTTTAATTGTCAACCAATTACACCTGTTTGAGTGTGATGGTTCAACAGACTCATCTGCTGATCAATTGCCCTTAACTAGCACCAGAAAACATTTTATTAAGTTTTATTTTGCAACTTTCAGGAGGGTGTACTCATTTTTGCAACATGGCCTTTTATCATTTTGATAAGAAAATCATATTTTTATGTTTAGTATTGACATGTTTCATTGGTAACTGATAAACCAGAGTTGCTGGAACATTACATCATATAGGAACCCCAAATATGTCTTATTTGTAAAAGAGATAGCTGAATTTGTTAGGTTTCAGAGGCGGTGTACACATGTATGCTGTGTACTATATATATGTAATTGTAAAGAAAATAAGACTCATTTTTAGGTTAACATTTCCAGAATGTGTGTTCTGTGTAGCAGCGATGGACCTGAAGGAATGGGATGATTGGATGCCATAGAGGACAGGTTATGAAAGAGGCTGTGGTGCAAAGGGGGAGCTTCCTTTCATCAGTAGCAGGTGTAAAAAGGAACAACGTGTTGTCGACCAGCCCTGCAGTAGGACACCCCCCTCGCCCCCAACAAATTTGCAGGGACCACCCTCAGGGTGGACTTCCCCCTTAACCTCCCACCCCTCACCCACCACCCAAAAATGTAATGGGTGATCAAGGTCTTACCATGTTGCCAGGGGCAACCGAGGGGGGTGTTGGTGTTGATAATGTGAGCCAGCTAGAATGATGAGCTGCAGTTCTAATAAAGGAAACTAATGCGTTCGGGCAGCCTCATCATTTACACATACAGGGGGACCCTCCATCTGGCAGTAGCAGTGGCGGCGGGTATAGAGCAGGGTCACTGTGGTGGAGGAGCAGAGGGGGTCTATGGCAGCAGCAGCCAGTTACAGTGTGTGTGTGTGTGTGTGTGTGTGTGTGTGTGCGGTGCGCGCTGCCCCGGGTGGAAATGCTGAGACAGGCAGCAAGTTTATTTTTGGGTCAGTGACAGCGTGTCAATGGCTGCAGATGCGTCGCAAAGGAAGGCTCTGAGATACCAACAGACCCTGGTCAGTATCTCCCCGCTCTCTCTTCTCTTCTCTTCTCTTCTATCTCTGATCTCTTCCCCACCCCCTTGTCTCTCTCTATCCATTCTTTTCCCTCCCCCACTCTTCCGCTCTATCTCCCTCCTGTAGCATGCGGTGCTCTCTTTTGCCCAGCTTTGCAGAAAAATATATTGCAAGGTAACGTGCGCGGTGTGCGGTGTATTCGCTGTGTATCCCCGCACTCATCTTTCTCGCCGTGTCTAACTCTGCTCACACTGCTGTGGTTGCTTTTCGTGCCTCTTGCGCTTTATTTCTTGGCTGATGGCAATTGACTTCAAAATACTTTTATTTTGTTTTCTTTTCTTTATTCCTGCCTTGTCAGCCAGAATTTAAGCTCCATCTTTCCACCCCTCTCCAAACTCCTCTTACCTGTGTAAGAATTTCAGGAGGGACATTTTTCCCACGTCCCTCCTGGCAGCGTAGATATTTGTAGAACTTCCCGTTCCCGTTGCTGGTCATGGATTTCCGTCCAGTTGCTTGACCTGACCCGTCTTTCTGTCCGAACATGTTCCCAAACCCGTGGTCTTGAAAAGTAATCTGCATCTCTTGAGTGTGACTGTATACATGGATATAAATATATTATTTCATATACAGAGGAAACCTGATCATACTTAAATATATTTGTATCACTAGTCTTGTCATGTAAATGAATCATATTCCAAATCCCATTTGAGAATTAATTCTGATTTAATACGATGCATCAAATTTCTCATACTTTACGACTGGCCTGACACTTTCCCATATAGATATAATTAACGTCCCTGTGTTCAGTGCTGTCTGGTCTCTTGGTCCTAAGGGTTTTGAGATGCGCCTCAACCAGTAGCTGATTCCTGGAACAGGTGTTTTGTGTTCTTAAGTAATTAAGACCTGGGTTTGAGGCCAGAAACCCATGAATTTCCATTGAAACGCATCCCTTTTTTCTCCACTTATTTTCCTCATCTGTAAGTGTAGAATTCATTAAGGTGGTGAGTTACACGCTGTCATTGTTTCCCTGGAGTCACCTGGCAGTCAGAGACGTATCCAGAAGTGTCTTTACAAGCTCCTTTTTTCTCCTTTTTTAAGACAAAAAGCCAAGAATGAACTTTTGTCTCCACTCAGTTACCATGCTGTTTGATCCAGGTTTTGTCTCCCCGAGCGGAGAGACAGACGAACGGTCGGTACTTGGATAGATGCTGGTGGACGCTCCAGGGAGAGCCGAGTTTAGGCGAACTCGCCTGAAAGGGTTGGACAGAGGGAAGGAAGGGAAAGATGAAGCTGGACTCAAAGCATTGTGCGTCTGTCAGAATGAGAGAGGGAGGGGGATGAGTTTGGTGCAATTCTGACTGAATCATTCCCACAGTGACAGTTGCTCCCGGGGCGGAAAGCTGGTGACAGAGGCGCACACGGGGTCCAGGGAACAGCACCTTCTGTCCTCACAGCAGGAGTGAATAGATGACAGTCCCCAATGCACAGTGCATAGAAAAGAGCTTTGATGAGACAAACAATGAGAAGGAGACTATTTATAATTAGAAATTACAGCCGGTAACGACCCTCTTTTTCTAATTGCAAACCTGCTGATACCATTAAAACAAGCAACACGAGGCACAGTGTGAGGTGATGACGTGGAACGATGGGACTGTGAATACGCATTCACCTTGTGTCCCCTATGACTGTCAGCTTGTAGAATATTCAGCACGGCCTTGTAGCTGGACTTAAAAAATCAATTATATGAATTACAGATCACACAGCTGTAATTGACCCCTGGCCAGGAACTGTGAGAAAGTGGCCTTGGGGATGAGAGCTGTGATGACAGACAGACATGAACAGAGTCCGCCTGGCACTGCAGAGTATGAGAGTGTATTGAGTGGTGTATTGATTAAAAACACTTGTTGATTAAGAACAAATAGGAACGTGGTCTTACCTTTAATGAGCAGATTCAAATTAATTATTTTAGATCTTCAGTTGTTTATTTTTTATTTTTGTTTTATTCAAAATTATTTACAAATCTAAGATCAGATGTATTTTTATTGTGGCCTATGATGCTGAGAGATTTGGTAGTTCAGGTCAGAAATGACCTGCACGATCAGAGAAGAATTTATATTGCTTCAAATTTATTTAATTTCTGTTTATCTTACCAAATATCATCGCAATTTCGTATACCGCTGACTGACTGGAAGGTGTTCATCGACTTGTGGTTTCTGCTCTTTGAGCGTACTGGGTGATTCAGCCTGTTGGGAACAAATCAAAGACATTCAGTTAGACAGGACACATGGACAGATCGTGAGAAATAGAGAGATAAACAGATTGAGCGAGAGGTGTGTGAAGAAGTGTGTCAGTGAACATTGGGTCACACTGAAGCTAAATATAACCCAGAGTAGAGTTACACTGGGGGGGTGCTGGGGGAAGAGAGGTAGACAGGGGAGAGAGGGAGAAAGTTTGGGGAAGAGGTGTGTGGGGGGTTAGGAGTTGGAGGAACTGGAACTTTGGAGAAAGAGGGAGAGAGCCAGCTGACAGTATTGCAAGAGGTGAGGGACGAAAGGAGGCTGAAGGCATTCGCCAGAGAGAACCCACCACCGTGGGAACCAGAGGGTGCGATGAGAACGCAGCGGTAGGAAATACCGCTTGGGAGAAATATGAACGGCTTTGTAGGTGATCTTGACTGTGAGAGCAGTATGCTGCTGATTGATGCTACGGGATATCAACACTGTACAGTTATATATAGCCACGGTGCATACATACATACTGATGGATGCTGCCATGCATCGATGATCCAATAGGGAGAGAGCTTGCACACACTGACAGAACGAATGACTGGACTGTTCACCACTGGACTGACACTGACAGGCTGGAGGATAAATTCACTGAATTAAGAGCTGCTGACAAGCTATTGTCAACCCAAAGTGTCTGTATTAACTTCTCCCCCTCCCCTTATTCCTCTCGGAGTAGTGTTCACTCACCTTAGTGTCCAGTCCAGTCAGTCATGGTGAATATACTGTATTACCCTCCCCTCTGTAGAAAAGAGGCAGGTACAGTCAGCGTAATTGGAATTTTGAAGGAGAAAAGGAGAGATTTAGGGAGATATAAAGAGTCGGCGAAAAACAGACCGTGAAAAGGAAGGCAAGAGACAGTGGACAGAAACACGACAAGACGAGAAGGATGAAAGAACGCATCAATACCTTTGAAACAGTCCTCAATTTAGATCAAATTCTGGTAAGACGTATTATTGACATGATCTTCAGGGGTGGTTGGGGGGTTGATAATATCCACAATCAATGCTTTTGTCATGAATGATATGGTTCCATAGCGGTAATTCTAGTTGTACAAGCAACTTGCCATCATTATAGACCATTTGAATAACTTCAATATGTAGTTGATTCTATGGATGTATCATTCTAATTTGTTGACTAGCACGTCAATCGCTACAATGTATTTGACAAATAATGGTGTCATGGTGTCAGTCATGTTGTAGATGGAAAACAGTGCGTGTGCGTGCTGATGTGCGTGCGTGCGTGTGTTTGTGGTGCTGAATGTCTAATCTCTTCATCTGTCCATCAGTGACTGGGTCAGATTTTATCATTATCCTCTGGCCGAGGACAGTGCTATATTGTGAATACTGACAGACGTACAAAATCACATGCACTGACTCCACATACACACACACACACACACACACACACACACACTTAGACACACGGGGACCAAGGATTTTCTCGTTATTATTTTTTTAATTAACTCTCAAAGTCACTGTGCCCTTCAGTGTATGCATCTGTCTCTCTCTCTCTGTCTCTCTCTCTCTCTCTCTGTCTCTCTCTCTCTCTCTGTCTCTCTCTCTCTCTCTCTCTCTCTCTCTCTCTCTCTCTCTCTCTCTCTCTCTCTCTCTCTCTCTCTCTCACACACACACTATATCTCTCCAATACTACAACTGCTTAGTGTGTTGTGTGTCTATCCAATAGCAGTGTGCATTTCCCACAGTTTCACACGTTTAACAAGCTTTTTGGCTCCCACTGTACCTGGTTAACAACCTGTGTTAACAAGATAGGGGTTGGGGGTCACTTCTGAAAGGCCGGGGGGCCGAATAACAATAGACAGTGCAATCCAGTGACTGTTGGACAAACAGAGAATGATAGAGTGAGGGATAGATTGTTCTGCTACACAATAAATAATCAATGACTGACGTAGAGAGTTTATTTCTCACGCTCTCTCTCTCTCTCTCTCTCTCTCTCTCTCTCTCTCTCTCTCTCTCTCTCTCTCTCTCTCTCTCTCTCTCTCTCTCTCTCTCTCTCTCTCTCTCTCTCTCTCTCTCTCTCTCTCTCTCTCTCTCTCTCTCTCTCTCTCTCTCTCTCTCTCTCTCTCTCTCTCTCTCTCTCTCTCTCTCTCTCTCTCTCTCTCTCTTTCTATTTCATTGGTATGACAAAGAGACCGATGTCACAGTACCTAGCTCATACCAGTGGTTACCAAACCCCTCCTCGGGGACTCCCAGCAGGTCTTGTTAAATTCCACCACTAGCACACCTGATCCAACTAATCAATGCTCTTTAAGTAGTTAACGAGTTGAATCAGGTGCGCTGGTGGTGGAATTGAACAAATACATGGCCCTGCTGCGGGCAGAGGAGAGGTTTGGGAACCACTGACATAGACAACATGACATACAACCACAACTTGTTTCTGCTCTGTCTGTGCTTGAGTGTTTAACTCATTGAGTCATTATGTTCATGCTGTAACCTGCTCTGTAATGAAACTATAACTACACCTCTTCTCTTTTGCTGTTTTGTCTTCATCAAAGGCTGTCTCTATTAGAACGATGGTGCAGATTTTCATGGAAAGTGGTGTGGAATTTTGAACTGATCATTTTGTATTGCATGTTAGAAACAATTCCTGCAATGTAGTCATTTAATCATCTGAATAATCTAAAGTATTTTAATCCTGAATCCCTTATTTCTACAGTGACAGCTGGCATACAACTTTACCGCCTTAATGAAAACATAGCCACAGTTAATTTGTGGTTTTCATAGGGAGGGTTATTTCAGCTTTGGTATTGTGCATATGCAATGTCCAGACCTAATAGAGTCTTGCAAACTAGTCTCAACTGGTCCCATCCCATGTCCCATTGCACTCGCTATCTCCTCAAGCATTACTAGCTTCCTGTAGGTTAGCACTTCTCTCTTTGGTGATCGTGGTATTTGCCGGACTACAAACACTTTCCCTCATTTTCTGTCAATCTTCAGCTTCCTCTTTTTTATCTTTCATAGCGGTCTAATAAATATCACCCCTCCCTCTCACCTTCTCTCTGATTGATGGCTCGGTACTGTTAATGTATAATGGTGACCCTGTATTAAAGTCAGACAAGGGGAGTCTGTGTTAGGGGAGATAGACGTGTCCCAATATGCAACATGCCCAAGAGAACTGCAAAAGAACAGGTTAGTGTTGTCTTGTGATTGCCCTAATGGTTTTATGTATAAATAACCCACAGAGTATATGTATATATAGTTATATAATAGCTGCAATACCAGTCATAATTATGTCTGAAGTGTTACATCGGCCATTATGCTATTAGTATCAGGTTGCAGGAGTGAAAGACAACGGCAGATCGGTTGAATGAATTGGGTTTCCATTAAAATCTGTTTGATATTCGTAGTGACAGAAGGTGAGAAAAATAGTGGGAGTTGAAGCAGTGGCTGTAGTAATGAGAAATGTGGGAGTAGAAAGAGCAGGACAAATATCATTAGCATTTCTGTCTTAAACCTGAGCCCAAGTTATTTATCTATATTTATATCATGCTCCCTCACATCCTTTACTCATGGGAATGGATTGAATGGTTCAGCTGAGGTAAGACACGGGGCCAAAAGATTTGATTTGTTTTTGAAAAATGATACATTGTAAAATTCTGTTAGCGCGTTATCATTTAGGTGTACTGTTGAAGATATTCCTTCCAAAATTAAGTTTTGTGGTTGGGGTTATTAAGTGTCACAGTGTGAGAATGAAGACATCCGGGCAGCCATTTGTCCAATTCAGTGATTATGATGGTGCTGTGATATTTGGACGTGCTTTGCTGAGAATGTGATATAAACCGTTCTCTAGCCCCTGCTGGTGATCAAGTGCTGCGGGGTGGTGCGTCAGGAGGTGTTGAATGTTCTTTGCCTTGGACTCTTCCCTCGCTGGCTGGCCCTCATCCAGCCGGGATCCCAGGAACTTAGATATAGTTATACATCCAGACCTCAAACTTCCGCTCAGGGGATTTTTTTCCCCAACCTCTTGCACCGTTTTGTCTATTTCTGTCTATGTATTCTTGTTGTGTGTCTCGGTCTCGCACACGCATTCTCTCTCTCCCTCTCCCTCTGCCTCTCCTCCTCCCTCTCTTACTTGGCACTGTCTTTATGTAACTGTGCCAGTTGCAAGTGCCTGTGCGATGTGAAGAAACTGGTTTTAAGCATATAAGACAAGGCAAATTCTGCCAGCTGATTTAATTGAAATGCATGTCATACATACTGTGCATTGTCTCTTTAAATTCATTCAGAAGCACGGCATGACATGAAAATGTGAGAAAATACCTGAAGGGAAATTGTAAACTCTTATGTGTTGAGTTTCTATATGTGTGTTTCTATTTGAGGGTAGTTGGTGATCAAATATGATTCAGGATATCTTGTCTTGTCTGTCACATGCCTGGTGCTTGCCACTACGTGGCATTCAAAATCCAAATTGGATTCTTAGGATTGGGGAGTGTTATGTCAATGGTTCCAGAGGCACACAATTTAAATGCATGTCATACATAATGTACATTGTTTCTTTAAATTAATTTGGAAGCACAACATTACATGGGAAAATATCTCAATGGAAATAGTAAATATTATGTGTTGAGTTTCTGCATGTGTGGTTCTATTTGAAGGTACAGGTAACTGTTAAAATAAAGGAAACACTTAAAGGGAATTGGTGGCTCTGTTATGGTGTGGGGTGCATTTTCCTGGGATGGTTTAGGTCCACCCAACCCCCTAGAGGGCAGGGTAAACTCCAATAAATGCAAAGCCATTCTGAGTGATCACCTTCAGTCTATGGTGAAGCATTTATATCCTGATGGGAGTGGTCTCTTCCAGGACGACAGTGCCTGACCCACAGGGCAGATTCTGGAGGGGCGCCTGAGACAGCCTTTTCCACCGACATCAACAAAACACCAGATACATTTAGATTTACATTTAAGCAGACACTCTTATCCAGAGCAACTTACACAGTTTACATTTCTTTACATACAATCCATTTATTCAGCAGGATATTTTTACTGAAGCAATTGAGTTTAAGTACCTTGCTCAAGGGCACAACAGCAGTGCCCCACCTGGGAATTGAACCAGCAACCTCTGAGTTACAAGCCCAGCTCCCTAACCATTACACTACACTGACAGCCCAGATTATGGAAATTCTCATGGAAGAATGATGATGTATCCCTCCAAGAGCATTCCAGACACTTGTACAATCTCTGCCAAGGCACATCAAAGCTGATCTGGTGGCTCATCATGGCCCATCACCCTATTAAGACACTTTGGGTTCCAGTTTTGTTGTCAAGGCACAATGGGCAGACAATACCGCTAATCCAGAACAGAGCTGTATTAAGGCCTGTCCCTTTCTATTCCAGTAGTTACCTGACGAGATGGTACTGCACCTGTGGCACAGTTGTAAAAGAGGTTGGTTCAAGAAGAATAAATTACCTGTGGGTGTGGTGAGGGTTTGGTTCATTACGGCCAATCAGATCATCAGCTTTTTTCCCGTTAATACATAGTGAACTGGCAATTTCATTGTGTCTAATATAGTGCATGTGCAACGGCTTGCAAAGAGCACGTTATGAGATGACTACATAATTTAACGCAGTATCATGTGTAAAAATTTAAATAAATGAAAATAACATGCATGTATATCCATTTCCTACTGAGAAAAGCATGTTCATTATTATTCCTCATAAGGTCCCTCCTCTCCTGTGCAATAATATTCAACCTCTGCAATTAGTCAGGGCATTGCCCCGTGATACAATGGCCAATTATTTCACCTATATTTTATTGTAGTGAACATTTAATATTTAACAACAGAAACCAATGGGCATATATACATACGTATATTTATTTACAAAACAATGTTGCTCAAATACTTTGAACTTCTTAGTGGAATACAGATTGTATTTCAAAAGTCGTTTATTGAACGATTTGCCTCAGAGTGAGGTGAAATACAGAACATCCACAAAAACAGTCTGTTGTGACAGTGTATTTATCGCATTTCTGCACGTCTGTGTGCCCATTAATGACATCACCAAACTAGCACAACCCACTGTTTGGTTAAAAGGTGGTCTGGGTGGACAAAAACACAAACAAATGATCACACACAAGACACAGCCCCTAATATTTTTATTGACACCCCCCATCCCCCCCATTGCACGTCCCAACCCATGTTGATGCAAATACCTTTAATACCAACCATGAAATGACCAAAAAGGGCAGAGGCTGAAACTTGCAATTACACTACCATCCAGGTGTATTTGTGCTACTGACTTCCCTATTTATGTGGGTGTTTCCTTTATTTTGGCAGTTACCTGTACTCTTCATTACCATTTTAACATTTAATTGTTAACCTCATACAGCCAGTGTTAAAATGTACTGGGAAATGTAGTTACATTGACAAATATGCTTTACGAGCATAATGTTGTCTCCCGAACAATACCACCAGGCTTTACCAGATTTTGGTATGTAGTATAGTACTACACTACACTTTATTTTGGCCTGATACAATTTGAAAAGGGCATCCAGCTTATGCATTGGAATCTACATTTTCATCACTGGTGTTTATACCTCTGAAAATGTGACTAAACCTTTTTTCACAGCCTCTACATGGTGTGTGGTGAAATTCTGGTCAATTGGTCATTAGGTTGGCAAACTGCAAAGATTTGTATGCAAGAACAGCCCAGCAACCGCAAACAAGCTAGGACTGTAAATCCTCAAGACTAATATATATTCTATTACAGTACAAGATTCCACAGTGTAGCCAGGACTGTTGCATCCTTTCCTTAAAACACAGTGCAGCTATGCAGGGTGAACAAAATAAAATTGATGGAGGTGGTGAATCAGCTTTTTTTTTTTCCCTAATCTTCACAATCCTAACCAAATAAACACACTTAGAACACACTGTCCACACATCACTTTCTACGTGGAACAGTTGACATCCTAATGTAAAGGATGATATGTTTTGTGCCTTCAAATTTAGCTCAAATCGAAGACTTGCAAACCTACCATTGATTCAATTGTTTTTTGATTTAATAGCTTTTGCTTCATTTTAGAATAGGGAATGGTTAAAACACTGCTTGTGCTGTTTCTGTTACAATATTTACTTCACACAGGAGCATAAGTGGTCACGAGTCACATGTAATCTCCCAGTATCTCATTGGTTCTCTAGTAAAAAGATCTAAAGATACTACACAGATACAAGATACAAAACAATACTGAGATACTACATGCAGAATCAGGGAGACGCCTTCAGACTATGCCAGTTCGCAACCAACTCGCAACCCATTTTTCTGGTTGCTTATATTTAGTCCCATCTGTACTGGCCTTAAAGGCTGGAATTTACAGAAGATGTCCTTTTCATGGGGGTGCTGTAGAATGTAGCAGCTTAATTGCTTTGTGTAGACCAAAGGCAGAATATGTATGCCAAATTCCAAGCTTGTAAACCTTGAGGAACCACAAATTGTAATGGAAACCCATTACAGTCTGTTAATGGATCCTTCGTGGATAATACATTTTTACATTGTTGGGACAGTTACAGGCATTTTCCAACTGTACTTGTACACCACAGATATGTTATATGGAGCCCAAAGAGGAAACATGTTGCATTTTGTCATGGGGTTTTATCATTGGGACATGTTGCACGGACTGGGGTGATTACCTATTCTAAATGTCAAGTTTCTGTAATGCAACATACCAGAAATGTGAACTCTCACCATAAACCATAAAGTTGTACATAAAAACCTTTATTAACAGCATTGAATCTCAAGCTGAAAAAATATTTGAGACAGGATCGACCAAATGATCTGAAATGTATCTGAAATTCATAACATAGCATGCACTGGTATTTTCCCAAGTTAAAATTAAGTTCCTGACACAAAAACAATTATTAGAATTTTGAATAATATTTAGTTCCTAAAACCAGGAATGAGTCATAATGGTAAATGGCTAAGATGAAATAATTGTGGGTAATGTAGTCTTTCACCTGCATTCATTAGCTATATGGAGAGTACAGGGAGCAGCTGGGGAGTTTTGCCCGGAGAGAAGCCACACGACTACTGACAGAAAAAGAATGGAGGAAGCACAGAGGAGATGTGTCCACAGCAAGGCGCGTGCATGGCCACCCCACTGCCACAGAAGCTGGAGTCAAAACCTCAGGACATGGCCACACCTCTTCAATGAAGAAACCCCGTCCTTACTCAAAATGTCGAGGTGAGAAGCAAGGAGAGGGAATCGGACGGCAGCAATCGAATAAGTGAATGGAATGTGTGTTGGTTTCCTGTCATAATGTGTATTGTTCTCATTAGAGAGAACACAATAATATATGATAAACATGCTGTGATGCATATTATTGTATTGCATTTCCGTAACATGAGCTGTGCTTCATTGTTGTGCAGACTGTGTAGTACGGATACAGAAGTACATTGTCACAAAGCTGGGAGAGGACTGGATCTTCCTTGTGCTGCTGGGAGTCACCATGGCATTAGTCAGCTGGAGCATGGACTATGCTAGTGCCAAGAGTCTGCAAGGTACTACAATGCCCATAATTCCAGCAGTCATGCCTTATTTGGGAAAGGTCATCTAGGTGTTAAAGCATGATGGGGTGTGTTTTTGTCTATAACCTGTAACTTGGCCACACACTGACAAGATGGCGAATTCAGCCTCCTCATAAATTCACCTGATGAGCAGTCATCAACAATCATCCCATGGGATCATCCCACCCAAATTGTCTGAATTTGCCATTTAATGATTTACAGTTACATTCAATCACATATCGATTCCCGGCATGATGCTACTGGCTATTGGCACACATTTATGTGTTCTACTCCGGCGTTTCAACAATGATGTGTCAATAATATATTAATGTTTACCAGTAACAGAAAGTTATTTGTCAACTGAAGATTTGCTGTGAAGATTTTTACATATTATTAAGAGAAAATAAATACTGATTCAGGCCATTGAATGACTAATGAAACCATATCAAAATATTATAAAAGGCTCTTATGATTTAATACCTATAAATAGAAAATATTATTTTAAATTGAATGTTTAGATTAAATTAAATAACAAAAAGAAAATGTAATACAGTCTCCACATTTCCTGTCACTAACTGTGTTTCTTAGTATACCTCATTAAACTGAGGAACTGAAAATGATGACCCCATCCTAAGAATCTTACACATAATATAATGTATTGTACATTCTTTATTAAATCTTCTTAAAAACATTGCTATTTGTGTAAAATTGCATATCCACCAGTGGACAATGCACTAGTGTTTCTGCACCTGTTTTGATTTCTTTCAAGGAAAGGATTTTAAACGTTGCTGCTTCTTCCACTGTCAGAATCATCTTGTCTCATCCATTTAGTTAATATGATCGTTTGTTGGATTGCACAAATCTCATAGTGATTGGTCTGCCTTTATTGGGTTAATAATCACTTAATCGCCACTAATTACAATGATATCTGTTTTGGTAGAGCAGCCATAGAGACACACAGCTGAATTGCAGGCTGAAAAACAATGGAAGGTGTTGTGCTCCAGGTGGTCTATGGGACTCCCATGACATTAAATCATGACTCAGGTCATGTAGGCAGCTACGGTTACAAAGGCTTAACAGTAAATATTGTTGCGGGAGCCCTGGAGATTGCAGTCCTTGGGAGTTTTTATAAAATGGCCCTTTTTCATTTATTTCATGTCACAGCATCACCATGTCAGGGTCATGGGGCAAAGTGGGTTTCTCGCTTACCAAAGAACAATGTATGCATGCTGTGTAGTCGCACTGGCTTGCGTCTACTGCATCTCCAGTAAATTCACAACTTTCCAGTAAAGTTAGCCATTAAACCAGCATCACCCCCGTCAACATCACAGAGAATGAGATCATATGAGATGCCTCGAAAGAAAAAGGCTTTTGCACACCCGAGTAACAGTCTCTAGGACAGGTGTGCAGCCACAATGCATGGATACAAATGGATTGTGACAATTATACCTGCGGCATACAGAGTAGAGTAGACCGTACAGTTTGTTGTCCCAGTGTTAACTGTTATCTCTCTCTCTCTTTCTCCCTATCTCTCTCTCTCTCTCTCTCTCTCTCTCTCTCTCTCTGTTTCTCTCTGTCTCTGTCCCTCTCTCTCAGTGTATAAGTGGATGCATGGTGAACTGAAGGGTAATGTTCTTCTGCAGTACCTGGCCTGGGTCACCTATCCCATGGTGCTCATCATGTTTGCCTCCCTCTTCTGCCACCTGGTCGCCCCGCAGTCCATCGGTGTGTACTGACTGTGACGGCCCCTGTCTCAGCTAGCTCCACTCTCCCCTCTCCCCTCTCCCTCACTGGCCGTCTGCTCCTGTCTGCCTGCCTGCATGGTTCTGTTTCTCTGAGCCTTCCCATCTTCTTCCCTGTGCCACTTTTTTTGGCAGTCAGAGTTAATCAGAGGTGACTTGCACCTCCACGTTCTGAGAAGTCTGCACATGCATGTGTGTGTGCGTGTGCAGGAGTGTGTGTGTGTGTGTGTGTGTGCGTGCAGGAGTGTATGTGCGTGTTTGTTTCTGTGCGCATGCATGTTATATGTGTGTTGCATGTGTGCGTGTGTGCTTATGTGTGTGTATGTGTATGAGAGCATGCTGGCTGTGTGTGCATTTGTGCGTGCTTATGTGTGTGTTTGTGTGTGCGCGTGGGTGGAGAAACAAATAGTTGATAGAACTGCTGGTTATGTTTATTTGTTTATGTACGTCTGTGAGTTTTTGGAGTACTACACCCAGAGGGGATTGTCCTTACATGTATATAGTTAAGTCGAGATAAGCTAACTTATGTTATTTATTTCAATACAGTTCAGCCAGACACTGAGGTTAGGCAATTTTATGGATGTGGGGATTTTTATGTTGCTGTTAAACTTTGTATTATGAATACTTAAAGGGAAATTTTCTGTGACATGAGTTACCCTTTAACTTCCAGGAAAACATGATTAAAAGAGTTATAAATCTAGCTGGTCAAATGGATTCTACAAACGTACATAAATGTATAGTTACTAACTTGCAAAACGGATGATATCTGTTTATAACAGGTT
This sequence comes from Aldrovandia affinis, assembly GCA_029706075.1. NCBI lineage: Eukaryota > Metazoa > Chordata > Actinopteri > Notacanthiformes > Halosauridae > Aldrovandia > Aldrovandia affinis. The sequence goes on from JAINUG010000142.1 coordinate 1,383,446, forward strand.
ACGTGAATCAAGTGCATTCAAGTGGAGAATGAAAAAAAATCTACAGCACGTCACCATGTTAATTAGCTACCTGACAAGCTTCAGAAATCTGTGTCAATCAAGCTAAAAAACAAGCAATAGCATATAATCTTAATAAATTATAACTAAATTAGGTTAGTTAGCTAGGTACTTCTTAACTATACTGTATGCAGCTAGCTAACTCCTTAATGTTTCATGTGGTAAAACGGGGTAACTAGTTTGTTTGAGATATAACAGTGTCAGCATGCTAGGTAGCTCTCGTAACAAGCTTAGGTTAAAAAACACCAGTAGTTAACTAAAAGACAGTGAACAAACAGTTGCACTGAGATAGTTAAAAATGGCCTTCACCTTCTGTGTACTCTTGGCACTCCTGCTTGTTCTGTGCTCTCGTTTCTTTCTACCGTCAAGTGGGGGGGGGACTTAACAGAGGTTACTTTGTACAGAGGGAAACCTGTTCGCTGTGCTGTGGTGAATGACGGACATTGTCCTCCTCATAATGTCCTTTACTCTCAGTAGTAAACCCTTAAAAGGCTCCACGTGTCAACCACAGTTATTTCACAGTGCAAATGAAGGGACGGCCTCCTATGTCACTCAGAGGTTGAACTACTGGCCTGTGTAATCCCATTAAGGTAGCGCTGTTTAGACATCTAGCTGACACATCTTCGACACCTCTAAGATTGGATAAAATATTATATTTTATTATTTTCAATTTCTACAGTGTTATTTCTTTATTAAGGAAATGGATCTTCTGGTGTTCGTGATGTATTGTAGTGTCCATGCCAATCTTATAGTATGTCAGTACATCAAAACAGCAGTGGTTCTCCATACACAGGAGTACTCCAATACAGCACTGCAATACAGCATTGGTCCTGTTGTGTGTCATGTTGTACAGCTGAACTCAATCCAGTGTACACCTCATGCTCATTATGTCTCCATCAATACCCTGTCTGTGTACAGTACATGCACCATGCATTGTGTCAACCCCTCTCCCTCCCATATTTTTCTCAGGATCTGGTATTCCTGAACTGAAGACCATCCTCAGAGGGGTGGTTCTGAAGGAGTATCTGACCCTTAAGGCCTTTTTGGCCAAAGTCGTCGGCCTAACGGCCGGACTGGGCAGTGGAATGCCAGTGGGAAAAGAGGTGGGTCTCTTCAATTCCCTTTCTCTATAACCTCCATCTGTGTGTCTCACCCCTTCACTGGGGAGTGAGAAGGCTATAATGTAATATAATGATGTACAATGCATCATTCTGATTGCACCATCATTCTGATGCACCCTGATTTCGCTTAGTGAATTTAAATCCCTGATACAGAACTCTTGGCAGGAAGAGTGTCATTGACTGGGCCCCCATTGATAACTGGGGGGATGATGTTGTATTACCTCCGATAAAAGCACTTGATTATCATGCATGTTTTTTTACAACAACTGTAAACTGTAAATGTATACTGTATGTTTTATTGCTGCTGTTGTCTGGGCCAGGTCTCCCTTGTAAAATATATCCTGCATCTCAGTGGGACTTCCTGGTTAACTAAATAATAGTTAGTTAGATAGTTCAAACCAGTTGATTTTAAACCTTTAATTCTTTAAATTCTTAAAGGATGTCATACATAACTGATAACTGTGCTAAATGCTTCTTCCCTCCACCTTCTTCTCCCTTCTCTTCACAGGGCCCATTTGTTCACATTGCCAGTATCTGTGCAGCAGTGCTGAGCAAAATCATGTCCATCTTCTCTGGTGTCTATGAGGTAAGCAGAGGCCTGACAAAAAAATATATCATAATAGAATGCCCATCATGCATTGTGGTATAAAGGGGTATACTCCACTCGAAAAAAAAGTCTTTAAACATCTTACCTTGAATATATCTTGGTGCATCAACAACTTCTCAAGATGAAGCAAAATCATTTAAGCAGCTGTAATTGAAACCACACCCAGGTCTGCATTCAATTAGATGAGAAATGTTGGCTTGTTACCTCATAGGTAAAGCATAGGTGAAATAGTTTTGGTAATCTGATGAAATGGAAGAACAGGCTCTGACCCATCTGTTTTCCTGTTTAAATAACAGGTAGTAGCTGACATACAATTAACACATATTGATTTGGAAGGTAAGGAGGATTCAGCATTACCAGAGACCCCGAACTGGCTGGACCCTCCTTTGATAGCCAATAGTTTGCCATCATATTTTAGAGCACTAAATAAATTGGAGTCACTTGTTATATGTGCAGAAAGAGTAAGATTTTCTAAACATACCATCATAGATATTGATCATAATCAAGGTAAGAAAACAAGATGTGATTTTTATTGACGTTTTTTTGTGGAGCATCTCTGGGATTGATAACCATAATAATTATCATTTGTGATAGCGCCAGTCTCCCGTGTCTGTCGTGTAAGGTGCCTCTGTTTGTGTTGGTGAATTCCAACCGGTTCCCTTACTCATGCCTTGGGTTTGGCTCACATGTTGACACTGTGGCTGTCTCTTGCTGTATTAATAGCTTGCGATAACAATGTCTGGCATGCATATTAACAATGCCCCCTCCCTGTCTGTCTGTGTCTCTTTGTTCCTCCGTCTGTTTCTGAACTCCACCCCAGAATAGCGCCCACAATCAGGACCTGTTGGTTTGTGCTTGTGCAGTGGGAGTGGCCACCTGTTTCGCTGCCCCCGTGGGAGGCAAGTCAGAATACGCCTCCCAGCATGCACCTTGCCTCATGTACTGGGTGCATCGGGAGATGGAGCATTTTGTTTTGAGCATCCCGCCTTGTTTTTCCATCTATCTCTCTGCTCGTTTGAGTTTACTACACGTGGCTGTGTTGTTTTGCGCTCTGCGGAAATGAGCTGTGCTCTCTCTTACCATACTTTTTTGCTCTGTTCTGTTCTGTTTTGTTCAATTTTGTTCTCCTTTACACAGTTTTATGCTTTGCTTTACAACACTGTGCATTTTTAATTCACATTCTCCTTTTCTTTTCTCCCTCTCTTCCCCTTTCTTTATCACATCCCCCCCTCAACCCCTTATTACAACCATCCCACTCCCTCTCCCTCCCTCCCTCCACTTTATCCTTTCCTCTAATCCTCCCTCCTCCTTCCCTCTGCCTGCCTCTCTCTGTCTCTCTCCCTCTCTGTGTGTCAGTAGCACCCCTATGGCTATACAGACATCCTCACAGTGGGCTGTGCTGTGGGGGTGGGCTGCTGTTTTGGCACTCCTCTTGGAGGTAAAAAACCCCCCAAACAAACAAAAAAACTGTTCCATCTTTCCTCCTCTCCTTCTCTTTATCTTCCACGCCAATTCACATATGCTGCCTCAGCATTAAAGAGTGGCTTGTTTTTAAATTTTTTTACAAAAGCGTTAAATCAAGGCCTTTTAATAACCTACTTGCTCATTTAATTTTCCTTTGTTACCCCCACCCCACTTCCCTTTTCCCCCTCTCTAAATTATGTTTTTACAACTCCTAGCTCTCCCATATTTTCACTTTTATGATGCACAAATGTATTATTTTGTTACTATATGCTATTTTGTTTAGGTGTAGCTCTCTGTTTCATTCCAAGTTCTTCAATCAAGTCTCTTTCATCCTCTCCCTGTTTAGGGGTGCTGTTCAGTATTGAAGTCACATCAACCTACTTTGCTGTGAGGAATTATTGGAGGGGGTATTTTGCTGCGACATTCAGTGCCTTCATATTCAGAGTACTATCGGTGTGGAACAAAGATGCCAGTAAGGACACATTTAAGCTGAGCCTACATTTACAAAGCCTTAAAGGTCCAGACATCAAACAGGATGATTTTTGGCTGAAACAAGATGAAATTGAGATGTTGAAATCTTGAAAACTGACCGTTGCGGGTATACTGATAAAGCTGGGTCAGGCTCCTCCTTTGTGTAAAAATAAAAAAATAAATAAAAATTATAATTCTGGTGTTCCAATCCTATTGGCTGACATGGGAGTATTTGTGAGATCAGAAAATCCAGCTCATTTAAATAAAAAAGCTAACATTTTGGCAAGCTATAAGGTAATTTACATGTGAAATACAATGACCATGCAGGACTTTTAACTGAAAGCGCAAGTCCATGCTTTAGAAAATTGTAAAAATAAGGGTCTTGAGAGTGGCTGAGTCAGTAAAGGTGTTTGATACGAATGCAGATTGCAAACTACGGCCCACACGTCACTAGTTCTAGTTTAGGATGTTTCATTAGCTGACTATAATTGGACGTTTACAATGGTTGGACATATTTGGCTTTGCACCACTGTGGTAGTGTGGGCTTAAATCTGCCAGGGTTCCTTGATTTACTGTTGTACAAGTGCCTCCTAGCCACTCCCCAGTGGTTTACAGGTTACTAGTTATCATCAGTGATAGATGTGCCTCTGTTCCAATCAGTGTTAGCTCTCCTGTAATAAACTGTTTGACATAGTAGTATAAACAGTTACTGGCTCATGGGCGAATGAATCATAGGGGTGATTCAATGATTCAGCTGCAGTGCTCTTTGAACAGGTGTGGTTGCCATAGCATTGATGCACAAGCATAGATGCACATTCCTAATTAGAGGGAGAAAAAGTGGGTGAAAAAAAGAGTAAAAAAATAGTTTTGAAGATGTCCTCTGTACTGGTAAAGGAGTGAGGAGTTTAATTCAATAATATAAGACATATTCTAATTTATTTCATTTTAGCAGACGCAATTATCCGCGACTTACACAATGTACATATCTTTACATACAATCCATTTATACAGCTGGATATTTACTGAAGCAATTCAGGTTAAGCACCTTGCTCAAGGGTACAATGGCAGTGCCCCACCAGGGAATAGAATCTGCAACATCCAAGTTACAAGCCCAGCCCCCTAACCATTTTACTACACTTTGTTTTTGTTCCTCCATGTCTGGTTTATTATATTGAGAATGTTCACCCTCCCGCCCTCTCCAGTCACCATCACCGCTCTCTTCCGTACCAATTTCCGGATGGAGTTTCCATTTGACCTCCAGGAGCTGCCGGCCTTCGCCATCATTGGGTGAGAGAGCGAGAGAGTACGTGAAAGCAGCTGTGTGTAGCTTTCAGGTCGCAGCGCCACCAATTGTTGGCGTTTGCATTGGAACCTGGATCATCAGTGTTCTGTCCTTGCCCATGCTGTGTGCGGGCACTCTGTCATTTCCACTGTGTGGTTTTATTCTTTTTGCTCTTTCTCCCCTTCCCATCACCCCCCACTTCCCCCAACAGCATTTCGTGCGGCTTCCTGGGCGCCTTTTTCGTCTATCTCAATCGCCAAGTGGTTCTGATCATGAGGAGGCAGACCACACTCACCCGCTTCCTGACCAAACAGTGAGAGAGAGGAAGAGGCGAGGGAGGGCGGGGGGCACTGATAATCAGGGATGGCACTGACGAACCCTCAGAATGGAGTTAAACACATTAACCATATCAATAACAGTGTGACTAATACCCTGACAGACTTACACCATGACTGAAACAACATTCCACCTCATCAACCTTATTATTGTCAGCATTATATTGTCAATACAGCTTATTATTGTGTTGCCATACTACTTTTGTTGTTGTTGTTGCCATGGTTATTTGCTTTTCTACTTATGCAAACTCATGTTTCTTTTTGTTCTTCAGTCGGTTGATTTATCCAGGTGCCGTGACATTAATCATAGCAACTTTCACCTTTCCCCCTGGATTTGGACAGTTCATGGCTGGAGAGGTCAGAGTTCAAATTCTCACACCAGGGTTTACATTCACCTGTCACACTAGTCTTCATTTTTTATTTTCAAAACGAATGCTGCACAAAACTGTTTGCCCTAGCTTATCCCAGCCACGTGTTGACTCAACTGGGTGTGTGTAGACTTCCGTTACAGTATCAAAACAATATACTTTTTTTTTTGTTTGAGTATGTTATTGCTGTTTATGGGGTGAGAACTGATTGGTCACAGTTTTCACTGTTTACTGCTTGCTGCATTAACCGTTTCTTTCCCACAACAGTTGATGCCCAGGGAGTGTATCAACTCCCTTTTTGACAATTTCACCTGGACCAAAATCTGGGGTACCCCTCCCCCACCTGGCCTCGGCCGCTCGTCTGCCTGGTTACACCCCCGTGTCAGTGTCTTCGTCATCCTCATTCTCTTCTTTGTCATGAAGGTACTGCCCCCTAGGTCCCTTTCATGATCTGAGTTTAATATGGCAGATGGCCCCACACAACTGGGAGACTTTTCTCTATTCGGCATGTTATTCCCACACTATTCAAATCAAGCATAGCCAAATCCAGCTCGGATAACATTCATTTATTGCCAAATGACAGGAATTTAGACAGAGCAATTGTCTTTCTATGGCACCATAAAAAGTTAAATGATTCATATGTTTCTTTTTCTGAGTACTCCATTTACTCTAAAAGCAATAATGTAGAAGCCGTTCTGGATCCTCATGCCTCGTGTATCGCAATGATAGGAACATTTTTACACAATTCAATTTGACACTATCAGGGTGTGATTTAGCTAGGTAGCTAAGTTTAGCGAAAGCTGCGCAAATATGTTGTTTGCAACATATATGAGAATAAAGAAGATAAAGCTATTAATGTGGCTAACATGGCAATTTGTTGGGTTTAAGAATTATGTTTTTGGCACAATGGCATGACACCGGTGCGACCAGGTATTTGCCAGCTAATAATATCCAACTTTTTAGCTAATAAGCATTGGCTTCTAACCAATTTAAAAGAAAGAAAGTTATTGTTACATAATATTATTACATAGCCTGTCAAAAAGATGCTTCCATTAGAGTATTGGTAACATTAGCTAGTTACTCAAGTTAAAGTTGGCATAGTATGTCAGATAATGCTATGAAGCTACAAATGCCATAATGACCAATTATACAAGCATTGCGCTTTTAATAATGAATGAATATGTACTATATGTACATATTAATATGTACTTATACATTGATTGGCAACAGGCAGGTCAAGGATAGATGGGCCAGCACTTGATATAAGTTTGATGAACATTGTATACCCCATGGGTTTGGTTTTCTATGTAATCCTTAGGGAAATGCACGCTACAAATTTGTATTTAGCCTGCTGGGACAGCCCTGCCTACAAAAAAAAAAAAAAGTTCATCCACTCCTGTCGCATTGGTACTTTTGGAATATTATGCAGAAACACATTTACTGCCTTGCAACCAACAATTGCCCACATTTTGTGGTTTTTGGTCATTATCTTATAAATAATGGACCAGATATTCAACCGCGAGCTAGTAACAGCTCAACTCTGGCTGTAGCAGAGCGTTACAGGTGTTTTTAAAATGGGAGGGGAATGTAAACACACATTGTCATTGGTCTATTCAAATGAGCTCCCTTCTTGACATCAAGACAGGAGAGTAAAAATGTCCATCTGAAAAAACGGCTGAACAGAAGGTACTGAAATCTCAATCAACAAATTTCCGAAATAACATTGGCCTCAATTTTGTAACTTTTAGAGCGTTGGTTTCATCCGTTATTGTACAAATATGATATAAAGTTTGGGAAAATCCGATTTTGATTGCACTATTGCTTTAAAAACAAGTTGTACTTATCTCATCTATTTCCCAGATAGCGAAGTACTTTGGAAAATGCTAAACTTGGTATTGCGTGTCAGTGATTTAATGCTCCCACTTAATCTTTCAGTTTTGGATGTCTGCCATTTCCACAACGATGCCAATCCCTTCCGGTGCCTTCATGCCCGTCTTCATACTGGGTAAGCATTGCAAATTTACCTTGGTAATCTATGTGAAGTATCATGAAGGCAAATCTGAGGCTGAATATTGCAGAGTATGCCTCTGCTTTTAAATGTGTGGGATTCAGTGATTCATCAGCTGTTACAAGCAGTGAGGTACACATATGCACACAGGAGGCTTCTGAAGTGGTAGTGAGATGTAATACTCAGGGTTTAAAACTCTACAGATTTGACTCAATTGCCCGGCGCTGTCCATGAGCAAGGCTGCTTCAGTAAATATTTTGCATTGTAAATGAGTAATTGATAGGGGCTGTCAAGTGGCATGTCCTGCTCATTGGTTTGATATCAGTGTAGTGTTTTAGGCTAGGGTACTGTATTGGCTTCTGACCTTACCAGCGCCAACTGTGGCTGGCAGCCCCACAGGCCGGCACATAATTGGCCTCTAGGATGGAGGGTATCAGTCGGCCGTATTGTACCCATCTCATCACATGAGATCTGGCGCCTGCAGTCTGCCTACGCCAACTGCGTGTGAATTGTACTCCTCTGAAGCAGTAACTGCTTCAGCTCAGCTGGTGGACTGCAGCATGAAAAGTAGTGGCAACTGATGGAACTTCGGAAGGGAGCATGCGTTAGTCTCTCGATATGACAAAGAAGGACTTTGCAGTGGTGGAATGGGCCTACCAAAATATATAAATGAAATACAGTAGATGGATAAAAATTGTCTTTAAACATTATTATAAAAAATATTTGAATGGATAAACAGTCAATAAAAATGCAATTTAACATGTCCAATATACTTATGCTCCCCCCAATTATATCTCTCTCTTTCAGGAGCGGCATTTGGAAGGCTGGTAGGGGAGATCATGGCAACGCTTTTCCCAAACGGGATTCTGTTTGACGGAATTGTGTATCGAATCTTGCCGGGAGGGTATGCTGTAATCGGTCAGTCTCTCACGTCTGTCGTGTTCTCTGTACTACTGACGGTTTTTATGGTTTTGTTCAATTCAGCGTCTTTCAACGCAAGCACCATTCCCTGTTCCTTTATTATAGCTCTGCCCCTACTTCCCCTATTAATAGTCCATTTTTATCCATTTAATTTGTGTCCCCTCCGCCTCTGCCTCCCCACCCCCGCCTTATCCTTGTTTATCTAATAACTACCATTCCATCCATCCATCCATCCATCCATCACCCCATTCTCCAATTTCCTTCCTCTCTCACTCATCTATCACTTCTCGCTCACCCCCATTGCCTTTGATATGTGCTCCCTCTACTCGTCCCTCTTTTCCTCTCCCCCTTCCCTCTGCCTCTCTCAGGGGCGGCAGCTCTGACAGGGGCAGTGACCCACACCGTTTCTACGGCAGTGATCTGCTTTGAGCTGACGGGGCAGATCTCGCACATCCTGCCCATGATGGTGGCAGTGATCCTGGCCAACATGGTGGCTCAGGGATTGCAGCCCTCGCTCTACGACTCTATAATCCAGGTCAAGAAGCTGCCCTACCTCCCGGAGCTGGGCTTTGGCCACATCAGGTACGAGGGACTGGAAGCTGGCACCCATTTTGACTCTGAGAACTTGCTGTTTCATGAAAAGTAATGATGTTGAATTCCATACTGAGCCAGTTTGACTGGTGACATCTTTGATTTACTTATTTTCCAGTGGGTCAATGTTTGTCAAGGCCATGTGTGGATTTAACGTTCAGTCATTGTGGACGTGTCATAATGAAAGCCTCCTCGATCCCCTTTTCTCTCACACAGCCAATACAATATTTTTGTGGAGGATATCATGGTGAAGAAATTGAAGTTTCTTTCAACACAGTCCACTTACAGAGAGCTGAATCACCTGCTGCAATCCACCTCCCTCAAAACTATCCCACTGGTTGACTCAAATGGTAGGAGCACCGCCTCTGTTATGAAACTGTCAAGGATAATATATGCCATTAAGCAAAATATATGCCATTTAGCAGACGCTTTTATCCAAAGCGACTTACGAAGCAAATTTTTCAGTTCTGGCCAACGTTATTGGCACCCTTGCATTTTCTGTAGATGATGTTCAATATCTTCTGAAATAATTAGAAATTGAAACAACTTTCAGTCTTCACACATCCATCTGTTTGATTTACAACAGCACACGATCAAACAATAATAATACAAATGAAAAATGAAAAATGATGGCTTCAAAATTGAAAACTGGCCATGACACAATTATTGGCACCCTTCAGAACAATTTCAATAAATTTGGTTGGAGGAAATAGATTATTGTTTGCAGTGTAATTCAACTCACCTGTGACAGGTTGCAGGTGCCCACATGGTATAAATTAACCAATTATAATTTTAAAGCAAGAAAACAGTCCATTCTGCTATCCTGTTTCTCTGTGACAATGGTGAAGAGTAAAGAGCTGTCTGAGGATGGCAGAAAAACTATTATCCTGAAACCTAAGTGTTCACAAGGCTAAAAGGCCATCTCTAGAGACCTTGCAATATTATCAAGAAGTTTGCTGCTCATGGAATTGTTAAGAATCCCTCAGGATGTGGTGGTAAGAGGAACATTTATCTCAGATGTAATATAAAGGTTTCAGCCAGTACCATACGCCAGACACTGAACCAAGAAAGGCTTTACAGTCAGAGGCCAAGGAAGACCCCACCTAAGCAAGCCTAAATCCTTCTGGGAAAATGTTCTGTGCACCGATTAAACCAAATTAGTTATTTGACAATGCAAATCAGTGCTTTGTTTACAGACGATGAAATGAAGCTTTTAAAGCAAAGAACACCCTACCTAAAGTCAAATATGGTGGAGGTTCCATAATGCCGTGGGGCTGCTTCGCCGTCTCTGGTACTGTATATTGGTATGTACTGGTATTGAATGTATAAAAGGCATCATGAACTAAGAGGATTACCAAGGCATTTTGGAACAAAATGTGCTACCCAGTGTCAGAAAACTGGGTGTCAGTCAAAGGTCATGGGTCCTCCAGCAGGACAATTACCCAAAACACACATCCAAAAGCACCCAGGAATAGTTCAAGAGAAAATGTTTGGAATTAAAATGGACTCCTATTGAGAACCTATGGGAGACCTGAAATCTGCAGTTGGTCAAAGGAATCCTTCAAACACTGAAGGACTGGCAATTGAAGAGTGAGAGAAACTGCCCACAGCAAGGTGCAGGAGGCTTATTGATGGTTACAAGAAACGTTTGGAAGCAGTCATGATTGCCAAAGGCTGTGCAACTAAGTATTAGAGAAGGCTGACAATAATGTTGTCAAAGCCATTCTTTCTGTTTCAAACATTTTTTTGTTCTATAATTGTAAAATGTAAATGTAAAAATAAAATAAAAATCTTGTGATGGCCAAAGGTTGATTGAATTTCCAATTATATTGTACATTATCTCTATAAAATGCAAGGGTGCCAATAACGTTGGCCAGAACTGTATGTGGTCCCAATGGGAAATGAACCCACAGCCTAAGCATTGTCAGCGTTATGCTCTACCTACTGAGCCACACAGAACCACCACCAAAATGGGGCATTTTACCCTGTTTGAGATAAAACAGATGAAAATAACGCATCTTATTTTATGCACTATAATATAAGTAGCTCTGTACAAGCGCTGCTAAAGAAATACATGTAAAAGTAATGCAAATGCAAATGGGAAACATGTAAAATTACTGAGACAGACCTGAGATCAGACCCATAGCTTTTATAAAATCTTACTGAGAAACCTTTTTATTGACTTGATCAGTTTTCTATGAGGTGAAACCACGGTGTCACCAAGCTGATATGTACTGTAAGGTGGTTTCACTTATCTCTTGTTTGCGATGGATCATATTTGTATTGGAGAGTGATTGACAGCTTAATTCATATTATCTGGCGTATATGAAACTTAATTTGTCATATCTGGAATTGATCTAGAGGACCGTACCTGAAATACGACTTTAATGTTGAAAGCACTGTTGAGTCCATGTTTCTCCGTTTCTCCGATTTTTCTTTTCAGATGAATCTTGTTAAAGTCTACTCAGTGCGAATGAAAAGCAGTTTGTCTCACACTGTGTGCTTGTCCCTGATTCTCTTTATATCGCCTCAAAGGCTGTTAAATGGGATCTCAGAGAGACAAAAGAGAAGCCACTGAACAGGGAGGTTTTCACTTTGTAGATAAAAGCCTGTCAGGGCACTCAAAGTCTGCAGTGTGGCTACCAGGCCGTAACCATGGAGTCAACATTGGGGGGGACCAAATCAATTTATTTATATTTTTATATCAGCTAGGCTATATATTGGGGGGACATTTTGAGCTGAAAATGTGTCCCCCAGCCTTGGTGGAAACAAAATGGCAAAACCTCCAGCTGAAACAAAATGGACCTTTCCAAGCTTTGATTAAACACAATTTATTTTCTTAACTCGTGTTAATAACAAAAATAAGATATATGCACTGACAGGGGCTAATGCCAGAAGCAACTGTGATTGAAAACTCTATATCCTTTGTTTGTTTTTCTGTTTGTCTTTGTTTACCCCTGTCACTCTCTTTTCTCTTTAGATTCAATGATCCTATTGGGCTCCATCGACAGGTCTGAGCTTCAGGCTATATCTGGTTGGTGGCTTTCAGCAGATAGGCGGATCCTCAACCAGGGTCAGGTTTTGCACGGCCAGGGGCTGGGTTCGAAGGTCAGCTGGGAATCCTTTGCTTTTGTGGATGAGGAAGGAGCAGAGGAGAGCGGAGATAAGGTTTGTGAAGGAGAGACATTATCATTCACACAATGCCCCATGATACTATACTGGGATGCCAGGTATGCCATTCGCCAAGTTACAGGTTGGCGGGCATACCCCATGCCTATACCTTATAATTACAGTACTATAATAAAACAGTACACATGATGTACAAACTGTATAATATCTAATACTTGCTATATAATAATACTTACTACATAATTACTAATAACTGCTAAATAATAGGTAAATAAAATTGTTGCTTTTTTACTCAGACAATGCAGGGAACTTTTCCCAAAGAGGGTATGTGTTGGGCGTATGATTTAGATTAATCTGGTTGCTGAGTGTGTGGCTCTCTCAAATGTTTATCTTTCCAGAACATAACTGTGCAGGATGAGCGAAATGGGCCCCTCCCAGCACCTAAACCCCAGGAACCATCCACCAATAACACAACATCTGGTGAGCCAAAAACATTAAGCGTGAGGGCCATGCAGTCTCAATGCACTCTGTGATATGCTGACAGTACAAAAGTACAAAAAACAGTACATACACATTTTATCATGTACATTTAAAGAAAGGTATAAATAATTTAATATTAAAAAATGACCTGTTCTATTGAATTCGCCCATCCCCTTCACCTTGTAGACAAACGCACCCTACAAGCGGTAAGGAGAACTCTACAGGGTCTGTTTTCCTCCTCTGCTGACCAACAGACAGAACCTCAGGTAGGTAGAACTCCATGCTGTGTGCTGCCATAGGAGTGAGTTATGTCTTGTACTGCAGCTGTAATTACTACTGATCTCCACCAGATGGTATAAAACACTCCTACATTACAACTATACACATACAGTACATTTGGAAAGTATTCAGACCCCTTCCCCTTTTCCACATTTTGTTATGTTACACCCTTATTCTAAAATGGATTAGATTCAATCTACACACAATACCCCATAATGACAAAACAAAAACAGGTTTTTAGAAATGTTGCTAATTTATTAAAAATAAAAAACTCAAATATCACCTTTACATAAGTATTTAGACCTTTGCTATGAAACTCAAAATTGAGCTCTGATGCATCTTGTTCACTTTGATCATCCTTGAGATGTCTCCAGAACTTAATTGTAGTCCACCTGTGGCAAATTCAAATACAATTCAAATTTGCAAAAACTTCAAAAAATCTGTTTTGGCTTTATCATCATGGGGTATTGTGTGTAGATAAAAATCTTGAAGAAACAATGTTTGCACCATAGGGTGTGCCTGGTCACCTAGAATGGCTTCGTATTCCTTGACCATAATTCTACTATGCATATTAATCTGACCCAATGACTCCCAAGAGATGGCTGCCCATACCATAACAGATTCATTACAATGTTTAACAGTTGGGAACAGGCAATGTGGGGTGAAGGATTCCTTTGGCTTTCTCCAAACATTAGCTCATCCAGATATAAGAAAATGACTAAAAGACGACCATATTACATTCTTCAACTGCTCAGAAATCCAGGGTTTGTGCTCAGTACACCTGATTATGCGTTGTTGCGCATTGGCCTTAGTTACAAGCGGTTTCCAAATGGCAGCCCTAACATAAATATTAGGTTTATGAAGCTCACAACGTACAGGTTTTGTTGAGACTGGGACACAGAGGTATAGATTCAGTTCTGTGGTCATTTTTAAAGCAGTTGTTTTGTGTTTTTTAGCAACTACCCTGTTAAATGTCCATCTGTCCCTGTTGGTGAGCTTCAACTTGCGACCACTGTCTCTCTTTCCTGATGCAGTTGTTCCATCTTTGACGTATGCCGTCATGATTTTCAACACTGTCCACTAGACACATTCAATAACTTTGCTGTTTCTGTGACTGACGCACCTGCAATTCGGGCACCAACTATTTGACCTCTTTCAAAATCTGTTAGATCTCTCATGTTGCTTTAGAAACTCACTTATTATTTGGGTGGCCTCCTGCGTGGTCTAGTGGTTTCAACGTCCGATGCTGGTCATGGTGACAGGGGTTCGGTTCCTCGTCGCGCCAGAGTCGGCTCTGGTCGGGAGTGCCATCAGGGCGGCAATTGGCTGTCCGCCCCAGGGATGGGGGAGGGAAGCCGGCACACACAGTTCGCTGCGCACAGGAGTGGTTCTGGGGTGCTGTGCCGTCGACTGTTGTCTCGGAGGAGGCAGCGCTTTGCCCTTGTCACTGCCGGTCACAGGACTACGGCAGCGAATTATGAGGGAAGGGGGATTGAACTAAGCACAGTGGGTAATTGGCTATCAAATTGGGAGAAAAACAGGGTAAAATCGGAAAAATACAATTATGAAAAAAAAGAAACTCACATATTAAAGTATTGATTTTAAAATTATTTTTTATAGCAGAAACATATTGGTATTTAGTATTGACATTAATATGAAACACATGTAGACTTATTTTTCATTGCAATTTTGTTACTTTTTTTATTTGGCGTTTCTGTTATTTTGTCTACCCCGTGTGTGTGTGCATATACAGTATATATATATATATATATATAATATTTGTTGCGTGGCACGGTGGTGCAGTGGATAGCACTGTCGCCTCACAGCAAGAAGGTCTCAGGTTCGAATCCAGGGCCTTTCTGTGGAGGTTGCATGTTCTCCCGTGTCCGCGTGGGTTTCCTCCGGGTACTCCGGTTTCCTCCCACAGTCCAAAGACATGCACGTTAGGCTAATTGGAGAGTCTAAATTGCCCGTAGGTATGAGTGTGTGAGTGAATGGTGTATGTCGTGCCCTGCGATGGATTGGCGACCTGTCCAGGGTGTATTCCTGTCTCTTGCCCTAATGCATGCTGGGATAAGCTCCAGCCCCCCCGCGACCCTAACTAGGAATAAGCGGCTGAAGATGAGATGAGATGAGAGAGAGATATTTGTTGCTGGTATTGTGTGACTATGTCCATAAATATTTCAAAGTTAATGCTCCTCATGTGACTGCATTAAAAGTTACACTTGATACATTCTGTTGGAAACACACACATTTTTTGTAAATTTGGCATACAAATGTACTTATAAATAGCTGTGTGTGTGTGTGTGTGTGTGTGGTTGCTAAATGCAAAATTGGCAAGTTGATGTGTCTCAAACAGAATGTATCAAGTTTTAAGTTTAACTTTTAATGCAGTCACATGAGCAGCATTACGTTTAAAATATTTATGGACATAGTCACACAATACCACCGGGCTGTCAGACTGTAAGGACACACACATAGGACTGCTCTCTTCAAAAGCACACAAATATAAGGGTTCTGTCCAGGGGTGCCAACCTTCAATTTAACTACTGACAGGCCTGAGTTTTTACTGACAGCAATTACGGATACAAATGCCTTTTGTTATGGGTTTAAGGACATGGTCAGATTTGTGGCATTTTAATTTACAGATGGTTGGCATCCTGGTTCTGTCCCAGACTTCTTCCTATTTTAACACTGATTTAGATTTGCAGGATTAAAATATGACTTCAGCAAAATATATACAAACAACATCGGACCACCACTGAAAGATCAGAGTTTGATATCTGTGCATATGAAGAATTGTGATATCAGTGTTGTATATGACATTAAATAAAAAATTGCAGTATCAAATATTTGGGTGTGTACAAATGTATGTAATGAAAATTAATCTCTCTGTCACAACTTTGTGTCATACAGCAGGTTATATGCTCTTTGACATTCTACATACCCTCCGTCCCACCCCTCAATCCCTCTCTGTCTCTCTGTCTCTCTGTTTAGGAGGTGACACCCCCTCCCCTTGTCGATACAATGACACCAGAGGAGGTAACTGCTTAAAGAGTTGTGAGAAAACTGGTTGCACTTTGCCATTTCTAAATGTTCAGCCATTAATCTATTTGCATCACTTCTGTAAACCAGTGGATATGGTGTCTGATTGGTTGATGCAGCAGATGATATGCTCTCTCATTGGTCGATGCAGATCAAAGCCTGGGAAGAGGCGGAGTTGGCTGAGCAAATCGACATTGATCAAATACGTGTAGATCCGTCCCCCTTCCAGCTGGTGGAGAGAACCTCACTACACAAGGTGAGAAGTAATTGAACCGTGCGGTAAAATCCTCTTAATTAGTGACCACACGGTCCTCCTTCTGCATGTTTTCTGGCTCGGTGGTATGTTGGCCCTTGTCCCGAAATTTGGAGAGCTATTTAATACCCAATGCTGTGGCGACACACTTTTATCTGAGGAAGAGCTTGGATGGATGAATATCACATGTGGGCATGGAGCCTGTTTGTTTGTTACACTATCGCTAAGACCAGGGGGACACATTCTCAGACATGGTAGGTTTTTGAATTGGAGAAGCCTGACAGGTTCATGTGCAGGTAAACAGCTGTTGTTTTTTTTAGGCCCTTTGACGCTCATTGTCTCTTTCTCTCTCAGACTCACACCCTTTTCTCTTTACTGGGCCTCAGTCACGCATATGTCACCAGTATTGGGAAACTGGTGGGAGTCGTGGCACTGAAGGAGGTAAGGAACATTTTCGAATTTTATTGCCTCCTCTCTGTCGCTCTCTTTCTCTCTCCGTCTCCCCTATTCTTTTGGAACATGTTGGTTTATTTACATGCCTCTGTCTCCTTTTTTCTGTTTCGAACCAGCTCTTATGTTACTGTCCCTGTTATATGTTGTGTCTCTTTAAGTCTCCATATCTCTGCCTTTAAGTATATGGACATAGGTTACTGGCAAATAAAGGAAACACTTGAGAAAATGTGTTATGGTGTGGAGTGCATTTTCCTGGCATGGTTTAAGTCCACTCAACTCCTTAGAAGGCAAGGTAAACACCAATAAATAC
Organism: Aldrovandia affinis; assembly: GCA_029706075.1. Taxonomy (NCBI): domain Eukaryota; kingdom Metazoa; phylum Chordata; class Actinopteri; order Notacanthiformes; family Halosauridae; genus Aldrovandia; species Aldrovandia affinis. The sequence continues at coordinate 1,400,620 of JAINUG010000142.1, forward strand.
AAAGTAAGGCATTCTGAGTGATCATCTTCATCCTATGGTGAAGCATTTCTATCCTGATGGGAGTGGTCTCTTCCAGGATAAAAATACCCCATTCATGGGCCAAAAGTGGCCAATGAAGTAACTGATTAAATTAACTGACTGAAGTTACTGATGTAAACCATATGCTATGGCCATTGCAGTCTCCAGATCTTAACCCATTCGAACACTTATGGGAGATTCTGGAGCGGCGCCTGAAAGAGTGTTTTCCACCCCCATCAACAAAGCACCAAAATTATGGAATTTCTCATGGAAGAACGGTGTTGCACCCTTCCAATAGAGTTCCAGACACGTATAGAATTCAAGCACATTGAAGCGCATTGAAGCTGTTCTGGTGGCTCGTGTTGGCCAAACACCCTATTAAGACGCTTTATGTTGATGTTTCCTTTATTTTAGCAGTTACCAGTATGTCTCTCTCTTCAGTGTTGAAAGTAACGTCATAATATGGTAGCTTTTTAGTCCAAATACCTATTTATACAGTTCTTGTTTTGTCTGTCTCTTTCTCTCAGTTGCAAAAGGCCATTGAGGGCTCGACCCGTAGTGGAGTACGCCTACGCCCCCCACTGGCCAGCTTCCGGGATGCCAGCCGAAAATCGAAAAAGAAACCCCAGCCTTCCTCCACCCCCTCCTCCCCAACAAGAGACAGAGAGATGTGGATCGAGGGTGTGAAGGTGGACGAGGCCGAAGAGGCTGAGGGCAATGATTGTAGTGGAACAGCTTGCAATAATAACAGTAGCAGTAGTGATAGCAGCAACAACAGGGGGGCAGTATTCCCACCTCCTTCACCCGCATCCATTGCTCTTTCAACCCTCCATCCTGTGCAGGAACAAGAGAGGGATGGTGAAAGAGAGAGCGAGGAGGAGCCTCTTTGAGTAAAGTAAGAGTGGACTTTTTGTAAGGGATTTTTTTTTTCAATTTTTATTATTTTTTTAAAGACTGCTTTTCCCATCTTCTTTTGCCACAGAGGCAGGAAATTCACATGAAGGTGCACTCTGGGTAGAGCAGTTTAGTTTGGGCCTAGTTGAGTCACTCTATGCACTTCTAAACACTTAGAGGGAAGAATATATGTGCCGCCAGTGCCTCTGGGAAATGTAGTCTGAAAGATCGACTGGCTCTGACGGTGACTTCCCCCTTTTTTCTTTCGGGTTCTCAGGTTTCATCGCAATGTCTTTAAACCTGCAAAAGAATGGATGAAAGTCCTCTTTCTCTCTTTCTTTCATAAACACTATTGATCTATGAATCTTTCTGCCTGCCTGGGCTCTGTCTGTTGATTAATATACTGTTTATCCATGTTTGTCTGTCCTTACTTGTTCATGTTTTACAGTAATTTACATAAAGTATGAATATGGAATCAGGTGATGAATCAAGATTAAAATAACTGATTAAGTCTTCATCTTTCAGATTATTCAGTGTATGTTTACTAATGAATGTATTTAATTTTTTTGAAATAATGATACAACAGTCATGCTCATTCATAGTGATGCTTAAAATGATTCATATTCTTGTGAAATATAATAAATATTGCATTTATCTAGATGTTGTTTATTTTATTTCCTGGTGGTGGGAAACATGCTGTAGCACAACTCTCCAGCTGCTCCCTTGCAATTGCAGTCCCTGGAAGACCTTGATTATTTTGTTCAATTTAGAGTTTTGACAGCAAAGAGTAATTTAATATCTGGTGAGTAGTGAGTATTACTAGAATGTATTAATATCAATGCGTGTTTGAAAGAGAGGAAAAGAGAGATCAAGACATGGTGTCATGTTTCGTTGGTGGCGGTTCTTTTCACAAAAAATATAAGCACACATGCATGTTTTTTGTTTGTTTATTTGCTCTTTCTCCATTGCTTGTTTTTTGTTTTTTTGTTTTTTTGTTTTCTTTTGGCTGGAGGAGAGAAGGGGAGAAAGTGGCAGCTTTGGGATGGAGCGGTAATTTCGTGCAGGAAAAAAGAGGGGAAGAAGAAAGATTGATACAGAAAGGTACACAGAGGTACACACATCCATGTGGAAGAACCATTTATTTACAACCTGTAGATATGCACGTATATGTATGGGCACACATTATTATATTAGTCAAATACATTGTTAAAATGTTCACACATTTGTCAGATAATCATATTTCAAAAAGTTTTCTTCTTTTTTTGTTATATACATTTCAATTTATCATATGTATTTAAAATGTATGAGCCCGCCATGAAGTTTGGCCAATTGTTGTGAATTTCACATTTATTTTTCAGGTTATGATTCCTCCCTATGGAACAGAAAACAGTTCCTCACAGTGACAGACAGACAGAAAGACAGACAGACAGAATGGTACAGATACACAGACAAAACATGTAAAGAGACAGGGGGAGAGGAAGGCAAACAGGAAGAAGATATAAATTCATGCCTGAAGACAGTTTGTATTGAAAGATGGCAGTAGAATCATACAAAAAACAAACAAAAATCTGAAATCAATCAACATATCAGTATGGACATTATTAAACCTTAATAACATCCATAGAAAGAAATTTGGCTTCTCTCTATGTGTTTATTCATTCATGTTTTCATTGCTAGAGACAAAAGCAATAGCACACTTTGTCTGAAGCAATATTATTCACTGATCCCTGATTCATTAAAGTAATTTCAGTCTGTACCTGCATTTTAGAATGCATTGAACAGCCATTTATCCAAGTCAGTAAACCCAAGTGGATAAACTGAAAGTCTGACAGCACTAATAATCACACCTGTGATATAGTGCATAAATAAAAGTAAAAAACAATATAAATAGTGGTATGTCTGTGTGTCATTAAACTGGACACTGGAAATGTCAACATTCAAAATTCCTCCCCAAAAATCTTTTTTTAAATTCTTTTTTGCACACAGTTAAATGATATTGCTTCAAGAGAAGGGTGTCTATATTTTTGTCAGTGTCTATATACGCACTCTCCTGTGACAGAAATTACAGTTTGTACAGAATTCCAAGTCATCCCACCGAAAGAAATCTTTCCTAAATAAATAAATGAATACATATCAACATCCAGATCTTTCCTGTTTGTGGCACAAGCGAACCGGAACACAGTCTGACGCGGTGGGCATCGACAACGCATCAAACCACGTCGCAAACCGCAAAACAGGTGCGATGTCACATAGACTCACCTCCATGTGACTGGCTGTCTGCAGTGTTCTGCCCATGCTCCAAACACACCAGAGACCAAAGGAAGTAATGATATGTATTCCGTCTTATTCGGGTGGGAGTGCCAACAGGTCCGTAAAAAAATAAACATTGTCCCAACATTGCATAAATAATCAATAAATGAATCAGTTCAAGTCAATATATTTTTGTTTCTCACACAATCATCAAAAGTGATAGATGCTTTCCAAATAAACTATAATAATAATAGTTACTCTTGTTTGTCATTTTCACCAGTGAATCATGCATGTAGTCTTTCCAAGAAAGCCTCCATATAAAAAAAAATATCAACAACCATTCTTTTGCGATGCATATTCTCTTATGTGTACACACTCATACAGGTACAATTAAGGTTGTCCCTTGCTTGGTTCATATAGTGTGTATGTGTGTGTGTGTGTTCAAGCATGATGATTGCTGTGAACAGGAAGAAGTCTATCCAGAGCAAGACATGTTCACCATGTTTTGTAAATCTGTAAGTTTCCCATTTATATGGTCATACATACAACTTCCTTTTTAAATCCCAGTTTCCATGATTTTCACACTGACACCTTCTCTTTCCTTCTATTCTTATCATGGTACTGTGCATTCAACTGTTGACAGAACTTTAGAATGGGATCCACTCTAAAGGGAAGTCAAGACCATGAGATTAACAGTATAAAAATAAGATTGTTGTAGTAGCTCGGTAACAGAAATCAGGTGACTCAAGAGGAGCGGTGAGTGTGGAGTATGTACACATGTATGACAAAATGGGCATAAGCCCTTAAAAGCTTGCGTTTATCAGTCTGTTACAATTTTGACTAAAATTAACTCTCATCCGCGTCTCACATTCTCTCGCTCTTTGAAGAATCACATCTCATCTTTGAATCGTCCATCCAGGTCACAGCGGAAACAGACCCTTCCACTGTTTCCACCGATTTCCAGCTCATGGCCAGTTCACAGGCACCAGAATATCCAAGCATTATGTTCTTCTCGCGGTCCCGCTTAGAGCAGCGTTTCAGGGTCTATATCTTGTTTCTGGAGTGTTCTGGAAAGTTCCGATTGTTTTGGTCGTTGTTGGCCCCAGAGTTTTTGTAGTAACGAAAGCAAAGAAGCTCTGAACTCGACCCAGGAACCGTCAAAATAAAATGTCCAACCGGCTTCTCAGAGCTGCCGTCCAGTGCGGAGACCTCTATTACACCATTCTACCTCTCCTCTATTCATAAATACGACTCATCAATAAAGCATAGAATTCTGGAAATAAAATTTTGGAAATTCTCTTCTCCACCCCAGTGTACTATGGTTCAGTGCAAGTCTATACAGTGTTGTACAGGATGCCGTAGTACACTGAAGTCAAATTCAGCATGCATACCAAAGAAAGTAGAAAGCATATCACTTTACAATCCAGTATTGTGCAGTACAGTGTAAAGCTTTGTACAGTTCAGCCCAGCATAGTGCCATGAAGTACAGAATAACAGTGCAGTATATTATTGTATTGAACCGTACTGTTTGGAATGGGCTGTACTGTACTTGACTGCGCAATAATGATTGGTCTACAATAACATTTCTGCCCTGATTAATTTCATTTATTGTGATTAAACGCTATGATCGCTTGGGATTTTGATACATGAGTAAAACCTGCCGGTCAGATTTGTGTGTGAGTGTGTGTATATCTGTATAAATGTGAACTACAAATATGAGAACCACTTCACAGAAGAGTGATCTTAATGGTTGTAGTTCTTTTAAATATGTGCAAAGTTAACTTGGGTGTGTTGGTGTCTTTGAGTTAAAGCGTGGTCGCCTTTTTATCAGGAGTCAGTGTAGTTGTAAATATTCAAACTTTGTTAGTGTCTTTAGGTATATATATTTTTTATACACATATACATTTATCATTTTTATTGTCTTTCTTGTTTCATTAGAAAATTATTATAATAATTATTATGTGTCATGTATCATTACCATTATTATTATTGTATATATTGATGGAATTCCTTCCATATTTTCTTTTTAAAAAGCATGCACATTTCTATCTGTCCTTTTGGTTTTCTGGTCTATTACTCATTCTTTTTCAGATTCTTTTACCGATTCTTTACCGTCCCTTCTATTATTGTTCTCTCCCCTTTCTTCGTACTTCTTAACTTTTTCCTGTTATCCCATCTCTTGTTATCCCTCTCCCTCTCTTTCAGTGAGTGTCTTCCTTGTTACTCAGGGACTTTTGTCTTCAAAGAAAACCTTGTCTTTCATAACATTTTTTTCATTCACTGTCCACCTTTCGCTTTTTCTTTGCATGAAATAGTCTCTAAAATGTTTTCTGTGACAGAGTTGTTTGATACCTGGAAAGGAACATATTGGGTGGATTCATATTTGATAAATACTCTCAGAATGTTCATCACCATGACACCAGTCAGTCCCTTTCCCCACACCTGTCACTCAGTTGGTTGCTGTGACAACAGTGGAACGATCTTCCACTGCTTCATCCTTTTCGCCCAGCAGTTGAGGTACACTGGAAGTGACATCAGATGCCTTCCGTTCTGTGACTGTCTCCCCTGATGCTTGTCCTGGACTGCTGCCCCCGGTGCTGGTGACCTCCTCTTTTGGCGCAGGTGAGGTCAAGGTCACAGGCTCCGGCTCCGTACACAACGTCACCTCTTCCTCCTTTTTAAATGAGAATTCAGCCAAATTCATTAGTGTGTAATGATCAGGAGTTGTGATAAATTGAATAACTTACATGTCATTTATGTATGTATCTTGGTACTTCAACTATAACGAACATAATATTCTTAATAGTATTTTTGTAGCTTGTTCAGCTGTGGCATGCTAAAACAGATTTTTCCCTTCAATTTCCACATTTTCTTCCATATTTCACTGAAGCCATCATTAAAGAAACAAAATCACTGCCCTGTGTGATTCTGTAGTCTCATTTATGGCAAAGGTTTACCATGAAAGAGCTGCTTAAAGAGCTGCCTTGTAATGTAATTCACGCTCACTTCACTGTGATTGGCTAACATTTTGTTAAGCTTCCTCTAAACATCTGACACAATGATACGATTTAATTGAACAATTGCATCGGCAGATGTCTTGACCTTTGATTGCAATACGCATTTGTGAAATATACTGAGCATCTAAAAACATTTCACTACATGTATGCATGCAGGTTATTTGGAGATATAAAGTATATGTATTTTGGCCATTGGCTAATTGTCTTTGGTGTCAATTTTATGAATTGATAATTCATGACTGGTCATGATTTGAAAGAGTGTTGCACATGCACCGCATCATCTCATTCACCAGAGAAGTGATTGGTCATTGGTGATTTAAACTGCAAAAAGTCCAGCTTGACAAATGAAATAGAAATTAAAAAACTGAAAAGAACCAACATGTCCCACTTATCAACAGAATGGCAACTTCTTGCCATCAGTATGTTGCATGCTGGGATAAGTCGCTTCACTTTGGCTTGCCATCTTGAGTGTTTACTGCGAGCAATGTCTAACCACCACAGCAAGACATCATAGGCGAACACTGGCTGTCAGCGATGCAGTGGAATTGGCGGCTCAGAAACAGTTGCTAAGATGGGGAATGATGGTGTCTCAATCTTGGTGAGGTTATTATTTTTGGTCTCAAAGATCATAGCCTGCTATTGACTATTCAGCAGTAATATCCTGTCGTGTTACATTGCTGGCTGTGAACACGAGCAAACAGCATGCTGACTTTGCCTAGCCTAGCCTCCGACGTGCTGATTATGCGACGGCGCTCTGCTCTTGATAAACTGGGCTATGTGCTCTCGGGATCTTTCGATGTGTTTTTCACCCCAATTTTGACTTTTCTCTCAATTTTGAATGTCCTGATTGTGTGTTTAAATCCGCCTCAACACTGCAACATCCACCGACAAATTGGCGGAGTGCAGACCAGCACGCGTCTCCTCCACTACCAGTCCCAGCTTCTTTTCGCCCAGAAAAGAAGCAACATGCCCCACTTTTTAAGAGAACAGCACCTTCGTGCCACCGGTATGTTGCATTCTGGGATAAGTCGCGGCACTGTCGCTTGATAAACTGTTCTTTTTTTACAATGTTCTTGTTACCCCTATTTTCACTTTCTCTCGATTTAGAATCTCCTGAATGTATGTTTAAACCCATTTCCAACGCTGCAATATCCACCGACAATTTGCCAGAGCACAAGCAGCCGTTGCACCAGGGGACTGAGCTTCTTACGCAGTTGGTGCAGGCAGACTCCCAGCAACTGGGCACTGCACAGTTGGTACAGGCAGACGAGGCGGGGTGGCACTATGGCCAGCAGCTGGGAGTTGCCTCGTTGACCTTCCAGCCACAGGAGGCACTGGCGTTGTCAGGATTCATATCCGGGTCGTAGGGAGCATCACTGCATTTATATTGCAGTGATGCATTTAGCAATGTGTTTAGCCAGAGCAAAATACAGAGCTTCTTAAAAAAAACAGTCCATTTACACAGCCGCGTATTTAATGAAACAATCCAGGTTAAGTACCTTGCTCAAGGGTATGAAAGGCCTGGGAAACAAACAACCTCAGTTACAACCTCAGTTACAAGTTCCCTAACCACTGCACCAACCAAGGACCCACCTGTGAGGCCCAGGTTTTATTTCCTTTCTTGAAGGCTTGCCACTCCACAGGTAAAATCACATAATCACCAGTGACCAGTCGCCTCCTGAGACTAATGAGGTGATTACCATTTATAGAACAATTAAAGTCCCTCGACCATATCCAGGCACGTCATAAACCATTAATTAATGGTTTTAAGTGAAACCAAAAACCTTTCATTAACATCCAAAATGCGTATATATTTTTCAACAGCCATGTTTGTTTCAATAGAGCTGTACGTTTATTTTCGATGATCAACATGTGCCTTTTATAAACAAGCCTACCTTGGCCTCCTCCTCTTCCTGGTGTTCTAGTAGGGGTGCATTTTCTATCCCTGCCTCATCTCCACCGACTACTGTTACCGGTCCTTCCGTGGCTGACACACCCACATACCCACCAACTTCTGCCTGATAGGTCTCAGCTTGCCCCGCCCCCCATAAATCGACAAGTGGGGGATGGTTGGGGGCGGGCAGGCTGTGGATGGTGCTGTTGGGTGTGGCTTGCAGGGAGTGTGTGGCACTGTGTAGCCTATGCTCCAGGGACTGAAGGGAGAAGGTAACACACAATGACGTAATGCAATTAAAGGAGGATTCAGTGAAGAAAACAAATACTAACAGCAGAAAATGTGTTTTAGATTCAGAACTAAATAGGGCATCTATATATATTTTTCTTTTTTTACATATTAATAAAATAGACTTGAAAACTAAGCTAATTTTAACCTGTTGTTGCTGATACTGAAGTAGTTGCTGTTGCTGGTAATGTTGTAGTTGTTGCAGCTGCTGTATTTGTTGTAGCTGATTCTGTTGTTGTAAGTTCAACTGCTGCTGCTGTTGCTGGGACAGGAAGTGGGCTGCGTTTCCGTCATATCCCTCGGAAGTCCCGCCCGCCATAACGTAGGAACCAGTGGCAGGGGAGGCCACACCCGAGGGCTCGTTGCTTATTGGCTCCCAGGCATCAGAAGAGGAGAGACAGTAGAGGCCTTGGGAGACATATGTGTGTGGCCATACTTCTGCAGAGGAGTGGTGCAATATCTGGTCTGAGGAAATAACAGAAAATGAGAAAGAGATGTTAATGTTGCTCTTTAGATTAGCACTAATATCGAGCACTATTGTTAATGTGGCCTCACTCTTTATTTTACCAGAGTGCAATGCCATTTTGTAGCCTCATGCATACATTGTCTTAAGGTCACAGTACATGAACTTAGGATTGTGCTATTTGACATTTTGTAAAACATCACTCAGCATGACCTTCCACTGAGTAGAGAAATATAAGGAAAAATTTGTATGCATGTATAGGTAACTCCCAAAATAAAAGAAACACTTCATTAAATGAGGGATACTGGCAGCTCTGTTTAAAGTATGGGGTGCATTTAGGTCTACTCAGCTCCTTAGAGGGCAAGGTAAACGTCATTAAATACAAAGCCATTCTGAGTGATCACCTTCATCCTATGGGGAAGCATTTCTATCCTACATCCTGATGGGAATGGCCTCTTCCGGAATAATCCACAGGCTACAGGTGGCCACTGACTGGTTTGATGAGTGTGAACACGATGTAAACCATATGCCATGGCTGTCTCAGTCACCAGATTGTCTCAACCCAATTGAACACCACTGGGTGGTTCTGGAGCAGCGCCTGAGACACCGTCGTCCACCGCCATCAATAAAACACCAAATGATGGAATTTCTCATGGAAGAATGGTGTTGCATCCCCCCCAATAGAGCTCTAGACCCTTGTAGAATCTATGCCAAGGTGTATTGAAGCTGTTCTGGCAGCTCGTGGTGGCACAACACCCTATTAAGGCACTTTATGTTGGTGTTTCCTTTATTTTGCTGTATGTTGCATTCTGTGGGAATACAAATGTGTAGGGAACGTGTCAAAACACAATATGAATTCAACTTTATATTTGCTGAAAATCTCTGGAACATAGCCAGACACAGCTGTCAGTGATGCTGTGGACACCTGTCCTGTGTTAGAGGGGTCAGAGGTGCACACTCTAAAGCCCCAAACATTCAAAGAGACTACACTATGCATTTTTTCACATTTGTTGAATTAATCAGTCAATTCATCTAATGTAATTTTTTTAAATGTTTTTTTGTATGCTGTTCATTTCTATTTGTCAATTTATAAACACCTCAAATTATATTCCAAAGGGCAACATGTGTCTAAAGTTATATCAACCACATATAATGCTTGAAACTTCTTAACTTGAGTGACAAAACACCAGCTATATTTAACATTATATTTATCTTTGCACTTCATTACACCAAGAGGCTGTTATCTAACATTCTTGGCGGTTTGGCATTCAATATCGATTGCACATTTTAGTCCATAATTAGTTGCACAATTTTACCATATAAATAAAGCGTTCTTTTCGCATACATGCAAATTACTATATATTTAAATTAAATTGAATGCAAGTACTAAATTAAGTATTTGCATTCAACACCACAGGCTGAAATTTCATAGTTGAATTGCTCCTTGTTTTGTGTTCATACGGCTGTCGATATTGAACAATTATTGTAATGATGGAGCTGTTTATAATACATGGCGTGCAATAAAGAAAATTGTTTAACCCTGATTAATTTTGTTGCATTGATAATTTCATACCCTCTCCCAAGATTTTTCACCCTTTATTGAAAATGCTTGTACAGTATTTCTTCATATCAAACTCATAGTGCACCCCAGTGGTACAGCTGTGGGGATGACCATATTTGTAGTCCAGTACCTCGGCTAATGATACTCCACTGGTGAATTTGACTGTAAACATGCATACAGGGATGGCCATATTTGTAGTCCAGTACCTCGGCTGGTGATACCCCACTGGTGAATTTGACTATAAACATGCATACAGGGATGGCCATATTTGTAGTCCAGTACCTCGGCTGGTGATACTCTCCTGATTGACCTCGCTGAGGTGGGCCACGCTTCCCTGGTTGGACCCCGCACTCAGGCTCTCCCCGTCCATGGAAGTCCAGGCCAGCAGGGTCGCCTCGGATATCGCAAACTGCTTCATCACTCCTGCAAAAGTGGTGATAAGGAGAGAGAGAGCACGATTCCCTCTGTGAACTGGACTGGGTTTCATTCATCCTTCGAGAGAGTGCTACAGACAAAGCTCAGCCTGATCAGGAGAATGACACTGATATACAGCAACTGCAAATTAAAACAAGTCAGTTTGACACAGGGCAGAGCTCGTCCTGCGCGCCTCTCACCAGCTGCGAATCGCGCCTCCTTCTCCCCATCACTCAGGTCACTGTAGGCGTCATTCTCCAGCTTCCTCTCCCGCTCACGGTGCAGGTTGGTGCGGGGGACGCCCCCTGCCCCCGTGGTCTGCATCCCCCAGCTCTGCCATTCGATCATGTGCGCGACGCGGCCTTGGGCCATCGCTGTGGGCTTTGTCACTTTGTCCTTCATGGAACGTGACACACCTGAGCATTTTCAGTTTGGGACAGATAGAACAGCGTAGAAGGAGACGGGGTGGGGGGAAGGGGGCAGAGATGATGAGACAGAGAAAGCAAGGGAAAGATGGAGAGAGAGGATAAGAGAGTTAACATATGTTCTTTTTAAAAATGATGTTTCCCATGTCAGCTTTAGGGGGGCTGAGATGGTTCAGTAAACATTGAAATGCATTATGGGTAATGGGGGTTGATGCTTTTGGTATGAGGATGATATGAGGTTTGGAAATAATGGCTTTGCTTCCCATAATGTTGTGAGCTGATGGTGGTGGTTAAATGGAAGTGGATGGAGTTGTGATGGAGACGATTGATGAAGAGTATTTTTTTGGCTTGTTGACATTATAGGTCACTACCATTTGTGCTAAACACAGAGCTGCTACCTCCTGTCTCGCCTCAGATCACCTACCTAGATGCCCCCACCCAATTACTCTACAAGAAGATAAACATAACGTGATATAACCAATTAAGTTTGTCTCACTGTATTGTGTATTATAAACAATTAAGCTATGTCTCACTGTATAGCGTCCTCAGCTACATTCTGGCGACAAACTAAATTAGTGGCTGATGGGCATGGATAAATATGGGTAATGCAACTGGATTTACTGGAAATATTTCCACTGCACTGGACACTACATTACTACATTAACACTGCCAGTCAGAGACAAAGAAACAAAACAAACAAAAATAGTACAAAGACACTGACAGGTCGGACGCTACAATGCACAACAACTTTACAGGTAGAACAACGATTCACTACATTTCTCATCACTATTAAACAACAAGCCACGCGAAGATGCTTTGTGGGTAGTGTATTTTTTATTCTCGCTTTGGGATTTGACTTGTTTCCATCAATGACTGCGGCAGTCATTGACAAGTATTGTCAATGGAGGTAGGAAATGACACAGGGTACCCACAAGGGGCCATGTTGGCTCCATCCTCCCCAGCCAAGCCTCACAGACTGGAGCCAACATGGGGTCAGATTACCAGGCACAGGACAGACACACACCTGACACACCTGTCAGAGAGGACTTAGCCAGAGCCCCGATTCCATAGGCATTGGAGTTTCGTTTCAGGCGAGGAAGAATGGAGGTGGTGTCTTCCATAGAAAGCTGGAGTGGTGGAGGATATTGATCGAGGGGTGATAACATTCAGAGAAAAGGAGAGGAGAGAGTGTATTGTAATACACAGAATGCAGGAAATATGGATGGGTAAAATTGTTGGGGAGGAAATTAGGAAGTTAACAGATGGGGTGGCGGAAAAGATTTGTAGGAATGGATTGAGGCAATATGTAGGAATGAGAGAATGATCAGCATAGCAGAGAAAGATTGATTGGGAAAAAGAGAGAGAGATGCCAGGTTAATACAGAATATTCAATTAGGCGACCTTGACAGGAACACAAAGAGTGCGCCGATAAATAGATGTCTAGGAAATACTACATTTCCCATCACCGTTTTGAAAAACCTGCCTCATCAGTTCTGTAGTTGCATTATGGGAAGTGCAGTTTTTGATCTTTGATCTGCAAATGTGTGAATATTGACATTTTGAGAGAGAAATAGAGAAAGGTTAATACAGTATAACAGCACGCTGACGGACTGTACTGAACACTAAAGTACACCAACACTGCACTGAGAGAGAGAAAGAGAGAGGAATTGACAAGGAGAAGGGAGTGAGGGATAAAATGTAGGTTATCTAAGGTGTGATAAAAATGTAAAAAAAGAGATGAAGGAATGATAATCACAAAGACTTACATTGATTCCTTCCCATGAAAATTCTGTACGCCCATGCTGAGAGAGAGAGAGAGGAGGAGGAGGAGGAAGGTGGGTAAAGAGTAGAGGAATAGAAATAAAAGGAGGAGTTGAGGAGAAGAGGAGAGAGGGGTTGCAATAGAGAGGGCCAGATTCAAAGGCATGCAAAAGAGAAAAAGAGATAAGAGGAGAAGCGGATAGGAGCAGTTCGAAAAATAGAAAGAAGTCAAGAGAGAAACAGTAGGTGAGGGAGAGAGGTAGAGGAGAGTAAAAGATAAAGTGGCAGAGAGAGGAAGGGATTGAAATACAGATCAGTTCATAGTTATCTGGCAGGGTGAATATGCTCTAAGTAATGGAGTCTCTCTCTCACGATTTCTTCTATTAGTATCACTGTATGCTACTTAACCCAGAGAGGTTGTGGTAGCAGCATCATTGGTAGAGGGAGTGTTGACAGACGCAACAACCACAGAAAGAGCAAAAGGTCAAAGGTGCGATGGAGACAGTAGTATAGTACAGTAGTGGTGCTGTAGTAATAATACAAGTAGCAGCTGTACTATAATTGATCATTCTGCAGCAATAATGTTTTTTAAATTCTGCAATGTTGCGAAGAACATCCGGTCATGTGATTCACCTTTATTGCAGATTGAAAATGAACCAGTAGTAGTAGTAGTAGTAGTAGACTAATCACACCACACCCTTGGTAGTATACTGATCATGTAAAAACACTTTTCACTCTGGTGTTCAAGTTTTTAAAAGACTAAAACCGACACTTTGCAATAATGCAAATCTGTCCTGTAAAGCACCACATTTTAACCGGGAGGAATTATCACACATTTGTACACTTTAAGCAGTCAAACAGGGGTGGACCTCTCCAATCGAAAGTAGCAACAGCAGTGCACAATCAAAATGAATGCTCTTGAATTCACGTGATAAAAGCAGAGCGCCAGTGACTAGCTACAAGATAGAAAAGAAGAGGGAAAACTGAGCAAAAGGAAAGAAGCGGTTAGTGCCACTGCTGTTGTGGTGCAGCACTGCCTGGATACTATCAGATAGGAAAGAAGCAGAGGTTTGGGTGGAGCTAGCAGTAGCAGGGGATCTGGTTGCGGTTGTGGTCCTCACAGCATCAGCATTTTAGTGTGGTGGAGGTAGCATTCCAAGCATGTGAACTTGCTCATCTATCTGCAGCAGCAATGGGCAACAGCAGTTTTAATGTAGGCTCTTTCCATCGATTAAGGTTATCTTGTCATCTGTTGAAACTGGAGTGCCTTTGGTGGACATCTTGGCTCAAAACTTCCCATAACCAACAATGGTGAAGGCCCTGGTGAAACCAACACTGAAAATGATGAAACCAGCACCCGAGCCGGGATGCCACGGGGACCAGCTTCTTGAAAGCAGGGCGTGTTGTTGCGCAGTCGGAATAGAAATACCTACGAGTGGCAATTAAGCGTATTTGCATATAAATACCTGACATACCTGTTCTCCATCTTTCTGTACTGGAACACCATCCGCCGCTGAAAGAAAGAGAGGGAGGAAGGGGATAGGTGTGGGCTGTTAAAACTTTCCTTTTTTGTAATTCCAAAGGAATTACAGTACAGCACATCATAGTCAGTGTGTGTCAGAGAGAGGGTTAATGCAGAGTTTATACCCCCAATTGATCGGATTGAATACCACAGCACATTAACACTTGAAGACTGGAATGAGCTCTGCACATTTACAATTACATTCACATTAAATTGAGAGTGACTTTCAGATTTGGCCGGTCAGGAAAAAAGAAGACAAGAGAAAAATATGAACACCTACAGTATATTCTCACAAATGAATTAATGAATTGTATCAATTTTTTCCTCACAGTCCGATCCTAATTATAACATGGCTTAATTACAAAGGCCCCTCTGTTAATTAAGTTTAAATACAGAGTGGTCTCTGGGCAATATTTTTCAATCAGAGTGCAGTCTCTCGAGACTACAGTTGGTAATTTGAACTAAAAAAAGTAGAGGAGGGCTAAATTGAGTTGGTTTAATTTTTTTGGCTTGTATTGACTTAATGAACTTAGCTGATGCACGAACACACCTAGTCCCCAACTGCCAGTGATACTCTTGACACACTGACCCACTGATAATACCAATTCTTCTGCTCATGTTGTAATAACCATAACGACGGCAAACATGAACGAGGGGACCATGCTCAACACCATGATTCCAGCATCCAATTCCCCACGATTAAATTCCCTCAGAACCCTTGCCTAAGAAAAAAAGATCTCACACAATGTTTATTATGTCTGATCTTCCAGCCTGCCCTCCCCTGAACACTTTAAGCCATCTTTATACAGGGAATATCATGGAATAGATAGCTCTGGTGCAGCTTTTATGCCACATTTTCAGCGTAAACATGCCTTTAGATATATGCTGACGCAACTAACAGCGGAAATACTGTTTGAGGTGTAATCAAATGAACACACTAAGAACTGAGTAGAGCCCCAACCAGTGTAGCCCGCAACATATTCCATATAATACTGAAGTCACAGATGCATACATATTTGTACAGTTTGACTACATGACTTATATGTACAGCTGTGCCAATTAGTCAGTCTGATTAATCAAATAACAGTTGTGAGTACGTTTTTTAAATTCCATTAATTTTTATATCATGATTTTTTCACTGGAAATACAGTCTTCAACATATATGTATTGGTATGATTAGGTTCACAGTAAAATGTTCAGAGTACATTTGATCCATATTGTACTCAAATAACTCTTAACTCAATTGACACTGAACATTTTACACTGTAGCCTAGTGTTCAAAAGAAAACGTTTTGCTGAGGCCGATCATAGAACATGTTATTTCAACATTAGCTGTCGATGTGAAGCTGCTGTTTTGCCATTCAAACAAAATCAATGATTTCATTAATCCATAATACAAACACACATAATCAAAATATAAATGTGCGGATTAAACAGTGAAAAGGTAAATCGCTAAATTGACACCCAAACGTCTTACCTCCACATGTTTATATTGCTGGGCCTACAGTATACTATACGTCGGTTTTGTCAATAACAATACCGAGGCTACGGTTTAAAGGTGTAGCAATGAACAGAATTTCTCAGCTAAGCCACCACACGCAGCAGTAACGACGAGCCACTTGATCATCCGTGACGAGCCAGCTCTGTTTCCAGCCCTCTCCACCCCCATGTCAGCCTTCCCACTGGATATACCACCCTGCGGGCACGCAGAACAGCAGCGCTAGCGACGCTGAGCTGCCGTGCGGAAGAAGGACCCGCGTCGGCCTCATCAACGACAGTGCAACCGGCATCGTCCTGACAAATCCCCACAATTCGAACAAGAGAACGTCATCGGTCTATTGTTATTCTCCAGCGGACAGCGATTCTAGGGCGCATACCGACACAAACTGACGTCCACCCTAACTCAGGGGGAAGTCTGAGGCTTGACTCATCTCGTCTTGTGTCCTCATGGCAGCACAATCCAGAACCAAAGGGAGAGCTCAGTTTAGGAAGTGCTGATGGCGGGACAAGCTGTGGCTGAAAGCGAAGTGTTGCTGCTCTCCAACACCAAGAGCACCTAGGTGTCTCTTTTCCCCCTGGAAAGGTTGCTGTCCCACAGACTTGAGATCAGGTGCCCCTTCAGGAGACAGGCAATTAGATAAGCATTGTTTTTTTTGTGTGTTTAAAAAAATTTTTTTCACAGTTGTCCATTTGGACAGGTTTTAGTCCAGTGGCTCATCTGTCAAAGTCACTTGCTTGCTATCTGGATGAAACTAAAACTAAAAGAACAACTTTGGGATTGTTTATGACTTTGGCAGTCCTGCCAAATAACAATTTCTCGATGATGGTGATTAATGCCGATTAACATTACAGTGAATTATATCAGTGTTATCAACAATAATAATGCAAATTAAAATCACCTCACTTCCATTGCACTGTATGTGTCATTTCTATAATCCCATTACCCACGCATTCTGTCTCCTTCTCTTTCTCTCTCTCTGAGTCACTGTTTCTATCTCACATGTCCTCCCTCCCGAAATCCTTCGCTTCTGTCCTCTCTTTCATAGTCACGAGTGTGCGAGTGTGTGTATGTCAATCAGCTTTTCGGTCGATCAGTGTATCAGTCAGCTGCTGCATTGGTGTTGTTAGTCAGCCTGTCAGTCAGGTAGCTTGTATGTGAGTCAGTCAGTGTGTCAGTGAGTGATTCAGTGTATCAGTTGGACGGGTGTACGCGTGTTTGTGTATGTGTGTGTGTGTCTGTCAGTCAGTCAGCAGTTTTAATCAAATCAATATCAGGGATTCCCTCCGTAATGTAATATCATAAACACACTCAACAGAACAGAACGGCTAGAGAGTGTAAAACACAAACACTGAGGCAGGGTGATACAGGCACACAGGCCAAGGTTAGGAAATAATTCTGTCTCAGGCAAAAACATAAACATGATAAAACATGGACAGACTGGCGAATACATTATTTAAATGTTATAACATTTGTTGACCACCCAGCTACTTTCCCTCACTCTTGCTGTCATAGTGCAGTAAATAAGTTGCGCTTGTTTGCAAAGTCAGCTACAGGCAGTGCTACATGATCATTATCACACCGCATATCCATCGCGGAATTACAGCACTCAGTAAGATGACTTTCTCCTCTAAAGCAATGTCTTGCACAGAGTCTATAAGTACACATAAATCTGCTTTGTGCTCTTTCATACTATGGTGCCCAATGGTTTTGTTAAAATGTTTGTTTTTAAGACCTGGCTTCAATCAAATAAAGAATAATGACTCGAATGCACACAAATCTAGTATTTGGGCGCATTCAAGACTTATTATTAGATCTTTTTTTTAATCAAGACTTTAGCCAATACTGGTAATTTGGGCATTCTGAGAGAGTACACAGTTAAATGAGAAAGCATACAGTTATTGCAAGAGAATCCTCGATAACACACAGTTCGGTGTAGTTCAGGGCAGTGATGGACAGGGCAGTCCTGCAGAAATGTTGATATAGAGTACGTCGATCGATAGTAGCCAGTAAAACCATGCATCTCCAGGCTACACACAACATCCGCATCACCCAGTGCCAGTGGTTTCAAGAAGGATATCAGTATTAACATAAGCAGTGTGTGTGTGTGACCTTGTGTTTTGTTGTTAGAGGTTACTATTGAGATTTATACTGTATAAATATCTGTCAAATTGACCTGTGAACATTCATATTCCACAATGCTTTAGTATTGTTGAGTTCAACTATGAAGTCATATATGGCTCCACATACTGGAAATAATGTGTACAGTATGTAGTAATGCAGACACTCATGCAGTCAACGTAGTTTGCTGTAATTCATGCTAATTTGTCTTGAGGCAAATTTTCTGTTCAGTCTTCTGCCCAGGCCCCCCAATACAATATTCACAGATCTATAATCGACTGATATGTATATAACCATAGCAATAGCAGATGATTTTCCCATTTTGTTATAAATCTATCTGAATGTGTTTAGCTTTATTTGGGCACAAAGGTATTTGCCATAACTTTCTGTTACCTCAGACTTCCCACCTTCACATAATAGCAGATAATAAGGCAGCATGACACTTCGCACCTGAGTTCACCTCATTGTGCTGTAATCTATTCCATAGTAGGATTTGCCTCCTTTTATATTTCTTTCATTTACTGCTGACTTAATTCTTATGTTGAATTTACAACCATTTACAATATTACACTGCATACTTCCTTGGGTATCATCAAGCTATCAAATTATCAGGTTCATCCGAATGCAGAATGCATTGTTTCATCACACATAAATATAGCTTTATTACCAAGCACTACAGGTTGCATTGTGTAAACCGCGCTTTACCAAAATATCCCGTCACCTATTACTGTGTCAATAATTTGTTTGAATCATTTCTGGTTTTACTTAAGCAACATTAAGTATTGTTTTATAATTGTAGGTCTTAATTTGCCACAGCCTATTTATTCAATTAAAATATAATTCTTGATAATATAGTATGGACTAAAATCCATCACATTTACCTCAATTTTTACTTTGTCTCAGCTTGCAAGAATGATATCAGATATATAGTACTACAATATGATACCATATTTACAATATTGTGATATTACTCATGCATACTCCACAATGTTTTTCCTGAAAAGCACAATAGAGCTGAATTAAGCTATAATGTGGCATTGTTTACTTCTATAGACTTCCCAATACAGTTGGCATCAATATCTTCCAATGTGCCGACCTGGGTTGCATTCCGTATAGTTCTAACCTGAATGCTACACACAATTGCACACAGTCATTTCCTCACGTACTCTCCTCCCCTCTCCCCCTCTCTCCCACCTCCCCCTGCAATAAAATTCAGCATGTCTACCCACTCCTCTTCTCTTTCCATCCATCCCCACTGTCTGTCTCCATCTCTATTTCTGCGTGCAACACTACACCATACAAACATCTCCAACAATAGAATTTCCCCTCTCCTCTCTCCCTCCATCTATCTCTCCCTGCAATCGCTGTAAACAACCTCTATCACAATGTTGCAGTCTCCCTCTCTCCCCCTCCATCCCTCTCTCTCCCTCCCACACACACACACACACTCACATACCCTGCCATATACATAAATCTGGAGAAAAGAAATGCACATCTACACACCACAACGCACCGCATTTGAATCCATTAGGTCTCGGATGTCTTGACCAACGTTATATTGTGCGCTACTTCACCGGGTCATACAAATCTCTCCTGAGCTGATTCAGTATTGCAAATGAGCATCGTTAAGCAAACACTAGCCCTCAAACCCACACCTCCTCCATCGTGAGGTCCCTGCCGGTGTGAAACCCCTCTCCCATCTCCCCAGAAAGATAAGCAAATGAGAGAAATCTTACTGAGAGTCCTGGAGCCGATACATCCCATGATTTTTTTACAAAGGCCCTGAAAATAAGCAAGGAAGCGTTACCCTTTCACCATACATTCTCTCTCTCTTTCTTCCTCACTCTCTCCCTTGCCCTCCCTCCCTTGCGTTGTGATTCTCCCTCTCTCTCTCTCTCTCTCTCTCTCTCTCTCTCTCTCTCTCTCTCTCTCTCTCAGTGCAGTATTGGTGTATTGTACCATCCAGTCAGTCAGTGAGTCAGTGTGTCTGGGTTGGTGAGAGAGAGGGAGGGAAACACTTATTAATAATAATGATTATTATTATAAAAATAATTATTGTCATGATACCGAACTTTACCCATTACTTGGTACAGTGCTGTATTCATCATTATAATATTGAAACTGAACGTGAAATTTACAATGAAAAAAAGTATTGAAAATAATCCCTACAGCTATGATTTCTAACCATGTAAAAATCTAAATTATAATTATAAATGTAATTTATGAGAATATGTCATGACTTTACGTTAATTGGAGTAAATGTGTCATATTTGTATTACTGCTGATTACTGCTGCTGCTGCTAGTATTGTGATATTGTAGTGTAATAATGTAATATAAAATGTTTTTTTTTCTCTGTCTCCCTCTCTCGCACACTGTCTGTTCCACAATGCAGCTGTTTCCCACCCCTTTCTTTCCTTCCCCCTCCCTTTCTCCCCTCCCTCTCCCCCTCTCTTTTTCACTCTCTCTCTCTCTCTCTGGCTGATAGACACCACACAAACATAATACACACGTCAATACAATAAGATAACACAATAGAGTATTCCTTCACCTGTCTGAAAAAATTAAAGTTCTGCCTCTAATTTTACCCCAGTCTCTCTTTTCACTCTCTCTCATTCTTCCTGTTCCTCCTTCTTCCCCCACCCCCTCTTTCTCTTTCTCTCTCTCTCCTTCAGTCTTGGTGACAGAAACAATGGAAGGAATAGCAGTCTTATCTGCATATCTATCTGCTGCAGTCATCTCATTTGACTTGTATATACACTTAATTACTTCTTTGAGCTGATGATTTTAACTATGAATTTATACAGCTCTGTGTCCTTGCACCTGTCCCTGTAGTGAATTATATATAATTTCTATGTGTGTTCCCCTTGCCAAATGATGCAGACAGAGAGAGGCAGAGGGAGGGAGTCAATCATTTTTCCTTGAGTTCACACACACACTGAGATGGAGAGAGAGAGGGAGAGAGGGACAGATGGAGAGAAAGGGAGAGGGGGAGGCAGATGGGGAGAGGTAGAGAGAAAAAGATACAGAGAGAGGGGGTGCTTTGAGTCATGTTAAGCAGAGGTGAAGCAGAGATGCACAAATTAGTATTCTAGGAGAGAGGGAGGAGGGGTGAAGGGGGAGGGGGAGGGGATTGGGAAAGAGAAGAGGGACTGAGAAAATTTAGACAATGAGAGACAGAAGGGGGAGGGTTAATATTGTAGACACACAAAATACATGGCTAAACATTACTGTATTGTTATACGGCCAACAGTCCTACATGCTTACTCATGATCCTTCTATATATAGAAATGTAGCTGAGTGTGTATGTGTGTTAGTTGATGTGTGATGCACAGCTTATAGTGGACAAGGGGACACATCCATGTGAATTTAGGTGAAGCACAGCATTTACGCTCTGGCTGGCCCACACTGGACATTGCAGCACAATAACACCGGCACTGATAAGGAGAGAGAACGCCACACCTCTAGCCACTGTCACACCCCGCAAGCGCCCCCATTGCAGAAATCAATCTGACATGCTGGTCTGTTTCTCCACATTCTTAGTGTTTGTGGGGGGGGATGTTAAGTGCGCGGGGTAGTCTGTTCTATCATGAAGTGAGGATCCCTCACCCAAGGTTATTAGATTGCACGTGGCCCCAGTCTGAATCCAGCGCTATTCTATCTCTAATCTCTAATTGGCCAGTGTCGCAGCAATGCCTAGCCCCCAGCCTACCTCTGCCAAGGCAAAGAAAATGTGTTTAATCTATCAAAACGTACAAAGCAAATAACACAAAACAGTGGTGCGGACTGGGCCAGTGGTGGTAGTGTGGTCAGAGGCACTGCTGGGCCTCCGTCAATCAAAGACTGGCCTGAGGAATTGGCCTCGTTGAAAGGAGAAGGTGTTACCTAAAAACTAGGTGGCCGAAATCAAGGAGCCTCTACTCCTGGGAATGGCCCCTCCCATCGGGGGAGAGAGAGGAGTGACACGAATGCGCGCCGTGTCCCAGTGTATAGTTTGCATCCAATGTACATTATTTGTGTGGATATCAATGCTAACATCCATCAATTGTTAGTTTTTTTGCCCCCTATACTTCCTATCACCTAACCTGCACTCAGTCCACACATTTGAGCATTCAGTGTGTGTGATACTTGTTAATGGTTCACGTTGCCGCGCCGTGAGAAGACAGCAGTTCCCCCTCTGCCAGCCCACATGACCACCGCAGAGCTATCCAGGCCTTTAATCACCTGTTTGAATTAACGGATCGTTCATGGGATCTATGAACCCTTTTATCCCTGAGACACAGAGAACCCAGCCAATTATGTGGCCCTAGAGGACTGGAGATGCTGTCTAACCCCAATGTAACCCTCTCTTGGTGCTGTTTGTTCCTATGGGAAGAGGAAAAGGCCTGGGCACGCTAGAAGGGAAGGTACTCTGTTTTATGAGGGAAGGGTGGAGCTGTTTAGGTTTAGGCTGCACTCTTTACTCTGCCACGCTACGTCACATTATATAATATATGGGTTATATTGTATGTAAGTGCTGCGCTGCAGACCTTGGCATTCCTGTTGTGGAAATTAATCTTGCGCTGAGCATGAACCAAGGAGGTCTGGCAGTGTGTGCATGCTCTCTGACTCAGAGTAGACAGTGTCGTGCAATGAGATTGAGTGAGAGAGGGGGCAAGATGGAGGCTAATGCGGTAGCTTGCACACACACACACACACACACACACACACACACACACACACACACACGCACTAGACTGGACAGGCCACTACAGTACATTTCCACTCATGCAGAGACAGAAAGAGGGGTAAAAGCTGTATGAGCCAGGAGATCTCAGCTCTTGTCAATAATTCACAGCCTCTTTCCTTTATCCCCCCTCGCCTGCCCACATTCCCTCTCTCCCCTTAATACTTTGGCTGTATGTGTTTGCACTCCTCTGTCTATCACTCTTCCAATCTGTCTGATTACCTAAATGTCTGTGTCTATCTTTTCACCCTTTTGTATTGTCCTTATCTATATCTATATGTTTACCCCAAGCATCTACCAAGCATCACTGTCAACCTGTGTGTGTCCCTATTTGTCAGTTTAGCGATTTCCCCCCAGGCCCTGATGTGTGATACCTTGGAGAGTGTTACACACTGACATCTACTGGACAATTAATGAATGACAAGATAGTTCAAGAGTACCATATCAGGACGGTCATGTCATGAGTGAATCATGGTGTGCAAAATCCTGCACAGATTCACTGACTTCATGTCATCCAGATGGCTCATCCCATTCACCATGTCCACCATTTCCGTTGATCCGCACACCATATATGGATCGGATATTCTGTGCAGAAATAGTGTGCGACACAACACCCTCAAACACACTCCAATATAATTAACGGGGTCATTTTCAAAAAGAGTGTTATATCCTTGATGTGTTAAATAAATATATGATTGCAATCTTGCTGTTGCTTATGCATCTTAAAATGTCTTTGGTTTATTCATATTTGCCCAATCTTCAATCTTTAACTGTGTGCGTCTGGGAACTTGTACATCTACAGTAAGCAAGAAACCGCATATGTGTGTAACCTACTCAGTGAATCAGAGTAGATACAATGCGAAAATCAGGATATTAACTTTGCTGAAAGTTATGAGCAAATAATGACTCACATACCGAGGGAGGGAGGGGGGATTGTTCATACCAATCTTGGCAGCATTCCAGGTCTGTTGGCTCTGACTCCGGAGTGGCTGCTGTTGGCCAGACCCCTCCCTCCACCTATATACTTCCCCATGATCCCTCCTTCTCCCTCTAGGCAGATTCTGAACTTCTCTATTGCTCACTCTATGCGATAAAGCTCCCTACCTTAAGCTTTACACTGTCTCCATGTTGAGGAAGCCTCAACCACTGCCTGTGGACTAGCCCCGGCTGTGAGAGGCATTCCTTCCTCTAGTCTTGTAGGTGACACACACTGCTGCTCAGATCATGACAAACCCAAGGGTTTAACTGAGAAAAAAAATCATTAAAAAAAGGGTTTAACTGAGCCACATAAAACCTCCATAGTCAACAAGAGGGCAGGACCAGTTAGGCTATGTCCATGAAGTTATGGATCACCAAACTGTCCCATGTAATCAACATTACACAAAAATTGATTGTAATGGCAAAATATTTTAGGGGGGGTGTGTTGCACAGTGTTGATGCTGTGGCTTGCGTGGGACTTTCAGATCAATGCGTTTCCGATGTTAGCAGATGTGCAGGATGGGCGGATTGACCTCCTCTCTTTCTGACCTACTGAGTTTCATATCCTCACCAATGGAACAGGGAGAAAGCACAGGACTATCTTGGTGGATTGGATGGGTCATAGCACAAAAACAAAAAGGCAGCTAAATCAAAGTTAAACAAACTTTGCTATGACTGATTTTGTGAAGGAAAGGACAACAACTATCGAAAAATCGAATATGTTAATTAAGTGTTTTGCTCTTCTTAAATTAACAAGTGACATCTTGCCTGAATTTACAGTGCAGGTAAAAAAATGTTACTTTGTAAAGTTGCTGGTTCAAAAGAACCAGAGGTATAAGTCGAATTGATATTACATGATAAAGAGCATAGTGCACCCATGGATGTGAATCTCGTCGATTCCAGTCCATAAACACTGTGTAATATCTGTTCGGTCCTCTCGTCCATTTTAAAGTCTGTATCTAATCAACCCCCTACCTCCATTATCTCTCCTTCCCTCTCTCTCTCTCTCTTTCTGACCTTACAAGGAAAAGCAGACAGAGTTGATGTCATAGAATGAAGAATGTTGCAAGAATCCAGAGAGAGAGAGAGAGAGAGAGAGAGAGAGAGAGAGAGAGAGAGAGAGAGGGAGAAATGTGAAGGGAAGGTAAAGCCTTACAGCATATCAAACACGACTCTGTGAAAGAGTAAGGAAGAGGGGAAGAGAGAGAGAGAGAGAGAGAGGAAAGAGAAAGAGAGAGAGAGAGAGAGAGAGGGAGATGTTTACACAGTAATATACATGTCTCCAGCAAAAGTCAAACGAGAGCGAACTTGTTTGGAAGGATTGTGTCATTCCTTTCAGAGCAAGAGACGGGAGGGGGAGGGCCCAACAGCTGTGGAGGAACTGAGAGAGGGAGAGAAAAAAGTTAACACCATATATACACATTGAGAGAGTGGAATGGACTCAAGAGTACATTAGCTACTTCTGACAGAAAGACAGAAAAGAGAAAGAGGCGGTGAGAGGGGAGGGTCCTAATTCTTTTCCTTCCTTGTGATTTTACGACAGAAAAATACAAAAACGGGTAAGAAAGTTTTATTGTTTTTATAGATAGCAGAGGTGAAGTGACTGAGGATAACAGTTCTGGTAGGAAGACTTGCACTTCTTTCACACATGTTTTTGTTTTGTTTTGTGTGAAGTAATTGTTTAGATTAATAAGTATCATGAAAATACCTTATCTAACAAAAATACTTTTGAGTAGCCTATTTCCATTTTACTGCTGCAAATATATTGAACTCATTGTTATCAATATTTGTTGATATGTAAAGGCCTAGCTTCAGGTTTTCACTTAATAAAACAAATTGCTACATTCAATACTGGATGTATGGTTTAGGTAGTATACACCTTAGCAGTTATTGTTCCTCTTTTGAGTGGACTCTTCTTGTCCACCACATATTAGAACACGTTTACAGTATGATAGACAGACGCACACCGGATGGGGCAGGCTTTAGTTAGGAGCGGCACCAGAGACCAACGCGGATATTCGGAACCTTGGTCCGGAAGTTTGTCACTTGAACAGGAAAAAAGTTTAGCTTCCCCGCAAACGAGAAGATACCGTTAGACCAAGAAAACCACAAGCAAGCTACCAACATATAACGAAAGAGAAGAGGGGGAGGGAGGTACGGAGGAGGGCACATTGTACGCATACTGTGACTATTTCACGAGGTCTTAGGTAGATACCTAACGTTTGCTACCTATCTAGGTAGCTAGCTAAGCCCAAGTAAGTGATTTGTCATTATAGCTAGCCAGCGAGTTTGCTTGATGATGCTGTTATTGTTTGCTAGCTAGTAAAATAAAATGTTTGCATGATGTACTCTTTTAAAAGAACAATGATACTGTTTGCTATTAAAATTATGCTTCTTCCTTACAGCTAGCTACAGTGTCGTTAGCTTGCTGCAGCACAGTAACGTTACGAATGACTATTTTTTTATCGCCATTGCCATTGTAACGTAAGCCGTTGTTTTCTTGTGAATAACTAATGTTTGTTATTGTCAGTTTAGGTGGCTCGCGAGACAGTGAAATGGCGAGCTTGACTTTACGAATAATAGCTACGGCTCGCCAAATATGTTAGCCCAAAAGGGGCAATCATTCGCTGTCGAGCTGACGTTAACGTATTTGAATTGAATGTGTGCTTGTTGTCATGGCATTTACTGCACTTTGTGGATCCTGCGTAAAACTCCGGGACCACTTTAGTCCTGCCTCTGTAGACAGGTAGCAAGGTTGCTATCTTTTTTCAGTCATTCGTGGAAATAGCGACGTGGAGTATGAAGCCAGCAAGATCTGATTAAAATTAAGACACTTTATTGTGGAAACCACATTTTTATGCTGATGTTATGGCTGTAACATATCCGTCTTATACTGGTTTGTGTTTACTGTTTATTTTCAGCATATCTTCATATGCCAAGCTAAAGTTAGCTAATTAAATAAGTTGGCAATCTAACTGGGCGGGTTACACAAACGCTAAATTAGCCCTGATCTGAGATTCCATTGCCATTGTCCAAAAGTATGTTTTAATCTTACATCAGAGGAAATCGGAATGCTCCGTGAATCTATGTATGGTGTAAAGACATTTGCTTGTAAAGTCTTTTCATTCGGTAAATATGAAAGAGCTTTTAATTCCTCCGTCATAAATTATGTATGGACATGAATGTGTCCCGCGGGGGATTTGGGTAAGGGTGGAGTCATGGTTGACTAGCTTGAGGTTCAGTTTCCTGTTAAATTTGGGTAGTTTCAACGAAGATTTTTGGGGAAAAGATATTGATGTTGAGGGTATTTGTGGTTCTTGTCAGTTGTGGGTTTGGACTGAAATAATTCTGCTCTAGTTTCATAACCCCAATCACTGTGGCCTAGTTAACATGGAACAGCAAGTCTGACAATGGTGAGTTGAAATATTGACTTGCTCTGCGTCATGGCTGCAGTTTCCTGGATTGCAAATGACAAGCATTTCTGTATCTGTCTGATTCTCTAAATCCCCTGTTTTAATGTATTTATGTATTTGTCTGCAGTTAGAACTTCTACTTTATGTTTTGCCATGTTTTCTATTTTAAAGTTCAAAGTACATTTTCTCTAGTACTGCCCCTCTCTCTCTCCCTCTAGCCTGTAACATTAGCTTAGAACCTATTCAGTGTTCAAGCAGATGGGTAGACATTGCATTATCGTACATTACCTGAAAACATTATTATCAACAAATGTTTAATGTTCGAATTGCCTGGGATGCAGTTTTTCACAGGAAGGGGTGTGTGCTGCATTGCTGTATTGCTCTGTAGCCTTAGGCTGTCTGTAAGCATAGGTATTTAGGGAACTAAGACCACTACAGGAATAGATTAGTCCCTTGTCCCTTTACTTTGAGAATGTGTTGTGCACTAGGATCCCGGTGTTGCCAACTTTCTAGATTTTACCCTTAAGGTTTTTATGTGCTAATACAGGGAAGTCCCATGACGTTCTCTTCAAAGTTCAATGTTTTTATGCTAAAAATGCTTTTAAGTGTGGATGGGGAGGTGGATAGTGTTATGAAAGGGGATATGCATATACCCTGTGCAAAGCTTTTTCAATAAGAGAATAATCCAGGCCTGCTGGGTGGTGCAACCAGCTAAAGCGGAACTCCCTGGTGTAGTGACGCACCCTGTGGCTTGTAATGGATGCCTGACTGACTGGGAGTCCTGGGGTGTGAGGCACAATTGGTCATAGAGGGAGGGACTGAGTCATCAAGATTTCCCCCACCTCATGGTGTAAGAGCATCCCCTGTGGTCAATCAGGCAACTGCAGTCTGCCAGTGCCAATTGTGCACGATGGGCAGTCCTCCAGCACAGTGACTGCACAGCTCAGCCTGCAGACTGCAGAGGCAAAAGAAGTGGCGGCCCGCAGCATGCGCTTCCATTGACACGGTGCGCTAGTCTACGCTCTCCAGAATTTACAGAGTGCGTTCCGGTAATTAGATGGGCCTACAAAGAATTTGGCATTCCAAATGACAAAGAAAGGTAAAAAAAAAAAAAAAAAGAGGATGTTCAAAAAAGAAAGAATACTGTAGTCAGCAATAATACAGTATAAAACGATATATTTTTCACACTGGTCAATGACATCATGCAAAATGTAGGTTGCATGAGAGTATTAATAGAATGTGCTGCCTTTCCCACTCATGTGAAGCATCAGTGCTCCAGAGACCCACTGCGGCAAATTGTAATTATTTTTAGACAACTATCAAATATAATGACAAACAACCGCGTATGAGTCAGACCGAGGAGCTCCTGTGCACTCCGATCACTTGGACACGGCTATATTTCATATATATTTCATGCATAGCACGCATGCATGCAGAGTTATTGAAAAGTTGAGCAGCACCTTATCATCGAACAGAAATTTGTCCAGATGCTCATTGTTGTCCATCAATCAGTGTTTAACTGGTGTTGTAAAGTAGGCCCATAATCTCACTTGTCCCGGAATAGTAATGATTCTTATCCTCTGCAGTTTGTATACAGGAGATAGCTGGATGGCAGAGAAAAATAGGTTTGCTTTTGAATGCAAGGCTGAAGTGATTATTCTCCAGGAATCCTGTAATGTAGCCCAACTTTTTAATATAACCTAATTCATCTTTATTAATTCAGTTTATTTTTCATTATGCAGTGGGTAGGCTACCTAAAATTTGAAAAGTAAATATTTGGGAAAGGGTATTCTTTTGGTATTGCTAGAGTAGCCTATAATGTAATGTTTTATGGGTTACTTTATTTACCATCTTATGCTTTTACACCCCAAATATTTAGCCCGACACAACATGTATGCTATAATATTAGAGTCAACTTAATGCAATTATTTATGTAAAACTTGTAGCAGGAGTAGTAGTAGTAGTAGTAGTACAGTAGTGTTTATTTACTTACCTTATTCAGCAAACTTATAAAGTGGTTTACAGGGCTTACATGTCCATGCAAAAAGTGCTTCAGAAAATGACATCATTATTATTATATACCATAAATTAGTGCCAACCCAGGATTCTAACCTTCAACCTCCAGGCTACAAACCCAGTTCCTTAATTCCACGTAAATTACTGAACAGCCTTCAAGACTTTAAATAAGCAGTGTGTAGTCACAGCATGTTTAGAGACGAGCACAAATATTTATGTACTGTAACATCAACAGAACAGGGACAGAAAATTTAGTGCTGAACAGGCTTGGTGAAACAGCCGTCCATGAACTTTAAAAGCCATATCGCAAGCTCACAGTGGATGGTCAGCTCATGTTGGCTCCCAATGGAGCAACACAGGTGGATACTAGTGTGGTTGAAAGAGCTGTCCATATGGTTTAGCTTCAGGTTTAGAAGTTGTTGGTGTACTAAAACCATCTGCCTTTATTGCTCCATTGGGATTGGAGATTAGGACCTGTTTTTCTTTTGAAGGAACATGGAAGAGTTTTGTAATCTGGCAAGGGGGAGAACTCGCTCCGGCCTGTTTATTTCCCCACAAAAATGTGCTCAAGCAGCAACAAATGCTGCAACAAGTGCCAGTTCCAAATGGATTAATCCTATTAGAAAAGAGGACCGATTAGGATTCTGATCTTGTCCAGAAAGACCTGGCTGATTCCCTGCAGACAACTGGTGATTTGCGGTCATAATTTGATATCCAAACCAAACGGTAGAATATTGCTTTAAGCACAGTCTGGAATTCCATCTTAACATTCCGAGGCATGTCTGTGTATTAATCCCGTTTCCATCGGCTTTGCTCGGTGATCTCTGGATGGGGTCTTATCAGCGTACTCAGAAAAGTATCATCCTGGATCTGGGTCTCTGTCCTGCTGAAAACCTGGTGGACAGCATGCTTTCATATTCCTCCTGTCATTCATTAAATTACAACCTGCTTCGTGTTAACTTTGAAAAACAAATGGTTAATGCAGTTGTCTTATTCATAAATATATAAAGAAACCTAGTTGAACAACGTGTGGTGTGAGATTTCTACTACAACTGGAGAAACAATTTAGAAGCATTTCATTTTTATGCTTTGTATATTGCATAACCAGCTCATATTTGAATAAAGAATATGAGTGTATTGTCCCACGTTCACAAACAGTTTTAGTCTCAAAAGTTGAATATAAATCTGCTTAGCTATTACCTGTACCTGTCATTATTAGCCATCCAGCTGAAGTACAGCCTTTTAAGCAAAAGCACAGTTTGTGGTCACCCCATGTTTGGTAACCATTTCATTCTCACTGTTCTTTTTTAAGCTTTAAAAAAAACAACAACATTCTTCTACTTTCTCTTTCTGCTGTTTTTCTCCCCATTTTTAGTGTCCAACTATACCCACATTTTTCACGTCAATTATCCCACTCCCTCATATATATCTTACAAGTTTGCTGCCATAGTCCTGATACTGGTAGTGACATGCAGCTGGGCCCCGCCTCCTTCGAGCCAGAACCCGCCAAGCCGTCACCGTAACTCTGGTATGCACACACAAGTCCACTCCTATACGCAGCGAACACACATTGGCTTCCCTCCCCCAACCCTGGGGCGGACAGCCAATTGCTGCCCCCTAGTGGCACTCCCAGCCAGAGCCAAAACCGACACGGCCGGTGGAATCGAACCAGTGTCAAACGTTGTAACCGCTAGACCACCCGGGAGGCCTTTTTTAAGCTTTCAATCTGTCATAGTCAACCAAATTGAAAAGTAATCAAGATTTTTTAAAGCCTCCCTGGCCCCAGCCTTCTTTTTGGCTCATAACTGCAAGAATTTTCTAGAAAATACAATGTCTTGGGCCCCTTGCTCACGAATGATAGGCTGCCAGACGAGGAGAGGCTATACGTTTTTATTGCAGGTTCAGGCCCACCATTTACTCTGTTGATTGTGGGATAGCGAGTGTTTACCACATCGTTTACCATTGTTCCAATCCATATTTAAGCCTAATCATTGTGAAGATGTACAGTAGTAACCTGAAATCGTGTCCATTCTCGTGTACAAAGAATGTTGGGAGATATCAGAGGTCGATGACTCACTTTAGAAATATTCGAACAGCTTGGGGTTAATGGACCTCCACCCATTTTATTGGATTAACCTGCTGCCAGCGAACAACGTGGTTCGATGTTTTAAGGTTATTGAATGGAAATTTTGCATTGCAATATGCCGTCTTGGACTGCAGCGCCGCTGTCAGTCAAATGACTTCCCAAATAAAATTTAATTTATGTGATGCTCTTAGGCAGTAAAACCTGCGACGCAGACATTTTGTTGGCTTGCACACTTCTTTAAGTCAGTCAATAGATTGTGAAAAATGAAAGAAACCGCTTCAGACAGTAGCTGTGTTCCCCTTAAAGGTATTACAATCCAGTCTGTGCGACAGGACAAGGTGACAAGCTTGGGAACCTGGAACCACCTCTAATCCTGAAAGCATCAATGTTCCAAATTCTCCTCGGAGAGAAGCGAGAGTAGACAAACAATGCATGCACCTTTGCGTGCCTTCATGTGCAGTGTTCGTGTAATGGGAACCTGGCCATTGATGGCCTGTACATTCCAACACTGCATTCACGCATGAAAGGGAACACCTTTGTTGGCTTTGACAACTATCGATAGCAAGCTGTACAGTAGCTAACTCATGCTGTCTGGCTTGCTTGCTGGCGATCCGATGGAGTGAGTAGTTATTAAACGAGACTTGACAACCTGTCTACATAGCCAAGCTGAACAGGTGACGTAGTTATGAAATGTCCAGGCAAGCACGAAGTGAAAACAATGAGATATTTATTTGAGGACACCTTGAAGAGTTAAATATTTAATATTTCATCATGTAAAAATGGGATTATTAACATGAATGGGGAAAAAGAACAAAGCAAGTGTCATGCAATGTGTCTACCCAATGGCTACAATTAGTGCCCTCAGGTATACACTGGGAGAATCTCTAGTTGTGTGCATCAGACCCTCGCTACTCATTTGGAGATGCATGAATACAATTGGGTCTCCATTTACACTGATGATTGTTTCCCCTTGCACTATTTCAGTAAGGCAAGGTCAATCGATGGTGGTATGGCATGGTATGAATTCACTTTCAGTTGGCAGGATGTGTGGATGTGTCTAGAATCCGCTGGTCTCCTCCCGCTCCCCAGCCATCACGCTGCACTCAGTGCTGGGTCAGGTTCATAGTGTGTCCACTGGCCATTACACCGCTATTTCTGGACATGGATATAGATTTATTGTGAGCTCCAAAAGGAAATGAAAGTGAAAAGTGCTCAAAAAGAGATGCATCAAGTGAAAAAAGAAGCAGAAAAAGAGGGTTGGCTTTTGAACAGAAAGTGAGGATCCTTGCTAGCCTTGCTAAGAGTGAACACTTCAATAGAATTGGTGTTTCCATCATATCTGATTCATCCTCGTCATCAAACAGAAAACATAATTTGTTTAAAGTGATGTCACCTGATGAGCTTTTAACTTCAATCCCTATTTCCCATAGACCGTTGATGTCTTTCAACAATGTAACCATTTTGTTCATGGAAGCCTGGCTGTACTACACCAAGAGATAAATACACAACACTTCCTTGTTAACAGGCCTTTCATAACTGTGCTAATTCAAACCAGACATGAAGTACAGATCGCTGTCACCCAAATGTCAGCCTGACAAATATCAAATACAGCTCAAAGTATTGGCTTGGTAAAACAGGAATGAAACAAAGTTAGTCTTGAAAAAAAATATATAATTAATATTAAGCATATTAGGAAATCCTTAGGCTGTGACAATGCAGAAAAATACTTAATATCAGACGCCTATTTTGTGAAATGGGGTAATTGGTCGGAAACTGCCTGTGTGGCAGATGCACCTTACATAACTACGAGTTTACATAAGTAGAAAAACTTGTTTTGGTGGTGCTCGGGCCATGGTGTAGCTGGACTGGGTGTCATGGAAACAAGGTATGCCACTAGATCTGACAGTGCCGATTCTGATCGCTTGTGCTTCTCTCTTTCTTTCAGAATATAAAACAAATGGCTGACTCCAGCAGCAGAAAACCAGTCGTGGTGACTTCCTCCCTCTCCCTCAAGGTTACCACCCCCTCCTTCTACAACCAGCCAAAAAAGTTTGCCTCGGTCGCACCGCCTCGCCCAAAAAGCCAGACCCCCCAGCCGGTGCTGTCAGCTGTCGGCACAGCTGTCATCGGTCGGGTTGGAGAGCTGCCCCTGCCTCCTCCGGCTGTCTGTGAGGGTGAGCCGCTGTTCTGTTTTACTGCGTTTACAGAATGATTTTTGAAAAATATCATCTATTTTCTACTCTGTTCTTGCCATTGATCAGATTTTTACATTACAGGTATTTAGCAGAAGCTGTTATCCAGAGCAATGTACACAGTTAACTATTATTTACATACAATCCATTTATACAGCTGGATATTAACTGAATCACTTCAGGTGAAGAACCTTGCCCAAGGGTGCAACAGCAGTGCCATACCTGGGGATTGAAATTGCAACCTTAGCGTTACAAGCCCAGTTCCCTAAACATTATACTACACTACTGCCTTATTTAGTTGTGCCATTGTCATAAGTCAGGTGGGTTTCTCTCTTCATTGACTGCTAAATACTTCAAGGAGTCAATTGTTCAACGAAACTTGAGCGTCAGAGTTTAATGTGCAATGCATTTGATGGGGGAAGACATTATTGTATGGATGCTGATGACCTTGGCTCCTCCACCTTTCTCTCAGATTTCCCACCCCCTCCTCCCCCATTGGATGATGCTGAGCTACCAGCCCCACCCCCAGAATTGCAGGCCACACCCCCAGCTTCCGACGTTCCCCGCCTTCCTTTCCTGCCCCTTCCCCTCCAGCAGAGGAGGATTTGCCTCTCCCGTCACCACCTGAAGAGGAGGCCCCCCTTCCCTTCTCCCCTGCCACACTCCCTCCCCCACCACCACCACCTCCTCCCCCTCCCCCTCCCCCTCCCCCTGCAGTCAGTAACAGCAATAACGCACAGGTAAGTTAGGACTTCCGGCAGGGTCTTTCTCCATAAGCAGATGTGCATGTATCGGTTACCCTCTGAGTACAGCTTATTATTAGTATGTACATAGCCACACATCATGTGTTTTGGGGTCTCTGTACATACACACTGTAAGTGCAGTTATGTTATTTTGTCATTTGAGTATGGTTATCGCCACATAAAATCGGATTTTTGTGTGATATTCCATGCACCTGTGAAATGCTTGGTGTATGTCCTGCCATGCCCTCCCTGGTGAGCTCAAACTGTCACCTGCTATCTGTCCATTGCACACTGTTAACTATCTTTCTACTGCCCTTTGTGTGGGGAGATTTGGAGATCTGTCTGTTTTGGAGGTTGCGGATAGTTTATTTATCTGTCAGGGCCTCTGTGGCCTGCCCGTTGATTGTGAATCGATGCACGTAATGATTTGCCCATGAGCACAAACCCACAGGTGCCTGTTAAAAGTGCAGTTTGGGGAGGTGCTCAAATGCTGCTCTCGTGGGCAAACCGTGCTTACGAAGTCAGAATCAGTCGCTCCTGTTCAGTTCAGGATTCAGTTCCTCATAGCAACGACTTGTCTGTAGTTTCCCAAAGAAGTTGCATTTCCTTATCTCTTCGTGCAGAGTGCTGTACAAGCTTGTCAGAGTGACGCTGAGGGACCATTTTAAAAGACTTGCAACACTGTAGAGTTACGGGGGTGGATTTGAGAGATAGGAAATGGTAACTTTTTTCACAGGTAGGCAGAAGAGCATCATACCAAAAAATGTTTTAGGGGGTGGAATGGCTTGCTATTCCATTGCATTTCATGGGAAATGTTTTAGTTACATGTGGTGAGTTATGTTCTTCTCCACCATTCACTGAACCCCCTGTCTCCTCTCCTCTCCCCCAGAGGTTCCTGGAGAAGCAGACCAGCTTCGACAAGCAGCTGGACACCCTGACTGACCTGCTGTCTGAGATGGAGACCAGAGGACCCTTCAACCCCAAGGTAGAGAGAGTGAGAGAGTGAGAGAGAGAGAGAGTGAGTGAGAGTGAGAGAGTGAGAGAGTGAGAGAGTGAGAAATGGAACCATGGGAGAGAGAAAAATGAGAATGAGAATGAGAATGAGAACCATGGGCAAAAAGAAAACCGGTGAGGCAGTAATGGAATGGCATGCAACCACTAGAGTTTTCAGAAAGGAACCTGCTTAATATTTATATATTTATCAGAAGTGGGTGAGCTGGGAATGAATGTGTAAGAGAGGCAATGGGGAGATGAAGAATAAAATTGAATTTGTGCTTACGAACAGACCAGACATTGTGAAAAATGTAATTATGTTTCATAGAGTAAATATTAATAGGGAACACAGAACGGTGAGGTGTTGGAGCAGATTAGATCCGAGAGGAGGCAGGTTTGATCAGTACGAAACGGCCAAACATCCTTGCGGTGGGAATGAATAGTCGAGGATAGTACAAGTATATTGCAATAAATGCAACTCATGGACCAAAATCAGGATCGCTTTGAACAAATGAATGAGAATATCACTATGAAACAGTGGTAGAAGTAGGAGGAAAGGTGACCAAGGAGGTTTGGAGAATTTTTCACATTCAACACTATTGTTAATTATGTTTATTCAGCGACATTTGGACACCGTTGCACTTTAAAGCTTACAGAAAATTAACAGTACAGTAGTTTGCTAAATTATCTTTGTTTACAAAATGTGATATTGTCATCCACACCACACCACCAAGCTAGAAATGCTTATGCTCGGCCCGGCAAAAAATGATGAATATGACTGTTAAGTTTGACCACTCATCTGTGATTTAGGATTTATAATGCATCACAAATAATTACATCAATGTATGCCTCTCTACCTGAGTCTTTGAGAAGTCATGCTGAACATTTCCCTGTATTTATTCATTCATTCGTCGAAGTGTTTTGTTTTTTATTTGCGTAGAATAAACGTTCGTACTGCTTTTCAGAGTGTTGCTTACGGGTCTGTAACATCCCTGTGAGTTGCCCTGGCAATATGCCTGCAGGGAATTTGCACCCTGCTGTTTCACCATGCCACAACAAGCACCGATGGAACAATCTTTATTTCTAATTTCACAATTGTAACTCCAGTTATTGGCACTAAAGTCGTTTTTGTCTGTCCGATGGAATTTTGCTAAATTCTTGTTTACTGGGGATTTACAAAAAAATGATAAAATATAATCCTGGTAAACTTGTATATATCGAGAACAATGTATGCAATGCAGAAGACATATTTGAAATATACATTAGTAAAATATGAAATGAGTATAATCTGTATTGTCATAACATGTTATGCCTTATTTGTTTTTGCAGTTGCCTAGTCAAGTCCCACTTGTGCCTACGCCCAAGCCAGTCACCCCACCACCCACCGCCCCCAAACCCCCCCTCTCCTTCCTGCCCCCACCCGAGCTGGGGGACCGCCCACCTCCTGCCCCCTGGGCAGAAGAACTCAGGGCCAGGCAGACAAACAGGCAGGCCAATCAAACGCCAGCGTCCGCCTCCGCTCCACCACAGCCAGCCCCCAAGGGTCCCGCTGTGGCCCAAAAGTCTTCCTTCCCTGTCAGTCAAGGCACTGCAAGCAGCTCCAGTGCACACTTTGGCCCCAAAGCCGTTGCTTCGGCTCCCGCGGTCCACCAGAAGGTGGCGAACAATGCGGCCCCTCCGTTTGCTGCGAAGCCTGCCCCCTCTAGCTCGTTCCCCCCTCCCCCGCCTCCTGTTAACCAGGCCCCCCCCACCAACATCTCCATTTCTCCAGCCTTCAATCACTCCAAGCCCACTCCCACTGTCAGCCAGGAGCGGGTGAGCCCCCCTGCCCTCTCTCCACGACCCAAGGCGATGACTTCACCCCCCTCGCCTCAAGGCAAGCCAATGGGAGCGCCGGCCCCCAAGGTGTGTATGTCACTCTCAACACCGGAGGTTGACAGGCTGACAGTACGTACACTGTTGTTCTATAGACTGATATCCCTTCTCCCCACCCACCCTCCTGTAATCTTCTCTCTTCCCTCTGTTAATCTCCCCCCTCTCTGCCCAGCCCTCGGCCCCCAGTCCCGGAGGAGGAGTGCCACTCTCCATGCGGGAGGTGGAGGAGCTGGAGAGGATGACACAGGATTTCATCAAGGACATGGACACTCATGCCCCTGTCATCACCTCCCCACCTACAGGTGTGCTTAACACACACACAGACACACAGACACACACACACACACACAGACTCAGTTACACATGCACAGACACACACACACACACACACACACACACAGACTCAGTTACACATGCACAGACACACACACACACACACACACACACAGACTCAGTCATACACACACACACACACACACACACACACACACACACACTGCAGTGTTAATGTGTAACCTGTTCACTCCAATTGGGGGTATTCCCGTCAATCCTGTTTCTCCTTTATCTACGTTAATATTTCACCATGAACAATTAGCACATTCCTTTGTCTGTCTGTTCCATGGCTCTCTTCATATTTTGTAGTGCCAAATCTTGTACATCAGTGTAATGTATTGCACATCAGATTGTGTTTGTTGGTGTATACATTCTCTCATACCTATCTTACATCTCTGAGAATAAATCAGTTAATCCTCTGAGCGTGTGTTAAGTATGTGTGTATACCCATACCCATACCCATACCCATACCCATACGCATATGTATATGTTTATAACACGGCTTGGTTAAATACTAGAATGCACGGTTGTGAAGTCGTTCCAGCAATAGTGGCCTTATCACGGTTACAAATCAATACAAAAGTCGTCTTCAACATTATATTTCAATTGAACAATCAAAACTGAAAATGACGGCAAACACAACGAGTTAACAACAACGGCATAGTTCTGCAAGAATTCAGCTTGTTTCGTTATTTAGTTCTCTCGCAAGTGGCCGTAGTTTAAGTGAAAAAAACCACTCCAGGTTGTATGAATATAAACCACTTCAGGGTGGTAAACTCCTCAGCTGTACCTCGGGACCGCATCATGCCACTCCGTCGTGGTTTATTTTCATACAGCTGCACAGTGCGTCGTTGTTCATTTCTTACATGAACCTCATGAGAATCTCTCTGTAGTAGTGGTATATATACATCATAATATACCATTCTCTCTCTTCTTTCTCTCTCTGTTAGAGGTGTGTGGGAAGTGTGGCGAGTCTCTGTCTCGGTCGCAGCCCGCAGTGAGAGCCATGGACAAGCTCTTCCACGCGGACTGCTTCTCCTGCATGAACTGCCAACGCACCCTGCAGGGCATGCAGTTCTATGACCGAGACGGGCAGCCGCAGTGCGAGGACTGCTATGTTGTGAGTGGCACATGCATACATGCATACATACATGCACACGCACGCACACATGAGCGTGAGCAGGCACACGATACTAACACACATGTAAAGTACATACACATTCCTGTTATCTGCAATTTGCCTATCCTTCCATTACTCCACTTCAGATTGCATTTGTTTGAGAGACTTACATTCACAAAGGGAAGGGAAACGTAGCTCACACATTACGTGTGTTTTTTATTTCGGGAATGTGAAACTGTATTGCACGCCTTTAATACCAGGCAGTGGGAGAGCGTGCCGTTTGGTCCGTGTAATGCTCCCTGGTCATTTGGACCGTCATTACACATACGTTGCAATCTATTGTCAAATGGCTGAAGTCTGGATCGGTATTTTGCTACAAAGTGGCTTTTGACTTTGATACTACCTGTTGAACCGAATTAACTTATTGCTGCTAAACCTCATCCTAAGGGCTAGAACTGAGGTTCCCCTAGTCATTTCACCTGATGTGGTTAATCGGCCTCATGGGAAATTAAGGTCGTGCTCAGCCCTCTCTCTCCCGTGCGCGACAGAGCTCCCTGGCCATATGCGCACGCTGCGGCGAGCGGGTGAGCGACCGCGTGCTGAAGGCCGTCGGGCAGAGCTTCCACGCGCACTGCTTCCGCTGCTGCACCTGCAGCTGCAGCCTGGAGGGGGCGCCTTTCATCACCGACGACAACAACAACCCCTACTGCGTGGCTGACTACCACCGGTGAGCGACAGCCCGTGACTCACAGCGCACCACTCAGCCGCGCTCCGTCTCCTACAAACTCCCGCGCTACAGTTCTGCTCTGTCTTTGCCGCCACCATTGTGACGTTATCCAAAACGGTAACAAGGTGACACATCTGTGATCTTTCCGTTTTTATTGTTGGTGACATTGAGTCATAAACGAATCTAACTAACCATATGTACCGCACTGTCTGTGTCTGTGTCTGTGTCTGTGTCTGTGTCTGTGTCTGTGTCTGTGTCTGTGTCTGTCTGTGTCTGTGTCTGTGTGTACATTATAGCTGTAGTTGAAGACAAAGAAACCTTGTGTTTCCACTTTGTGTTCAATAAAGTTGTTCCAAGTGTACAATATCTGGCAATTTACAGTCGTTAACTGACAAAATTGGTGTCGTATTAATGGACCTTATTAGGCTCTCCCTGTAAATTGACTTTGGCTGTTCTCTCTCCTGCAGTCGCTTCTCCCCGCTGTGTGTGAGCTGTAATGAGCCCATTATCCCTGACCCCGGCAGCGAAGAGACAGTCAGAGTGGTGGCCCTGGAGAAGAACTTTCACCTTAAGTGCTACCGGTGTGAGGTAATGAAACACGTAGCCTTAATCAGACAGTGTAGCAAATTACATAAGACAGACAGAATAAAGGAGCAGGCTTCAAAGCCAACCAGAGCCTCAAAGTGTGGCACAGTTTAATTTAAGAATCCCTCTAGGACCCCTTGCTTTATTACAAACTGCTTAAACTCATCAGCAAACTCCACGCCTTCAATATTACTGATTTGTGTTCTTTCAGAATAAGTTAGAGAATTTACACTCGCTATCTCTGAACATGGAAAGCTACCTTTGGCTTTATTGTGCCCAAGATGTATTTGTTTTCAAACTTGTCACCTTAGCCTCTCCCTTTCCCAGTGGGTAGGATCAGATATGAGGTTTTGACCAGTTAAGTATGGAGTCCCATAGAGCTCTGTTCTGGGTGGGTCCCCTACTCCTCTGTGTGTATGTACCCCTATTAGGACAACTCATTCATCATGTTTGGTTACTGTTTCTTTGCGGGTGATACTAAAGGTTACCTGCATAGCGAACCTGATACTTCAGATACACTTGCTGTTCTACCACTGGGTGTTCTCAGTGACATGAAATCTTGAAATGTACAGGTAACTGCCAAAGTCAAAACTAATAATAATAATAATAATAATACATTTTATTTATAAAGCACTTTTCAAACAAGTATCTCAAAGTGCTGAACACAATAGTACACATTAAAAAGACTCAAAGACCCAAGAAATGACATACCATAATAATACATGACTGAAAACAGAAGTTTTAAAAGAAGTCAAGGGGAAAATAGTTTTTAGGTGAAGGCAATGCGGTACAGGTGGGTTTTGGGTCCAGTTTTGAATGACGAGAGTGTTTGAGGTAGATGAGGTGGTTGTGTTCCAGAGGCAGGGGGCAACAGTGCTGGAAGAACAGTCACCCACATGGGACCGTTGGGACCCAAGTGTTGCCTTTATGGCACCCATTGAGGCAACACTTAAGTAAAAGAGGGATCCTTTGAACGGGTGAGGTACCGCGAGTGTCTGTCGGGGGATGCCACGGCCAGTACAAGCTGATGGGCCTGGCCCTTCCCCTTTCCAGCTGGGTCTCTCCTAGCCCGGGCCAGGGCCCTTTGAGTTCCCTCCCACCTCCGGGTTACCTGTCCATTATGTCAGTGTTGTTAGGACGTGTGTGTTTACTGAGGTTAATATTGAGCACGCAGTTTTGACTCCATCGCGCTGAGATATTTACAGAGTTTCCCCTTTCACCAACTGCAGGACTGTGCGCGCCCTCTTTCCATAGAGGCAGACACCGATGGTTGCTACCCATTGGATGGTAGGATTCTCTGCATGAAGTGCCACACCCACCGTGCCAAGCAGGCTGCGCAGTGATTGGTGGAGACCTCAGCAAAACCCAAACCAAAACGAAAGGCACAGACTTCATTGATGTTTGATTCTGTGTTTGTAGGCCTTTGTGAGTCGGCGGTCCCTTGTAATTTCTCTCATTCTGAGTGTCTCTCTGTCCTCCCTTGCTGTGTCTTTCTCTGTGCATCTCTGGCAGTACAGAGGTAATGTACTGTACTGTATGAATCCCTGTGCCCCTTGTTTCCCCTCTCTGTACTGTATGTGATTATGATTCCTAACGTGCATTAAAGCTTCCAGCATGACTTCAGCTAAAGCTTTGGCATGAAGGTGACTTCTCAAGACCCAGTGCCGCCTGGGATTCACGTCAGCGTTTTGATCACAAAGAAACGTAACATCAACAAAAGTATGGCACAACGAGTAACAAAGCGATAGTTCCTTGCACTCTTCATGCGGTTAGTCAGCTGGGCTTGTTGTAGTGATGCACTTTGTTGTTGTTGTTGTTGTTGTTGTTGGGTTGTTGTTGTTGTTGTTGTTGTTTTTGTTCCTTTAAATGTATTAATAAGAATATGGCCATGTTGTAATTGACATCCTCTTTTCTGATTGGTCAAGGCATTCCCTATTGTCCTCTTTGGGCCAATCATAGACTAATGTGATGTGTGTGAAGAGAAAAGCAATGTGACCAATTGTAACGGAGTGTTTTACAAGCTACTTTTCCCAGCAGGCACTGTGACTGTAGAGCAGTGGTTTGGGGTTGCATCTCAGTGCTGCATGGGAATTGTAGATATTCTAGGGCTACATTTTTCAGAATGCAAAAAACAAAAAAAAATGTTCTGGCTTGTTGTTGGTTTTGATGAGTTATGCAACATGTATGAATCACTGCAATTTTTTCTTTTCACTGAATAGCTATGACAACGGTTGAATCATTTGATTTAATGTGTAAGAAAAAGCACAGCTAAAATTACACATAATGTACATTAACAAGTATTTAAAAATGGTAAGACATCTGATGCTGCCATTACAACTGCAATCACTGTAAAACCTTTAAAAACATTATTATCAGTATAAAATTCCTTTCCAGTTACTTCCTGATACTTGGCTTTATGAACAAATATGTACAATGTAGATGTACCTTCAAACAAGAACAATGATAATACACTTAATTGTTCATGTGCCACTTACTGAATGAAATGTAATTGCTTTTGTAAAGTTCATATTACTTCCAGCCGAATTACTGTCAAGGCATAATGTGGAATGTGTCGATTTAAATGACACGAATTGTGATCTGATGTACACCTGCATTTAGAGTTGCGTATAACGTAGGATATTAATTGCGGATCTTGGAATTCTATGGCACAATGAATATTTATTAGGATTGATGTATTACATACACATTAAGGTTACAGTTACATCACAGATATTAATAGGAGAAAATAGGCTAGGCATACTGTAATAACAAATATGAGTGCATTTATTACCACAACTGCACAAATAATAGTATTGGTTATAGATATGGAATAATGTTAAATCGGCACAAACAGGCTCAAATGGTTTACAGTAACAATTTTCATTTAAGTGTTTAACACTTACTTCACTACCACTTAGGTTGTGTACATTGGCTACTTTGGCTGAATAATTTCATAAAAGTGCAGTTTGTAATATTGGTTTTCTTGATATTGTATCACATCATTCTAATGAATCCACTAGCCACTTCTTTACACCATTTATTTGCATTTGTTTTTCGTTTTGGGTTGAATTATATTTTCATTTATTTTGATTATAACCACATTTTATTGAGTGGACATTTTTCAACTTTTAGACTTTTTAAAAAATATAATTTTGTTTTGTCTTTATTCTTATTATTCCTAGTTTATCCCACGTTTATTCCCACGAAGACACATTCCTTTAATTCTCTTGTAACTTTGTTTTGCAGCACGCAAACAGTGAAAATGAAAATGACCACAATTGTGAAAACATTTAACTGTCAAATATTACATGGTATTTATGTTGCTGTTACCATATGTCTCACGGTGAAAGTGTATTAAATCCACAAATTATTCTAATTACGTTTTGTGATAATACCATTATCATACCAGTATTATCAGTTTTGGCAATAGATGACGATGATTGTAAAATGACATCGCTGTTGTCATAAAATTAAATTGGAATTGCTTTTTTTTATTTTTTATTATTCCATATTTTTATGCATATACATTTTTTATATATTTGTGTGAATGTGTACATGTTTACTGTTTCCAACATGCCAATATAATTTTTCAATTTTTAATTTTTCACTTGTATTTACTGTACTCAAAAAAAATAAAACTGAAAACTGTTCATTCAAAGACAAAATTCGTTTTTTATTGTCAGTTATATATATATATATATGTATGTATATTTCCTGGGTAGGTTTCTGTGCATTCTGTGCATTCTCTCTTGTGCCATTCCCATCTTGCACGACACAGAGTTCTGTATTTCTTCATATTTCTCTTTCCCCATGTCAGAGCGACATGCGCTTTCTCCCTCACTCTTAGTGACGTTAATTGTTAAGTAATGGCTTCGGGCGCACGTACCCCTCGCTCTCTCTATCAGTTCCTACCGACCATGTGTTCTGCTGATAGAGGACGGTTGAGAGCGTGGGCGTGCGCACGTGATGCCACTGAACGTTCACTGCCAGTCCTCGGAGTCTCTACGGTGTCCCTGGATTTGCATTCTGGCGAATTGAACTGCACTTCAGCACAGCCGACCGAGCCCTAACGATATGTACATTATTCTATACTATTTACTCAAGGCACGATACGCGTCCCATGTCCAGTGATTGTGCGTATTTCTACCACAAAAGTGGCATGTTTTGAGCACAGCCCTTATGTCGTAAAGCTAATGCTAACATTACAACGCCTTCGCTGTCCCTCCTGCGTAGTTGTAGCACAGAGGGTGTTGATGAAGTGGGGGGCAGGAAAGGGTCTCGCGGGTGGCCCGGGGCACCATGTTTATCGGAGGGCAAGAGAGGGGAGAGAAACGAGTGATGAGGGGAGATAGGAGGCAGAGGTGACAGCTGATAGAGGGAGAGGGCCTATTTGTGACGGAGAGGGACATGAGGTAACCCAAACATACTGAAACCAGCTCTCGGAGACGGAGCAAAAGCCACACGCAGAGAAAAACTAAGAATGGTTGACAACCCACCAGCACCAACAGCTCAGGTAGGCTTATTTGTCACATATGTATAATAGAAATAGTGCAGTTGCAATGTTACTGTAATGCCACAGCTACCGGTAAAGGTGAATAATGCTGCTTAGTACATTGTTGACACTTACATTTGTACCCGTTGCACTTTATTTCAATACATGAGACAAACCTTATGGTGTAGGGCGTACTGTTATTACAGTGTTTAATTATGCATTAGGTGTGATTAGGGGCTCTTTTGACTGATTTTGTAATATGATGAATGGATCTGGACTGTCCTATTTAGTTTTCCTGTTATTTGTGTTTATTTCAATAC
The DNA here is from genome assembly GCA_029706075.1 of Aldrovandia affinis. Taxonomy (NCBI): domain Eukaryota; kingdom Metazoa; phylum Chordata; class Actinopteri; order Notacanthiformes; family Halosauridae; genus Aldrovandia; species Aldrovandia affinis. The sequence goes on from JAINUG010000142.1 coordinate 1,445,343, forward strand.
CTTTAATATCTCTCACCCACCATATCCCCACCCCATAGGCCCAGTCTGACCAGCTGAAGCTTTGTCACTGGGGACAACAGCGGCGAATCCTGCTGGGGCTCGTCTGCTCCTCCTTCGTCTCCCTGCTCCTGGGGCTGGCAGTGTATTACCACACCCCCAAAAAAACAACCAGCCCTCCAGGAACACCACAGCAAGGTATCTCTTTAGGAGTTGCGAGGGACACTTTCCAATGAATCTATGTGTTATCAGAAGAGTGGGCTTCTTATTATTTATTTAAGATAATTATAGCGCTTACAGTATAAACTTCATGCAATTTCTCTCATTCCTGCTCTCAGCCCCACTCCCCTGCCTTTCCCCGGCCTGCATGAAGGCCGCAGCGCGACTGTCCGTCGCCGCAGATCCCTTCACCCAGCCGTGTGACTATTTCCTGGGCAGCTGTGGGGCAGGGGGGCAGGCGGTGGCCACCAGAGGGAGACAGAGAGGCAAGGAGCTCAACATGGGAAAGAGGGGACGAGAGGAATGGTTGGCTGGGAAGAAAAGGCAAGGGAGAGAAGTACATTTGGTGACAGATATACAAACAAACACAGATGCTCTTCCTGATAGGCTGTCAGACAGACAGACAGCATTGCTACAAGCAATAAGAGAGATATTGGGTACGTTTTTTGTTCATTTTTAAGAAATATTTCTGTTCTCTACATGCAGCATCTTTGTCTACAGTACCTTTTTATACTACTTATATGCTGTACTGAGTACGCACTTTTTTAGCACTGTGTGACCTTTGACCTTCCTCATGTCAGAATCCCCTGACAGGCCGGGCTCAGTGAATTCAGCAGAACAGAAAGTGCGCAGATTCTACCGCTCTTGTATGGACACAAGAACAATAGAACAACTCGGGTCACAGCCGGTTCTGAAGCTCATTGACAAGGTGACTTTTGCCATGACAGTAATGACTTTTTTTTCATGTTTTGTGTATTCATTTTGAGAAGGGGTCTTCCCAAGTTCACTGGACACCTCTTTTGGTGTTTGTCTCAGTACTTATATTAACATTGGTTATTTAGTACATATTCTTGTGCTACTTATTATGTGTTATATTGTATATATATTTTGTTTTAGAAAATTTAGTTCTGCTTGGTAAATCCTGATGGATGTGTTCTCAGATGAGACCTTCTCTCTCTCTCTGTAGCTGGGGGGCTGGGCAGTGTCTGGAAAATGGAATCACAGCGACTTTAACTTCACTCTCTCTCTCCTGATGAAAGAGTACTCCACTTTCCCATTCTTCAGTGTCTATGTGGGCAAGGACCGCAATGATAGTGACTCAAGCAGCCACAGGAAATACATACAGGTCAGCCAAGAATGATATACACAGTAGATTATTTGTGGGTGGCAATGTAGTATAGGATCTTAGCTTGCAACTCAGAGATTGCAGGTTTGATTCCCGAGTGGGGCGAGTACTTAATCTGAATTGCTTCAGTAAGTATCCATGTATAAATGAATTGTATGCAAATAAATTGTGTAAGTCGCTCTGGATTAGTGTGTCTGCTAAATGCCTAAAATGTCAGTGTGTCTGATTGGAATAGGCTGTATCGCACTTTGGGTTGTGCTGGTTCTGCTGGGTTACTCTTTTATGTAACAGGAGACCATGTTAGCACAAAACATCACTACCTATGAATGGAATAAATGTTGTATGAATGCCTGTCCCTTTTCCACAGATAGACCAACCAGAGTTTCAGATTCCTGTGGAATGGGACAGCAACGAAAATAAATCTAAACTGAAACTTCAGGTATGATTGTTCTTTTGATTGTGATGGTTATTATTACAATATGGTGACCATGATTAAAATGATTGCTGACAAATTAATTGTATTTATTGGTTGTAAGAACTACTCTTTTGGGGACAGAGTCGTCTCAAGCTGGAATGATTTGTCTTAGAACATCAGAGGCAGTGAAACTGTTAGTAAAACAAAGGTTTAAGACATACTTTTACATAGCATTTATTGCTTAAAATGCCCAATGCTCCTACAGTGCTTTTAACACTCTATGAATGATCATAAAAGAACATTAACATGCAGTTATTGTTGTCATGTTTATTATTGAATGCACTGTAAGCATACAATGCTTTGAGACTTACTCTTCATGAATTGCACTTTACAAAATAAAGATAATTATTAGTAGTATTCTTAGAACTTATACGATCATGCTTAAAGTCATACCAATACATGAATCGAATTCATGAACAGTTTTCTCTTCTCTCTCTTCTCTCTCTCTCTCTCTCCTCTCTCTCTCTCTCTCTCCCTCTCCCTCTCCCTCTTCCAGAATGTGCGTCAGTCCCTCTCTTTTCATCTCCAGCTGTTGGGTCTTCTGGGTGTGCCGTTCGGTAGCACTAACCTGCACACAGGCTTGTTCCTGCAGTTGTCCTCTCAGCTGGCGCTGGCTGCCTCCCCCCTAACCCACCGCCTGCAGCACAAGCTGCTGTACCAGCGCATGACCGTGAGGGAGCTGCAGGTTCGAGCATCCGGGCCCTGGATCCATCTGTCTGCTTAACTCTGTCTTTGTTTTCATTGCGTGTCTTAATCAATGCTGATATTTCTCCAAGTTTACTGTTTACTGTTCACTGTTCAACTGCTCTTTGTCTCAGTGTATTAAGTCTTAATTCCCTGTGTAAATTCAGTGCTCCTGTTTTTTGTTTAATAGTTTTCTCCCCTTATCTGGTCCATCTTCACAGGCTGCTGCCCCTGCCATTGATTGGCTGAGCTGTCTGCAGGCAACCTTTCACCCCATCCATGTCAGCCAATCTGAGCTTGTCCTCCTCCACAACCTACCTTACATCATACATATGTCCAGGACCATCAGCAAATGGCAGCACAATCAAGAAATGAGTGGCAGGTACAAGAATGAGAGGCGCAACACCAGCACAGTCATGTAACTTCTGCACATAGAGTTGAACAGCAGAATGGTCTGTACCTTGTGTCAATGCCTAATGTGTTTCAGCCTGACTGTTTTCATTGTATCCCTCTGCTGGTACTAACTGGCTTTAAATTGGACTAATCATGTACTTAGTTGTGGCATGCAACCGAGGGGCAGTCCTGAGCATTTCACAACTGAAAATAATTAACTGCATCATTGTTTTGTTTTCAATTAGCAGAGATCACATTATGGCATAGCGTGGAAGTCATTAGAGCAGAATTAATCTTGCTGCCTGATACTAAAAAAGCCCCCGGTATAAGTCATACTCAAAATGTAAAATGAATTATGCATTACAGTTGGCAGCTGCAGGCATGAGTCACTATACTATGGCAGGGGAAATCACAAGATAAACAAACGCAGTGTAATGCAAACGTCTTGAGAGATGATTGACTTAGGAATCCATTTTAAATCAAGAAATTGTATAATATGGTGATATTCTTCAAGGGAGTGAATTCCATTAGACATTTGTACTGAAATCACTGCACCTGTCATGTCTTACAGCACACTGTGACCTTTTTCAATACATGTGTTCACTGTCTACTCCTGCCCCCCTCTCCTCTATTGCTCTCTCTCTGTCCTAGTGGCCCACTCCACACCTTTATGGTCCTCAGTCTCCTACACAAGGTCATTCCTGCTTTAAACTCCAAGTTCACTGAAATACAAAGAAACCTATCCATTGGGTTCGGAGATACACAGGAAGTGAGTACCAAGAAGTACATTGCTAACACAATTGTAGTCGGAACAAAATGGCATATGTCAACAGGGGTGAATGGGAATTGCATTTTTTTGTTATTAATATCTTTACTTATGTTTGTATGTCCAAAACGGTATTTGATCTTTAACTGTCTCTTGTCCGTTCCAGGTTGTCCCTCATTGGAATAAGTGTGTTTTGGAGGCAGAGAGAGGGTTTGACACTGTGCTCATGCTCTTGATGAGAGAAAGGGTGGGAGAAAGAGAGGTGAGGGGGAGATGGGGAGGTATCACATCATTTGAGAGAAAAGTATAGACAATGTGTATGGAATAAGGACATTCTAATTCACACATCTCATTACCTTGCCTTCTTCCTGTTTCCACAGACCAAGGAGTTGATGCAAGATATATATTCTTCTCTCAAATCCAAATTATCCACCCTGAAATGGAGAGATGAGGAGTCACACTCTTTAGTTCTGAACATGGTAAAAGTGATGGCCATCATATAATTAAAAACTGTTGTAATTATCATAAAGATAATCTAATATTAACATTATTCATATAAATAATACTAATGGCAATAATATTGTTACATTCAAGTTCCTTTTGTCCATAGGTTAGGTCTCTTACTCTAAGACTGTCAACTAGCAAAGAAAATCTGAGCCAATCAAAAATAGACCAACATTATTCAGAGGTAAATATTTATATTCACTTGTGTGCAGAGTAATAGGATTTCCAGCTAGTTTTAAAAATTGCTGCTGTTGTCATCATTGGTGAATGGTTGTCTCTCTTAATCTCCCAGGTGCCAGTCAGTGAAGATGACTATTTCTCCAACTATCTACAGTCTCTCTCTCTTCAGCAGAAGAGACGGAACAAATGTTTCTTACAGACTACAGCACCTGATATGTATGTAAACAGTCTGTTTGTGTGTGTGTGTGTGTTTGTATGTGTCTGTGAGTGGGTACACGGATTTGTAAAGATTCCGTATTCATGTATACTTATTCTCATTAATACATGCACAGTTCTCAGATTCTGAAGTGCTTTATTTTCTTTCAAAATTGTACACAAATGAAAAAAAGAAAATATTAAATTGGTGCCCATCATTATTGTCCATATGTATTACAAGGAAGAAAACTGTGTGACTGTGTTTTTGTTTCACTTTAATTTTTATAAATAATTTTGTAGCAATATAATGACTCTTTTCATCCCTCCTTTTGTCTCCTTAAGCTTTTCATTCACTCCATCTCTTGCCAGTGCGGAGATAGATATCCCTGTGGGAATGTTTGTCCCTCCTTTCTTTCATCCCTCCTTCCCCAGGTATTAGTATATTGGTCATTAAGGCTTACACACTTGCCATTGGCAGCAATCGTACTTTGACAAGAACTATCAGTAACGTTGACGAAATATCTGAAATGCCTGATATTATAATGGCTACTAACACAGAATACTTTGTAATTACATTTCTATAGATATTTCCTTGTTAAACTGCTTTGTATTCACGACGGATACTTCAATTGGAGGCACAAGAGTCTAAACCAACCACGATAACTGTGTTTGACAGGGCTGTCAACTATGGGATATTGGGGACCCTGCTGGCCAAAGAAATTCTACACCTGCTTCTGCCTGACAGTAATGCAACTCCCCCCTTACTCTCTCTGTCTGTTTATGTGTTTAGGTAATAAATGTTGTCCTCTTACTTTTTCCTTTCTGTCTGATCTTGCTCCCTCGCGGTGAGTGTATGTTTCGAACCCTCTCTCTCTCCATTTGCCTTTCTGTCCATCTCCCTCTCTGGCTGTTTATCTGCCTTACCTCACCTCTCCCAGCTGCAGTATTAATATGCTGTAGTGGTCAGTCAGGATTTGTTGCTTACAAAAATGTTTTTTGAAACTGGAAACAGTGTTTTTAGTGTAACGCAGCCATATTCTGTCCGGGCTCTGTCCTAGTTCTGTTTCATAACGTTTTCTCAGCACTGAGCGTGCACCCAATAACTTCATTATCAAGCCATACTTATTCATATTTGTATATATTTCACTGTCTGTATTTGTAGTAGAATGTTGCATACCACAGTTATGAAAAGGGCCTGGATTTAATCAAAATGAATAACTTTGACTGACAAATAAAAGCAAGTGTTAGTTTTATTCCTCACAAGCACAGTTTGGCAAATTAATTTAAGTGATTGCTAAACTCGCCAAACTGGGTTTGTGAGGAAATAAAATTTGAATTTGAACACTTTTTTTAAATTTAGTCAATTTTAAGGACAAATGTTGATTAAATCCAAGCCAAGGAATCAATACACAAGGCATATACAGGTAACATTGGAGGGTAAATTAAGGGTTCTGGTGGCTCAGTGATGATGTGGGATGCATTTGCCTGGCATGGTTTCGATCCACTCAACCCCTTAGAGGACAAGGTAAATGCCAATAAATACAAAGCCATTCTGAGTGATCACCTTCATCCTATGGTGAAGCATTTCTATCCTGATGGGAGTGGTCTCTTCTAGGAAGACAATGCCCCCATCCACAGGTCACAAGTGGTTACTGAATGATTTGATGAGGATGGAAATTATGTAAACCATATACCATGGCCATAACAGTCACCAGATCTCAACCGAATTGAACATTAATGGGAGATTCTGGAGCGGCACCTGGAGACAGCGTTTTCCACCACCATCAACAAATCACCAACATTATGGAAATTATTGTGGATGAATGGAGTTGTATCCCTCCAATAGAGTTCCAGACACTTGTACGTAATCTATGCCAAGACGCATTGAAGCTGTCCTGGCAGCTCATGGTGGTCCAACGCCCTATTAAGACACTTTATGTTGGTGTTTCCCTTATGTTGGCAGTTACCTGTATATGTGAAATGTAGTTCAAGTAATCCCAGTGTTGCTGCTGTGTGAATGCATGATGCATTGCTGGTGCTCCTTCTCTGTGCAGTTCAGTCCCAGAGTGAGACTCCACAGAGAGTCAGCGAGTGTGTGTGGGCACACTACCGCCGCCTTACCGAGACCTCACACAAGGCTGACCCTCCCCCTCTAACTCCTGCACAACAGCAGGAAATATGGCTTCAGCACACTGCCCTCCATATCGCACTGCAGGTCAGAGTCTCCACCGTGTGGCCATCTTTCGCCCATATCTGAGGTCACATCATGTGATCCTTCTCCCTTTCTTTGTTTCTCTCTGGCTCTCAGGCCTATAATCAGAGATTGCTCAAGTGCCATGGTGACACCTCCCTCTCCAGCCTCTCTCACACTCACCTGTTCCTCGCCTCCTTTGCACAGGTAAGGAAAAAGGAATCATGAAAGGGGAATTGTAATTACAAATTCATTGGTGGAGACCAAAATCATGTACCAGATAGTGAATAATAAAAAATGAATAACCAAGTCACTAAATATGGTGTTGGGCCACATTTTACATTACATTTCATTTTACATTACATGCCACCACTGCCTGCTTTAACCCCAGTGTTTTGCACTTTGACATGGACCAGGCATGTCCAGGCATATTTTTATATATGACATTATACATGCTTGGTATGTTATTAGCTTAATTCATGGTGTGGTAACCTTCGTGTTGCATATACTTGTTGTCCCTCATTTAACCAGGTGTTTACACTGTTTGTTCATTACCTGTATTGCAGGATTTTAACATCTTTTATATTATGCCTAGAGCAGATTTGATTATCTTGCATTTGAAGTACAGTACTAGTTTGTACTTTCGCACCTTCACACAACTAAACCGAAAATATTTAACTGTAACATCTCTCTGAAGCAATGTTCATCATCAAGATGCTGTTATATCCGCATAGATAGAAAATACATCAGGTCTTTAAATTGTTCAAATGTACACTCTTAATTCCCATTTTAATTGTTTGTATTATCTCATTTCAGATTAACTGTGACTCATTCAATGAACCCTTGCCCTTTGAACCTTTCTTCCTGGTAACTGTCATCTGTATGAACTCTGACCTTTGCCCAAGGACGATGACTTGCTCCCACAATTCCCAGCAAGGCTTTTCACAAAAGTGCTGATGTTTAGCTGATAAACAATGTCTCCTGTAAATATGTGACAATATGACGATCATGTCTGGGAAATGTTTTTATTACATGCATGCCTGTAACAGTGGTATCTGCATGTGGTCATGATGTGTTGGTCAGTGTCTGAGTGTGACGGCTATGAGTCTGAGTGCGGTTATGAGTCTGTTAGTATCGAAGAGAATTAGTGATATGTCTAGGATCTGAGTGCAGTAATTATGAGGCTTATGAAACTGTATGGCAGTCAGATGTATTTAGGGAGAGTGTACATGCATTTAAACAGAAACCATGAGAAGACAATGGGACGGGATGATATATGGGACGAGATTGGGATATGATGATATATGCATTTGTGAGATATAAACTGGTGTATATTTGAGAAATGTGTTTTAATGTGTTGAAATCAAACAAATAAATGTGTACAAGTAGTTTATGTTGTGATGACTGAAATTATTTAAAAGACCTACCATCAGATGTCATTATCCACAACACCTCTCAATATCACAAACCAGAGCTGGAGTTTGAGATATCTACAGGTATGCTGCTGTCAAGATCTCACAGTAGTGGTTATGGGAGGTGGAATACTGGGGTTGGGGTTTCAGCAAAACTGAGATGAGGAGAACACCTGTGAAATGGAGACATCTACGCAGCATACATAGATTGATCAAGCTCTATTGGTTTCATAGGGGGGTGATTATCCAAAGATAATATTAGAACACTGTGGGTTGAACTTGAGGCAAAGGGTGGTGGATAAATTAATATATTTGTGGATTATGCATTCGCTGTCTAACACCAGAAATTGTGCAGCATGTGTTGTTACTATGTCCACATTTTTCAGGATATAAACATATGTACCTGCAACTAGGTGATAGTAGGATATTGATATTGCAGAATTCTTTGAAATAATTGCTTCGTGCAAGTATCCGTCGATTGAAAGTGTTCATGGCGTTTGTCCATATTTTTGAATGGTATATCAGCATAGACAAAATCATTTGTAGGTTTGTCATTACAATTTCCTATCTTACCATCCAATGCGGTAGGTGTCAGTAATGCGCCTTGTTGGGTTTAGTCCCCTCCAAACTAAAGTGAAAAAGGCTTCACTTCCTCATCGCCACTACTGTCGATGACGCACATTTTATCAGACTGCAAGTTTTTTACTCCAAACAAGATGGCAGCGCACTCTGGTGATAAACGTGGCTTGGAACATTTGGACGAATATGAGCCCAAACCGGCCAAACAACAGCGAAGCCTTCATGAACGGATGTCGGATAGGCGACTTGTTGTTGTTCTCGAGGGGGCGACGCTGGAAACTGTAAAGGTTGCCTTGATTCTTGCTTTAAACACATATTAGCTGACTAGCAGGCTGGTCTTCGTCGGTGCTGCCAGCTAACCTGAAATTTCTACCCCACTTTGCTAGCTGCTTATGTGTACTTGTACAAAACACCAGTATTTGACTATGATTCGTTATTTAAGTTAGCTAGGTATCTAGGTATTTTTGCTGTGGGCTCAACGGGTTGTACTTGTTTCTGTAAGAATTGCTCACATATTCAGGACTTTGTATTGAGTATATTCGTTAGCTAACGTGATATATTTTTGTTGTTGTCCTTAGGTCGGAAAGACTTTTGAGCTGCTGAATTGTGACCAACACAAGAGCATAATCTTAAAGAATGGAAGAGATCCAGGCAGCATCCGCCCCGATATCACACATCAAGTAATCTCACATGCAACAATTATAGTTAGCTACAGGTAACTGCCAAAATAAAGGGAACACCAACATAGTGTCGTAACAGGGCGTTGGGCCACTATGAGTTGCCAGAACAGCTACATGGCATCTTGGCATAGATTCTACAAGTATCTGGAACTCTATTGGAGGGATGCAAAACCATTCATCCACAAGAAATTCCATCATTTGATGTTTTGTTGTTGATGGTGGTGGAAAACGCTGTCACAGGCACTGCTGCAGAATCTCCCATGTGTTCAATTAGGTTGAAATCTGGTGACTGAGACAACCATAGCAAATTGTTTTCATGTTCATCAAACCATTCAGTGACCATTCGTGCCCTGTGGGGGCATTGCCATCCTAGAAGAGACCACTCCCATCAATGCTTCACCATAGAATGAAGGTGATCACTATGTATTTATTGGAGTTTACCTTGCCCTCTAGGGGGTTCAGTGGACCTAAACCATGCCAGGAAAATTCACCCCACATCATAACTGAGCCAGCAGGACCCTTCATTCACTTCAATGTTTCCTTTATTTTCACAGTTACCTGTACATTTCTATATGCTTGTTCGGGTCTCATGATATGTTGTCTCTCCCTCACACTATCAGTGCCTGCTGATGTTGCTGGACAGTCCACTGAACCGCGCCGGATTATTGCAAGTCTATGTTCATACTGACAGGAATGCGCTGATCGAGATCAACCCTCAGACCCGTATCCCACGAACCTTCGCCCGCTTCTGTGGGCTTATGGGTAAGCCTCTTCTCTTTCGTTGACGGCTGTCTCGAGATTTGCCTGATAATATGCGGCGGTAACCACCTTCCTTCAGTTGGACTTGAAACAGAAGTGGAATGTTTCAGCCACAACGGTGTATGCTGTCTCAGCTGTCCCCCTTTACGTCCTTCCTCCTGTCGTGTTTCTATCTTCAATACTCCTCCTCCTTTCCTCTTCCTTCAGCTGCTCATTTGACCTCTCTCTCTCTCCCCACAGTCCAGCTCCTGCACAAGCTCAGCGTTAGGGCTGCCGACGGGCCCCAGAGGCTGCTGAAACTCATTAAAAACCCAGTGTCAGATCACCTGCCCCCTGGCTGCCCCCGCATCGCCACCTCCTTCTCTGCAGGAGGGGCGGTCTGTCCTAGGACCATCGTTCCAGAGGAAGGGCCTGCGACCGTTGTGATAGGAGCATTCGCACATGGAGCAGTGAGTCCACTTGAGTTGGCCCTTTCAAATAAAAACAAACCATTTATCACACAAAGAAAAATCGATATCAGCTGTTTGTGTCCCCATCTGTCTAGCTGTGACTACATAGAGAAAGCTATATCCTATTGGTGATCATAATGATCGGATTGCGTTGACATTCTCTCACGTGAAGGCTTTCTTCACACATGATTGTAATTGCTCTCTCTTGTCCCTCAGGTAAATGTGGATTTTACAGAGAAGACAGTATCGATCAGTAACTACCCCCTCTCTGCGGCTTTGACATGTGCCAAGATGTGCTCGGCCTTTGAGGAGGTCTGGGGTGTGTTGTGACCTGAAGAGAGCTGCAGTAAATTGGGAGTGTTGTCTTAATAGGCATCAAAGGAAACTGATGTTGTTTGACATGAGATGTGAATAGGAGAGTGGTTATGAGAATATGCATGTTTTACAGAATACAAATTTGTGAATTCTCAGTCATAAGGAGTGTAATAGACAAGTGGTTTTGTGTTACTCTATAACTATATTTGTAAGGTGCAAAGGCAGTAAAAGACTCTGTCAAAGGCCTAAAATGGCTTTGTCAAAGGCGTACATAAAATGTGTAGATAAATGAAAGCTTTGATGTGTTTGTTACAGAGAAGCATTCCAGTATATGATTTTCACTTCATGCAAATGTAAGTTTAGTGTATATTTTGTTTTTTGTGGGGGAGGTACACTGCAAATATTTTTGCAGGACACAAATAAATTGTTTGCCATTTTGATACATCGATTTCTGTTTGTGGTTTCCGTACGAGAGACATTGAGAGGTAATACCTGTAGATACTATACTTGTAGATGTATAGTATAAAATGCTGATGGTTCAGTACAAATTCAGAGATGTATACCAATATCTAAACATACTATGTTTTAATCTGAGAGCACTATCAGTACAAACACTAAGTCAAAGTTAAAACCTAAAATATTTAATACATTCTTATCTATGAATAAGTTACCACAATTATATAACTAAAGCAACAAGCTGTATTTACTGGAATTTCAAGGTGTTTTTTAAGGGGAAACATCTACTTAAAAAAATTATCAGTGGGGATGTTCACACACACCTAGTACTATAAACCACAGGTGCCTGGAGAGGAGCCATGTCAAGCTGCCAGAACAGCTTCATTGAGCTAATGAGGCATAGATTCAACAACTCTTGGGAGGGATGCACCACCATTCTTTTACAAGAAATTCAATAATTTGGCATTTTCATCCACCATCAACAAAATGCCAAATTATTGAATTTATTGTGAAAAAATGGTGGTGCATCCCTCCCAAGAGTTGTAGAATCTATGCCTCATTAGCTCAATGAAGCTGTTCTGGCGCCTTGACACTTTATGTTGGTGTTTCATTCATTTTAGCCGTTACTTGTATGCCAACAGTCTGCTTTGATGGTTGAAGGAACTGAGTTTGTAGTTCAGAGGTTGCTGAATGGGGCACAGTCATTGAACAGAAATTTACTGTACAAGTCGCTCTGGCTAAGATCGTCTGCAAAATGCCTAAAATGTCAAATGTACTGAGGACGTTGCAATGATGGGGCAGGCCTACAATTGCACAGGCGAAATCAAAGATTACAAATTAGAGAATAATTAATAATGAATAACTAAATGTGGATAAAATTGATACAGATCAACTTAATCTACAGTAAGCAAAAACCCCTCTTCCCTACCTCATCTTGGCACAGCCCATAGGGGGTTGAAGATCGGCACCGGTCAATGTCCTACCTGCCTTGGGCCTCTGCTCTTAGCTGGGGTCCAGCTGCAGCTGGGTATTGTGCTGCTGTGGCCTCACTCACATCCTTGTTTAAGTGTATGCTGGTCTGTGATAAGTAGATTTTTCACTTTACCCAGTTCATATTGAATACACATAACTGATCTTACTTGTAATTGTCTGTTCAGTGTCATGGTATGGTATGTTATTAATGGTTGCCATTTTGGGATTTTAAACATTTGAAAAATGGAAAGCTATCACTGCTGTAGGCTGTAGGTAGAAAGAACCTGAAAACCTTTAGGGAATGTGTAATTGGCACAGCTGGTGCAGGTAGCCTATAGATCAGGGGAGCCCTGAGGTGAAAGCTGCCTCCCTCAGCTCTGTGGCCAATTATATCTAGCCCTGTGACACTCTCGGCCACAGTCAGCACTGGAATGGTCGGAATTGGATCTGGAAAGTAGGGCAAATCACTGCAGTAAGAACAAGTGCTTCTACCAATTATCCCACATAAGGAACCCTGTATACTGGTTCTGTATGGGGAGGCTGAGGGGAGGGGGAGAGTGCGTAGTGCAGTAAGATAGTCTTGTAGCAGCTTGCAGCTGTCCCTTTGAAAATGTTGAAATTAACCAAATGTGAAAATGTTTAGGTTCCCTTATTGTTTTAATTCAAAATAGTGTTTATTGTAACTTTCAAACAAGATACAAATATACATTAATAAAAATGTACAAGCTGCATCTGCCTCGACTCTAAGCGTGTGTGTTGTGTACGACTATTATATCAGACATATTGTTACATAACATAACATAAGGGGGAGACGAGAACAGGCCATTCAGCCCAACACTGCTCGTCCGTTCCTACCACTAATCTGCTCACATGCTTAGTTTATCCAAAGGCTAGAGTGTCTAACACTGGATCGAGCCTAGCCTTGAATACCCCTAGTGTCTCAGCCTCTACTACATGTCCAGGCAAGCTATTCCACGCATTGATCACTCTCTGTGTGAAAAAATATTTCCTAGTGTCCGTGTGAAATTTACCCTTTGTCAGTTTCCATTTATGCCCCCTCGTTCTGCTAACCGAACTCAACTTGAATAATTTCCTAAAATTCACTTTGTTAATTCCTTTAATAAATTTAAAAGCCTCAATCAAATCTCCCTAAGTCTCCTTTTACTAAGCTTGAATAGTCCAAGCATCTCTAGCCTTTCCTCATAACACTTGTCTTTTATGCCTGGAATCAGTCTGGTTGCCCGTCTTTGGACCTTTTCCAGCGCATCTATATCTTTTTTGTAATGCGGTCCCCAGAACTGCACACAATATTCCAAGTGTGGCCTAACAAGGGCATTGTATAGGGTGCGTATGATCTCCTTCGATTTGTACTCTATACTCTTGGCTATGTATCCCAGCATCCTGTTGGCTTTTTTAACTGCTACCGCACATTGACCAGTCCCTGACAAGCTTTGATCAACTAGGACTCCTAGGTCTTTTTTTTTTTTTTTTCATTCTAGTTTTCTACCTCCCATAAAATAATCCTGTCCTATGTTTTTATTCCCCACATGTAGAACTTTACATTTAGTTATATTAAATTTCATTTGCCAGGTTTCTGCCCATTTCTGGATTCTATTCAGATCGTCTTGGATTACTTTAGTAGATTCCTGACTATTTGCTAAGCCTCCCAGTTTTGTATCATCTGCAAATTTAACTAATGTACTTTCAATGTCCATATCAATGTCATTTATGTAGATGATAAAGAGCAGTGGTCCCAGCACCGATCCCTGCGGAACTCCACTTCCCACTATACCCTCCTCGGATAAGATCCCGCCTATTACTACCCTTTGTGTTCTATCCAGTAACCAGTTCCGAACCCACTCTAAAATGCCTCCTGTAATTCCTACTGCTCTCATTTTGATAATGAGTTTGTCATGTGGCACCTTATCAAATGCTTTTTGGAAATCTAAGTATATAATATCATACGCCTTTCTCTCATCCAGACACTTGGTTGCTTCCTCAAAAAATGTCAGCAGATTTGTCTGACATGACCTACCGTTGTAACAACTGTTGTAATTATTGTTGGAGCGATTTAAAAAAGATATAACTATATAGTAGCAAACCTCTGGCACTGGGCAGTAGGCTATACGACAGCGCTCTAACTTATGATGTCATAAAATAGCGACACCGTCAGCTTGTACTATAGACAGGAAACACGTAGATTTTCTTGTTCCGGGAATAAACGCGTGTGGAGTTGCATGTGCGTGTTATTCCGTCTGGTGCTTAAAGACTATTCGTATCAGACATTGAAAATAAATCGTGAACGGCCAGTAAGAAGATTTGCTGGGAGAGTAGAAATTACGGAATCGTCCGTATTTTTAATAGGTAAGTTTTGTGTGGATGGTTATATCTAGGATAGGTCGCTGCATTGGAAGAGCTAGCTATTTTTTTAATGATTGAGTCTTGCGTTTAAACTGTTGCTTGTTGCACAGCGTACTTTTCTACAATGCTATCTTTTTAAAAATGTAAATCACGTGTGGTGGTATTTGAAGCGGTGTAACATATAATGCATTATAAATGTCTTGGTAGCTTGGTACTTTACATTACATTTTTATGTAATCCTGGCAATTACAATTTATGTAATCCTGGCCATAACTTGGTTCCACTTTACTCCAAGACGTGTGAAAAGTTATGAAAATGGTAACTAGCGAATATGAGTAGAGGTAGCTAAGAATGCATTCGCTATTGGTCCGATTTGGGACAAATGCACTCACAAGATCTATTACAAATAATGTTACTTTGCATAGGTTGTGTGCCCACATGATCAGTCTGAGTTTTTATAACTTTGCCCTGAAAAGCTTGTTAAATTAAGTTGAGCTAGTTGCTTAGCTAAGGCTTGTTAACAGTTTTTTTGGGAAGTAAACGTGGTACAACTGGATGCATGGATGCTATATTTGCTCATTCAATTTTTGTTTTGTTCCATTAGATCATATACTATAAGTGTAGCTGCATCATGTTTGTGTTAATCACAGGTACTGTGATTATGTAAAAGTTATTTCCTACTGCACCAACTCTCCAACCAACAGTTTACTTTTTAATGTTTTTTAAATTTTTTAATTGTATGTAATTTTGATTGTCCTATTCTGTTTCCACAGAAACCCGACATAGAGTAGCTGTCAACCATGGGAAGGAAGTTGGATCCCACCAATAAGGTTAAGCGAGGGCCCGGACGAAAGTCGAGGAAGCAGAAGGGCGCAGAGACTGAGCTTGCCAAATTCTTAGTGGATGGTAGGATGTCCAATTATGCTTCTAAGTTTTGAAACACAAAAATGGCATGCAATAGAAAATGATACATCCCAGTATCCCCAAACTGGTTTGTCGTTATTCTGTTCGTTCCGTTATGTGAAATTGTCAGTACTGATGTATTTTCAACAGTTCTACATGATGGAATTGTTTGCTTCTTTCAGAGGAAAGCGAGCCAAAAAGACTGTCAAGCAGAGCAAGGAAACGGTAAGAATTCAAATGGTGGAAACGGAATGTATCCATATAAACAAGAGGGTTTATTAATGTGAACAAAATTCATCCATTACAGTTTGAAATGATATAATATATATCCAATTCCATTGATTCTAATTGATAAAGGCTTCTGCCATGAGATGTCTCTTAAGTGTTGAATAAACTGAATTATAAGTCCATTTGCCAATCAAGACGTGCTGTATAGAGGGTCTTGGTGAAGTCTGGATGGCTTGAGTGCCTTTATAATTCTTCCTGTATGAATACCAGAGGTCTGATATTTGATCCACAGTTACCAATTGGTCCTTTAATTTTATTCTGTGGGTTTGGGAGTATTAAGTCCCACTATTCATGTAGGAACATTAAGGTGTTGAGAGCACATGGTGCAGTGTGGGGAGCATGGGAACAGTTGCATCTTAATTTTGTTGTAATGTTTTTTGTAGTGCTGCAAAGAGAACACAACCTCCTATCCAGCCTAAAGCAGAGCCTGAAAAGGAGCAGCCAGAAAAAGGTATCTAAATATTGTCACATTTCCACTCATTGTCTGTACTCTTTCCTCCATGGTATGTCAAAAGTTAGTGTGGTTTAATGTCTACTTTGGTGGTAACAAAATAAGGATTCACGTGATCAAAGCTTGATGGTTGATTGGGTCTCCCTGTCTGTGTCAGTATTAGTGCACAGTGGTGTCCTCCACCCGTAGTAATATTGTTTTGACTCAGTTTGGCTTTCATTTGGTCTTTTTCATCCTTAGGATTCACAGATGAGAACAGTGAGTGGTTAAAACCCGCCAAACGGAAGCGTCTTGTTGGGGACCCAGACAGTGAGGAGGACAGTGACAGTCAATGGGAACAGGAAGAAGATGAAGATGATAAAAAAGAAGAGAAGGGAGCAAGACTGAAGCTGGGCAGCAGCAGAAGAAGATGATGAAGATAAGGAGGGGGTTGAAGATGAAGAAATGATAGATGACTACGGAGCAATGGATGAGAGCAGTGAAGGAGAGGAGGATGATGCAGATGGAGAGAAGGTAGGTGTGCTGTGCTGCAAATGAAACATGCATAATTTGATTGTGTACTTCCTTGTTACTCACCTTCTGCATGCTCCAATCAGCTGCTCCCTATTGAGCGTGCTGCCAAGAAGCAGAAGAAGCTGGAGGCAACCATGGAGCAAGACAGTGATGATGAGGATGAGGAGGAGAGTGGGAGCGAGCATGCAGATGAAGATGACACTGTACAGGCCAATATTGACGAGATGGACAGATTCAAACTTCCTGGTGCCGAAGAGAGCGAAAAAGAAGGTGATCATATTTTCTTTGTTTTTACATTTTTTATATATATATATATATATATATATATATATATATATATATATATGTGTGTGTGTGTGTGTGTATATATATATATATATACATACACACACATTTTGTTTCCGTTTTTTTCCCTGTTTTTTCCTCCCAATTTGGTAGCCAATTATACCCTCTTTCTTTCGATTCGCCCTTTTTTTCCACTACTTATGGTTTCTGAAGTCTGTATCTTGCTGGACTTTCTCTAACACTTCAATTTTGTCTCTTAGGAGTCTTGTCTCTAGATCTGCAGACCATCTATCAACGAATTAAGGATAATGTGGATGTCCTCTCCAACTTTGCTAGCAAAAGAGAAGACGGGAAAGAGAGAGTGGATTATCTCTCACTCCTAAAAAAGGATTTGTCCACTTACTACAGCTATAATACCTTCCTCATCGAGAAACTGCTGGACATCTTCCCAGTATCAGAAGTAAGCACAGTGCTATCTTCATGTTATGTTTCTTCTTTCTTTTTTATTTTTATGATTAACATTTTTTTTAAATGTTTTGGTCTGTTGAACTTGATTAGAACACATTTCAATGTTGGCAGTTTTATTCAAATGAAATAAATGTTATGTTACATATCAAGAAGCAATATGTAGAAATTGATGGTCAAATCATTGGCTTTGAGTGTCATCTGATATTGAATTATCAATCTGCTATTTTGTATTTGTCTCTTGTAGTTGATTGATTTTCTCGAGGCCAATGAGATTCAGCGACCAGTCACCATTCGAACGAATACCCTCAAGACAAGGAGGCGGGACTTGGCTCAAGTAATGAATCAAACCTCAGAAAAGTGGATTAATCACAGGGATAAATTGTGTTCATTTAGATTATAAGGGCAATGCACTGGTGTAGTTACGTTCTGCATTGATTCCTTTGTTTCAGGCCCTGATCAACAGAGGAGTGAACCTTGACCCCTTAGGAAAGTGGTCTAAAGTGGGCCTGGTCATCTTTGACTCCTCCGTACCTATAGGTCAGTCTCTGTTGTTTTTTCCTACCTTGGTGCTAATTTACTGTCTAATTCAGGCCATTCTTTGTATACGTGTTATTTTAACTCAGTAAGTAATAATGTTGATGAATGGGTGCTATATGTCTTGCTTTATTGTTCTAACTTTTCCAATCTGTCTTGGTCTTAGGTGCAACCCCAGAGTACCTAGCCGGTCATTATATGCTACAGGGTGCCTCTAGTCTATTGCCTGTTATGGCGCTCTCCCCCCAAGAGGGGGAGTCAGTACTGGATATGAGCTCTGCTCCAGGGGGCAAGACCACATATATGGGTATGTGTCTTTTCTGAATTGGTATATTTCTAAACCAAACTGACACTTAAATATTCAGTGAAGGGGCCCTCTTAGGTGTTCTGCAAGATTCTGCAGATTTTCCATGTGGTTTTGATTGAATTGCATGCAAAACTCCATGGAAGCACACTCATTAGCACCTTACCTACAGCTCAGCTGATGAGGAATACCGGAGTGATTGTGGCGAACGACGCTAGTGCAGAGAGACTGAAGAGTGTGGTGGGCAACATCCATCGTCTGGGTGTCACCAACTCGGTCATCTGCAACTACGATGGCAGACAGTTCCCTAAGGTACACTCCCTAATTTTACCATAGTCCTTTGGTCTGCATGATGAGCAATGGATATTATATCTGTATGAGCTTTACTTTTCTTTTACAGTAGACTAGACATTTTTATTCACACCCTTGATAAAGATTTACAAGAGATTATGTAAAATAAACTGAGTGAGTAATGAGCTTTATTGTATGCTCACAAAATGCTGAAAATTATATTCTTTAATAATGCTTTGGCACGAATCACAATTGGTTCCAATTGTATTTCAGATGTAGTTTGATGAATTCAAGATGCCTTTTTCAGTGGATTGTCTTTCAAAAGAGGCTTCCTTCTTGCAACACTTCCATAAAAGCCATTGTCATATAGGTGTCATCGAATGGTAGCATTGGACACCTTGTAACCCCAAGATGCCAGGTTGTTTTGGAGATCTTGAACTGTGCCCTTTGGACTTATTTTTGCTTCTCAAACCATCCGTCTCACTACACGTGGGGGCAAGATAGGCTTGTGTCCTCTACCTGGCAGGTGAGGTTCCAGTGGGTGAAAGCCTATTTTTTATTTTTTTCCATCATCTGTGGTCAATAACCCTCTGAAAGTTATTTGCCTCAATGATGATGACTAAGTACAAACTTGTGTTCCCTCCTTTTTATACCCTAGGGAAACAGGAAACCGTTGTATGCCACTGTATAGTTCCATAACCTTCCAATTTTTGCCATCTGAAGATCTGATTACATTTAAAAGAATAGAAGGTCAATAACAGATGTTTTCTGAAAAAAATATTTTGTCTGAACAATTATTGCTCATTTTCAGCATTTTTCTAGCATAAAATATACCTCATTACTTATATAGTTTATTTTGTACAATCTTTTTCATCTTTATCAAGGGTGTGAATAAAAACGGAGTAGGTGTGCTATTTTTGGCTTTCTATGAAGACCATTGATAGCTTATTGGCTCTTGACTGCCATGCGCTGTGATTAGATTATTATCCATGACATGCATATGTGTCTTCCTTTCTGATTGGTTATGTGTTTGATTGACAGGTGATGGGTGGGTTTGATCGGGTACTGTTGGATGCCCCATGCTCTGGTACTGGAGTAATTGCCAAAGATCCATCTGTGAAAACCAGCAAGGTAATATTTGCTCAAAATGTTCTGTCATTTGAGTTTCTCTTAAAAACATCTTTAAAAGGTTTTTTTGGTTCTTGGGGCTGATTTAGTTTTTACACTTTCTCACCCTTCTCTATTTCAGGATGAGGCTGATATCCAGCGTAGTGCCCACTTGCAAAAAGAACTCATTCTTTCAGCCATCGATTCACTCAATGCAGAGTCTGCCACAGGTGGATATGTGGTCTACTGCACCTGCTCCATCATGGTGAGTATTGTGTCCACTTATGATCACTTCATCATAATTTATGTAAATTATTTAGTGGAATTGCCACTTGTGGGATTAGGGATCGGTTCTTTGCAGTTGTAAAATGAAGTGAAAAATAATGTAATGATGTTGATAATCACTTCAGGTGGAAGAGAACGAGTGGGTGGTGGACTATGCTTTGAAGAAGAGGAATGTCAAACTGGTGCCCACTGGCCTGGACTTCGGCAAGGAGGGGTTTACAAGGTAAAGAAGGGATTCAGTATTGAGTGACCGTGAGACTGGAAAAAATAATTAAACAAAGATTTCATGTAAATCAGACTGTAAATACTTCATGTGAGGCAGGGTTGCTGGATAGCCATTACACATGTGTGGAAAAGTGGAGAATAGCATAGAATAGAAACAACCCAATAACCAATAAGGCTCTGGAAAATGTTGAGAATGATGTCTCAACTCTTGTATACATAATCAGAGAGCTCAAATAAGCACAACCAAGATAAGTAGGAAAACAACCAGTTCTAAGGGTAGCATCTCCTCCTCACTGTTTGTGTTCTCTGCTCAGGTTCAAAGAACGCCGCTTTCACCCCTCCCTCCGTCTCTCAAGACGATTCTACCCCCACTCGCACAACATGGATGGATTCTTTGTGGCAAAACTGAAGAAATTCTCTAACACTGTCCCAACCATGCCTGCAGGTGAAACTGCAGGTAAGGCAGCTGCCATTATGACTCACACACATGGATGTTATGTTAATGGAGTATCATTTTTTTCAATGCATAGTGTTTTATTCAGTTGATGAATGTGAGCTGTATTAACACTGATTCTCTGGAATTTGCAGAAGGCCCAGTACCTGCTGAAACAGAGACACCTGAGCCATCTAAGAAGAACTCTGCAAAGCCAGGGTCAAAGGTCAAGGACAAGAAACAACTCAAAGGCAAAGCAGACATGGCAAAGGCCAAGAAACCGCTCAAAGTCAAAACAGACATTGCAAAGGGGAAAGTTGCAACTAATGGGAATGTTGCAAAAACCCTCACCAAGAAGCCTACAGATATCCTCAAGAAGGAGATAAAGGACAGAAAGAAGAAACCCAAGGTGGCCAAGGAAGGTGCAGAGATTGCAAACGAAGTAGAGGAGAAAAAAGAGGGGAGCAGGTTTGAGAAAAAATTGGGTATAAAGAAGAGAGAAAATCGCATGAATAAAAATGACAGAATGGGCAAGAACAAGTTCAAGATGTTTAAGAAAATGCTGAAAAAAGAAGAGGTGGTGTGAGAGAGCTGGGATAGTGAAATGGGGGTTGGGCCGACACTGATCTCTCTGTGGAGTCGAAGTAGAGAGAGATGTTGGAAAATAACCTTGGGACTACCAGATTGCAGTGTCCATTGCAGCAATGCTTCCTGGGGCATATTTTTACAGCTTCAGTCCAATACTATACAGCTCAACAGACATTTCTTGGAGTTTATATTTCTGTTTAGTGTTTTGTCCTAAAGATTGTCCTAAGATTGCCTTTGATAAATAATAATCTGTGAGAAGAATGAATAAAATTAATATCAAAACTTTCCCTCAATATGTTTGTATTGTATAACTTTGAGTTGGACAAAGAGGTTCAGGAATGATATTGTCATTTCATTTTGTTACTGCGTATCATATGATTAACTATGTGTTCGATGGTGGTCTGTGAGAATTAAATGTCACATATGAGCCTGGATGGCAATAGAATCTCAGCATGTATCATTTGTGCCATCAATGCATGCATCCTTTGGACATATTCATCAACTGTAGGGGCATTATCGCCATCCACCTATTAAAGACTGCAAAACCGTGACAATGAGCTTTTATCTTTTCAATGTTTTGACCAGCACTATTGAGGTGATCATGGGTATAACATAGGTATTCCAGCTGGCACTGCTGTTGTACCCGAGTGAGGTACTTACACAGTTACCCAAAAAATCTGTTGGCAGCATAAGTCACTGGCATTGCTAAATAAATTAAAATTCATTTAAATTGGGATTAAGCTAAAAATGATTTAATTGTACAATTTGTTGGTATCCCTGCAAACACTTTAACCACAAGACGACTGACATAGACCATTTTAGCCATTGCCAACATTATTTATTGTGCTCTACATCATCCAAGATAATGACTGACAACGATGACAGTCAATCAACTTTTTCGCTCTTTCTGTACTTCCTTTCTGACCGGAAGAGCTGTTGTTTTTGTTATCCAAGATGGCGGCGGGGATGTACTTGGAACACTACCTGGACAGTGAGTACATTTGTATTTTTTATGTGCAAGTCTTTGTTTAATAAACTCTACCACAATGCAGCTAACAGACTGGTCACAGTTACAACCTATTCCTGTAGTTTATACACTTAATTCACCTAGTAGGGGTTATTACTTGACAGGATGCTCTTTGCGAGCTAGTGCTAACATCAATTCACGCGTTAGGTAACGTTAATATGCTCAGCGATGCTGTTCATTCACAGGCTAGTTTGCATTTTTAATATGAAGAATGCGTTGAATATCACTAATCCTGTCAGCATTCTATTGTCCTTTTCTAAGTGGGATGTTTGTGTGTCAATTCGGCAACAAGCTAACAAACAAACTAGCCTACTTACTGTACAGTCTCCGATAAGTATTAGAAGTCGCTAGTGTGTAAGCAGTGTTTTTTGGGAACAAAATTAATGTAATTAATTTAAACCACAAAGGTCATTTGGTTCTCAGGCTAATGAGTTGTGTTTCTCCAGGCATAGAGAATCTGCCATTTGAGCTGCAGAGGAATTTCCAGCTGATGAGAGACCTGGACCAACGAACCGAGGGTGAGAGACTGTCGGTGTTAAGTCAGTATTCATGCGCTGTGGTGTTTGGGAAGTTGGAATCTCTTGGGCTCACCACTTTATCTACCCCGATTCTGTTACAGACCTGAAGGGACAGATCGATTCCCTCGCGCGGGAATACACAGCCAATGCGAGGACGCTGTCTTCGGAACAGAAGCTATCCCTTCTGCGGCAAATTCAGCAATCCTATAGCAAGTGCAAGGAGTTTGGGGATGACAAAGTGCAGCTAGCTATGCAGACATACGAGATGGTCAGTATTCGGAGTTCTGAGCCTCCTGCAAATTGAGGGAATAATGTCCTGGAACTGTCCTGGAATAATGTCTGTATCTATCCAGTTTATTGAGGTTCACTGTTCTATGAGGTAGTGGTTTGGGTCTTGTAGTCTGCAGTTGGCAGCCACTTACCATGTGGCCCTTCAATGCACAGCTTTAAAGCACAGTCAAATTGAGTATAGGACAACTAATAGGCCTACACTTTCCAAACTGCTTTAATACTATGTACTGTCTTTTCAGTGCAAGGTCTTACAAATTGCTGAACATGTTAAGTTGTCAAGTTGTTCAAATGTGATTATTGAGTTCAAGGTATTGAATTGTAGAGTTGAGTCTGGTTTAGAGTTTATCGTGATAAGACAGAAAGGCATGTCCTGTGCCGGTATTCAGCCTGTGCCTGCTTTTCCCAGGTGGACAAACACATCCGGCGGCTGGACACAGACCTGGCCCGATTTGAGGCTGATCTGAAGGAGAAGCAGATCGAAAGCACTGACTACGACTCCACCTCCAGCAAGGGCAAAAAGAGTGAGCGTTGAAGCTTTGCATGTTTGTATGTTTATCTTTGAGTGTATGAGTTGTATTGCATTGTACCTTTTGTATGAGATCAAAGCACATTTGTTGCACGTTGACTGTAAATTAAGTTGTTGATTTCAGTTTTTGTCTGTAATAGACTTCTGTTGTTTATTCGACTTTCTCATAGGTGAGTCACGAGGGCCCAAAGAAAAGAAAGTGGCTCGAACTCGGTCAAAGGTCAAGAACTCGGACGATGACGGCAGCCCCAAAAACGGACAGAAGAAAGTGAAGCTTGTCCATACGTATGTCTTATACCATAATATTTCTCCCAGTTTTGTATACAGATTATCACATACTCTCCCTCTCACTTTTAGGGTTCTGTACAAGCTCCCTCTCACAGTGTTAGTTTTTAATGTTATTTACTGATCTAGATATAGGTGTGAGAGAGACCCGCACACTGCTGTGACAAAGAGGATCAAAACTGACACCAAAGCTTTTGTAGAAAAATATATATGTCAGGCAACATTTTCCATACAAAATGTGATTGTTCTTGTTCTGTATCTCTTTATCTCTGCATCTGTACATTCACTGTGTTATTCCAATCTTTAGTCTTTGAAAGGTTTTCTTTTTAACACTTTTTGCAGGTATGCCTTTAAAATCTATTGAGTGTTTATTTTTCAACAAAAGCCTTGGTATCTGATTTTGGTCCTCTTTATCACAGCAGTGTCTCTCTCACTACTCCTCTGTCTATATTCTAAACCTAAGCACCTGCTATAGGAAATTGGTAAAACTGAGGTGCAAACTTTTTCTGCAGACTCCTGATCTAGATATAGACATGTATAAATGTTATATCTACTCTTTGGTTACATATATGCACTATTATGTATCTTAACCCTCTTTTTCATTGTCAGGGGGGAGTTCAATGCTCCTGCAGTCAATTTCGGGAATGTCCACCCTTCCGATGTGCTGGACATGCCAGTCGACCCCAATGAGCCCACGTACTGCCTGTGTCACCAGGTGTCCTACGGAGAAATGATTGGCTGCGACAATACGGATGTGAGTACAGAGATGTTGTTTTGTGCTATTCCACTGTCTGATGAAGTGATTGTTGTTACTGTGTGACAGTGTGAGTTTACGCTGTGGTTCTATTTGTAGTGTTCCATTGAGTGGTTCCACTTTGCCTGTGTGGGACTGACGACCAAGCCCAGAGGAAAATGGTGAGAGGGGGTTTAAAAGGATGGAAGATATATAATTCTGCTTGATAGAATAAATAATTCAGTGAAAGAAGAAGAAACATACCTTTTTTTCTTAATAACTATAAATCCTGACATTGTGCCTTTTGCAATGAATAACCAGTTACTGAGGGTGGAAAATACTCATTTGTGAAAAGTAAAGTTTAAAAAATAAAAATAAAATATGTCTAGTAAACATTGTAATCGTACTGTTGTAGAACTGTCATTGTTGCTAGCTGGTGTATGCAACATACATATGGTCCATCCATTAGTCTTCTGGTTTTCTCTGCAGGTATTGTCCACGCTGCTCTCAGGAAAGAAAAAAGAAATGAACCGCACAAGAGATTAAGGAACACAAAGTCAGAGATGGGGTTTGAGAGAGGAGAGGGGGGATGAAGGTTTTTTTTCCCCCTTCCTCACTAGGTAGTAATAATGTATGGTTTGTCTTACCCACCCACTCAGCAGTTTTTGGTGCTTGTGTTTCCACATATTTACTTTCCCATCTTACAGGGAAAGAAAGTGTGTTGGAGTAGTTACAGCTGTAGTTTTATTTTTGGAATAATGGTTTTCAGTGACTACAAGGATGATAATCATGACTTTTTACTGTGATCGTGGATTTTCTTTTCTTTATTTTTATAACATAGTTCTTTGAAAACTGACAAAGAATCACGAGCAGCATTAATACATATCCAGTGATCCCATCAGGCATGGCTGCCTTGTATGACAACGTTACACCACAATATACTGTATTCTGTTGATCAAGACAGTCCAAATGTAGTATGCAGAACTGGAATACTCTTTGTTGTACTGACTGAACAATAGTTCAGCTATTTCAACATCTGCTGCATTTTAATCATTTCAACAGTGTTATATTTGGACTCAAATTATAAGGCCTTAGGTTTGTAACTGGACCACACAGTTATATACAATGCTTAATGGATGAGGTTGGAAAGGTTCTTGTGTATGAAAAAAGCTAATGTAAATAATTGAGATAAAACATTGAGGAAAAACTGTACATTTGTTCTGAATTGTTAAATACAACAACTAATATGAATATTTGTGTGGCTCATTTCTTTTGACAAACACATCCGAACAGCAATTACTATCTTAGAATTTTATGTAAAGTTCATTTGGAAATACTGTAACATGGGGAACAAATGTTAAGTATTTCATTTGATGTGAATGTATGTTTTTTCTGTTTCTGCATGCATCTCCAAGCATTTAATTCTACCTGGTAGTCACTTATTATTTATTTTTACATGTCGCCATTTTGGTTTAGATGAGCAGCCTCATTTTCGATTGTAAATGGCCGCTGTAGAAAGCCTGTATCATTTTGGTTGGTCAATGATTACAATGAATATCCGGCACGAGGAGGAGGAGGAGCAGGAGGAGGAGGAGGGGCTATGACGGCCATGACGTATATTTGTTGGCGCGCAGGGGTAGAATTCAAAACTGCTCTGGTAACAAGCCGTTGGCGGTGGTGTTTTCGCGAATGTGAGGTAACGGACATATAGGTGTATCACGCCCGATAGTTTAATTTTGGACCAGTGTTTTTGAGTTCCGAAGAAGATTTGACCGAATATAGGTAAGCGTGTTTATGGCATTAACTTACCATAGTTTTGTTTGTAACTGGCAATGTATGTGGATGTATTTGCTAACTAAGTTGGGGTGTGTTTTCACGTTAGTAACTCATTGCATTTATCCTGGCTAACGTTGGCTAGCCAACTTATTATTCTTGCATAAGTTATAACGTTATTTATGCGTTTGGATAGCGAAATTAATAGTAATTGGGTAAGATGGGTACTTTTCTTGCTATGCTAGCTAATTATCGAGCAAACTTGTTATCCTCTGCTAGCTAATTTATGCTAACTTCGACGAAGAATTCGATGTGCGTTCGCAAATGTAACTAGTTGGCTAGCTACTGCTAAGGTTAGCTAATATAACGTTCATACTAAGAACTTTGCCACAACGTTGGTGTTGATTGATTATATAGCGCTAGCTAGTACGTTAATTATCTAACTTATTGTTGTTGCTTACTGCCTAGTGGGCAGACTAACGTTATATAATTTAAAATAGTTAACGTTATTGTTACTTGGACTAACTTGGCTAGTAACTTCAGGATGTATCGTTAGTTAATATTGGCCAACTAAACTTTTATAGCGTTGGGTTTTAGTGGCTTGTTGTGAAACCCGCCTTTGTTGCCCTTTTTGTTAATTTTGCAATCCAAATATGGTGAAATTATTCGGACACAAGTTTTGGGTCAAACACAAAGTAACGTATTTGGCTCGCTCTCTTGACATGCCGTTTCTGCCTTTTGCCATGTTATGTTGGTTTTTATAAACTGTTGCCGTCTTATGGGCTTGTCTGTTAGTATTACACATTGTTTTAAATCTCTCCTAGCGATGTGGGACTTCATTGTGCCCGTGTGTATCGGTGATTTGGTGAAGACTGGGGGCATCAATCAGTACGTGGTCCAGGATGTTCTTTCCCCCAAACAACTGCCTACTCACCTCCACAGTAAGGAACTAGCTACAGTCAGTGCTGTCCGTGTGTGTACTATGGCCATTAAGGTTGCATTTACCCTGTGTTATCTTAAAACAAACCTTTGTAGCTGTGTGCCAGTCCATGAAGATATTTCACAATCTTACCATCTGTTTAATACACAAAAATGTATGCATTCACTACTGTAAGTTGCTTTGGATAAAAGCGTCTGCTAAATTCATTATATATAAATAAACTTGCGTACTATGCTTTTTTTGTACCAATGGTGTCTCTCTGTCCAGGTTTCAGGACTGCATTGAGGAGTCAGGGCCCTCTGTGTATCCTGGAGCACTTTGACACTGCTTACAGCATTCTGCAGTCAGTATTCTCCTTTTAGTACTTGTGGGTCTGACTAATCGGATATGTGTGGTTGTGTTTACTTATGTAAGATTTAATTATACTTGCACACTGGTTATGTCTTTACTTTAAACTTTAGTAACTAATTAATTTCAACAAACATTTTTTAGTTTGTTTGATCAAATATTGCCCTGTGATGAACCAAGGCAAATGTGAGATAATTGGCCAAGTGAAAGAGTTGTCCCGGCCAACTGATTGGTGGATAATCTTGGCAGTGTAGTGGAGATTGGCTGCTCTGCTGTAAGGGTCCACCTACAGAAAATGATATCCACCCTCGCACTTGTCCTTTGAGAGACAAAAGGTGGGGGAGGGTGGAGCTTACACTGTGTGTGTCTGTGTCTGTGTCCGTGTCCATGTCTGTGTCCATGTGTCAGGAGGCTGGGACACTCAAGCTAAGTCAGTTCAATGAGCGTCATCTTTGGTAATCTGAGGGCATTGTGGTTAAATAGGTGTAAATGTTGCCCTGATTTGCATTACCATGCATACAGGTATGACTTTGCAAATGTATGAGTTTGAAACTGCTTCTGTAATGAGGATGTCTGATGGCTCTGCCCAACAGCATGTGTTCAGATTTGCAGAATGTTGGGTTATACATCTTTAGCATGCCTTCGTTTGGAATGAAGCAAAAGCATCGGTTGTTCATGTCCCAGCAGTGTTCCTAAATAAAGATAACTAGGAGTGCATTAACATTCTCTCTGTCTCCCAGACGTTTCAATGCTGTTGACACAAGTGTAAAAGAAGACATCTTGGAGTTACTTGTTCAAGGTCAGTGTCTGATACTGTGGATGTCTGGCTTACTTCAGACTTGCATAGAATAATCAGGGATGTGATTCTTCCTTATTTTTCAGGAAATGCTGATTTTCTGGTGCTAAATTTCTAATTTTCTGACTATTTGGCTTTATTTGCTGAACATTCTCTCCTGCCATCAGCTGTCAAAAGAGTGCAACATTTCTTAATGCGTATGCTTATGACATACACATGTCCACAAGATATCTATGGTCTGAAAATAAACATTTCCTGATTAACCAGGAAAAAAGTCACATCCCTGAATAATTGTGTGGTATGCTATTAATGCTTCATTCTGTATTTAATCAATGTTTGTTTCCCTTCCTCTTGTTTTTGTGCAGTTGTAAATGGACTGTCAGTCTCCCTACCATCCCTCCTCCTCTCCACCTCGCTCTCAGCTGTGGACAGAAAGCAGCAGCTCAATGCTGTTAAAATGGCAGTCTTTATGCTCTGCAAACTTTCTGAGCATCTGGAGAGTGACTCCTACAGGCAAAGTATTGTCACTGCACCTAGCAAGGTATGGCTTCACAGACATGTGCAGGGTTTTGTTTGTACTGAACGGACCTCATTCACTGGCTTGGTTACAATCACTGTCTCCAGAACTGCATATTAGTACACCATCGCTTACTGATTCTTCAGCTTGTTGCTCTGTTTATATTCTTGCGCCTGGCTGGGAAGAGTCCGTTTGGCAGATCTTTTGGATGCTTTGTATAGCAGAGTTTTAAATGGCTTCTACCATTTATCACGTGGAAAATGTTTTGCTTGTTATAGCATCGATAAAAGCAAAATTGTATGAAATTGGCACAACTATATAAACATTTGGTTCTCTTGGGCCAAATCTGCACCTGCCTGGGTTCAACTACTGAAAATGAGACAGATTTGGCTCTTAAACATTTGAAGAGGTACACCACTTATTTTAATGGCCCTTTGCCCAATGACTAAATCAAGGCAAGTGTGAGCTGATTGGCCAAGAGTTTGAGTTTTCTGATTGGTGGGTAATCTTGGTAGGGTAGTGGAGATTTGCTTCCTTGCTGTAAGGGCTTATCCTTGGTGTACAAGCACCACCCCAATGCTCCCCCTGAGAGACATGGTGGAGTAGGAGATGCTTCTTGCTTCTTTGGGCATCTGAAGGCATCCATTCCATGCCTAAATTCAGTAAAATGTTACTGATTGTTCCCAGTCGTATTTTGGTTTCTACCTTTTTCAATTGCCTCCTGAGCCTTCCAGAAAGTGTTTGCACAGTCTATGCCTCGTGATTGGACTTGTCTCCAATGTCTTTGCATTGACTCTGTTAGGGCAGCAAGAAGGCTAGGGCTGCCAATGAGGACCACATCCAGTGGGACACAGAGAGGCAGCCAGTGCTCCAGGCTCTCATGCAGCTGCTGCAGCTGGACATCAGGACCCTCTGGAGCCTGTCACTGGTGGAGGAGGAGTTTGTCAGGTTAGTTTCTAGAATTCTAGTTATTGTCCCCAAGATCTAGTTTTTTTGAAAATTGAAATTCCTGAAGTATAACAAGCTATTGTTTAATTCCACTTAATGTCTGAGGGGTGATTTGATGTTACCAATGCCACATTATATAAAGGATATTCATATTACAATTAATATTCTATGTAATTTAAGGAATTTTAACCAGACTAATCAGTTCCCAGATGACTAGTGTGCTGTAGCAAATTATTCCTCTTGAAAGAGCATACATTTAAAAATGGATAGACCTACAGCTGAAATCTTAAGTCCTAAATGCTGGAAGTGTGGAAATCCACTCATTGAAAGAAAAACATTTGTGGAAAATGACAAACACAAACTGGTAATGAGTCAAACTTGCATTGTGTTAGTGTTTCAGCACACAATTATGGAACCTAAGCCCAACCTTAGTTATACAAAATTGGTTGGAACAAAAACCAGCATACACTGATAATCCAGGACCAAGTTTGGTAACCACTGACCTAAGTGGTTATAGGACACATGTGTTTGTCTCCAGGCAGAGTTGGAAGATTACAGAATTGACAAAACATTGAACCTTCTGATTCATGTTTTTGAAAATGCCCTGCCCTGTACTTTACATTGTTTCACATGGGATATTTTTGTTGCTGCCCATAAAGGTCTTTCTATCAATTTTCTCTTTACAACTGGGATTCCATAGGGGCCTGTAGTTGTTTTTTTTTAAAGTTTTTTTAAGTGTTGCTGGAGTCTTTTCTCTTGTGCTGGCAGCTGTGTGACGTGCTGCTGCTACAAACTCCTGGAGAACCCCAACATCAGCCTGGTGAAGAGCAAGCCCAGCCGGGATGCCATCATCCACCTGCTGGGGGTGATGGTCAAGAAGTATAACCACCTGCTGGGTCAGTGCACCTGTTTTGAACGAGATTCCTCGCTCTTTTCCCCACATTGTGTGCGTGCGTGCATGTGCCCGCCCGCCGTTGTAACCCTTCCTGTTTCCCTAGGTGCCAGTGTGAAGGTGATCCAGCTGCTGCAGCACTTTGAGCAGCTGTCATCCGTGTGTGCACAGGCTGTGTCGATCTGGAGCATGGAATACGGCATCAAGGCCATCGTTGGGGAGGTCATGAGGTATGTGTTGGGTGGGGAGTGATGCTTTTAATAATGAATGAACAGACTGTCTGCCCTCGTCTCTTGTCAGTATTTGTGTTTGCAGTGTATTATGAATGTGCTCTTTCTGCTGTGGCCACCTGTGGTTTATCCAGTCTTTCTCCCATCCTTGTTGTGGCCCACTTTGCAGAGAGATTGGGCAGAAGTCCAGTGAAGAGCTGAGCAGGGAGGGTTCGGGCGTGAAGGCCTTCTCCTGCTTCCTTTCAGAGCTCAGCACACTTGTGCCTGACACCATGATCCCCAACATCAGTGTGCTGCTCACACACCTGGAGGGAGAGGTAACTAGTGCCCCGCGGTCTATCTACCCTATACATGTCTCTGCATATGATTTTACCTTTGAGTATTGAGGAATTGTCTAATTCATTTGAAATAAAATAATAAATGCATTCCTTATAGTTTAACATTGCCGGCTTGAGGCTGGACTATGTCATTAGTTGAATGTGACCACTGGTCCTTAGGGGTGGGACACAATTGGCTTTATCCTGTCAGGGCTTAGTGGTTGTCTATAGGTCAGCCAAGGTTCCTGTGATTACTGCTGTAATGGCTCCTCTCACCTCTTGCATAGCCCAGGTGCACAGGCTACCAGTTATCATTGAGTGATAAACCTCTCCTCCAATCAGCAATCGCTCTCCTGTTGTATTGTGTCCTGTAGTGTGGAAAGTGTGCACATGGCTCAATTCCAGTGCTCTTTCTGGGTTGTGGTTGGCACAGCAGTGACTCGGGCACAATTGGCAATTCCAAAACAGGCTGAACAACGGAGGTACTCAGAGTTGTATATACAGTGCAAATACACATTTTATTTTCTTAGTTTATGGAATCAAAATGGATTTAATGGGTATTTCTTGCCACTGATCAACAAAATATGCTATAAAGTTTTTTTGGACATTACAGTATTTTGTGTTGATCCGTGGCAAGAAGTCCCAATTAAAATCATTTTGATTCCATGGACTAAGAAAATAAAATGTGAAATGCCAAAGGGGTGAATTCTTTTTATAGCCATTAAGTTCTAAATGCATTACAAAGGCTTTGATTGAAATAGCAAATGAACAGTAATGTAAAGTGAGTGCGTGTCGGTACTTCCTCTCTCTGCTTCAGAGCTACAGCATGCGCATAGCCGTGTGTGAAGTGTTGGGGGAGGTACTGATCCGGGTTCTGACTGGCGACGGGCTGAGCGACTCGGGCCGGGCCGACAGGGACCGCTTCCTGGACACCCTGCAGGAACACCTGCACGACATCAACTCTCACGTCAGGGCGCGCGTGCTGCAGGTCTACACCCGCATCGTCAACAGCAAGGTGAGCCCACACATCTGTCACAGGCTGCGTGCTTTAGGTCCCCCTCACTGTCCGCCTCGTCACTTTCCTCTATATTCCATGCCATGGCGAGGTACATGTTTCCCAAAGCAAAGTTCTGGCAAACGCACATGAGTTCAGCATGATATTTATGATTTCGCCATGCGGTTATTACAAATGGTTCCATGAAATTCATTATCTTGTTTGCAATCCAATTTAACAGCAGCTGGTGTGCTGGAGAGGGAAATGTCCATCAGTATTTGAGGCTGTTTACTAATCTGGCAGAATATTCTCTGAAGTGAACATGAAACTCGGGACAGAAATGCACTGGTGCATGGCCCCAGGTGGGCACAAAGAAAAACTTTAGGACAGCTGTAATGCACCAAGGGAAATATGGCTTTCATGGAGCTGCTTTTTATGATTTTTAAAAATTGGATATTTAAAAAAATGTATATTACATTGTATCATATTTAGATATTGCAATTGTATAGCCTTAAATTGGCCTTTTCCGATGACTCCAGCATTGAGTTGCTCCTTTTCCAGTGTTGAGGTTAATTGTTCATGGCATCTCTCTCTCTCTCTCTCTCTCTCACTCAGGCTCTGCCCCTGTGCAGGTATAGTGAAGTCATGGGGCTTGCAGTGGGGCGGCTAATGGACAAGTCAATAAACGTCGTAAAGAACGCTATCCAGCTACTGGCAGCTTTCATCGCTCACAACCCCTACAGCTGCAAAGTAAAATTCTCCCTCCTGCAATTGTCATTTCTAACACTACCATTGTGGACTTAATTAGACGACTCTGTATTAAAAAAATCTGCAATGTTGGGAAGCTGTGTAGCTTGGAAAATGGTTTGTTTTGCGGTCTTGTTGATTGTGTATGAATTGCAGCTAGGAGATTAATATGTATCTGTTCTGTCGGCAGTTGAGCAGTGCTGACCTGAAAAAGCCCCTGGAGAAAGAGATAGCCAAACTGAAGGAGATGAGGGACAAGGGGAAAGAGAAGGCTCCTGGTAATTGCCCTTCTTCCCTTTTCTCCCTGACAGCTCTGTGAAATTCAGTCACTGTTTCTGTCAGCCTGTCTTGCTGGTCCTCTTTCAGCAGTCTTCCTCATTTCCCTTATGTCAGTTCTGCTTCCACAATTCCTTCTGCACTGTATGTCCTAGCTAATGGCATTTTTTCATATTTGTTTTGAATTCGTACCATTTTCTCAGTGTTTGCCCAATGATGAGACCAAGGCGAATGCGAGGCATTTGGCTGAGAGGTTAGGGTCTCCCACCTCCTGTTTGGTGGGTAATCTTGGCAGTGCAGTGGAGACTTGCTGCTCTGCTGTAAGGGCCCACCCACAGTGAGGAAGCTCCACCCCTCACACCTTCCTTCAGAGAACAAGGGGGAAGAGAAGGGGGGGAGCCGACAGTGTGAGCGTGTTGTTTGTTGTGTACTTTGTCTCTGTAGTGTGCTTGTTTATGTTGGGAGGCCAGGAGACCGCTCTCTCTAAGCAGTCGGTAGCCTGTGAGCGGATTCTTTGGTAATCTGAGGGCCACGGAGTATTGTAACAACTCTCTGTGCAGTGACACTTTTCAAGCCTTTCTAAGATGCTCATTTGTGTGGGCACGTCTTCATGATCTGTCGGTATGCATGACGTTGCATTGAGCCTGTCCCCTCTTCAGTCGCAGTGATCAAAGCGGGGGAGCTGTGGGAAGCCATGGAGCCCGAGCTGCTGCAGACGGCCAGGGCAGAGCTGGAGCCGGGCAGTGAGGGGGAGAGGGACAGAGGCGAGGAAGAAGGGGGCCAAATGGATATTGAGATGGAGGAGACCGACCGGGCCACGGCAGTGAAAATGGCCCAGTTCCTCAGGGTGAACAAGTACAGGTACAGTGTGTGCTGTGATCCCAGGGGAGTTTAGGATTTTGGGTCTGGCTGGATTGACAATGACATGAATTGGTGCCTGCAGCACTGTTGAGCATTGTCCACGTAATGCCCCGTGTTTTTGGCATTCACGAGCGTACCCTCGTGTGTTGTCTGGTATTTCGGGCAGGGGTCGTGCTCTGGTTTCGCTCACTGTAGCAGTGTTGTTAATGGTGCTGGTTTGTGTTTCAGGCAGGCCGTGCGGCTGTGCGTTCGAGCTCACAGCGCGTTCCCGCACTCCGCGCTCTTCTCCGCTCTCTCCACACCCACCACAGAGTCTGTCATGGATACGCTGGCTCTTCTCTTCAAAGGTGATGAATCACGGCCCAAGCATCTCACAGCTTTAGGGTATTTTTATACTTGTCGTGCCTTTCCAAAATTTGAGTACGGTTTAATTTGTCAGGCTCTTCCAAAAGTCCTCAGCCTGCATCAGAATTGCCTTAATTATAACCGCTGATGGTGGTACTGTAGACCAGGGGTTCACTAACTTTTTAATCTCAAGGCCACCTAAAATTACCCCCCCTTCAAAATAATGAACTTTTGATGCCTAGCTAACACCTATCACAAGCTAAAGAGTGGCTAAACTATTTTAACATGGAAGCAATGTGGGTTGCGCCCATGAGAAATTTGCCAAATCTTCTCTGCCAATGCCAAACAGCTTGTTCTGCTATTGCTATTGACTCTGTCCATTTGGCAAATTTTTCATGGGCACAGCCCACATACTCAGCTGTGCTGCTCATCCAACAAATGCATGTTGCTTACAAATGGGGCACCATTTAAACGGGAAATAAACAGGCTTTCCAACAGTATACAATTTATTGCCAAGAAGTATTGTTACAGCAGAAATAATCTACCAAACACAAATTTCTGAACTTTTTGTTCGATGTTTAATTAATATTCTTAAAAGGGGAAAATATTTTCCATTTTGCTGCAGACCCCCTGAAGCCCCTCCTGTAAGGGATGGGTGTGGGTCCTGATTTTTAGCTGTGTGACTGTGCTCTTTCACTTCAGACAGCACGCATGTTCTGTACTACTTGGCAAAAGCCCAGCCAATGTGTGCCTTTACCAAACCATACCAACACAGTGAGCGCTAGAGGAGCAGATGGACAGGAGAGGAAATGTGTTCTTTTAGACACGCAGGGTGGGGACTATATCCAGGCAGCAGTTGTCAAATAGACAAACCCTAAATCCAAAGATCTATCTTTACCAATTCCCCATAGTGTAATGAATGATGTCCTGTTCAGTTTCTTTACAAAAGAGCAATGGCAGTGAAAAGAAAATGTACACAGCTTCCGTGTGGTTCTGTGAAAATGCCCTTATGAGCCTTGAACTGTAGGCTGTTTGACTGGGTGTCAGCATAAGGACTTGAGCGAAGTAATGAACTGGTCAATGCGGTGGGTCTGTTACCCTGGTCTTAATTCTCCTGTCCCCCGTTCACCCCTCAGGCCCAGAGCAGGATCCCCCTCAGGCGGAGGAAGAGCAGCCTCCTGCTCAGCACGAGGAAGGGGGAGCGAAGGATGGGGAGGATGAGAGTGAGCTGAAGAAGCAGGAGATGTTAGTTCAGTACCTGAGGGACACGGAGGGCTTTGCGCTGCAGGTGGAGAAGGCCATCGCCATCATCAACGCTATGCTCTACTGGAAAACCACCAGTGGTAAATGCACTCTACATCTCTGTACCTTTTGAATCAATGTTTTTGCAGTTTTGTACTGTGCCAACAGTCACCGTAGATATTGTTTGTAAATGCTGTTGTCTGAAATGTTTGTTTCCTACAGTTTGTCAGTGCTTGCTTTAAAAAATATATAATTGTAAATAATTTTTAGCAGCATTAACTGCTATTGAGCATACTCCTTGTGTAAAGATGCGACATTGAGGAGCACTGACACAGGGTTTGTGTGTGTCTCTCAGTGGTGCAGGAGGCAGTGCAGTTCTGTGTGACCGTGTGTGAATTCAGTGTGGCGAACTCTCTGTCGGGGGTGAGGAGGATGCTTCCTCTGGTTTGGTCCACCGACGCTGCGGTGAAAGAGGCCGTGGTGCAGGCCTATCGGAGGCTGTACCTCAACCCGCAGGGAGACTCCACCAGGTCAGTGTGGGGGCGACACCTGCGTGTCTAAATCTAACACTTTAATCTGACTCTCGTACTCAATGTGGTGTGCCTGGTGTCTCTCTCAGGGCGAAGGCGCAGACCCTGGTGGACAGTCTGTCTGAGCTGATGGTGGACGCTTCGCTAGGAACCATCCAGTGTCTGGAGGAGATAGTGAGTGCTTACTTGCTTCTCTTTCTGATGGCGTCCGTTTCCTCTACATTGCTATTGAGCTGCCATGATTTGGGTTTGCATATTGAAATTGTCTTCAGTTCCCTATTCGACGTTTGTTTTAAGTCCTGACTCATTTTGTGTTAAACTATTGCTACACCAGAAATATATTTTTCGGCTGCCTAGCGAATTCTTTGTAGCATACAGTAATTTTGGTTGTGCAATGGTAGGCAAGCCTCGTTCTGGAGAGCTGGAGGTGTTGTTCCATCAGAACTGTTAATTACATAATTGGAGTAATTACATAAAATTAGTGCCACATTTAAAGAACTGTGTCCCCCAAGAATTATTGGTCATCTGCATTAAATTGGCATAATTGATCCAATTATGTAATTAAAAAGCCCAGAGGGACTAGGGTTGTGTTTGCTCCCAGTGTCGTGCGTGCGTGCTGACCCGGCTCTTCGTCTCTGCAGGTGCAGGAGTTCTTCAGCAGTGGTAGCAGCCTGCAGTCCAGTGTGATCCAGGTGCTGTGGGAGAGGTTCTCTGGGAAACAGGAGATCTCTGCCCTGCACAGACGGGC
Source organism: Aldrovandia affinis (assembly GCA_029706075.1). Taxonomy (NCBI): domain Eukaryota; kingdom Metazoa; phylum Chordata; class Actinopteri; order Notacanthiformes; family Halosauridae; genus Aldrovandia; species Aldrovandia affinis. Next base: position 1,482,615 of record JAINUG010000142.1, read on the forward strand.
TGCTGTCCTCCTGCTGGGCATGGCTGCACGGTGAGACATGCGTGCCCTGTACACCGTCACGGCAACAGGCTACATCTGCTCAGTTTGATCATTTATGCACAAATGTAAGTGCAGGTACTTGGACATCTTGTGCCTCTTTGGTCAGTGTCACAAAACAAAAGTGAAAACAGAACTGTAATGGCAATCTGTCTTCGAAGTGCTTGAAGTGCTAGTCTGTTATGGCAGTCCATGGTCAAGCCCCAGTGACGTTACATGGTTGATATGCTTGTGCTGAGCGAGGGGATTGTGCTCTTAACCTGTTTCAGGGCAGAGAGGGAGGTGGTGCTGAGTAACCTGGAGACCCTGTGCTCTGTGGCTCTTGGGGAGAAGGTGACTGAGGACTTCCTGCTGGCCAGAGACACGGTCATCACCATCTCCAGCATCACTAACCACAACAAGGTAAATGTGCCTGCTCCGTTATCATTTAAAGGAGCTTTTATTGAATGGAATATGGAAGTTAGTATTTCTGCTGTGCGTGTACGTTGACGACCTGTTGTTCTCCTCTCTCAGCCAAGTAAAAATGCTCCTCCATTCAGACTGCTTCAGGACCACCAGCTCTTCACCTGCCTCACCCAGGCCATTGCAGAAGGTTGTACTGCTGTCTCAATACTGTTTCAGCCCTCGAGTTGGCATTCTTTAAAACGCCTAACTTTCACTAAATTCCCTATATTGCCTCGCACTGGTAAACTGTGATAATTGCGGTAACTGTCGTTCTGTTTAAGCAACTCCCTCCCTACCTACCCTCTCCAGGTGTGGTAATGGCTGACCCTCACTGGCAGAGCTTCATGGAGCAGGCCATCCGTCTAATTTACTTCCTTGCGGAGTCACCTGACCAGCTCTGCTCCAGCCTCCTTCAGCGTTGCTCACGCCTGTTATTGGACCAGATATCAGAAGGCGGGGAAGGCAGTAAGGATTGTGGCCCCTCGCAGGGTGGATCTCAGGACGATGAGGAGCAGGGCGAGCAAGGTGAGGAAATGCACAAAGGCGGCAAGGTCATTGTGTGAACTCTTTTAATACCAGCTCAGTGCTTTCAGTGATGCTCCCTGTGTTAGTTGTAGCTGTTTGACCAACAAGAGGCCAGCATGACCTGTGAGACTCAGCCACCATGGTCAGGCTCTGCATGTGCCCCTACAAATCAGGAATTTCCTGCCCTGCATGGTCGTGTCCATTCAGGTTTCTGTTGTTCCACTTTCCTTTTGCTTTCCCTGTCTTCCCTTGAGTTGAGACTGTCTAGGAATGGCTCGGCCAGGTCACAGACCACCATTCTGTAACGCTCTGGCTCCCTCTGTCTCCCTCCCACAGTAAGCTGTGTGTCTCTGGCCCAGCTGCTGAGCCTCTGTGGGTGTGTGGCCTTCTGGCAGGTTTCTCACCTGGAGCGCAGCGTCAGCATGGAGCTGCGCAGGAGGAGAGGAGAGATGGAGGAGAAGGATGCAACAGGCCGCTCCAGCAAGGCCAAGGTGAGTACACGCACACTGTTTAACAATGGATTTACATGATTTAACTTATCCCTGTTCCAGACCCACTAAATATACATTTTTATTTAGAAAAACCATAGACCTGTTTTCTTTGTAGGGCTGGTGAGAAAACAAAAGATAAAAGCTGGAAAACTTAATATGAACAGCTATTTCATTGTGTTCTACACACCTCTAGTTTAACAGCCAAGAAACCCTCAATAGTGAACAGATAAATGTGGCATTGCTGGATTAGAGGTGTATGTTGCTCAATGTTGCATGAGTATTGTAGTGTCAGCCTTTTTGTCCTGTTAATTTTGATCTGCTACTTGCCATTCATTTCCTAAAGTATTAGTTTAGTCGTTCTTCACGAGCGTATTGCTGCCAGTTTTGATCAGAGATGTGTTTAGTCGCTCCTTGCTTCACCCGATTTTGTCATGATCTGTTCCTCCCGCACCAGGCATCCAATGAGAGCTGCGTGGAGGAGGAGCTGGGATTGGTGGGCGCCTCCGCAGAGGACACGGAGGCGGAGCTTATCCGCAAGATCTGTGAGACCGAACTATTGGCTGGTGAGTTTAATTTGCACGCCTAACCAGGATACACCAGCCCTTCCATCCCGTATGTCTCACTCGATTATATGTGAGATTATCAGAGCGGAGCCAGCTGTGTACTGTTCCTCACTCCCTTTTCCATTTGCATGGACTGTATCAGCAGCTCTGTGTGAAGGGCAGCACCCCATTGTATTCTGTTCCACTCTGTCCAGATGAGAACCTGCTCGGCGCATTCGTGCCTCTGCTGGTGAAGGTGTGCAGCTCCCCTGGTCGTTACTCGCACCCTCAGCTCACCACCTCCGCCTGCCTGGCCCTCGCTCAGTTCATGATGATTAGGTGACTGCAGGCCCCGCGCTCCGCTTACTGCTCCTCCTGTGCGTTAGCCCCACTTCTCACTTTCGAACAGAGCTGGAGTACATTTCCTCTCTGGAGGGTTGAACTGTTTGGGAGGTTGGTCCTTTGGTTTATTTGTGGGTTAGCAGTGTTGCCCCTCCAGCCTGTAGATGAGACCACAGACATTAGACCTTCTCTAGGCCTGTTTGTGCTGATTTTCTCAATCTCTCTCAGCCCCTCGGTCTGTGAGGAGAACATCCGGCTGCTCTTCACTGTGTTGGAGAGGGCCTCTCTGCCTGTAGTCAGAGCCAACACCATCATTGCCCTGGGAGACCTCACCGTACGCTTTCCCAACATCCTCGAACCCTGGACTCAGAACCTCTATGCAAGGTAATGTAGTGGCGGCCTCCATGGGAAGTGTAGATGTAATTTAGGTAATCATAATTTAATAATCGTGACAGTTCCAGCTGCAGCCTTATTAAAATGGGAAGTGTAGATGTAATTTAGGTCATCATAATTTAATAATCGTGACAGTTCCAGCTGAAGGCTTCTTATTAAACATGGTGCATGTTCGAACATTGTCCTCATAGACTAATATCTAATACAGCAGATTGACACAATCAGTCCACATAGGTTGGAGTTGTGCGTAGTCTGGCGAGCATATTTTTAGGTCAGAGGGGGGATCCTTTTTAACTCCAATGGCTGCATAACACTGATATAAAAAGAAATCACCACCACCTCCCAAATAGCTTTGTTTAGATTGTTTGTGTCCAATTAAAACCACCTTTTAGTCAACTAAACATTACAGCATTTGTTTCCATAAGTCCTACATACCCACTATCTGTACCTGATTGTTTAAATTTATAATGTTCATTAAATCATTCCGATACCCCTGTCTCAAACGTGTGAGTATGTGTAGTTGACAGGGTTGACTAAGTATAATAAAAGCCTTAAAGATTAAGGCCTAAAATTCAGATTGGATTTTAGAAATTTTAAGTCTTAAAATGTCTTCAATACGATTTGATGGGTCTTAGAAATTGATTGGATTATGAGGTTACTTCTATAATGTTGCATTAACTTCAGTCTCGCTAAAACTTTCAAGTGAGGAAAGGACAAGACATCTTGCATTACGTGATTTGGTTTGGCAGAATTAATTATGAGCGACCTCATCTCAAAAGTTAATATGGGCCCGTTATTAATTTCTAAATTAATTTAAGTAATTCTGGGACATATTTTCATTCATACTGATTTTCCTTCATATCCTTCATATGTTTTTGCCAGTGTGGCCATGAAATGGGTATTAAATTGCATTCAGAATGGTCTTTAACATTTTTTTTTTTTTAAAGTCTTGCATTTAAATTGTTGAAACCTGCGGGAGCCCAGAGTTGAGCACACCGTGATTCTATCAGTTCAAGTCCCAGACCGATGATTTTCTACACTGGGAGGATCCTGCTGCTGCAGCTAGACTCTGGCTACAGACTGCTCCTGTGTTTTGTGCCACTGATTTGTTTTCACCAGTCAGTGAGGCATTTTATGACTGATGGCAGACATTCCGACCCACGAGACCCAGGGCCTGATTTGTGGGCTGAGAGGCTGGAGCCGTGCCACATGAGCACACTTATTTGAACACAAGCGCCAGAACCACTGCTGTACTGCAGATTGCGGAAATCACTCAGGACACAGGGCTGCTGAGCTGTTTGTATTCATGCGGGCACTACAGTGCAGCACGATTTCTTCCATCACATTTGGATGCCACAGCCGGCGTTCTGTGATTGACCTTCACCGAACCAAAGTTGTAAAAATGTCTGACTTTTAAATCTGTGCATGAAAGTTGGTAATGAGAAGCTCCGCAACGGCACGCATGTTGGGGGCACTTTCTGAAAACCAGTTTTATTCTTCTCTTTGGCTTTTGAGCATCACTGAAGAGGAATGTGGCTCACTTTTGGAGAAAATGCAGGGAATCCTCTCCAGAGTAAATTGTTGGTACAGTGCACGAGTAACTATCACTTTCCCTCTTTCCCATTTGGCCTGTGTCGGTGTTACTATAGCAACATGTGCGCATTGTGTGGTGTGTTGCAGTCTTTTTGGACTGAAGCAAACTGGAACCCAGAGGCTTGTGTGGAACTTGAAAACGCAATAAAACCTTACCGTTCCCTCCCTTGCTCCAAATGTTTGCTAGCTTGTTTGCGCTCTGCAGGTTTAAGTAGAGCGAGGTTATTTCATGTGGACCTGGGTATGTCCGCATCAGAGTATTTCCCTCAGGTGTGCCACTGTAAGGAACAGTGCTAGTTGAGTCATTATCATGCAGTGTAGAAGCTAAATTGGCATGGTTGCACTGAGAAATATGAATGGATTTTGGAGTGTCCTGTCTGACTGATCTCTCTGCTGTCTGCCTTCTGTTACTTGCAGCATAGTTCATTTTCTCAGCCTCTGCATTAATTGGTTTTAATTCCACGCGGTCCCAGTCCCTCTGTAAGGCCTCATCTTTAAAGCTCTGCCTTGTTACGAGGGCTGTTTTCTGACTGGGGGGCACAACTGCGTCTGATACGTACTCACGCATCTTTTCATGGGAAGCACTCCTGTGTGTACTCGTGAAATTGCATCGGCGGTAGTGAGTAAGCACAAGTAGTGTGAATGTTATCTGATGTAGGGAACAATGAGGTCTGCATTCATGGTGCTGCAATCCACACTGTTTCCACCTTCTAGAGTGCATCAAGGTTGCGTGGCGTGCCTTCAGTAATGCGCCGTGTGTGGTATAGAGCAGATTGTCTAGTTATGTACTGTGCCATGTATGGGATTGTGGATGTGCTGTAGAGCAGATTGTATCTCGTTCTGTGCCATGTACAGGGTTGTGAATAGTGATGTGTTGTGTAGAGCAGATTGTCTGTAGTATGCGATGCCATGTACAGGGTTGTGTCTGTAGTAAGCCTCTGTTCTGTATGCAGACTCGGCGATGAGAGCTCGTCGGTGAGGCAGACTGCTGTGACAGTGCTGACACAGCTGGTGCTGAAGGATGTGCTGAAGGTGAAGGGTCAGGTGAGTGAGGTGGCCGTGCTGCTCATCGATCCCCAGCCCCACATTGCCAGCCTGGCCCTCAACTTCTTCAACGAGCTCGCCAGCAAGGTAGGCCTCACCTCACCCCTGTGCAACCCTTTTCATCAGCCACCAAGTGTTTGTGCAGGTGCTTCACCGTGAAGTAGTACTGCTATAGCCCACAGTAAGAACTGGAACTCGGGAAGTACTAGACGGCAACAAATCTGCAAAAATGATAGTTCTAAAGTTTTCACTGTGGTCTGCATTTTAATTTTCGAAATGGCTTTGATGAAGTAGCACCTGAGCAACATGTTACCAAACCAAAACCTGTTGGAATGAAGTTCTCCTAGTCGATTCATAATTGGAAGAGTTCTAACCGTAGAACAAGAGGGTATAGGTGGAAATTAGTTTGACTAGTAAATGATAGTTAGAATTTAAATGATTATTTTTTAGTAAATAATACACTGCAAATGTGCATGAGGAAATTCATTCTAGTGTCAGTTATTGAAGCATGGAATCACTTGCCAAGGGTTAGAAATCCTTAAAGACCAGGACTGATTTCAATTTAATGTAAAAAAAATAAAAAATAAAAATCAATATTAAATGTATATGGCTAATCTTTGTTTGGATATCTCAGAATCTGGGGCTGTATGTACAAAGATTCTAAGAGTAGGAGTGGTGGTCTTGGATCAGTTTAGCCTTTTAGCTCATAATGGATATGGTTAGGATATGGACAGTGTAAACCTGATCCTAGATCAGCACTACTCCTCTTAGAATCTTTGTACATGCGGCCCCTGGTTTCTCTACATTATTCCCATGCAGTGAAAGGGCCATGGGGACCCTGCTGTAATATTTTTAAGTTGGGGTTTTTTTTGCCATAAAAACAGGCTGAGTGGCACACTTCAATTTAATTCACAAGCAGGGACCTACTGTTTTTTATTGCAAGATTAGGGCCTCATGTGAAGAGATCATTATTACAGGCGGGGACAGAATTACAACTTCTACATCAAGTGTTGTAATTGTCACATTCTTCGAAGCAATTGCATCAAGCCATACTTGTATAGTGTTCATGCACTATTTTACAAAACACAGCTGTCGAATATAATGCGGCCTCTGCTGTATGAAAGGCCCCATACAGTGATTTGTATTCTAGCATGAGGTGAAAAAGATGACCCTTCTGGCTCCCCCTCTCCACTGAGAAATAAAAGCATAAAAAATTGGACCTATCATTACATGTGTAGGAAGGCAGCTTGGGTTGGTGTGGATAATAATTACTATCCATTTTGTAGGATGGATGGTAATTATAGCTTAGTCAGTAGATTGTTACATGTGAGTACTTTAGGTGAGAAGGACACGCTCAAAGAAACCAATCCTGTTATTAGTAGTACAATGGATCGAGCCATGCCTCAAACTAAACGCAGCTGGTGTGGTTCATTTCAATGATTTACATTTTTACATTTTAGGCATTTAGCAGACGCTCTTATCCAGAGCACCTTGCACAGTATATATTTCTTTACATGCAATCCATTTATGCAGCTGGATATTTTACTGAAGCAATTCAGGTTAAGTACCTTGCTCAAGGGTACAACAGCAGTGCCCCACCTGGGAAATGAACCTGCAACCTCTGAGTTACAAGCCCAGCTCCCTAACCATTGCACTACACTGCCAGCCAGTGATTTATCAGCTGCGTTACAATTTAGGTGGGGGGGGGGTTCTTGAAAACAAAAGCTGACAAATTTCTGTCTCGTTCTTAATGTATATCTAGAAAACAGACTCCACAGGTCTCCAAAATTTAAGGTAGTAAGTCAGGGATTGTAAATTTGCATCACATTTCTACATCTCTATGCTAGGGCACTGGATATCAGCACAATACTTTGGTCCTTTTACCTGAGTCAGTCTTGCTCTTTAACCTTCCCTGGGTCCCAGCCAGCTTTTACCATATTTTTAACCAAAAATTGACCAATCTATTCTGTTCTGTGTTCTCTTCTCTATTTTTTTCCCCTCTTCCAGGACAATGCCATCTACAACCTGCTCCCTGACATCATCAGCCGTCTCTCAGACCCTGAGCGAGGGATGAAGGAGGAAGACTTCCACACCATTATGAAGTAAGGGACCAGTCTGCTCCTCTCTGTCCATTGTGCTGTACAGTCCTGTCAGGTAGCTGTTCCTTATTTTAGAGTCTTTGGCATGTCTCCCCCAGGAATGCTGAAGTCCTGTTGGTGGAGTGCAGTGGGTGTCTGAGTGGTTTGACAGCTGGATGGCTGACTGCAGGGGAAGCACTGAGCTTGACTAAACTGCCCCCTTCTCTCACAGGCAACTCTTCTCCTACATCACCAAAGAGAAGCAGACCGAGAGCTTGGTGGAGAAACTCTGTCAGAGATTCAGGACTGCAAAGTGAGCGAACGACATCTCCCTCCTTTCCTCTTCACCCTCCATATGTGCAGATTTCTCACCCAATCTTCGCTGACTGTGCCACAGTCATGCCTCCTGTGTTTCTGTGGTCGTGACTTGGACGTGTCGTGTTCTATTCCCTGCGCAGCAGAGAAATGGGTCAACGGGGCTGCTAATGTGCCATGACTGTTTCAACACCCACCTTCACTCTTAGTCAAAACCATGAGCTTTGTGCTAATAGGCTTAATCGACATGGTGGGAATGCTGGGAATGCTAGAGTGCTGCCAGGCGTAAGAAATGTACATAATTTCCACCATGGAGGGGAAAGTATAAGAGCGGGCCTGCTGTGCGAGTCCCTGTGTGCATCAGTGACCCCTCCTCTCTCCTGTGTTTCAGGACGGACAGGCAGTGGTGCGACCTGGCCGTGTCCCTGTCCCTGCTGTCCATGTGCGAGCGCGGGTTCAAGCGCCTGCAGGAGTGCTGGGAGTGCTACAGCGACAAGCTCACAGAGACCGGCGTCTACCAGCCCCTGCTGTCCATCATTGCCCGAGTGCGCCGGGGGGCCAAGCCTCTGCTCAAGGTACCAGTGCAGCACTGTGCTGGTGTATTCAGCACAAACTATCTGGGCATGAGCAGGATGTACCTTTATTTCATATCATTGTCTGTTAAACCACCTGCAGTGATGCTCATTGTGCTCCAGCCAGCATGGTGGGGTAATGCTCTCATTTAAAGTGGTGGGTTCATCACCCTATAGCAGTGATATACAAGTCAAACCACATACTTCTCGTCTCCTGCGCCAGCTGACAGCAGACTGTTAAAATGCATCATTTGAAACCGCTCTGGAGAGAGGCACTTGGGTCCTTCCCCCACTGCAGTAGTGGGTGTGTCTGTTTGTCAGTGGACAGTGTATGTGTTCTGTTTTAAAGTCCCAGGCGGATGACTTTGAGAAGAAGCTGACTGCGGTGCACACTAAAGGACTGGAGAACGTTGAGAGCGGAGAGACCGAGGAGCAGACGGAGGGAGGGGAGGCAGAGCGCATGCGCACTCCACGGCCTCTCATTAAAGGCAGCCGCAGAGCCCCACGAGGTAGGCTTGAATTCAGGGTCAATTATTTCTCACTTTAAATATTTTTTTAATTTACTGAAAATGTCGTTGCCATCCAACTTCCACATGGTAATGCTATATGTGTTTATCACAGGTAAAGGGAAAAACTCCACATCCTGCCAGGACAGTGACCTTGTGACCCCTAAGGCACGTCGCAGGCCCCCCAGAAAAACCCAGATCACCTTCAGCAGTGATGAGGAGGAGGAGGAGGAGGAGGAAGAGGAGGATGGTGAGGCTGAACTTTCCAGCTGTTTTGTCTCTGATATCTGTTCTGTCTGCATATCAGTTGGCTTGACATTCTCCTCTCTGCTTTAGATGCTGTGATGGCAGAGAACGAGACGCCCAAAGTGACCACGCCCATCGCTCGCTCCTCTCGACGAGCTCGACTCAGGCACTGATTAAAAATAAATAAAAAAACGTTTTCCTAGCCTCCCCTCACCCTTTCTCTCTCTACCCATTTATACTGTCTTATTGCTATATTATCTATGTGTTTGTTTATCTGTGTCTCTTGTCAAGGACTCAAATCGAGTCTGTAAATAGTTGTTTGTTTTGAATTATGAATCTAATAAATGTATCTTTTAATAAATTAAGATCTCTTAAACCTTGTCATTCTTTGTGCCATTCCTCTCACAGCCTTTGTGTAACCTATAATCACATTTGGCACTGTCTGAAAACAGTTGGAGACAAACTGAGCAGTAAGTGGCTTTTTCATGAACTGAAAGCACAACCTACCCGCTGCAGTTCAGTCCTCGCTTCTGGACACTTGTGGAGCACATGCAACGGGCATTGTGTATCTGCACGCTGGATGGATCTGAATGTTGCAGCACTCTGCTGCAGTACCCACTGGTGGGTCATGGGGAGGGGTAGCTTTAGAATGTTGTTCACACTATTCAACTGTTCACAGCACAATTTGGTGTACATTAAATATTTAAATTCCATACATGAAATGTATGTTGGGCTCTGCAATTTAACAAGGTTATAGGCTCATTGAAAACGTATGGGTTTAAAGTTGGTGATAATGGCCCATGTAAAACAAGGCTGCTTGTGAAATGCAATACTGGCAATAGATATTGAATGAGCTTAGTTTTATATATTGCGACACTTTGTAGATGCTATTGTGTACCTCGCTTTAAAAGGGCTTGCATTTAGGTTGTCTTGTCAGATGAACTGGTTTTGCATGGGCTATTTAATAATGGCATTTGCAGTACATTCAAGGGTTTCTTCAGATTAGGATTCAGATTAGAAGTGTTTCCTCCACTGCTTTTCCCCCGAAGGTGATGCCATGCATCAAGATGACAAACATTTCATTTGTACAGCCATCCATGCAGCAGGTCAGGTGGATGACCCTGTTAGGGCTGTAACCAGATTGAGCACTGTGCACATTTCCAGTGTTACCAGGGCCCCTCCAATGGATTCTACCATTTATAAATAGTATAAATGTGCCACAAGTTGCTTGAGAGAAAAATGAGACCAGAGACGTTCCCAAGTATTTGCAACTTTCCTCTTCGCTCATCTCAATTTGGTTCACAATGGATACAGAATGACAGGGCAGGTAGCTGTAAATATTTTTTGTATTGAGGCAGATTAAATAGCCAATTACTGGGTATAGGAGATGTCATAAAATACTTGAACATAAAGCAGCCTACTGATGTCCATGCTGCATATGGAAATGTACAATCGGGTGTTTTTACTTTCTTTTTACGAACCATTTCTTCAGTTTGGTTGGTCTAGCCTTTTACTCTTGCGCTTAACTGCCTTACCCATGTTACGTGGTGACTGCAATTACGTTGTCACTGAGACATTTCTTGAAGAATTTTTATTTGCAAAAAACCTTTGGTTTACATTGTAAGTTCTCTGGGCAAGTGTGTGTTCAGCAGGGAAGTCCAAGATGGATGATTATAAAGGATTGTGTGTGTTTAGACAAACGGTGATCTCACAGAGGCAGATTTATTTCCTCATGGCAGATAACTGGTTGATTCTCGGTCGTTAGCTCTGCTCTGTGTTTGGACAGTGAGGTGAGACTTCACTTGCTCTGTCACAGCTTGGCCAGACAGGGCCACTACCCCTCTTGGTTCCCCTCTCCCTGCCTCCTTCACCCCCTCTGCTGTGTCAGACTTCTCTATGGTTTTGATGGTTCAACCGCTCTAACAGGTGGTAAAACTGTTTTTGTGCACGTTTCCATATGTGAACAAAATGGCAGTGCGTTGTTGCACAGGCAAGCCATTTAGAACTTGTTTGCATCCTCCGTTCCTTCCTCTTGCTTTCCCTCACTCGGTTTCTCCTGTTACTTGCACACATCCCGCTTGCATTCTTGTTCTCTCCTTCCTCCCACTATCTCTCCCTCATCCACTCTCTCACTCGCCCCTGCGTTCACTTCTCACTCCCCCACCCCCTCCATCACCCTCTCCTCCCCCTCTCCCACTCTCCTGACATTTTATCACAGCGTAGTTTCATTCCCCCCCCCTCTGTCTTTTGTTACTAATCTCTTTCCTCTCTCCTCGCCCACTCTCCCTCCCACTCCCTCTTTCGCTCTCCATCTCTTAAATGACAGAGAGTGCCACGAAGGCCAATTATTTGCTCTCCTGTCTTTGTGGAGATAGTTATGTAAAATCACACCTTGCTGGCTTTTTGAAAGTTTGGTGGCTGAAGTTTCAATCTGTTTGTGTTTTTGAGAGGCAATAGAATGTGAGCAGCAAGGAGAAAAAACTAATCTGGATCAAGGGAAATATTTGATGGGTGAACGTTTCTGAGGAGTTGTACCATTCTTGTTTATGGTTTGAGATTTCCGCACGATGTGAAACCCATCCATCCATCCATCCATTATCTAAGCCGCTTATTCCTGGTCAGGGTCGCGGGGGGGGCTGGAGCCTATCCCAGCATGCGTTCCGGGCGAGAGGCAGGAATACACCCTGGACAGGTCGCCAATCCATCGCAGGGCACACACACCATTCACTCACACACTCATACCTACGGGCAATTTAGACTCTCCAATTAGCCTAACGTGCATGTCTTTGGACTGTGGGAAGAAACCGGAGTACCCGGAGGAAACCCACGCGGACACGGGGAGAACATGCAAACTCCGCACAGAAAGGCCCCCGGCCTGGATTCGAACCCGAGACCTTCTTGCTGTGAGGCGACAGCGCTATCCACTGCACCACCGTGCCGCCACGATGTGAAACCCTTCTCTACAAAAGCCGCTGAGGATTGAAGTGTTTGCAGTGTATTTTGTAGACCCGAGAGGTGTCTGTGCCTTAGAATAGAGCCAAAGTACATGATTGTAAATATGTACATTTCTTTGTGCATAATATTTGAACTGCATTTTTATGAGCCCAACAATATGTCCCCGCAGTGTGTGGAACATCTCCGCTGGCCCTAAGTGTTTGTGTTGGACGGGGGAGCGCTGAGCGTGTTGTTGGTCCAGCAGGGAGGCCGTGGGGGGTGAGAGAGCAGATGGCTCTGACAGACTGGAACTTGCTGAGACAGGAGAAGGGGATGAGTTTGAGACAAACACTGCCAGAAGGAAAGAATAGATCTTGTACAACTTAAACCAGTAAAAAAAAAAAAAAAAAAAAGGATGAGGGTGGGAATGAAAGATGGAGAGAGAGAGACACCAAGCTGGAAGAGTTAAGTCATGTCACAGTGAGGCCTGTTTCGGTTCCCACTGTTTCGCCTGCTGTTGAGCTCCAACAGGCTCACACAGATTCTCCCCCCCCGGGGCTCCCCTGCAGTTTTTTCACCAAGAAGCATTGTCTGGAAATTTGTGGGGAGAGGAGGACAGATGAAGGAGTGAGTGAAGCATAGGAGATGGAGAGAGGAGAGCGAGAGAACCCCGCCACCCCCCACGGACGGCCTTTTGTCTTGTTGAAAGTTTGCCCTGTGACCGCATTGTTTTCCTGTGTGACATCATGCTACAGTGGGTGCAAGTAATGCGACAACCTGTAACTCCCAGGTTGCTGTGGCAACTCCAGACACTTCCTCCACAGCTGTGACATCCCAGTGACAAGATATAAAGGAGAGTTGGAGGGTGGTTGAGGTGTGTTGTGGGGCATTAGAACAGTAAATCCCCAGCTGAGCTGCACTTGACTCCGATACAATAACATCAACACAGAGTTTAGTACATGCAAGCTCGACTAGAGACGACGCTACATTTACGAGATCACTGAGGCGGTGAGAGGGGGAGCGAGCGACCGAGCGAGGGAGGGAGGGATGCTTTCAGAAGGTGCCAAAAAGTGAGAGAGGTAGAAGAGAGAGAGAGAGAAAGAGAGATGTAACAGAGTCTATGAAGCACAGAGTACAGCAGCCAGATATTTAAAGCTTCGGGGGAAGACCGACAAAGAAAGGTGGGTAATTTTACTGTTGCTTCTATAGTCACAAGTTGATGGACCATAAAATGTGTTTAGAGACGCAGGTCTGTGCGGGGGCTTTAAAGTTGCTCATGGATGACTGGTCTAGGATGGGATCCACATTGTTGAGCATTTTTATCGATAATTAACTTTGGTCTCTAATGAAGAGATTTTCATTACCATCTTCAGTAAATAGTACCAACATCAGTTCCACATTAAATGCATTACTATATTTTAAAAAATGGTTGCGTTACTATAATAGCACTGTTTAACACTGTGATGACTGTAATATTGTGAAACGTGTCAGGATCTTTATGTAGCCGCAACGCATCACATGAAATGTGTTAAGTATTTGCTGCTCTGTGTGTCCAGGCAAGAAAAGTGCAGTTCCGATTCGCACTGGTCTCCTTCCAACAATGTGCACAGCTCTCATCCTCGTTGCGCTGCTCCTAGCAGCTCCAATAGAACAGACTGAGAGTCGAGCCGTCAGGACCCCCGTGGATGCCATACAGGTATGCAGAGAGAGAAAGAGGGAGACTACTTTTCAGTGCAAGGTGCTACAATTTCATACAAAATATATCAATACTCATACAGCCTCAATTTGAAAACAGCAGGTGTCACTTATCCCATTTGCATTGTTTGATGGGACTAGACTTTTCAATTGAATGCAATCATCTTTTGCATCTTTAACTATTATGATTGACTTTTTGTAATAAATTTGGTTAAAAAAAACTGTTGTACTTGGAACTATTAAATATATTGTTTTGGCTTCTTTTTTTCCTCACCAAAAATTAGTTTGTGGAACAGTTTTTAGAACACTACAATGACCTCTTGAACATTGACGACCTTGAGAATCAGGTGGGCAATCCGCTGGAGAGTCCACAGACCTTCAGCTCGGGGCTAAAGGTTGCCGAGTACCCCAAATGGATCGATATTCCTTCGCAGAATGACAACACTTGGCTTCGCCTCCTGAGGGGGGCTTTGTCCAATCGTAAGAGGGCTTTGCCAGACAGGGCAAAGAGGGGCTGGAACCGTGGCTGCTTCGGCCTCAAACTCGACCGAATTGGCTCGCTGAGTGGTTTGGGATGTTAGTGGTTTGACTGGGGTCGGTGGCGGTCTTTGGGAGCATAACTGGAACTACGACCAACATGGTGAAGTGCAGAGGAGGTCCACCAACAAACATTTTCTTTTTATCATCCCTTCAAACCATACTGGGAAGAATGCTGATTTACTTACTGTGCTGCTGGTACAATTCTCATAGTTCATGATTAAAAACTGAATCTGTTATGTGCCATTAATTTAAAAAGAAGTAATAGTACTAACTTACCAGCTGTTGCTAGTGCTTGTGTAATTAGTCAAACTAGTAGTTCCTACCAGCTGTGGAGTTGTAATATTTGACCCTGAGTGATGTTTTTAAATTATTGCACCTTTATAGGATATTATTTGTCTTTGCTTCTAAATGTTTGGAAAATTGCATCTTTCAAAGTTATTGTATTTTATTAATATTGGTAATGTATTTTGTTTCATATTTTTAAATGAAAAATGCATGTTTATTGGACTGTAAATTAACGTTTTTAAAATGTCACTTATTTATTTAATTCTGTTTGTGATTTATTTTGTTCACATCCCATGTAGCATGAATACATGTTTAAAATCGTAGTCCGAGTTAAGCACTAGTGCAATATTTTATGTGTAGGCACACTAGTTCTCATGTGTGAATAGAATTTTTACTTCAAATTTACTCTTTTGAGTCTGGTTATGGAAGGATTTTAGTTTGTGCCTCTTCTGTGATCCTTCTGAAAACCTATTGTGATCATTATGACCTACAATCCATTTTAGACCTGTTTTCTGCCTATTATTTAAAATCTGTTGAATGAGTCTTCCTGTTCCTGTTATGTTGTTAAAAAAGATGTATTTTGTCTTGAGCCAAGACATTAAAAACAGTGGGTTGACATATCTGTTTGCATTCCCTGATTTAGCTGTTTGGAAAAACAAAATCCAGCATCCACATTTTACTTTTAATAGAACAAAATCATTTTACCAAAAAGAGTCTGAATGTGAGACATTTTTGTAAATAAACATTTATTTGATGTTTCAATGTTTATTTTTCTACAAACATTGTCCAGTTTAAACACCAAATGCGTCTGTGGATTTTACACTTTATATATTTAAGATTTAAGTGTTTTCAAAGCAACGGTACTTTCACACAATGGAGTATTTTCCAGAGCTAGATTCTTTTTTCATTACAGGCAAGGTAGTGCTCAGAATTAATGGATTATAGTCTAGACTGTTTTAATTGTAAATAGTTAACCACCAAATCCTGACACAGGTCATTAGGGAGACAAGTAATACAAACTGATGCTGATAGGTGATACCTGTACAATACTGCATTGGCCAGGGATGGAAACTATTGACATAGTGGATATCATGTGTGGATGAAATAACTCCACTTGGATACAATATGTTTTCTATCACTAGCTAAACATGCCAATGATTTTGGTATTCTGTGTTTGAATTGAATTCAAAGGCTCGTCATACAGTATTAAAGCACTGTTCTAGTGTCGATGAGCCCCACGGTCTGGTATTGAATCCAAACTGTGCCAGCCAGCAGCCCCGGAGGGCGACGCATAATTGGCGGTAGCGTCCACCAGGGAGGGAGGGAGGGATTCAGTCGGCCAGTTGTCTGTCTCGTTGCACACCAGCAATCCCCACTGGTCAGCAGGCCGCCCACAGTCTGCCGGTATAAATCTGCGCATGGAGTGTCTTCCTCCGGACTCATGTCTGCGCAAGCTTCGGTGTGAAAAGAAGCAGTGGCTGACGTCACGTGTTTCGGAGGAGAGCGCGTGCTTGTTTATGTTCTCCCGAATTGACAGTGCAGGTTGCAGTGAGCTCGGCTTAGAATACGATTGAGAATTACAAATTGGAAGAAAAAGGGGAAAATCGTTCAAATAATAATTGAGAGACAATTTTACAGAGCTTTTTAAAATATTTTGTGCATATTATAATCATAATAATCATAATAATAATAATAATGAAATATAATTATAATTGTGAAAAATACTCACAAAACATGGACATTTTCTATTCTTAATTCTTGAATTTAATTGCAATTAATTTCCTGAAATGACTGAATTGAAATAGAATGGAGCCCAACCTTGTAATTAAGCAATAGGATAGGTTTGAGAATGTCCTTCCATCTAATTTACATTGGATAAATTCCTAAATCCAAGTTGAAGATGCAGGTTTTTTATTTTGCCACAAGGTGTCAGTCTTTCACTAGTTATTGTCAATCACATTTTCGAACTCTTACAGTACTTTCAAGACCCTAAATGAACTGTTGCCCAATTACAGTGTAAATGACTTAATTGCTACTCCCTATACTGCAGGCTTCAGTGTAGGCCCAGGGTCAACCTCAAAGGGTTCTTGGAGACCCTATGACCAGGCTAAAAAAGAAAAGTAATTCAGTGTTTTTTACTGTTCAGGCCCCAGAATTGCGGATTGCCCTGGTGGCCACTTTAAAACAATGCACCTAAAACCCATCTTTTAAAACTTGTCATTGAACTTAATTTTCTAATCTATTCATTTCCATTTAAATGCATTTATTCATTTTTATTAAAATATTTATATTTATTTAGAAATCTTTTTTTTAAATTCTGTAAATTCCTTCTGTAAATTTGGATATGTTGCTTTTGGTTTACATTTCATTTTATATGTATATGCTTAATCTAGTTTGAAATGTTTTGTTGGAAAGTGTTATATATTTGTTATATATTTGTATATATTTCCTCATCATGAGCATCAAAGAAAGATGCATATAGTCTGTTTTAGATGCATAGGAGATCAAAATGTACACCAGATATTATACTATTATATCACGTAACAAAGATAACATTGCCATATTTCAAATTGTGATAAAATTGGAAGAGAGGTAAGTTTGCTATAATTATCCTGCACTCTACAGTGTATTATGACATGACATTAAGACATGAGGCCGATTGACTGCAAGGCTGAGCTTTATTAATCAAAAGTAACAGTGGTTTATATGTACCATTCTGTGACTGATGATCCAGACACCACCGAGGTTGGGGACAGGTCACCGTAAAGGTCTTGGAATGTATTTTTAGTTTGACTTTTACCTCACATGAACTTCAGTGCTCTAAACTGAAAAGATAGGGTGGTGGGAGTAGGGTGTCCTTAACTTGTCCAGGCTATCTGAGGATACAGTAATGTTTGGCCTCTAAATGCAGCATTATGCCACACATGCCAAAGGCTGATGCAAAAATCAGAACAGGTAATCTATTGTATTGTAGTGCAATGTAATGTAAAGTAATGTATTGTACACACTGTTCATCCAATTCACCTTGGTCAACAGTGAGTGCCTTTTAAAACAAGACAATAATTTGTCTGAAAGAGGGTGATAATATGGCACTGACAATAAAATTCAATGCAAAGCAAAATAAATAGTATGCAGAAAAGCAAATAAAGACGATTCAAAAAGCAATTTTGAGTTCTGTACAGTTAGTTATTAAGCATAGTTAACAGTTGTCTATACAACACAGTGACCTCTTGAATGTGAATGTGAAGTGAATTTTCTTCTTGTCATGAGACCCTTGCATTAACTAATCTAAGTCAGTATTGAGGAGTTTGTATACTCACCTATGTACAGTATACGAGTTAAGGTGACCAAGTTAAGAGATGAGAGGGTAGTGTAGCACTTAGGAATAATACAAGAAATATACTTTTTCCAGCCCTCTTTTGCAAACTCTTTAGATCAGTTGCAAACCTATGAGATATAAACCTTTCGTGGCTTCATAAGTACTTTTACACTGCGCCACCAAGATGGAAACATACAGAGGTAGGAAATATTGATTTCTAGACACAAACACACATCCGTCGCATACTTACAGCGCATGCGTAATAGAGGTTGAGCTACATTGTCTGATCACTTGCTAGACGGGTGTGGGGAGGTGAGAAAGTGAAAGCAAAGGGTCGTGGTCTTTCCAGCAAATGTCACGGGTGGGAAGAAAGAGACCTGATCCCTCTCCGCCTCTGGCTCACTCACTTGTGAGAAGGTCAGATATATCTAAGCACTTTTTTTATATCTGAAATTCTCTCCTGATCCCCCTGCCCCCCAGCACCTTCTGACATCAGAATTAAAGTTATGGTAACCTACATCAGCAATGGAGCCATTTGGCACACAAAAAACTGACACAATACACAGGTAGAGGGTAGTTCTAGATATTCATAAATGATTACAGTCCAGGAATCATCAAACCTTTTCCCAAAGTGCCATTTACAGAGTTGCTCACCTTCTGGACCAGAAGATATGAATTATGGGCTTACTTTTCACTGACTAACTGGTCGGGTTACACTAACTAATGTCTGTTGGTCAATGCTTATGAAATCATAAATATGGTAGGAACAGGGGGGTACAATCATTATAAATAATGTAAAGGAAACACCAAAATAAAGTGTCTTAATAGGATGTTGGGCAGCCACAAGCCACCAGAACAGCTTCAAATGCATGTTGACATAGATTCTACAAGAAGCAGGTGCCGCTCCAGGATCTCCCATAAGAGTTCAATTGGGTTGAGATCTGGTGACTGAGATGGCTATGGCATATGGTTTAAACCGTTTTCATGTTCATCAAACCATTCAGTGACCACTCATGTGGATGTGGAAGGGGATATTGTCATCCTAAAAGAAACCACTCCCATCAAGATAGAAATGCTTCACCATATAATGATGGTGATCACTCAGAATGGCTTTGTATTCATTGGCGTTCACCTTTTTAATTACAAAAAACACATGTAACGATAAACAAAAGGAACATCAAAGCAATGTTCAATGTTCAATCTTGGATTCCTCAAAATAGCCACCCTTTGCTGTGATAACAGCCTAACAAACACGGGCCATTCGGTTAATAAGTTTCAGCAGGAAATCACCCGATATGTCTTCCCAGCTCTCCTGCAGCAATTCCCAGAGGCACTTGTGGGTTGCTTTGCTTTGACTGTTCTGTCCAGTTCATCCCATACAAGTTCTATGGGATTGAAGTCTGGACACTGGGCAGGCCAGGTCCTTAGTTTGAGTTGTCCTTCACGTTCCCCCTTCACCAGATAGTTCTTGCACAACTTAAAGGTGTGTTTCGGGTCGTTATCTTGCTCAAGAATTAAGGAGTGCCCGCTTAGCCGTATTCGACAAATAGGCCTATGACAAAGGATATCAGAAGTAGATAGTGAATAGGCTATGTTACAGAATGAGACCTCCAATTGAAAACTTTGAACGTTGTAATGTATTAAAAGCCGTCAAAGAGTACCGACTCTTATATTACAGTGCTCTCGAAATATTCACGTCTGTTACCCGAACGCATGAGTTCAAGTTCAAGTCATGACCAACCTTGCCCAGCATGGCAGGATAATGAAATGGGAGTAGTAGCCTAGTGTACTGATGACAATGCACAAAACAATACACTTCGCTCACGGAGACGTGGATCTCCCCAGAACACGGCCAAAAATGTTCCTGTTCAACCACTAACAAAACAAGCATTGATATAAATGATTTTATGTTACTCACCTATAGGACAAAGTATCATCCTTTGTGTAAGTTAATTGAGCTACCGTTTTCATTTCAACACGTAGCATTAACACCTGCATCTAATTATACAATAAATGCAAATGTATACAGCAAACTTGACATAATTTAAGTTTATACTGGCTAAAAAACATCCAAACATTGCTACAAATTACAGGCCAACTTGCTAGAGAACATTAGGTTATTGCGTTGTCGTTGTTCGGCTAGCTAACGTTACTTAGCAACACAACTAAGCTATTCGGTCATCTAAAATTAGCCCACTTCGTTTTCTTCAGTCGAACTCGAATTAAGATTAATTTATCTGAAATAGTTTGTTGACAGTTATACAATGGTGGTTGCTTGGGGGAATAGGCTACAACATAGTTTTTTTGCAGCGAAACCCGTTATAAATAGTAATTTATTACTTTCTGGTTGCACATCTCAGGTTATAGCTCTACCTACATGCGTTTCTCTCGCCAATTTCAGCAATTAAAGTATCAAAATGTTATCGCATGTGAAATTGACATAGGTCATTTTCTAATTTCACTAAAGCAGAATGACAGCGTGCATACATGTAGCGACGTGATTGCGCCGCGCGACAGGTTTACCTCTGCTCGCGACACTACAGCAACAGATGAAAGTCCTCCGACACACCGAGTTGGACCGACGGCGATTTCCACTTGTAGAATCGAGCTCCCGAGACAAAGCCGTCCTGACGCAAAAGGGAACAGACTATACAAACACACTCTCACTGACACTGATTGTTGCGACAGGACAATGTGGACTACTACAGGTGGGAAAGTGGACCAAAATGTACAGTAACAGTCAAAACACCATAAACCCGCATTCAAAAATTCAATGTAGGCCTATAATAATCTGCTATTCCCGGGGCCCCCTAGTGGCCGGGGCCCTGGGCTGCAGCCCATGTTGCCCAATAGGTTAACGCGGGTCAGACCCCAAAGCATTGCTGTAAGGACACTGCTAACACAGCAAGCATGATCTGCATTGAATAGGAAATACTTTTCGTGCACATTGCAAGGTGCTTATGCTGTGTATGACTTAAAAAAATACACTGAAATAAAGTTTGATTGTTTTTATCCAAAAATATAATTTTTTATATATAATATATATTTTTTATATTTAAAGGTTAAAAAATATTTTATATTTTAATTCTGTTCTGGGTTCCCCGTGGCAATTAGACAGTAGGTACGTGCCTAGTTTGCCTATGCCAAGATCAGGCCCTGAATACATGGACATCACGTTTCAGGAGTATGAACTTTCGACCACAGTTTCTCCGAGTTGATCATGTCTTTCCCTCAGACTTCCATACCAACATTACTTAGTCATTGTTCCTCGTGAAACATTAACAAGTTGAACAGTCTTCATCACTGAAGCTCCTGACAAATGTGCCCCAACAGTCATCAAGATCTCTTTTTCTAGCCATGGTAGCCAAAGTAATGGCCAACTAAGCCCTTCCCACTATTTTTATACATGATCTTAAGCATGATGGAATATTAATTGCTTAATTAACTCAGGAAGCACACCTGTGTGGAAGCACCTGCTTTCAATAAACTTTGCATCCTTAATTTACTCAAGTGTCCCCTTTATTTTGGCAGTAACCTGCATTTACAGAACATAACCAAACAAAATGCCGAATTTCTTTTCTGATTGGATTGCCATTGTCGTTTGGCCCCAGCTATCGGAAAACGCAAACATCTTCCGAAATTGCGCACAGTACACCAATGGTGCACTGACAGCATTTTGATGCGGACCATTGATTTGATTAACTGATCCCGGGCAGGAACACGAAGCGAATTAAAACGAGTCTGTTCCCCTTTCTTTCTCATCCTCACTGTATGTGAATGATGAAAGGTCAACAAAAAGGCGTTATAATATTATGTATCAAAACGCCGCCTTCATACAAAGAGTTTAACATTTACATTTTTACATTTTAAGCATTTAGCAGACGCTCTTATCCAGAGCGATTTACAAGATGTGCATCAATACATGGTAGGAACAATCACAGTTAGCGCACGAGATCAGTGCAGGAATACAGCAATATACATCATTGCAGGCATCTGCGTACCATACCTGTAACACCGGGAAGGAAAAGGTATTTTACATTTTAATTTTTTTTTTTTTTAAATAAAGAGTATAGTGTTGAACAAGTAGACAGTGGTGAAGACAATTTAGCTAGATGGACAGAGATCAGGGGTAGTGGAGTCTGAAGATTAAATGTTTAATTTGCAGAATACTCTGTTTCAAATCGCCGTAACTTTGACGACCTTGACATTCTAAAGGGGCGTTGCCAGCACGTGGATTAAGGAAAGGAGGTGTGGCCGTCACGGTGTAGTAGAATAAATTCAGAATGCACCTTGTCTCAGCCTAGCTCACACTTTGAGTTCTGGAACAGACGGACAGAGGCTACTCACAAACGGTAACGGTTCCTAACAGTCTTGTTAATATGCACTTTTCCCAAGTTGTGATTGTCTTAATATTAAGCGATTAACTTGTGGATATACTTAATTTCTCATGTTCGATTTATTTCGTTTGTTTTCTGTATATTTTGCATGCACTCTGAATGCGGTTTGATATATTATTTAGATAAATGTTAAACTAGGACATGCAGACTGAATTTACTGAGGACTGAACACATTTTGCATTATGGAGTAAATGTGTAGTTCAACCAATTTCAAGTTCGATTGAGGACTGCTTTGGCTTTGAAAATGAAAATGGATAATGGATAAAAGTTATTTCCTTTCTATGGTGGTGCAATTTTGCCCAAAGTCTTTAGACATTAAAATTGACTGTTGATTTATTTCTAATTGGTATGGATTGTCTAAATGCAGGGTAGTGCAGTATATTGTCCATTTAAATGCATGCAGTATAGCCTACTAAACCTCTTTAACGGTCTTCGCTTAGCGCTGTATGAAAGGATTCTGTTATCACGAGTTCCATATCGATAACTTCTCAACCGACGCAATGGAGCATATGCATGTTCGTAGAATAGATTCACGAGTCGTTTTTTCCAACTCATAAACTTGCTTATCTCTGATTGTGAGCTACGTGAAAGTTCTGAGACCTTAAACTCAATTTGAACCGCAAATTGTAATTGACCTCATTTCTATCCCGTCTCCCCCCCCAGAGGACGATACAAATTCAAGCAAAATGGTGAAAGTTGGAGTCAATGGGTAAGACGCTTTCATTCATTTTCACAACTTCCTATTCCAAACGTCACTTCTATAATTAAGGCTTTATTGTGTTTACCTTGCTTCCTTTCAGTAGATCGCCATCGCAAGTTCAAAGGTCCCAAAGTAATAACCTTGGCGCAGAATTGCTCAATGCCTCCTAATATTTCACTGCAGTGTTTCGCCATTGTTTACAACATGGCTTCCCCTCTGTGCTCTAGCCACCTTTTCCCAGTCTCTTTAATTATAGTTTGGTTGTCATATCATTCTACTCTTTCTCATGTTCAGCTGTCACATTCCTCTCTTCCTCTCTCTAATTTTAGCCAGACAACCTTTCAAGAAATGTTCAGAGGCCGCTGTATAAGCAGCGGTCCTCGTTAGCGTTCGCTGTACCTAACCCGTAGGTCCTCGACTGACATCTAACATGTAGGAGGAAGGAAATGGATACCATTGTAACTATTCCTAAAAAGCTGCCTGAGGACCTCTCCTGACGTGACCCATGACTGCATGCCATGGCAACGAATGCCCTAGTGTACTGACATAACTCCATACATTCCAAAATGCATGACACCGACCCTGGTCCAGCTCAAAGACACAGGTGCGCCTCAATGTGCGATTTTTACCAAACAAGCGGGTGTGGGTGCCAGAGTGCACTTGGTAGTTTAATAAATTGTAGGCTAGTTGCTCACGCTCCCAACGATGGCCATAAATGAGGACTTTGTCCTTGTTGTTTTATTGCCAAAGTGTTTTTGCACCTTCAAAGGGCTGCACACTCTCCTCTAAGCCCTGTTTAGAGAGGGAGGAGTGTCAGATTGCGCACAACTGCTGAGCCGTGCGTCAATTCTGTTCAAAGTTCTGCTTTTCACTTCCCTTGTGTGATTGCACTTATCTAGTCAGTAAACATTTTTCAATTTGAGTAAAACATTTCTGCCAGCACTAAGTTGTTGAATTCTCATTGTTTATCATCTTAATTTGGCAGAAACCTTTTTTCGTTTTGTAGGATCTAACCACTACAAAGCCCTAATATGGTGTGTGGTTCAGACAAGAGCGGTTAAGTTATAGCCTGGCTATTTTTGTTTTTCAAAATGAAAAAAATGGGTTCACTCCATTGAGTTATGTGAACTCTTTATCCTTCATCGGGAAGGAAATGTTATGTGCAACGGATACACTTTTGGGATCCCCTATATAACAAGAATCTGAGAACTGCAGTTTATTCTATGAATACAATCCACTGAAATGATAACATGTACTTTATTGGTGTGTCTATTGAATTAGACATTTAAGTCATGAAGAAAATGAACAAGGATGCTTTCCATAAGGCACAGACCCTCCTCTCAATCAAAATCAATAAATGTGAAAGGATGTGTGGTGAAGTCAAAGTATTTCAGTTTAGGAAATCAGAACTAGAAAACCACAATTCTGAATAATTGGGGAATTCTAAAAACCATATATTGGATAGAAATGAAGGTAAAAGCTATGCAAAATAAGTCTGAACCAGTACTCATATTGTGCAATAAGTCTAATGGGTACTACATTGGAAAAATGAGCATATTTATTTATAATGTATGAATTTGAACATTGAAGTTAATTGCATATACATTTCTTGCCAAAAACCATAAATGGCATTTCTTTGAAATAAACGGATTGAAATGTTGTGCTTGCCCACTGCCTTAACATCTGTGTCCCTACTGCTCGCTGAAGCTACTTCAGTCCCAATTTAATCCCAATTAATCCAGACTGATTAAAATATGGCCACAGGGGACTTGAAGATCTGCCTCCACCTTTAATGTATTTGTCCACACATGGGACGTTCTTGTGAATGTACATGTTCAGGCAATCCGTGTTCTGAGGTGATGACCCACTCCTGTCCTGTACAGCTGCAGTGCTAGTCTGCCAGCAGCCAGTTCTAGTTAAACAATAACCCGTTGATGGTGAAACATTTCATTCAAGGCACAGAAGGGGACTGGCTCCTGTGGATACGATTAAACTTTACACCCACGTATAACTCTTGTCTGCTGGCCCTGCTCCAACTGGAGTCTTCCAAATACCCCAGATACTTTTACAACCCTTAACTGTTGCAACGGTTTTCTTTTCAAGACCAACAAGTAATTTGCACTGGCTTGTTGGTAAACTCTGTTTAATTGTATGTGCAGTCAGAGTTCATTGGTGGTAATGCAGTGGATACAATATTCAGGGCAACCCTCTGACATTGATACAGCCTCTACTTATTAATGTCTAAGTCCCTTTGGCATTCTGTCTTATCAGCTGAGGGAGGCTAACCATGAAAGGCAACATGCATTGCTCCGCTGCAGTGAGTGGCCTGCTCATGCCACCTACTGTCAGTACTGAGGAATTGCAATATTTGGTATTCTAGCACAAAGTTGGGTTTGAGAATAAGGGCCTGAGCAGTGATTTTATGTATCAGTTTCTGTATTGGGTTACTGTTCCCGTACACAAAGGAGAGGCGTGCTGAACAATGTGGTGTTTAGTTTTGTGCTGATGTCATTTACAGATTTGGGCGTATTGGTCGTCTTGTGACCCGTGCTGCTTTCCATTCCGGAAAGGTTCAGATTGTGGCCATCAATGACCCCTTCATTGACCTGGACTACATGGTGAGGATGCAGGATTGTTGAGTAGAGTTTATGGGGGGACCCATTTTACATGCTCAACAGGGTTGATCATGGGGTTGGGGTTGGGGCTGGTGCTACGGCGCTGTTGCATTGTCTGAATGTTGGTGGATTTGACGTTGTCAAAGTCTCCTCTTGCATCCCTTCCCCATTTCCCATCCCACACACACACACAGGTGTACATGTTCAAGTACGACTCCACACACGGACGTTTCAATGGCGAGGTGAAAGCCGAGGACGGCAAGCTCCACATCGCTGGCCAGGTCATCACTGTGTTCCATGAGTGAGTGTGTCTCTCTCCTGCCAGTTAAGACAGTCCTCTCTGTATTGTGGACACTGCTCACTCACCCTCTTTCTCCCCACTTCCAGGAGGGACCCCACCAACATTAAATGGGGCGAGGCTGGTGCCGATTACGTTGTGGAATCCACTGGCGTCTTCACCACCATTGAGAAGGCCTCTGTATGTGCCTGACCTTTACGCTTGGATTGTCACACCAGATCACACTGCATGCTGCTAGATACTGTGGCTCCTTTTGGGGGGGGTGGGGGGATCTGTACACAATTGGGATACTCATGAATGTCAGCCAAGTTTCCAGCGAACTCCCTGTTCAAGTGCTGAGGTCATCATTTGAATTTAGGAACACTTTGACAGGAGCCATTCTCTGGTTTCTTTTCAGCATGCATGCACACACAGGCTGTTATACTCTCCACATAACCAGCTGCTATAGCTACTTGACAGTTGTGTGCCATGTTTGTTTATTCATTTATTCATTTATTGTTCATTTGTTTGTATAGCACGTTTTCATACAAGTCTGTATTTCAATGTACGAAACAAGCAAAATAATTTCAATGTATATGTGCGGAATGTAGGCACTTTAGACTGTTAAAATGTAAAACCTCTAATGCTGAGTCCTGTCAGCCTGGTTGTTGCAGCCCATCTAACATGCACCTTCTCTCCCACCCCCCCAGGCTCACCTGAAGGGAGGTGCCAAGAGAGTCATCATCTCTGCCCCCAGCGCTGACGCCCCCATGTTTGTGATGGGCGTTAACCACACAAAATATGATAATTCCTTGAAGGTTGTCAGGTACGGCCACTTCTGTGTTTGGACAAAACCGTATAACTGGTAACTGGGGGTTACTGATTGACAAGACATTGTTCTAGTGTGTGAATGTGCTCCTCGGTCTGGGGCCAGTGCCAGGTATTT
This sequence comes from Aldrovandia affinis, assembly GCA_029706075.1. Taxonomy (NCBI): domain Eukaryota; kingdom Metazoa; phylum Chordata; class Actinopteri; order Notacanthiformes; family Halosauridae; genus Aldrovandia; species Aldrovandia affinis. The sequence goes on from JAINUG010000142.1 coordinate 1,509,450, forward strand.
CCTTGAATTGTCTGCGTCTCCTTCTAAACCAGTAACTCATCTGGTCAGTTGGGTGCCTGCAGCCAGGCACCCAATTGGCTGGCGCCAGCTGTGCATAAAGTGTAGTCCTCCGACGCAATGACTGCATAGTTCCGCTGGTGGACTGCAGAGTTGAAAGCGTTGGTTGGTATCCTGTGTTTCGGAGTAAAGTGTGTGCTTGTTTCTGGGCTCTCCTGACTTGATGGTTTTTCAGCTATGAAATGAGCCTACAAATGCAATTGGCCATTCCAAATTGGAAGAACAAGAGGGGGGGCCTCAGGCCCTTGGGCAGGAAATGAGGGTTACAATTCTTTCATCTCTAATCTATTCTCTCAGGATTTCTTTTTTTATTCCCCCATTTGGCCTTTTAACATGTGGACTACAACCCCCACAATGCACCTCTGAAAGCCAGGTGGTGATTCTACTTCTCTTTACAGCAATGCCTCCTGCACGACCAACTGCCTGGCTCCCCTGGCCAAGGTCATCAATGACAAATTCACAATTATTGAGGGACTCATGGTGAGGATCTAACTTTGATAAAAAAATATTTTAAAAGCATAATGATTAATGTGAAGCTTTGTTCAGTGGAGCAAGGTGGGAGACTTGCTTGGATTTTCCATGTCTCTTCTCTCTGTTACCCTAGAGCACAGTGCATGCTATCACAGCCACCCAGAAGACTGTGGACGGGCCCTCTGGAAAGCTGTGGAGAGATGGCCGTGGCGCCAGCCAGAACATCATCCCCGCCTCCACTGGTGCCGCCAAGGCCGTGGGCAAGGTCATCCCTGAGCTTAATGGGTAAGTGCTGGCACAATGACTCACCACAGTGTGCCATATTGTAGCTACTATTCTATAGTCTTATTGCAGTTCATGTGGTATGACCTCTCCAGTGTTTCAGTGACATGCAGAGGGAGGGATAAGCCAAGCCTAATCCTAGATAAAAAGTTTTGGCAGAGAAGCAATGCCAACCCTTCACTATATTGAACTGGCCAGATATCCATACGTTTTAAATTGGTAGTCATTTAGATCTAGGCCCTCTGAGGTACCTGATGGCTGTTGAATATCGATGCAATTTTATGAGTGAAAGGCTTTTGAATGGAAATCTGTGGAAAGGTGACTGCTGTCTGAGGTCTTTGCATCTGCTGTAACTCCCACTTTCAGCAAGCTGACTGGTATGGCTTTCCGTGTCCCCACTCCCAACGTATCCGTGGTTGACCTGACAGTCCGCCTGGAAAAGCCTGTAGGTTTCTCCTCATTTCTTCTTGATGTACATGTCACGTTTCTACCCTTTACTCCCAGGAGCACGTTTTGACTGTTTCTCCCTCCTCCAATCCAGGCTAAATACGATGACATCAAGAAGGTGATTAAGGAAGCATCGGAAGGTGAAATGAAGGGCATTCTGGGATACACAGAGCACCAGGTCAGTGCCTGACTCTGGTGTTGACACACTGACTAGTTGATGCCAGTCAATAAGTTTGTCACTACCAGCATTGGCCTTCGCTAGCACTGTGATTTGAATGTATTTAAAAGGCTAAAGTGCGTACCGCTGTCGGCACCCTCTTGCTTTCACTTGCAGGTGGTATCCAGTGACTTCAATGGGGACACCCGCTCCTCCATCTTTGATGCTGGCGCTGGCATTGCACTCAATGACCACTTCGTGAAGCTGGTCTCATGGTATGTCCAATCATTCACTTCCCCGCGGTCTTTTGACTGATCGTGACGAAGATTAAATGCCTATTCTTGAATGGGCTCCGAGAGCAAGGTTGGAGAATCGGCACCCATTGCATGTGCAGTGGAGGTGCATTTGAAATACAGACCCAATCCAACAGTTATGAATTTGCTCCTTTTTAGGATTCACGGTGATCATTCCTGCATGCTCAGTGTGAATGTGAATGAAGCGCAGGCTAGCTTCTGAACACTACCAAGATCTGTGTTTTAATTTCACTAAGTATACCTTCCTCGACACAGGTACGACAACGAGTTTGGTTACAGCACCCGCGTCGTTGACCTTATGGTCCACATGGCCTCCAAGGAGTAAAGCTGCTCGCTGACCTGTGCAATATCTTTTTCTCCCCGGTTGGACACTTCGTCAGACCACCTACAAACTGAAGATCCGTTCATTTATTTTGTACTAAAAAGCCCTGTTCTGTTCAATGTGAGGTGAATGGCACTAATTGTAATGAACAAAATTCAATCTGTTTGGTCCCAAATAAATGGTTGGGCTACACAGTTTGTCACCAAATAAAGTCCTCTGTTTGTGTAAACAACCGTTTTGCTTCTTGTGTTTTTTTGCAACGGAGATATTGGACTGGTGAAATGGAGAGGGCAATTTAATTCATAAATTCACTTTGTCCAGCTCATGGTGCACTGTGCTATAATTTCTCCAACAAGTGCTTTTGTACCCATATCTTTCCCATGTGTGTTTTTTCCTCCTTCCCTGCAATCCTCTGTCCTGCTTACTTTCCCTGCCTTCCTCCCTCCCTCTGTTCTTTCAGATCTCTCACGATATCTTGCCCACACTTCAAACACCCCCCCCCCCACCCCAGTTGTTTAGTTGGCTAGTTTGTATAGCTATAGGCATTTCTGCATGACTAAAACACACTGACAATAGCAGGCCATTCTATTCTGTGATGGACCATTATGAGATCTGGCCATCAATGGTATTGGCTTTGGTGGGGGTGGTGGGGGGGGTGGTAGTAATCTATTGGGTGTGCACCATCTGGACTCAGCCTTCCATTATCACTGATGTGGAGAGGGATGATCCTTTCATAGCTATAGCTGGAGGTATTTTAATGTAGGTCAGAGACGGAAAAAAACAACCCAGATTTATTACTGCAGATGCACAAGAAAAGGGACTACAGGACGGAGCGGTCAATCCAGTGTACGTACATTAAATACTCAAACTAAGTAAAGTAAAGTCCCTGTGTGCATTAATATCATAGACCACTATAGATACACAGTCACTTAGCGAGGTCTGTGAGAATTTATGCGGAAACGTAACAACTGGCCAACCCCTTTTCCTGAGGACATGGCGAACACTAGTATTGGTCCCCATCCCTGGGACTTATTAGTCCTCTGTCTTTATTACAGTAATTAGGTTTTAACAAGCCATTGAATTCTGATCTATATTTGTAATTCATTATTTATGCAATAATGCATTTATGCAAGGAATGTGTGCAAATATCCACACTAACCAAATTTGGGGTTGCTGTCTTAATTGTTCTGTTAATTGCTCAAAGCAACAAATTAATATTCAAATAAACAATGTCAACTGGCATGAATGATGTTTTCAAAGGGGTAAAAGCAGTTTGAAGAAGGGCTTCACGTGTAACTTTCTGTTACTTAGAGCAGACACTTGCCAAATGATGTGAAACCAGAGTCGGAAATCAATTACAAGCTCAATCAAGCATGACTTGAGTTCAACTGGAATGAAAACCAGCACATACGTAATGGCCCCAGGACCAGTCTATAGAAACTGGTTCTATAACCAATCTTTGGTCTGTAGAAAAGCAGCTATAGACCAAATAAACATCGCTATAGACTGGCCAATACCGAGAGATGAATTAACCATATAATTAGATTTAGCAGACTATTTGATGACCCTAAACAAATAGCTTGAAGATGAATCATTTCGGCAGGAAATGGAGAGGCCGGCTGGATGGGACAAGCAAGAATTCTCTTGGTATAACACAGAAATATAAAATCATTGTGAATTTAGAAAAGGTGTATGTTTTCCTGTTCACTGTGTGGGAACACTGCACTGATTCTCTGTCTATATTAGTCATTATTCTTCTCAGGAAAAAAAGAAAAGAAAAGAAAAACCAAACAATAAAATCTCCCAGTTGCCAAGAGATTGACTCAACTCGAAAGAGGCACACTGGCAAAAAGAAGGGAAAAACAAGGGAAGGTAAATGACAATTCACTTTTTCAATGTGCTAATTGCTTCTTTTTATATGTCCATATCATTGTAAGATAGAAGGTTGAGTTTGATATATTGTGTGTTTGTTATGATTCAACCACTGCTCACTTATTAGTGCAGTCTTAGTGACAATCAGTGAGAGAAGAGTATGTATCCATTCCTCCCTTCATCCCTGTCAGTTCATGTCTGCAGGACGGAATGGCTTGTGGGGGAGGTCTCACTTTGTTCCATCCTCCATCCCTCCCTACTTCCTCTCTTTTGGTGTTGGGAATTGTTGGGTTTTACCAGATATTTTTGGTCCAGATTAAATAAGGATTTGTGGTAAAAAGATGTATATGATTCACAAACGTTCACAACATCACTGTATGTACTATATCTGAAAATAAATTATGTGGTACAGTGTCAGCTTTCATATATATATTCCACAATTTGATTCCAGAAACGGAATGTATCCATATTTGCATATGCCATATTACATTATTGTATTATAGTATGTTCCTGTGGCACTGCATATTAAAATGTACATAAGCCCATTTAGTGAATAAAAAAACACCTTAAATGGCCAATTTGATAGATCCTGACCTATCAAACTAAATAACAAACTTGGCCAAATTCCAAATTATATTTTTACAATGCCAAGTTAATTTGCTGAAGGTTTAACCAGTTCATTAATTTGATAAAGCTGTAGGTTAAAGTCAGGCTTTCATTATTTAAATTTTGTTATACCATTATAGTACAAGTTTAGTGATTAAATGGTTGTGTGTGGTTTAAGTTTCATCACTGAAAATTTTAGGCTTAAAAGTTCACCTTTAAGGCATAAAGGAATGTTAGGGGACTTTTCTGCAAGTTTAATTTCAGTTTAACAAAATCAAATGCATATTCACATTTTCTCTGTGTCGAACAGCTGAAGGAATACATGGCATGATTAACACTCACTGTCTCACACAGGGACATTGTCTGTTTTGGGCAATGATGTGGTTCTGCTCATTTTCAGCTGCAAGAAAAACCACCTGAGACCCCCCAGAACTCATGACTGTAAATCTGCTATTTTGGATACAGCCTCCTAGGGGAGCCATTTCTCATCTATTCCAGGTGGGACACATACCCCAAGGCAACCACACCAACACATGAATGTACAGTGTACTCAACCACTTACACCAATGCAATCACATCAACACCTCAATGTACAGTGTACTCAACCACTTACACCAATGCAATCACACCAACACCTCAATGTACAGTGTACTCAACCATTTACACCAATGCAATCATACCAACAGCTCAATGTACAGTGTACTCAAATCTGGATGTGACACTACCGTCTGGTTGGCAAGAATGTCTACTGCAGTTCACAACAATATATCAGGGTGGTAGTGTAGTGTAATGGTTAGGAACCGGGAAACCAAGAGAGACATGAGTTAAGACACTAGACAGGCAGACAGGCAGAGAGGAGAGAGAAAAGACCAGTGAACCGGGATTGCAGGTTTGATTCCCAGGTGGGGCACTACTGTTGTACCCTTGAGTAAGGTACTTAACCTGATTTGCTTTGTTAAAAATCCAGCTGTAAAAATGGATCGTATGTAAAGAAATGTATGCTGTAAGTAGCTCTGGATAAGAGTGTCTGCTAAAATTATGTTTAAATGCCTAAATGTAAAACTATTTATTAACAACAACAATAATAACAGGGGGTAACAAAGTACATGAAAAAAATGAAAAATGTTTCAAGGCACTCGTGTGAAGTTAAAAAGCCTTTGATAAAATGGTGTGAAATGGTCAATATTTATCTATGCTGCTGTTTTTGCCTTCCATTTTTATGAGTGGCTGGCAATAATGCAATTGACTTATTATTCAGCTGATCACCTATCTGTCTAGCCACACCTATAAATGTGTGTCTGCCTGCTGCATACAGTCACCGTGACAAGGCTGTTTAGCCGCAACTCGTCGGTTGCCAGCAGTTTTTTAACGCTCTAGCCCAAAGAATAACTGCTTCTTAAATTCATGCGAGTGCCTTGGAACTTTTTCAATTTTTTTCTACTATTTTTCCCAAATGTTTATTTTCTTTCTGAATCATATTCAAATGAGTGATCAGTGTACCCTTTTCGGCATGTTAATTTCCTATGTATTTGGCGAAGTGAGTGCCTGGGGCAATGCTTAAAGAAGCTCAAGCTTAGCCTCCACATAGCTCCCCCTTTGAATCCTCCCCCCCGTGTTTCTGTGTTCCACAAGATCAGCGCATAATATTTAGCTCCTGAAACATAGTGGTTCTGAGCTTGTATTCCATCTATGCATATATATATATATATATATATATATATATATATATATACAAACTCTGTTAGCTTTATTAACAATTAACCTATTTTATCACGGTTCTTTTTTCAATTTTAAGAAACATCATCTTCATCTCTTTCATCACTCACCAATAAGATTTTACTCCACCTGGGTATGCAGTGTTAATTGAGGACAGAGGCTACATCTGTGTTTTTCCAGTTGCCTTGCTTCTATGGGCCATCTTGCTAGCTAGCTGTCTAGAAACATGTGATACATGCATTGCATGATTAAGCTAGACTGTAGCATGTAAAAACAAAGATTAAAAGCACTTCTGCACCTACAGAATCTTACCAGCTGCCACAGTAAGTAAGGGGAGGAGATTGTAATATCATGCTAAATAAACTAGAAAAATAGACTTAGTGAGCTAGCTAAAATTTAGCTAAAAATAGCCATAGCGATTCACAAGTTGACCTCTATTAGCATGCCGGTGGATAAAAAAAATGTGGAAAACAAGTTTAACAACTTGTGAAATGCTGGGATCAGTGTTTGAAATGAGGGGGGTCTGGGGGGATCCGGGACCACTCATAAGCCACAAGGGACCGCCCATAAGAAATACATAGCTTGGGGGGTTCCATCTTTATTTTAACCATATCTTTATTTCTTTACCCCCTCTATAAAAGCCTATTTTTTAAACTTTTTAAACTTGTATCTATCTCTCTATAAGCAAAGATCAGTTGTTGATAGAAATAATCAGGGTTAAAATAGTTTGTGTGATTTGGGGAATTCTATTTTGCGAAGTTTTTGCTGAATGTTTACAAGATAGCTAGGTCAGCTAACAGTCATGATGCAAGTCACTAATGTAACCGTTTGCTAACGTTATTATACCTAACCTATAGAGCCCCTGGCCATCTAAGGTGAACGCAGCCCAGCCTTCCTCAGCTCAGGTCAGACATTCCTTTTGTTTTAATTTCAATTTAAATCAGCCTGACTAATAAACCTGTTAAATTTCAAGAAAAAAAAGAAGAGAATTTGTTTCAATGTAGCCATATAGTCACGAAAGAAACAAACAAACGTGAGCGCGCATGCACATATGTGCGTGTGCATGTGCATGCACATTATTGAAAATCTGGGGGACCCCCAAGAGCCATTGGTTATTTCATACCCTGGCCGGGATCACAGGGCTTGTTTTGTTTTGGATCAGCGCCCTCATCAGTACCTCACTACACAGTCAGAGCTTAACGCTCATGAATTCGGAATTGGTTGAGCTGGAATGAGACTTGATTTACTCAGCCGGTCTGAGCGTCACCCAGGCTTAAGGCTCAGCTGCACTGAACTGAAAAACTTGCAGAGGCAGCGGCACACAGTTTGTTTAATGTGCTCCTGTGGTACTGGAGTAGAGATGGTTATGGCTCCACTCGGTGAGAGATGAAGTTCAGAGCTGATGGTCAACCGTTCTGGGGACAGTTCAGGTATTGGTGCTTTACATAGCCATATGCTTGCTGCATAGACCCTCTTTTTATTATACACTACCCTGTAATCGCTAGTACTCAAAGTAGAGGCTTTGGTTTGGGCTTGATACGCATTGAATGATAGGAGGCTACTCAGATGAAGCTCACTTTCTAAACCGTTCAAATTATTGTACGATAATAATAATAATAATCATCATAATAATTATTGTGTGCCACGTACACGGTGTGTTAACCATCTTCTCCCCTACAGGCCAGTGGATAGAGAACGTTTATATCAGTTGGGCTGGTGTGGATCTTCACCATTTTCTGGGCCATGCTGCCTTTGTTTGGGCTTGGAAGCTATGGACCAGAACCGTTTGGGATCAGCTGCACTATAAATTGGTACTGGCTGCTTGCCTCCCTATCCCCGCTGCCTCCCTACTTTGTCTCCCTGTCCGTCAGTGTGTCAAGTAATATAGCACATCAGTAATGTAGCGTAGTGCTTTCACTTTGTCCCCCTCCCCCTCCTCCTCTGTCGGTGCTGCTATAGTGTGGTGTCCTGTCCTTTTTGTCAAAGTGAACATTGTAAATTGCGCCCCCCCTTCCCTCTCCTCTTCTCTTCTCTTTCTTTCTTTCCAAGGTGGAGAATGAAGTCATCTCTCAATGACAGGGTGTATATCTGCCTGATCCTGACCCTCTGCTTTGCAGTCCCCACTTTCACCATGATGACCTCATACATCGCTATCATGCTAATGGTGAGAGAACAAGGGATGGAAAGTCAAGCAGGGGAAGAGAGGAAAGATAAAAAGAGTGACTGGGGGAGATATAAATAGGTTGTTTCAAAGAAGAGTAGATGAACAGTGTACTGATTGATTGGATTTAAGGTTGTGACCTATCCTGTACTCACTCCCCAATGTACTTCCTACAAAAGTCCCCACAAGAAGGCTGAACCAGTCAAACATCCAATATACTGCAGCCATACTTTTCATTTGTACCCTTGAGCAAGGTAAACTGAGCATCAAAATAAATGCATCACTGTATGTATGCATGTAGCTATGTTTAATTGGAAAAAAATCATAGAGATTATGGATATTGATTGAACTACACTGGGACCATGGGCCTCACCAATGGATCTCAACACTACACAATCAGATGGTGTCAGCAACACCTCATCTATGCAGATCAGTAATGCAGAGCCAAGTCCTCTGTAGTCAAGTAATAACTTGGATGCCAGAAATCATGGCACAGACGTGCAGAATGATGCACACTGGTCGATGTGTACCAGATTTGGGGTCAATTCCATTTCAATTCATTCAATTTAGGAAATTAACTGAAATTCAATTCATGAATTGAAAATTGCCCATAACGTTCAAGAGGTATATTTTCAATTAATTGAATTTCAAATCCACAGAGAGGACCATGTGTGACAGCCTGGGCAGGAATGTCTCAACTTGTAATGGATGATGGCAAGCTGCCGGTATGATACTACACTGACGAAGTCTTGGGACCTCACCTCCTGTGGGCTCATCCTCACAAATCATTCCAGCAGGAGAACACACATCCTTGTACTGCTTCTATAACAGCTTCCTTATGAAATGGGAATGGGACAGTAATCCAATAGATGGCCAGCAGCCATACTACCCTTTCCCCCTAAATGTCAAACAGATGAAGCTAACTAGACGTGGGCTTGGTTAGTATTTGGATGGGAGATATCCTGTGAAAACTAAGTTGCCTCTGGAAGAGGTGTTGGTGGGCCAACAGTGGACACTCTCACTCCAAATAGATATCCACTGCCCCAGCACAGTGATGCGGGGGCACTGTGCCGTGGAAGGTGCCGTCCTTTGGATGAGTTATTAAACCGAGGTCGTAAGTCACTGTGGTCATTAAAGATCCCATGCCACTTTTCAAAAGAGTAGCGGTGTTAACCCCCGGTGTCCTAATCAAATTCCCACAAATCCAGCTGCCTACATCTTGCCACCTAATCATCCCCTGCATCTGACTGGCTGCACAATCCCTTGCATTCTCTACCCATGTTGATTCCCGAGGTCCTCACTGCAAATGAGAGACCAGTTCTCAGTTGTCCTATGTGGTTAAAAATATGGTAAAATAAAGAGGCCTTACTCACCAGGCCAGAGACCCACAGAACATTTGTAAGACGAGCCGCAATGACATGTGGCATTCAGGGCTCAGTGAACAGTGAACAGGCGCATGGTTGTCCTGATTCTAAAAGAGGAATGGGACAGAAACCCACAAGGCAGCACTGAGAGCGTGAGGCAAAGCATGTGTCACTGATGCACAGCTGCATTTGTTCTCAGAGCTCACCACACTCTAGCAGCTTGTGACTTTCACAGCAGATCTCATTCTGATCAACATTTTGATGACAAACTTCAGTCAGAATAATGGAGTCACTCATGCCATATCTATTCAATAAAATGCCAGTGCACCTACTACTTTTTAGAGAAACCTAAAGCTAAATCCATGAATCCTGGTATTTTCTTTATAATTATTTTTCATCATGAGTGATACAGTTCTTGTGATGCTCCAGCATCATAAGTAGAGGACATGTACGAGAAATAAGTAAAAACAACTATTATCACTATGATCCATAGCAATATAGACAGAAATTGAATCGACTGCAAGAATTGTGAATTTAACATGCACAAGTAATGACCACATTCAAAACCATTGAAAGAAATTGTTCAATGGACTATGTAGCTGTGCAATGCCAAAATTCCTACAAACTCTGGTGGTGTAGTAATTACAGCACTGAGCCACAACATCCAGACAAGGCTAATTGATATAACTGGTTCTATAAAGGGCTAATCCAAAGCTGTAAAACACTCCAACCTAGTTAGGCTTATTTATTTGCTTTTTACATTTCCTTGTATACATCATTTGGACAGGAAAATCTAAATCTCCAAACAAACTATTTCATAGTGTGCATGGGATTATTCTACATTAGCCCCTAGAAGGTAGAGAAAAGTATCACGCTCAAACCATCACCACTCAAACATAATATTATCTATATGGATTAGTATTAGAATATGTAAAAACCTACATCTGTTAATCCTGGTATTAACTTGTAGTGCTGAAATGAATTTGTCAACATATTTGATGAAATAACTCGTAGATTAGCTTTGACTGGTATGTACAGGTAACTCCCAAAATAAAGGAAACACCTGAGTAAATGAAGGGTTCTGGCAGCTCTATTATGGTGTGGGGTGCATTTTCCTGGCATGATTTAGGTCCATAACCTCTTAGATGCCAAAGTAAAGTATTTCTATCCTGATAGGAGTGATCTCTTCCAGTATGACAATGCCCCATCCACAGGGCATGAGTGGCCACTGAATGGTCTAATGAGCATGACAAATGATGTAAATATGCCATGGGCCATCTCAGTCACCAGATCTCAACCAGATTGAATTCTAGAGTGGTGCCTGAGGAAAACGAAGGAATTTCTTGTGGAAGAATAGTGTTGCATCCCTCCAAGAGTTCCAGACAATTGTAGAATCTATGCCAAGGTGCATTGAGACTGTTCTGGTGGCTCATGATGGCTCATTGCCATATTAAGACAATTTAAGTTGGTGTTTCCTCTACATTGGCGGTTGCCTGTATTTGTAACATTGCCGGTGCAGATGGCCTTGAAGATAGTTGAATTGCTGTCTTCATCCCAGGTCCATCGCTCTGGCTGCTCATTGGAAACCATCCTTTCCTCAGCTGTCGCTCACAGCAAGAAAGACCTGCAACTTACTAGGGTACCTGTCATTCTCTCTGTGCCTTTCTCCGTGGGGTTGCGTGTTCTGCAGTGGCCAGTCAAGACACATGCTATACAGTGCATGACTTATCTCCGTGTCATCTGTGGCTCTGTCTCCCTCTTAGATTGCAGCTGTGGTGTTTTCCACCTTCCTCATAGCCTGAACCCCTTACGCCATCGTCTCCCTCTAGTCTGCCGTAGCAGTAAAGGAGGAGCACGGAGGGGAAGGAAGGTTGCACAGCAGAGCCCATTACGTCCATTCTCAGCCTATAAAATGTGTTAAACTGGAGTTCAGCGGAACATCACGGAAGCCCCTACAACTCTCAGCATGAGAAAAACACCATCCACAGCTCCCATTCCCATTCCGGCTCTGGTTCTGAACACCACAGCTCTCATCCTGTATCCAGCTTACCGCCTGAAGTTAAATTGATACCCGCCAAGTCTAACTGCATGATAAACCCATTCAAATACCAGATCATGAATAAAGAGTAATACGGGAGGATGTGTATTACATGCTCTTTGGAAGAGGAGGGGGGAGATCCAAAGAAGAACAAGAGAGGGATAACAGCTACACAAACGGTAAGTACAGAAAGGAAGGAAAACGTCTTTGACTTGTTGTCTGCTTGCTCATTTGATCTAAATATTTCCCTTGAAATGCCTGCATTGCATTGTGTCCTGAGACTAGCAATAAATGTGCTTTGGGTAGCATCGTCCTACAGCTATGTTTTCAGAAAGACTGCATGCATGTGTGCTGACTGATTTTTGAACCGCCTGCTCCATCTTTCCAACTCTTTTCTCAGGTAACCACAGAAGCATCAGTCTGTCCTACTTTCACAGCTGGAGGAGGAAGAGTACAAACACTGTGACCTTGATGGTCGAGCAGACAAGCAAGAGAGAGAGAGACAGAGGCATAGAGAAAGGCAGAGGAGATGGCGGATATTGGCCGGATAATCTGTCTGTCGTGTGGAATTCCTTGGATGTGACAGGCCAACCTGGAACAAGAGAAACGTATGGTTCTGTGTGGTGGCTCAGTTGAGCAGGTAGAGCATGGCGCTGACAACGCTTAGGTTGTGGGTTCGATTTCCATTGGCACCACATATACTGAAAAATGTATGCATTCACTACTGTAAGTCGCTTTGGATAAAAGGGAGTGAGGGAGATAGAGAGGGAAAGAGGAGCGTCAACGTCAAGCAGTTTACGGATTTATCATGAGTAAAAAAGGGGTAGGCTGTGGGTGGAGATATACGGAGGGTGAGGTAAAGAATGAACGGGAGGTTTAGACGTGTAAATGGGGAGTGTTTCTTTCATACATTAGAATATTGTGACTCTGGGCTTCCTGTTTTCCATTGCAATAGAATACAGTAGCTAGACTGCAATAATAGTGTAATAGTGACAATGTCAACAACCAACAGTATCATGTATGGTGTATGATATCCATTAGAATACAGGCCTCAGTATGACATATTGAGATGGCAACCATGTAAATGTTGACTGATTGACAAAGGATATAATTCAGCTATTTGACTAATTTAATATGTATTTTAATATCGAGTTTAACAATCAGCCAGTAGTCTACATAATTAGTGAGATAAAGAAAATGTGAATAAAGTAGATGAGTCTTATTTCGCTGCAGAGGAATATAATCCCCTAAAGCAGCGGTCCCCAACCTTTTTGCACCACGGACCAGTTTCATGCAAGACAATTTTTCCACGGACCAGGAGGGGGAGAATCACGCGCATAACAAAACACAATAAAGTGCATATTATATCATTGAATTATTACATTTATAATGTAAATGTGACTCAACACAACTCAACTTCTTTTAAATGCAGCTTTCTTTTTTTTTGGCAGTCTTGGAGTCTTCTGCTGTAGCCTATCATCATTGGGTCTTTCCCCCTTTTCAAAGAAGCTTTCCAGCAATGTTTGTTTTTTACTCATTTTTGCTAGGGTTAGCTTGTGGGTTTAATTTATTGGTGCCTGGAGGAAAAAAACTGCGACTGTGCGGAAAAGAGGCACATACGGTGGTCATTTTTCCAAATAAAACACCCTGCAGACTGCAATAGTCAATCAAATGGAAATAAAATAAAAATTCAAACGTTTTTATTCTTTTTCTGCGGCCCGGTAATTGGGGACCCCTGCCCTAAAGTACAACATTTGTAGATTATAATTCATTTTAGACTAAAGTAGTTCAATATCAAAATGCTTCTTTAGGTTTTGAGGTTTCTAATAACTGTTTGTGTTCCCTTTGATGCATGGTATGTTTTCAACTTATCATCACAATTGTAGAGTGAAATTAAGATAAATTAAGACGTTTCTGTTTCACACCCACACAACAGTCTCAAAGGACACAAAGCTTGTTTTCGTAAGCAAGCGCTGCCAGCTACAGACGTTTTTCCACATTGTAGAAAAACAGAGCAGTGTTTTTTAGTAGTTCGGAATAAATAAGTGTCACAATGTTTCACCCGTCTGTTCATTCAACAACAGATGTCGCTTAGAGACCAGCGTAGTTTGCATAAAGGAATTCTGCTCGCTGCAGGCCGCAGATCTCAGTTTATTATGTTTTCTGACGTCAATGTCATGCTAGCTACCGTAATAACATAGCTAGAAGGAAATTTGAACTGGGGCACACAATCAAATTCGCAATTCATACCAATGGTGCAATATAACTGACAGACATACTATGGATGGTTTATTTTTTGAAAAATCTATTAAGAAAAACATAGTTGAAGGGTAAAAGATTAAACAGACGTCAACATCTAGAGTAAACACAAAAAAATGCGTGTCTATTCACGTACTTACGGTAGTCAGCTAAATCCCGCAGTCGCCCAATGTTGTGTATCTATTTTGCTGCCAGAAAAGCCTTGCACTGTACCGCACACAGGATTTATCCGCTATTCATTCAGTCACTGCGGTTTTTACCGTTCTGGATTTACTGAGCTACCAAAATAGCATTAGCTAATGCCAGTCTAAAATACTTTTAAACAGGAGGCTGACTATATCGCACAATTTGTTTATTTTTTCATTTCGGCTGCCGCAGTGATTTTATTTTACATATTATAAGACATTGGCTCATCCAGCTAGCGCGTGAGCACTCCTTTTGCTAAATAACGGTAGCTGACTAGCTAGAAATAATTTTACGCAGTAAAGAATTAAATAAGTAACGCCAGTTTTCATGCCAGATTTGGAGCATTTTAGATATTCCTACAGTAGTATGAATCCTTTGCTGGGGGCGAACGTCTTTCTTCTCCAACAGCAGCAGAACCAAGGTCCGAGCCAGCCTGGTTCACCAACAGGCCTACTGCCCGACTCGGTTTTTGGCGCCCCTGACCCGTCCTTCTTCCTCGGTGAACACTCCGGATTGGGCCCCGACAACATATCAGGACTTGATTTCTCCGTTCTACCGCCTACGGGGCTTGCATACCAGCATCTCAACAACTCGTTGTATCGCTCCCCACCACCACCTGCTGCAATGGCCTTGCGAAACGACTTGGGTTCCAATATCAGCGTTTTGAAGACCCTGAATTTACGCTTCCGCTGCTTTTTGGCTAAGGTTCATGAACTGGAGAGGCGAAATAAGATTTTGGAAAAACAGTTACAACAGGCATTGGAAACTAACGGTGGCAACGGAGGTATATGTGATGCTGAAGGGAAAAGACCGGCCACCAAAGAAGTAGGTGTACAGACTGGGTTTGTGGGGCCTATCCCGATCAGACCTGGTCTAGTCCCGTTCCAGAACGCAAATAACACGGCGATCAGACCCAGGAGTTTGTTTACGCCGTCCCTTACCACGGTGCTCACACTTGAACCCAACAAACTATCAACTGAGAATTCAAATTCTACTGCGGCGGACTCTAATTCTAATCCAAATCCACATATCATCATCGATCCAGCCACCCCAACCGAAACTTCGGCCAACACCATCTCAAATATTAACGCCAAAAATACCAGTAGTACAAGTACCGGGACAGGACCGAACCCTCCACCTAGGTTTTTGCCTGGTACCATTTGGTCTTACAACCACACCCGCAAGCTGGGATCTGGCGTAGAGACGAGGGTAACAAGTCCCGGGGTCTCTTGGGTCCATCCCGATGGAGTAGGTGTGCAGATCGATACCATTACTCCAGAGATAAGAGCTTTGTACAATGTGCTGGCCAAAGTGAAAAGGGAGCGAGATGAATACAAACGCAGGTAAATATGAGTTGTATTATCTGTTATTGTATTATTTATTGTACCAAATTAAAGTAATGTGGAAGTGTCTTTTACACTGTTACTAAATGTTTCAAGTTAGTATATACATTATTTCCAGCTGTGCATGTGTTTACTTTCTGAAAGTGTGCGTTTTATTGTTACTGCAGGGAGTTGGTTTGTATTTGAATTTGGATGTGTTTGTTGCCAGCTATCGAGATTGCCTTTTGCTTTGCAAGATATTGCAATATTCCCATTATTTGTCTGGATGCATAGTCATGTTCTCAATATTGGTTTAAAATAACATTGTTGTCAATGACAACCGTAACAGCATTGTATTACAATGTTTTAACGCAATGTTATTCAATTGTACCTGTTTGCATCAACGAGATACTTAGTTGCAGTTACACCGTTTAACCTATACGGTTGAAATGGCGCTCTACTGTGTCCGTGCGTGCTAATTCATACGGGCCTCGAATAAAACAACAACAAAAAGTTTTTATGTAATGAAGACGTTCACATGTAGTGAAACAATTTTACTTACTTAGAGGATTTGATTGGTAATTAGTTGACAGTCATAGAGAAAGGGATAGATTCCAACTGACATATTCAGATTGATATTAAAATAATGGTGGGCCATTCATGGTAGGCGTAACTATCAGTAGCTACTTTGATGTAGAACTGGGATTAGAATTTTCCTCACATTTCCATTATTTCAGATAACACTGATGTATCGAATGGTATGGCCTGGTGTGTGAAATTCATATTTTGGATCTTTAAAAAGACAGACATTTAATCTCTGCAATAGAGGTAGAGAGGGAGAGGGAGAGACTGGGTGTTTGTTTGATGGTCATTGGATGGGTTCGTCATTATTTATTTTTTACTTGCAATATTTTCTCCTTCCTGTATCTATATAATCTATATTATTTCATTAGGCAATGACCAAACTCCACCTTTAAAGCAGTAGATATGTGCACATTTATTGACCACATGCAAACCTATGGCTGATCAAAGGAAAGGCTGTATGCAGAATGCTAATTGGTCAGAATATGTGTGTAGACATATGTGTGTTTTCAAACTGAAATCACTGTAGGCTTGATTTGTTACGTACTTGTTTGACTTGTTCTGCCTTGTTAGGTTTCACAATATGATGAGGACATTTTGTAATAATGAGGGTCCTCATTTTTCAAGCCTAAGATTGCATATATTATGTTATGCACTCCATGCTTTTAAAAGAGGATTTGGTGTGGTATTTGTCATCAGAAATAAAGACATTTCACTAAACTTGAATGCATGTCAGCAGTGTCCCAAACCAAAGCTCTAAAAAACTAGCCCTGTATCTATCATTACTGTTTAAATGTTTACCATCCAAATTAGAGAATTCTTTAATCCAAACTTCCTTTGATTCACATCAGATTTTCTGTGGTAGATACAAGATCTACTCTGTGAGGTTTGTTTGTGACAAGAATCTAACCCTGATCAATCTTATCACAGGAAACATTTTAGCATGTTAGCTAAGTTAGCATGTTGTTAATCGTTCATTAGCGGGGTATCGAATGACTCATGCCCACTACACTGTACAGGCCCTATGTTTAAGCACAGCACACCATTGGGCTGGTGTACACAGGCCCGTTCCACACAGGTCCGTTCACACAGGCCCGACACCAATGTTGCCTCCCTTGGGGTTTTGGTCACTGGGGTTCCGACCCACATTTTCATTCGCCACAGACAGAAATATCTGTATTTTACTAAAAGGTCCAGACACCTTGGAGAGGAATATAATGCTTATGCTACAGTACTTTATTTGCTGATTTGCTGAAGGCAAGAATGCATGACATGAACTTTGGAACATCATAGCCTCTATCTTCAGATTAAGTTAACTCTACTCAAAACTCAAAGGAAGACCATGCAGTGTGTAGGGCTTGTGATATCCGTAATCCATTCTCTAATACTAATTTCCAGTGAAGCACAATGTTCTGCCTTTGTTTTTTTTGTCTTAATTATTTCCAAAAGTGTATTTTTTGCTTAGTTCTCTACTCAAAATTAATGTGGCATTGGCCTGTACCATTGTGCTAATGTAAAGGGCGACCTGTGTTGTACAGTCTGAACTACCTGAGTTTGTATTTGCTGAGGAAATATTTCACAGATAGATCAAGCAGAGTAAAAGGCAGAAAAGGTCTGTCCTCTTATGAATTAATCTTTAAAAAGGCAGTCTTGTCAGCATTGCTCTGTATAGTAGCAAGCTTCCTCGTGCTGCATTGGGATGGGCTCATCCTTTATCAATAGGTATTTTTAAGGAGGGTGTGAACACATTAGGGGAGAAAAAGAGAAAGAAACATCATTAAAGAGTACCTTTTCAACATATAGCTCACACGTCAAGAAGTATGTTGTTGAAGTACTGGCCCTACCACTGCAATGTCAGTCAGGCAACACTTAATATCCCCTCAACATACAAAATCAACAAGGAGATGCAAACAAACTTATTTTTCTTCTCCCTGTTGCATTTACCCTCATGTCCTTCCTCCTACTTGTGTCTCTCCCCCTCCCTCCCCCTCTCTCTCCCTCTCTCTGCATCTGCAACCACACAGTATCTGCAATGCAGTATATTCTGCAGCCGGTTATTGGTTGTTGGAACCACGAGAGGACTCTCGCTCTCTCTCTCTCTCCCCCTCCACATCCGTCTCTCTCCTCCAGCTCTGTTCTGCTATAACATACAGAATTGTTTGTATATTGTTAATGTACTCTTAAGAATGCTTTTGTATCCAGTCCGGTCATGTCATATTCACTATAGCTATTTAGCAGCAAGTGCGCCACATAAGGATATGGAATGTAACGGTAAATTCACAGTAATGTGGTGCGGTGCATTTCTTTTTGATTGAGTCACTGAAACCTCGTCCACTGTTCCAACATGTAGCCAAGAGAATCTGATACCCAGCCGGCAAACATTCCATCACGAACAGGTCTTCACACACCTCTGACACCGTGGTGCTCAGAAACCCACCCGACGCCAGCATGGCACACCTTACGTAGGCCTTCCTGCTGAAAGGGCAATAAAACACAGATTGACAAACACAGCAGCAGAGTGCAAGCAAAGCCTCACCGCGCACAGTTTAGTGAAAAGCGCAGCACGGAGGGCCAGTCAGACGCAGCATGACCGAAGTCGCACGTGTAAATGCGGTGCACTGTGGATGCTGCGGTAGTGGCAGGAAGGGTGGCCCTGTGTTTATTTCCCATCAGGTGTACTCGTCACAGTGGTACATTGTTTTGCCTACAGGGATATAGGACAATACTGAAGACAATTAAACAAACAAATGGACCCCCCCCCTCCCCCAAAAAAAACAGACTTTTAAAAGATTAAAAATATAACATGGCTTGCGTCTGAGGCCTGATACAACTTGTTATATAAATATAAGGTTTTCTAATCCAAAGAATTCATATTATACTGCAGCCCTGCAGGGCAGGCAGTGTGGTGTAGTGGTGAGGGAGCTGGGCTTGTAACTCCGAGGTTGCAGGTTCAATCCCCAGGTGGGACACTGCCATTGTACCCTTGAGCAAGGTACTTAACCTGAATTGCTTCAGTTAATATCCAGCTGTATAAATGGATTGTAAAGAAATGTAAACTGTAAGTCGCTCTGGATAAGAGCGTCTGCTAAATGCCTGTAATGTAATGTAATGTAATGTAATGTAATAACTGTTATTTGTTGTTTTCGCTCAGTGATGCAGTGACTGTGGTTGTTTGCAGATGGGAAGAGGAATATACTGTGAGAGTGGAGCTCCAGGAGAAGGTCACCGATCTACAGGAGGTGAAAGATCGCTCGCTCTGTCATTCTCTGACCCAGCAGGCTTAGGGTGCCATCGCACACTCAGTTTATTTGTATTACACAACTTTTAGCATCTGTAGGCCTTTGATGTACGACTGCCTGCTGCGTCTGCAGGCATTCAATTCCTCATGGAAACCGTTTTAACTGCTCTTCGCGGGCGTGAGAGCAATTGATTTTGAAGTGAGGTGGGAAAACCTGCTGACTGTGTAGATTAGGAAGCCCACGCTCCAAATATCCCGATGATTCGTCCTGCCTTGAATATGTGATATATTTTATGTCATTATGTTGAATTTCTATTCGGCCTCATCGAGGGTTACACACATTACTTTAATCCGACTTGAAAGGTGTCAAGCATGGTTACATGAGAAACAGTGTTTGGTTGGATGTACAGCACCAACCATTAATGAATTTACAATATGTGTGTGTGTGTGTGTGTGTGTGTGTGTGTGTGTGTGTGTGTGTGTGTGTGTGTGTGTGTGTGTGTGTGTGTGTGTGTGTGTGTGTGTGTGTGTGTGTGTGTGTGTGTTCAGTACATCCAACTAAGTACTTTTGGTTCAGGATCTCTTTAAACACTGCCTTGTTTTCCCCCAGCAAATGTCCAGCAATTTCACTTTCCCAGTTAAATATACATGTATTTAACTGGGAAATATATATTGATAAATGCAAGGTAAATCAGACCTAAGTGCTCTTTAAAAGAGGTCGAGTAGGATTTATTAGTGCGTCAGTGAATGGGAGGGGCCTGGTGTGTTCCAGCCTGGACCTGTGAAGTGAGTGGCGTGGTGTATCACAGTCTGGCTGTGTGACGTGTCTGACGTGGTGTGTGCTCGGCCCTGCAGGAGCTCCAGGAGAGCGAGGTGTGTCAAGACGAGCTGGCGCTCAGGGTGCAGCAGCTGAAGGCGGAGCTCGTCCTCTTCAAAGGGCTGATGAGCAACGTGAGTTGCCACCCGTGCCATCACTGTGTCCTGCCAGGCACTAGCCCGGCCCCATACCCAGTTTTCTCATCTTCTCATACATTTCGCTTGTGATTGTCAGTTTTTTTAATTTTGTCAGAACCTGTCGTACTCTGCTAACTTGTTTTTCTTGGACTTGTTCCTTCAACTGCATTTTTGTCCATGGTTAAACAGCAGCGGACAAATCAGGGAAAAGCAGGAGAGGCCGTTCTATTTTTAGTATTTTTCAGTCTAAAGTTTGATTGGCTTAGTTGGAGGGCTTAGTACTTGGAAAAGAAAATTAGTCTACATTCGTGTTTCGGCTCAACTCATTTCCCAGAAAGAATTTAGATAGATTACCACACTCATGGATTCCAAGTTGAATTGCTGCGGTTTGTTTAAAGTCCTGTTTTGTCTGACATTGGCAGTGGATGAGGCCTTTCTAGAAGCCCAGTGGCTTCCATCTGAATCGTGCACTGAAATATTTATAAGATGCCTTCACTGCTCATTGGGTGAAATAGAATGGCTGTGTATGGCCAATGAGATTCAGCGAAACGGGGCTTCCTTGTGTCCAAATGTAGACATTTAGGAGCAGCACTTGCATCATTGAGTGAATATCTTGATGTGGATCTTATGCACTTACACCTGACACACTAGTACTAGAGCTTCAATTACATTTTGGGGAATTACATCAATTGTATTACCTAGGATTAACACAGAATGCAGAACGAAACATATTTTCGAAGCTCCATGGTAGAGAAATATATAGTTTGGTTTGCAAAACATTGGTTAGGTCAGATTTGATGTTCCCGCTTCCTTAATGAGTAGCTGTACTTTACTGGAGCTCCCGTGCTGTCGTCTCCCTGTGTCAGAATCTGTCGGAGTTGGATAGCAAGATACAGGAGAAGGCCATGAAGGTGGACATGGACATTTGCAGAAGGATCGACATCACGGCTCGGCTGTGCGACGTTGCTCAGCAGAGGAACTGCGAGGACATGATCAAGATCTTCCAGGTGCGTCTGGTTCTCCGCTCCAGTGGTATTGTTCGCACGGTGTAACATACATTTCAGCAGGCTGTTCTGTAGTGAGGGGAGAATGAAATGTCATGAAACCAGAAACGGGCTGACCTACCATAAGCTACGTATCTGTGACACACTGATTTGAACCAATCGTTGTGTTTGTCTGCAGAGAGCAGAGTCTTTTGATTGGGTCAAACAAGTCAGTAATTGACAACTCATTGTAGCTCCACCCATTATGGGGTTCATGAAACCTCACCCTCCCATCACTACTGTTCTGTCTGCACTAGCCGTGCATGAAGTGCACACCCCCTGCCACAACGACTGCGCAGCTCAGCTGGCGTACTGCGGAGCCGGCTGGAGGAGAGCATGTGCTTGTGTGCGTTTTCTCACAATTGATGGAGGGCATTGCAGTAATGATATGGGCCTACAGAATATGTAATATTTATATTTGAGATTCCAAAGTGGGATAAAAAATAAAAAATAAGTGGGAATGAAAATTGGTGATTTTAAAAAAGTACAGACTCTTCAGGGTTAAACCCTTTTCCCACATTTACCTTAACCTAGGGGTGTCCAATCTTATCCGAGAAGGGCCGGTGTGGGTGCAGGCTTTTGTTCTAGCCCTGCACTAAAACACCTGATTCAACTAATTCACCAATCATGGTCTACAATCAAGACCTTGATTAATTTAATCAGTTGTTTAGTGCTGGGCTAGAACAAAAGCCTGCACCCACACTGGCCCTTCTCGGATAAGATTGGACACCCCTGCCTTAACCCGTAAGTGTGACAATTTTCCGTGTTGGCGTCATGTGGATACAGGAGCCGGTGTTGCTTTTCTGTGTGGCAATTTTCCTGCTCTGGACCTAGTAAGATTTACGGAAATCTTCCGCCACTGCTCTAGGGGGAACAAAAGCCACATTCCTGGATCAAGAACGCAAACGGTTACAATGTTCTTACGTATGACGGTTTTACGTTGCCAGATAACGGTGCGTTCATAATATAATATAATATATATATAACAATATAATATAATAAGTTATGTTAATGCACTAGCTAGTTAGCTAGTTAAATGATCAAACCAAATATTTAAACTATTATTTTAACAATTCAAATCACAAGTTAGGGTTTCACAACCAGCTACCTACTGACGCTAGTTTATGGAGGCTATTTTCCTAATATTTCACATCCATCTATCTGATAGCAATTAACTGTGATATAAAAATCTGATTGCATTATGCAGATGGATAGCTATGTGGCATAGGATCATTGTATTAACTAGCCAAATAGTGAACATTGGTTAGCTAGCCGATTGTATTTAAGGTTGCCAGTAGTTTTGTCTTCTATGTGCATAGTTAAGAAAGGTGTAACTTTTGTCAGTTGACTCTTGAAAGGTCATGAAATGTGTTAAATATATGGCCTGGGGTGTTCAGTGTCCGACAAATAAACAGACATCCTACATGACCGACGTATAATGAAACAGAAGGCCCAGAACATTAGCAAACTGAAAAGTCTGCGAAACATTGCAAAACTTCGGTCTGTTGTGTCCCATGTTGAGTTGGAAAAAATTATTCTATTGCAAAGTAAATACATCCAAAATGCATTGACTAATCTATCCAGAATGATAATGTCATGCCCTTCATGGTCAGGGCTTACAACAGACTCATCACCACTGTCCTCTGATATTCCAGGCTAAAAACGTCAAACTGTGGCTCCCAGAAACCTTAAGATCAGTGGGGAATGAGCTAAAGAAAACACTAAACCCTTTGCTGTGTCCTTTATTATTTTTATGCCCTTGCTGGGATAACTTGTTTTATTAACTTATATTAATGAATAATCCTTGAAGTTGAATGCTATCTTCTTTGCACTTTACTGATGTTTTTACATTCCATGTAGGGGAAAGGGGCTTTGGGAAAGGGGCTTTAGTGTGTCTTTTCCTCCCCGCAGGTGCCCACCCCTCCCTCCACTATCAACCGCCGACCTCGTAAGCAGACCCCTCAGCCGACCAATGGCAGTGAGGCGGATGAGCCACCCAGCATATCAGAGAGTGACGGAGGCGGGGCCAAAGAGGAGGACAGCTGCTGCTCTTCAGCCAACCAGATCAACGAGGAGATGCAGAGAATGCTGAACCAGCTGTGAGTATGAACAGTGTTTAACCATTGCGAATGTCAAAAGGTCTCTTGCTAGTTTAGTTCCATTAATGCTTACCGTTACATTACACTATATTGCATTCATTTAGTAGACGTTCTTATCTAGAGCAACTTACAATGCAAGCGAACCCTGCATCCACAAGCGCTATATGAGCACAGTGACTCAGACTAGGATTAACAACACACCCAGACCAGTGGGTGTATGTGCATCATCACTAAAGCACTACCATAGGTTAACTTGCCAACCCTTGACCTATAGTTCAAGTCTTAACAACATGCCATATACCACACAAAGAAAAAGAAAAGGGGAGCCCAAATGCAGTCTGAAAGGGTGAGTCTTCTTTTGAAGCATGATGGATGGGTGTTTATTTTTGTCTGTAAACTATGTTTACTGAGCTTTTACGAGAACTGCAGTACCGTAGCTTCTGCAGGGGCAGTAGTGTAGTATAAGGGTTAAGGAACTGGGCTTATAACTGTAAAAGTTGCAGGTTCTCTGTTGGGGCACTTCCATTGTACGCTTGAGGAAGGTACTTAACCTGAATTCTGCCATTTAACTTAAACTGCCATTCAGCCCATGTAGGCTCATAATTTACCTACAGTCTAGAGCAGGGTTACTCAAATCACGGTCCTCGTGGGCAGAGTACTGGCGTTTTTGCACCCTCCCTTTACCAGGGAGTCAGGTGTGAAGACACTCTGGCCAATCAATTGCACTAATTGTTCAACTACATAAGAACATAAGAATACATAATGACAAGAATGGTCTGTTCAGCCCATCTAGGCTCGCCATGTCCTAATCTAAAGAGTATATAGTACTGAATCTAGCCTGGACTTGAATAGCCCAAGAGTTTCTGCCTCTACTACCTGACCTGGCAAGCTGTTCCAGGCATGGACAACTCTCTGTTAAAAAAATAAAACTAATCTCCTAATATCCATATGGAATTTGCCTTTAACTAATTTCCACCTGTGTCCTCTTGTTCTGCTAACTGAACTCATCTTAAAAAATCTTTGGTAGTTCACTTTTAATCCCTTTTAGGAATTTAAAAACCTCAATCAGATCCCCCATAAGTCTCTGTTTGCTAAGCTTGAATAGATTGAGTGCTTTAAGTCTATCCTCATAACTTTTACCTTTCATACCAGGTACCAATTTAGTTGCCCTTTGAACTGTGCTTTGAACTGCTTCTTTCAGTGCCCAAAACTGCACACAGTACTGACAGGTCAGGTCTGACAAAGGCATTATATAAAATTAGTATAACCTCCTTTGATTTATACTCAATCAATGCTTTTTGCTATGTA
Organism: Aldrovandia affinis; assembly: GCA_029706075.1. Lineage (NCBI taxonomy): Eukaryota > Metazoa > Chordata > Actinopteri > Notacanthiformes > Halosauridae > Aldrovandia > Aldrovandia affinis. The sequence goes on from JAINUG010000142.1 coordinate 1,534,248, forward strand.
TTCCAGCACCCTGTTGCCTTTCCACTGCTGTAGCACACTGATTAAATGCAGATATACTTTGATCAGCTACAATTCCTAAGTCTTTTTCAAATTGAACACCACATTTTTCTCCTCCCATAAAATACACCTGTCTTTTATTTTTATTTCCCACATGCATAACTTTACCTTTAGCCATATTGAATGGCATCTGCCATGTTTCTTCCCATTCTTTGGATTTTGTTTAAATCTTTTTGGATTGCCTTAGTCGATTCCAAACTGTTTGCTAAACCCCCATGTTTAGTATCATCTGCAAATGTAACTATTTTGCTACTATCATCCCTATCAAGATCATTTATGTAAATAAGGAAGAGCAGAGGTCCAAGCACCGATCCCTGTGGGACTCCACTGCCCACAGCACCTAGGTCAGATATGGCCCCACCTACTGTTACTCTTTGTATTTGCCCTTGCAGCCAATTATGAACCCAATCTGGATTTGTGGGCCAGATTTGAGTAACCCTGGTTGAGCGAGTATCCAGCACTTAATACTCTAGACTGTAGGTATGTGAACACCCCAAGGGCCTCTGCCTCTACAACATGACCTGGCAAGCTGTTCCACTCATTGACTGTTCTCAGTTTGAAAAATACTTCCTGAGGAATGCACATGTTTTTGTAACGCACAGTGATTATATTTTATTTCATTTTATTATATTTGATTTATCTATAGAATTTGCTTTCCTGTCATTGAAATGTATTTTATTGTACAATACTATTATCATTGTTTTGTTCACAGGGCTCTCTTGAAAATGAGAACTTTCTTCTCAGTGGGATTTCCCTGTTTAAATAAAGTATTTCATTAACAACCGTGTGAACGTATCTATGTCTGTCTGTCTGTCTTGTGTGACAGGAGGGAGTGTGAGTTTGAGGATGACTGTGACAGCCTAGCCTGGGAGGAGACCGAGGAAACGCTGCTGCTGTGGGAAGATTTCCCAGGGTACACTGTGGCGGCGGAATCACAGCCGGAGGTACTATCGACCTACCAATCTCTTACCCTCATCAGCTAACATGTGGACATGTTAATGAGCACTTATCAAGCATCTAACGGGGGAACTGGCTAGGGGTCCACCACTGCATTGGTCTACTGAAGGGTTAAAATGCACCATCAGGTATTAGCCAATGATATTTTATTTTTTAAATTTCTTTTTCTTTTTCTAATGTGATAGACTGATGTTGACAGATAAAGTACCACTGAGACGTAATTACAACATACCCTGTACCTGGTGCAGCTGAAATGCAGACTTCGCTGCTATGCCATGTGCACCGCACAGCTCTAGAGAGAGCGTTTTTCAAAGCCGCCGAGAGTAACATGGAGGGAAGAGGATAAGGAGCATTACCACCCCAAAAAATTATGAACTCATCCGTACGTCTGTCACCCCACTCAGAATTTTGGATTCTTAAAATTGTTTTATGCCTGCTTCTTGGCATTTAGCTTTCCTGGGTGTCAGCTCGTTGACAAAATGTGCAAATCTCCCATATTACGTTTTTGCATGTTTTGTAGTTTAACACAGAAATGCAGAACAGCAAAAAATCTAAAAATACAAACACACATGCACACACCTCATTATGTTCTTCCTGTTTTTACTAGTACATGCAATCAAAATACACAATCCAAAGTCAACTTGGTTTGAGGCACTTGTCAAAATGCAAGCTTACTCCGGAGGACATTGCAGTGCAGCATTGCAATTGGAACTGTGCCGTGTTGGAGCAGTTGCTAACGTGTGACTAATGCAGCATAACAAACATGCTACACATTCTCTGGTGCGCCGGGGCGCATGGGAAAGCGCCCAATCTGATCTTCTCTCACATCCGTCCATTTACTCGTAGGTAGCGCCTCAGTGGGGGAGCTTCTGTTCTGTTTAAACGCACTGTGAACAGACAGAGATGTCAAACCAAAAGCCCTCTTCCTTTTCAGCAGCTTGCACCTTTCTTAGAAATCAGTGAAAGCTGATATTTTGCTGGAGGTTTTGGGATTTGAGATTTCTGAAATGCGAGTCTCTTTTTTTTTTTTTTTCTCCAAAACACCTGGCTTGTTTTTGCTGTAGCACTTGAATGTGCTTGCATGTACTGTAGTACATAGATTAACTTGTCATGAATGAATGATACCAATGAGGTACAAGTGTCAATTATAAAAACATTTCTAAATAATTTTAAATTGTAATATCCCTTAATGTCTTGCATTGATACTTACCTTTGCATTGGTATCATCCCCACTAAGATGTTGATTGGCACCACTATCGGGGAGTATATATTTTGATCACATTTATTAATAAATTCATCTTATTTAATAAAAATGATTAAACTGGTTAAATAAGAGAAAAAACCTCTACCAGCATCATAATTAGCAGGTATGCTTATTGAAAGTTAGTTTTGGCTTGCTAAATCTCTTTCAGTTCACCCCTACAATTGCCTGTCGAGGTTGCTTGTATCTCTGGCTGCATCAAATCTAAGATGTTAAGACTAGGGATGCTAATTTGAAGAAATTTCCTTGATTGATTGTCGCCCACATTAACAAACAGTCTATTAATCTTAAAAAACAAAACAGCAAAATGTAGCATATGATGGAGAATACAAAATGCACGTTTTTTCCTCAATCAAAGCTTTATTCAAACTTTTGAGACACGGGCCTATTTTAACAGCATAAAACAATAAGAATTGTGAAGGAAATTAAACACCATTCAGTAGGCCTAACAATGAAAACAATATTCCTTTTGAAATGAAAAGGGCTGTCTGACACCGGAGGCTTGGCAACTTGAAAAAATATATATAATATAAGCATATCCACATGTGCAGGGGTGAGCCATGTGCGCAGCCTGTTTACACTAAGACCAGCCACTGAGAACACCCGCTCCGACGGAACTGATGTCCCGGGGATGCATAAATACTGTCGTGCCAAAAAAAAAAAAAAGAGATTTCACCAAAAACTCAGAGAAATGCGGAAGTAACGTTAGGCGTGCTTAGTGAATTCAAGAGACCACGCTATTGTCTATAGATATATTTTATCAAATCAACAAGGTTTTAACTGTTGTTTCAAAGCAATATTAGTACACTCACTAGAGTTTGTGCTATTGGATAACTCCGCTGTGCTGTAATGCATAATTGTTAATTTGATATGCTTGATTGATCAAATTCTTAACGGCGATTAATCGATCATCTATTAATTATTAACATCCCTAGTCAAGACGTAACGATTCAGGGTCATCAGGAGGTTCCAGACCAATAAAAGGTCATGTTAAGAGAGCTGTGTATATGTTTCATCAGGCTGTAGTGGGGTGTATGTTTAATCAGCCTGTAGCGGTGTTTGCCCAGGTTTTGATGGCCAGCAGAGAGTGCCTCAGTGGGTGCCAGTTTGTGTGCAGCTCTGGCATGACTGACATCACCGTTCTGTTCCCCTCCTTCAGTGCACCGCTAATGCAGTGTGGCGTCTTCTCTCATCCAACCTTGTTCTCTTTTCTTCCTCAGCCGGAAGAATCCCTCGAGAAAGTGATAAAGGACACGGAGTGTCTCTTCAAGTCCAGAGAGAAGGAATACCAGGAAACCATAGACCAAATTGAGGTAACATTGGGTAGGGGTGTTGATACTTCATTCAGGGCACTGTGTAATTTCTCCTTTGGTTATCTCCCCCACACACACACACACACAAAACGACAGATTAGTTACAGTTTGGGTGTAAAAGCACACATTCTAATTGCATTAACATTCTTCAGACAAATTGTTTTATTGATTGGTGTGCACGTGGACTCGCTTTAAGTGATCTTAAAGCTATTTTAAAGCTACTGTTTGTAATGTCAATGTGAATGTGCAAAAATCTCAAATCTACACAAGCAGCAAATGTGTATGCATGCATATACATGATTTAATAATAATCCCACATGCATACATAATTCATACTTAACAGTCGCTGCTTCTACTTATGAATGTGGTTATGAGACAAGCCAACACCTATGAAAAACTGTGGCCCTTTTCTCTCTTCCGCAGTGCTATGAGTCAGTGCTACTAATAGCACTTTTCCACCGCACAATACGGTACAGTACGGTACAGCAATCATCCGAAACCGTAACTATCCCTCTTACTGGATCGAGCCCCTGTGTTGCTTTTCCATCGCACAACAGAACCGTGAAGATAGGAGGAGTTAGATAGGAGTTATCTGAAGTGATCAAATAGAATGCAACCACTGTGGTGACATTAGTGACATTGACCTTGTAAAAATTCCAGCTTATATTCACAAAAGCAAAACATAGCTTTCCCCATAACATTAGCTACAATTTTCCTACCTCTACCTAGGTGTTTGGGAGTCATGTTGGGGGCAGTAAGTGCAGGAGGTACCATAGAGTGACTTCACACTAAGCTATATAATCTTTCATATTTGTCTATATTTATATATATTAAGTATATTATACAAATAAAGTATATTGAATTGTATCGTATATTTATTATTCAGCATTGGTCCCCCAATGGATTGCAATTTACCAAGATCACATTTAATACCTCATATTTCTTACATCTGTAGCTTAGGTTTTTTCAATCGTATAAAAATGAAAACATTAGCTATATTTGTCTTTGTGTTTACATCTGTGCTTTTATGTAGCTTGTTGCTGCAAAAATATGCCTAGGCACGGGCTACGAGCTAAAAAACAATCAATGCCAGTGTTGATTTATGGAGGCGTAAGATTGTTCAAACACTTTGTCATTTGACACTGTCCAGTTCAGCTCCTTTTGTTTCAGAGGCTTGGGTTTAGCTCGGGCATCGGAATGCATCAAAGCGATTCCTATATCTTTCTAAAAATCTATTTTTGTGACGAATGAAAATGTTGTACTATGAAAATATATATTCTAATTGCATTAATGAAAATGACAATACTATACTTTGTCCTTTCAAAGAAAACGTGTTTATTTCAGTTTTCGGAACACAAACCTAACTCGTAGAATCACGCAAACCTGACAATAATGCCAAACTTTATATAATACTCTTTGAATAATACCAATAGTTGAAGTGAAGCTGAAAACAAAACAAGGTGGTTGTGTCTGAGCCAGCCTGAGATTTAGTGTGACGATTCTCTGACGATTTCGCTTGACCAATCAATGGTCTGCAGTATTGCTAGCTCCACCCTTAGCTTCCTGTTTGGCTTGCAAGTACCTAAACAGAGCAGTAACTAAATTCAGCACAGATACATAGGTTCTGTATGGTTCGGTTGGCAGTGGAAAAAGCGACAAAATGTGGGATCATGGATTGGTTACCATGCCGTACCGTACCGTGCTGTGCGGTGGAAAAGTGCCGTAAGCGTTGTAACATTTCGAATTATTGTGAAAATTGATCAATTAAAGTCAAACTAAAGTACTTCCACAAAACGCAATAATGGCATACAATCTTTTGGTATAATACAATTGCGCAATATCCGGGCTGTCACATATCGTGGCTTTCATTTACACCAGTCAACTGAAATCTGAAATGTCGATTTAGCCATAGCCCGGTTGTGGAGAGTAAAACAACGCTCCGCTCAATAGTGTCTGTGGTACCCTCCCTGTGTGAGACTCTCTGCATGTTCTCAGCTGGAGCTAGCCACAGCCAAGTCTGACATGAACAGACACCTGCATGAGTACATGGAGATGTGCTCTATGAAGAGAGGACTTGATGTGCAGATGGAGACCTGCAGGAGACTCATTACCCAGACTGGAGACAGGTACACCAGCGCCCTCCGTCTCTCCACCCCTCTCTGCATCTGTCTCTCTTTTTCTCTTTCTCTCCTCCCCCCCAACATCTCTCTCTCCCACTCACTGCACTGTGACAGTGAGAAACAAACTCTCTTTTCTCCGTCTTGCTTTTTCCTTGTCTCTCCATATACAGTGGTGGTGGCTGCCTATACACACGCCCTCAAACCTTTCTCTCGCTCCCTCAGTAAATCTCCCTCTCCTGTTTCTGTGGGCGGTGAAGAGAGTGACGAGGTGGAGAGAGAGAAGAAGAGACCCCCCAAGCCTGCAGACACGGGAAGATAAAGGGTTAATTTACTGCGCTGCTCCACCTTGAACCCACAGACCCCTCATAGTTACAACTCTGTGTTTATTTTACCATCATTAGCTCTAGGAAAGTACTGTTTACATTTTTTTAGTCATACTTTTGTACATGCGTACACCATCCCCAGGCATTTATAAGAGAATGTGTCCTAGTCATCAATCTGAATAAGACTCTGAAAGGTGATTTATTTATTTCCAAGTGCTGTTGCTGCCCTCTTTTGGAAATGTTTATTATTACAGTTGCGTTAATTTGCAGTTTTACATATTTATAGTTGAGCCCCGTCATTTGTGGTATTTCTTTGATCATACCATATACGGGCTACCTTTTTTTGTGGGATCCACACCTGTAAAGTACTGCAATACTTGACTCGTACCATATTAGAGGGAACTTAGTCAATTTGATGATGAATGATATCACTTCACACACATTTGCTTACAAAATTACTGTTGCTTTTTTTTTTTTCCATTTGCTTACAAAATTACTTTCCCTTTGTAAGCCTCATTTAAGACCACCTAAAGAGATCTTATCTACAGCTGTTCAGTGCTGAAGATGACTCATTCAAAACCGTTACAAGGGCCATTACTACGGAACAGTTAAGAAGCCAAAACAATGGCATTGAGATGTGATTGTGCGCAAATTTATGAATGGAGGTGATCAATATCACTAAAATCTATCTATGTTACTATGTTTTGATATCATGGTACTGCTGGGTTGTACTGTACAATACTACACTACACTGTACTGTATTAATAACTCAGAAACAAGAACCATGACAACACACCTTAATGTGCGTATATGTGGTTCTGTGTGGCTCAGTAGGTAGAGCATGGCCTTGACAACGCTTAGGTTGTGGGTTCAATTCCGATTGGGACCACATATACTGAAAAATGTATTCATTCACTACTGTTCAGTACTCTTGCTTTGGATGAAAGTGTGATAAATGGCATATGTTATGTGTGTGTGTATAATGTATATAATGTATATTTGGCAATTTCTCTATTTAAAACAAATTTCCATGCATTTCAATATCATATTTAACTCAATATAAGACAGAATTCTTCCTAACTGAAGAATTGTATGATTTTGTTTTGACAGTTCATTGGTTCAGTAAAAGAAAACTGCTAATCACTCATTTAAACCCATTCTCACCAATAAGATGATTAATATAGTAAACATGTAAACTGAACTTAGTTTGAATGGTTTTATCATTTTTGGTGGGTGGGGAGGTCAAAGGCTGAATCCTGATTACCTTGTTTTTAACACTGCACTTTGCCCCTAAGGTACTTATTAATAACGTTTCCATTTTCTGAAACGTCATCGCCAAAAAAACCGAAAATAAAATAAAAACGGGGATTATCTAAGGTCTAAGAAGCTGACAACTAAATAATTGGCACACTGTTTGTGTGGCACAGTCATTCATTTATTCACTTAAAACGTTTAAGAAAAAACAACACTTGAAAATCTTTCCATTCTGTACAAATTTCTGTACAAAAATCTGCATTCTGAACCATCTGCATATCGGTAACATTTCCATACATTTAAAATAAGGGAACAAGTGTAGAAATATTAAATTGTTCCATTAGTAATATCGGTTGTAATCTGCACACACCTGTGTGTCAGCAAATATGTATGTTGTGTATATACTTTATAGCTGACCTAGCTGGGCAGAGCTAGCACCCTTCTCTGCTCTATGTCGATGAATACTGTATATGTATGTACTATAAAAGACGGAGAGAGGAGTTTAAAGGGCATTGACACACAAAGTCTTATGTGCTTTTGTTTCATTTTCAGTGGTAGTCTTCAATATACAATACCGTCAGGCATTTGCATCCAGAATGAAAGACTGAAGCAGACAGTTAGAGAGGGTGATGTGGTCAAGATGAAAGGTGATTAACACTGATGGAAGACTGAGAAACTGATATGTAGGAGGAATATAGACAGACACACAGACTGGCATTAATCTATGGCATTAGATAGATGGACAGATACACGGATTGGCTGTAATCTGGGATTAGAGAAAGCCTGATGCAGACTGGCTTTAATTTACAGCATCAAGTGGATAAACAGACACACGGACTGGCTGTGAAAGTCTAAATAAAGATTATGAGGAACATTGTTTTGTTAAAATGCTAATACTGTACTAATTATTAATCATACAAATTAACTGGATAAATGGCAATGCCTAAATATGAATTTGTTCCAAAATTGAGCTTGTATAGTTTGCGATATAGGAAAAAGTGCACAGAAATATGTATATTCAATAATGGCATTAATGATTATATGCAAATTTGCAATAATTGAGCAGTGGTAATACTGAAAGTTCAATACATAGGTGTAAATATTGGCTAATGTAAAAAACGATAGGACTGAAAGTAGGGAGAGGGTTAAGTAAAGAGTATGTACTAACCAAGAGCATCAAAAGAGCGAGTGAATGACCATGCAGCTTATTTTGCGTGTATTCTATTACACAGGCTGTTTGAGTGCGTCTCTATGTATGCATGTTAGCGTGTATGTTTTGAGTGTGTATACTAGTTCTGTATTAGAATATAAGTACTTGCGAAAGGAGTTTACTTGTTCACTTTCAACATGAAGGTGCCGAAAGAAAGGCAGATTCAAATTGAATTTCTTCAAATTTGTTAACCAGATCTCCACTTTGTTACAGATAAGTGCGTTTGACATTACTGAGAGGCCCAGGAGAGGGAATTGTATGTACAGTACATTGATTCAATGTATATATATGTGGAAGACATTGACCAAAAACTGCAATACCACCCTTAAGGTATAATGTCAAACTTGGTGAGTTTCAATATGTCTTCATGTCTTGATGTGACCTATTAGTAAACTTCTTTTGAAAATATTACCAAAGTGTAAAATAAAAAAAAAAAAAAAAAGTTATAAAAAATGAATGTTAATACGCAGCAATGGTATGTAGGCTATGAAATGTTATGCATTCAGGGAACTGAAAAGGGAATATTATATCTGTACAAGTGCTGATAACGCAAGGAAGTCACAGTCTCACACAAAAGGTTTGGCAATCACATTTTGACGCTCATGCAATAATCTGACTTGTATATTATCTTGATTCGATCATTTGAAGAAGAAAAATAAGCTTTTTCATTTTTGGTTGGATCATCATCTCTAGAGAGTGCTTGAACTTCTCCACTTTGCACTGAATGAAGTTGGTGAATATCAGGTGGTCAATTTTTGCTGTGAGTCAATATTTTTTGTATGGGACTGGAATGCATATTATGTATAAATATACAAGCAGGTTTCGCTAGCTTTTCTGTAGTGTGCTGAATTCTGGAATGAGAGAAGGATGTACAGAATAAAAGATAGTACCGACCTGACTGAGTCTGTCTGTAATTTGTCTTTTTCGTTGACTTTCACAAAAAGTGTGCATACAGTAAGGAGGTAGAGTGTTTACATTTACATTTTAAGCATTTGGCAGACGCTCTTATCCAGAGCGACTTACAAGATGTGCATTGTAATCTCTGGGATCACTATGGACTAACAGCAGATCACAGAGTGCCTAAAGTCCAACTATATATTGGATAGCTGGTATGCATCAGACCAAGTAGACAAATGGAGCAAATCGATTTTTTCCCTGTTTTTCTCCCAATTTGGTAGCCAATTACACCCTCCATTTCTTCCAATTTACCTTCCCCCACGAGCCTGCCGCTCATCCTCGGAGTCAAGACAGTTTTTTCCTTACAGGGACGCCTTCCGCGCTTCTTGGCGAGCTTGTGCCGGCTCTCCTTCCCCCCTCCCTCTGGAACAGTCAGACAATCGCCACCCCAAAGGGGCTCTCGCTGGCGCAGCCGGGTTTCGAACCGCGGCCGCAGTAGGCAAACCTGCATTCCGGACGAATGCCTTTACCGCTACACCACCCAAGAATTTGATCAGAGCACACGGCAGCATATGGCTGAACTGTAAACATGGATGCAGGGTACATACTGACATCATTGCACAGCTACTATGCAATATGCACTGCACATTCTTATATAAATACATGGTTGCTTTTTCTGATCTAAGTGATAAAGATCTTACCACTGCTCTGCTCTGAATGTTCATTTTGTCTCCTCTTTACTCCTCAAAGCAGCTGTAAATGCTGTGTTTGTTTTCGTTGGTACTTCTGCATTCCTTCATTACTGACATAATGTGATGTTTCTCTCCAAGTCCTTCTACCACTTTCATGGTCAATATTACCATACCTTTGGTGCTGTACGTGTGTGTAATATTATCTCCAGTGACTACTGAATATCAGTAATGTATAGTAATCATTCCATTGATTTCAAAAGTCTTGCCTGTGTTGCTTATAGTGGACAGCTGACTCATTGTGTAACCAGGAGTTTGGTAATCCTGAATTAGAAATTAGAGAGAAGGTGGCCCAAAAGACTGGCTTTAATAGCATGCAGTTTTAAAATGACCTTGTAAAAAAACAAGAAGTAATACAAAAAACTAAGCAGAATATAGACACTGAACGACTGAACAGTAAAGCACAAAGAACGTAATGTACAGACTTCCTGTTTTTCCCTTAAACTGCTTGAACTTGAATGTAGAAAATAAGAGGTAGTGAAAGTGCTTGGATTGTGCAGAGGGTACTTGAAAAGGCAGAATTTTCTGTTATCTGATGCATTTGACAAAAACTCAAATTTTTACCATAGCTATGCATATGCTGTAATAGGAAATACAAAGTGTTATTAATTTATTGACGAAGGCGCTCTGCTTTCCAAAACCAGGTAATCTGAACCTGATATACTGGTTACAGGGTGAGGATAGGGTTTTCAATTTAAAAAAGCATGGCTAATATCGGTTAAAATATTATTAATTTGTAAGCTCACTGAAAATGTTGAAAATGTTCTTGAGAAGTTATTGAAACTTGCATTAAAAGCGGTGTGGGAACGCAGCACGAGACGGGTGCAAGTTAAGGATGTGGGAGGGAATGAAAGACCGAGAGTTGGTAAGAGAATTAGCAGGTGAGGAAACAGTGACAGATCAGCGGAAGAGATACACCTTAACGACCCAGAAAAGAGTTTGAACAGAAGAACAAGCCGTTACTTTGAGGTGTGGACTGTGCCGCGCGTAAGGTAAGTGTTGTTAACAGTAGGCTACCTGTTCAGTGTCATCGTCCGACACCACACTCTCTCTTTAGTCAGTGACTTGTAGTTGTGTGTCTACTGTATTTCCCAGTTTTAGGTGCAACTGACTTCCAATGGCAGGGTAAATAACAGCTTCCTCTGCTAGCTAGTGTGTTAATAATCTCAACCTTCTTCAATCAACCAAATGTTATATGTGTAATTCTGAACTTCTGCAAACTAACCCATGCCTTGATGAAGGCCAGCATACAGCCACAAAGCGTCGGACAATGGTTTTAATCTTTCCGAGTAAGAAAATGGCATATGAATAAAGGCTTAACAATGGCTTTAATTGTTGCAACTGTCATCGTTCAATTGTGTTCATTGTATTGTCATTTAATCTCTTTAATTGTTGATGTAATGTTTTTTTGTTGTTGTTTTTTTTGCACACTAAAATGTATTTACTGATCCGAGTATGAAAATGGAACTATGGCGCTTTGTTATCGGTTATAGGATGGCACTGCTGTTTCTCTGCCTGGAAATGTTGACGCTGATGAGTCACGTGATCTCTGCTTTGCCCACGGTAACGGTCTCACAACTTTTCCCTTGCCGTGTCTCAATATTTCTGTTGATTGTCTGTGCTGACACTAATTGTTGACTCATCTGGGCATGGACAGGGACATTACATTGATGATGCAGGAAGACAATGCCAACGGTGTCCCCCAGGTAAAGCAGTTACACCAACCCTTATTTTGTGCTTCATTATCTTATATTTCCCATCTGTACCTTTAAGTACATGTTTTCTGTACCATGTGTTGTGTATTACACTCTGCTTGTTTTTGGCTTCTGTGGAAATATGAACAGGAAACCGAGTAAGTGCTCTTGAGTCAGGTGATGAGAATAAGAGCGCCTAACCTCTTAATTACAACCACATCCTTAATTAACATGCAGGCTGGGCAGAGATGTACCTTGTGCGACTTCCTGTTGTGCTTTCATCTCACGCTCTGAGTTTTGTATTTTATGTGCTGCACTGCTGCACAGAGTCCATTCTAATGGGGATGATTAAACTCTAAACTAAGTGTTTTTTCACTGTCCATTTTAATGTATCCTATTAATACAATGCGCAAAATACTTAATTAATCCTGTCTGCGTCAGTGTGTATAGTTTATTAGCTAGTTTATATGCTCTCACTCAGGGCCAGTGTGTACATATTGTACTGACTTTGTATATAGGTATGGGGCATTCCTGACCAATCCTCTGCCATCCCAATATGCCCACACTCTGGATCAGTGTGCATATATTGTACTAACGCTCGCTCAGAGTACCTTAGTATACATACTCTCATAATCAATGCCTTTGCTCTCTCAAGATCCACGAGTATATGTTTTTTAACACTCGCTCAGTGTCAATTTGTATACCTTTGCTCTCTCAAGATCCATGAACATACATTGTTTTAACACCCTCTCAGTGTAAGTATTGTACATGCTCTCTCTTTTTCAGGGCAGTATCAGTTCGCTTGTAACATTTGCTCCGCCTGCCAAAGTGGTTCCTTCACTGACGAATGGAACATAGAGGAGAGCTGCCTTCCATGCAACAGGGACTGCAGAAATGGTAGACTATGTCTGTCTGTCTATATTTCTGACACTGTGCCAGCATTCACGTCAATTCCATCTGTCAGTCTGTCTGTATCTGCCAACAGACAGTTTATCTGTCCGTCAGTACATCTGTTGATATTTTAACTTGCCTCTCAGTGTCAGTAAGTCAGTCTGTATGCCCATTCTGCCAGCTTTTCTCACTGTATTCTTCTGAGATGCTGAGCCATGCTGTTGTGTGCAGAAGAGGCTGGGGTTGCCTCATGTGCCATAACCCGGATGTGGTTGTTCTCTCAGAGTTTAACCTGCGGGTGGTCAAGAACTGCAGCCGTGTGTCAGACGTGGTTTGTAGCTGCATAGCTGGTTTCACCTGCAAGGACTCCGACTCAGCAATGAGCCAATGCAAATATTGCGACGTGGACACTTCTCCGAGTCTGCCGCCCGGTACTGCGAGCATCTGTAAGTGTGCGTGCATGCGTGTGTGCGTGCGTGTGTGCGTGTGTGCGTGTGTGTGATTGTATTTGAGTATAAGACACAGTGGGAGTGTGTGAATGAATGTGTGTGTGTGAAGTGGTCACACACTCCACCTCCTTACTGTATGCACACAGATGTTCAATCACAAACATGGTGTAATGTAGTTCATGGTCATAAATGTTGAATTCATTCATAAAAAGTTCACACTGTTGTTACAGTATTTATAGAGAACAAGACAGAGACCCCCTGTGCACCGGGTACTTTCCTCAATGTGTCCTCTGGAAACTGTGACCCCCACACTAAGTAAGTTCCTATCTCCCTCAGTCTTTAATTTAAAATGCTTGGGTTTTGTCACTGATTCAATATAATACATTTTACTGCTAATGTGCATTAGCATGGAATGGCAATGTAGACACTGGAATAGTTGTGTTCATGGATTCAGGCACTGGGTCAGACACTTCAGTTATACCCAATATCAGTCACTGTAAACATGGACATGCAAAGAAAGGACCTCCACAGGGCCCTGGATGGCACAATCGGTAAAGGAACTTGTCCTAAGTGCAGGTTGCACACTGCAGCCCAGGTTTGAGCCCAGGCTGTACCAGCCCAGCTCCAGCTGGGAGTCCTGCTTGGGGGTGGTGATTGACTGTCCTGAAAGAATTTTTGAAGGATCTCCATACATTATGCTTGTACTTTAGTGTGGTCTCTGTATTTCTTTGTCTAGCAGTGAGTCCCAGGTTCAGACAAAAGACCCCACTCACAGTCCTGAGACAGGTTTGATATATCTGTCTGCATGTCTGTCTGTCTCAACACTGTCTCAATATAGATTTGATGTATGTGTTTTTCTCTGCCGTCTGCTCAAGACTGTCGGTATGCGTTGGATATGTGTGTGTGTCTGTGGTCTGTGTCTCAATACCGTCTCTCTATTTGATGCATGCGTATCTGTCTGGCATTCTGTTTGTCTCAATACCATCTCTATGGATTTGATGTATGCGTGTCTGTATCACATTCTGTCTGTTTCAACACTGTCACGATGAATGTGATGTATGTGTATCAGTCTGTCTTTCTCTCCCTCTCAGAGGACAGGCAGCTATGGCAGTATGTAGGCCCTGTCATATTTCTGGTAGTTGTACTGGCAGCCATTGGCATCATCTTTATCTGGAGGCAGAGAGAGGGAACGTGTTTGAAGCAATGTGAGTCTACCCCCTGCATTCATACCTCTGCACCTCTGTCCCTCCGTGCTCTATCCTGTGTTTGAAGCCATGGGTTTCTCCTGTGTTCTGTGCCGAATCCCTGTGTTTTGCTCTTAAGTGTCTGTATCGTGTTTTTAATGTTGCTCTCAATTATATTTTAATAAACTGACTGACCTATTCCTGTCATTTTTCAGTTTTCAAGTTGTGTTCACATGGTGGCCACAAGGTATGTCTGTTTTCCTGTTGTAATTATTATATTTTACTCTCATATAATGATAATTGACTATTACTGTCCTCATTGACACTTGCAGGAAGAAAATGACACTATTGCTCACCAAACTGGTGAGGCAGCTGGACAGCTTTTTTCCAAAGAAACACACTGGAATGCAAACTCATTGACCAATCACAACATGGAGACCCACATTGATCTGCCAATCAGCATAGACCAAGCCCCCAAAGCCACTGGAAATTTAGGTACTTAATATTTAATTATGATCACCATGACAACAGTTCAGCATCCTATTCAATTCAAGTACTTATGACAGGAAAAACAAGATTTCTCATTCTCACGCCGCTAGCAATGCTAATAAAATGTAATACCTTGTTGGCCCATATAAATGTTAGTCATATAGCTATTTATCAGTACTTAATATACTCATTGAAAATTGTGCTCTTCCTTGGCTCTCCCATTTAATATTTTTCCTTCTTCATTTCATTTCTACTTCACAGCAGTATTTTCAATAACCCTCCCACTCAACTCTCAGTTTTTACTGTTTCTCAGCTTGTCTCTCTATTTAACATCATGTGTGCTCTAATTTGCCCTGGATACAGGTAATCGCTATGGTAACACTGCCCCACTCCTCACTTCCAGGTCCATTCCACATACACAGTGCAGGAGCCGTCTTTGTCAGTCTGCTGAACCACTTTGCTAATCCAGAGAGAGAGACAGAGGGAGGTAAAAAAACACAGAAAGAAGAGTCGGAGGGACACAACCCAACCCCTCATCCCCCTCCCCCTTCCCCTCCCCCTTCCCCTCCCATCCACCTGTCAGAAGAGGAGAGGGATGGAGAGAAAGACTGCATTTTTTTCCCATCGCAAGAACAAGGGAAAGAGAGTCACTTGTCAAAAGAGGAGGAGATGTAATGAGAGAGGACAGAGAAGTGAAAAATCCAACAGTGGGGAAAAATGTTATCATTTTACTTTCTGATAAATCCCTCTAACCTGTAAATGTTTCTGGTTAGAAATATTTACAGGTTCGATCTAATAATCTTACCTGTAACATGTAAATAACCTGTAGATTAAGTTCCGCCGTATTTCAAAATAATATATAAAAGAACAATCCTAGCATATTTCAATGATAATATATTGTGTTATGTCCAATCAAATTCTGTATATGTATAGTTGTTTAAAATTATAATCATATTAATAAAAGCATTGAACTATGTTTTCAACCTAAATAACCGTGCACAGAGGTGTCTATACAAATGTATTTCGTTTCTTTAAAACAACTACAGTGGTTGTAAAGTATTTTTATTGTCATATTTTTTTATTGACATAAAACATATGATCATCATCATAAATATACATATGAAAATGGCATAAAAACTGACATATAAAACTGAAAAAGCAAAAAAAAAAAGAATGTTAGTTATTCTTACCCAAATCTACATATAAACAAAGTACAGTGTGTGTGTGTGTGTGTGTTAGCACAAGTGTGCATTTTACTATTCTGTGTGTGTGCATAGTGTGTGCGTCTTTGCAATATGATGTTTCCTTTCTCTTGACCTTTTCTCTCCTTTGCTCCCTTCCTTTCTCCCTCTGCCCCGTGTCTTGTTTATATATTGTTTAAATGTATTCTGTCTGTCAGAATACATTTTGCTATTTGCCATTGGATTTATTTTATGTTACAATCACTGTCAGCTCACTCTGTCTCTCTCCATCAGTAATAAATATTTGCCTAAACTTCCAACTTGTCACACACTTCCTGAATGGGCCTTTTCCCTCCTCCTCTGTACACTGATTGGGCGCTGTTGTTTTTTTTTGCAACCAGGAACCCTGATGGACCAATGAAATCAAAGCATTAGTTGGGTCATATTACTTTGTCGTTGCTTTGCAATCTTTTGGTTGCACTAATAAATTGCATACACTTAACATAGTTACATATCTAATATAGCACCTGTATATATCCTCACATATTGCCAAATGTTGTGTAATGTATTTGCTAAAAACATGCCTTTGTTTCCAGGCAAGTGTTTCTCAATTTCAGCATTGTATTGCAGAACAGTGTTTTAAATAATTCGAGAAATATAAACTTTAACTGACCTTTTGCCGTCTGCCTGGCCCGGAGTATGCCATTTTTGTGTCTGGAGGCGAGAATGACACAGATCAGCAGCGTGAAAAAACACACCACAAATACAAAGGAAGGGAACCACACACTGGGCAAAACCTCTGGAAAGACAGAAAGAGAGAGGGCGAGGTGAGGATCAATGCAGTACACAGAACACCCTCACTAACACTGAGTAAAAGAGTATGTGTATTGAAACCGTAAAATGCATTTCAACCATTACTACTGTGGTAGCAAATTTCATCATTGCAATCAACCACTGTTCTGCTATGGGTCAATGCAGGGAATCATACATTTCAAAATCATTAACATTTGTACCTTCCCCACGTTGGTTGTTTTTTACTTCTCTCCGAGTGACCCTTGATACTTCTGTGAAAAACCACAACAGACGGGAAAAAGCCATCACTACACTATTTAGCAAAATACAATTTCTATACTCTCTGAAATAGAAGATAATTGTACTTGCCAACATATCTCATTGTAACAGTATGATAAACAAAAATTCCCACATAATGCACACAAGATACAGTATAGGCCAGTAATGCACCCAAAGAGCTGGTATAGGTGTAGGTATTCCCAGTGACCAATTAATCAATCAATCAATCAATCAATCAACCTGCTGCTTGATGGATGGTGAGGATTGGTTCAATGCAAGACTTGTGGAGATTCATTCATTTCTGTGTTACTTGAATGACACACTTATTTTTAAGAATGGACTGAGTATCAGGAACTGTCTCAGTACCTTACCTGTTGCAGTTGTTATGTTTTTGTCTGCTTCAGGACTAGTTATTTTTTCACATTCCAAGCATGGTTCACTTTTGCAACGGTATCCTTCCTCACAGTCACACTCTGAGTTGTGAAACCGAGTGCACTGTTTCTTAGACACCAAATCTACAACAACAACAACAACAACAAGAAACACAAAGAGAAAATGACAAAATAAGTTACATCGAGCCAACTGAAACTGAAATGTATATATCACTTTGTATGTGAGAATGGACATTATAAGAGACACTGTGAAAGATGTACACATGCAAAGAGCAGGAAAGACACTTAAAAAGAAAACACGCTGAACTGATTCTTTGTGACTCATATGGAACCTTCTTATGCACATTCTTTCTCTTCATCTCAGAAATAATGCTTTGCCTTGCAGTGTCTAATAGCAGTTGTTTGTTATACCTTTCAGTATCTAATGGCAGTTGTCTGCTTATTCTGATAATTCTGACAATAAAATTGCCCGCAAACTCATGTGTTCATGTGTCTGTCCTTTTCTATGTTTTTTGTCAGCTGACATTTATGTGGTGGTTTGTTTTTCGGGAAGATTGTGTTCATCAGTAATAATCAAGTGATCAAAACATGACATTTCTGTCCCTGTCAGGTTCTGACGCACACCTGTGCCCCTTTAAAGTATTTTCCGATAATTAGTTTGCTTCCTACGCTCTTCTTTCTCACAGTCTCTCATCTGTATTAATATGCGGCTGGTGCTCACACAGAGAGTTACTTCTGCACCCCTCCCTTTCCCCTTAATCTCTCGCTCTCTCGCTCTCTCTTTGACTGTAGCCCACCCTGTACAACAGAGGGGAAGTCCCATTTCTTTACTTAAAACATAACTTAGAGCATATACAAGATATGGCAGGACAAACGCAACACTGGCAAATCATGTAGCTACACACAAGCAAGCACACACATTATGGGGAAATAAAGAATGGAAACTAAGCTCTGAGATATGTTTTGTGTTTCTTAAGCTTCATGAAGTAAAGAGGTGTCTTGATAACTTGAGCTCCTTTTTTCAACAAAAAGGATGATATAGACCAGGGTTCCTCAAATCACGGTCCTCGTGGGCCGAGCACTGCTGTTCTTCCACCCTTCCGTTACCTCGGAGTCAGGTGCAAAGACACTCTGGCCAATCAATTGCATTAATTGTTCAATTAACTACCTGAGAGAAAGGAAAACCAGGACTGAATCCAGATTCGTGGGTCAGATTTTAGGAACCCTGATAGGCAGTAAATGATTGACTGGGAATAACAGCACTTTCATGTGGAGGGAATTGAAGGTGTGCACACAGGAAGGCACACACATATACTCATACTTACGGTTCATGCTGCAGTCGTGGCACTGATGACAGGATCTTTCCACATTATAGCAATTGTTGTAAAACCCTGGCATGCATTCCTTACACCTGGTCTGACTGGATGCTGAACAGTACCCCACCAAATATTCTCCTGTAAATCAGATCGCACAAAGAAAGTCAGCATAATCGTATATCTGACATCCAGGAGAACACTGTTATTACTCTTAACATGTTACATTACATTACAGGCATTTAGCAGACACTCTTATCCAGAGCGACTTACACAGTTTCACATTTCTTTACATACAATCCATTTATACAGCTGGATATTTACTGAAGCGATTCAGGTTAAGTACCTTGCTCAAGGGTACAACGGCAGTGCCCCACCTGGGATTGAACCTGCAACCTTTGCGTTACCAGCCCAGTTCCTTAACCATTATGCTAACACTGCTATTAAGTGTGAGCAGTTGTACAAATACTAGAATAAAATGTTAGTGGTAGTTGCTCTAGAGAAGCAGAGAAGGAAGCATCCATTCAAACACTCAACCTCAATGATATGAATAAATATTGGACTAACCTCCAACTCAGTTGTCTTATTAGCAAAAATTTGAAAAAAGCTAATGGATGAAGAAAATCCCTATATATCCCTTATGGTCAGCGTCTGAGTGTGGCGATGGGAACTATGCTACTTCAAAGCCAGGTTTTAACAATAACATACTATGGTGATTACAGCTTAACTGACTGCAAAATGGTGAAGTAAATAAAGAAATGACTGAGGTCTAGAACTTACCTGGTTTACACATGCATTTCTGACCATTTTCTACAGTCCTGGGGGACTGTGTCTCACTGTCACAATGCAGTGAGTGAGAGACAGAGAGGAGGAGAGAGGAGGAGAGAGTGAAGAAGGCTCCCAAGATGAACAGCATCTGCAAGGGACCAAGAGAGAGGACAAGAGAATCTATACAAAACACAAAATTGAAATAATACTAAAAAGAAGCACTATCTGACCTAGACAAACGAGTAAAGCCATACAAGGCACTCAGGGAGAATTAGAATATACGGATATGGAGCGGATTGGTGGAAGTTTGCTTTGACAATTGACAGACGGCATTTCTGAAAGTACTTTTAAGAAATGCTGATTGATCCGACTGGACACTACTGCGACACACCAGTTCAAACAGAGAGAGAGAGAGAAAGAGATCCACATAGACATGCACATGCACAACAGTATTGCACAGCTGTATGAACTCCAATGGAGAACAGGGACCCACAGAGAGACAAGTCTGCCACTTACCATCAAAACCTGAGCTGTTGAATGCTAGAGGTAGAGAAAAAGAGATGGTGGATAGACCATGGACCGTAATGACTCGAATTAAAGTGTGTGTCAACCTATTTATCATAAATGTCAAAAATATGACTCAAATATAAACCTGTCATTCTAACTGAAAGACCACCTAAGGATTCAGCCTCTTATCTCACATCTCTCAAATGTACCTCTGTCCTCCCCCTCTTTTTTTCCATTGCTGCTCTCTCTCACTAAGGGTCTTGAGCCTTTAAAGGTCTTATACAATTTCCATGGTATATTTATAGCCACTGCTTCAATTTAAGATAATAATAAACAGTTTTACAGAGTTTCCCCCCCAACTGATTTTCTTATTATTGAACTGGGCACATGTAATGTATATAGCAGCCTACAGTTCATAGTAGCAGAACACGTTAAACTCTCATTTATCCATTCAGGAACTGCACATTTTCTATATTTTCTGTCAACCTGTTGTTGAGACAAGCTGACTGATAATGGATGGATTAAGATCGACGCTGTTCTACCTCTGTCCTATCCTATTATTGCATGAACTGCCCACCGAAGTGGTCTTATTGCCAGTTTTTGGAACTGAATGGTCGTCACGTAAATCCGTTTACCCCTAAACTGTCACACTGACCAGACAACTTACATACGGCGGTTCTGATAGGTTTTGCAGTCGGTGCATATTCACCGAATTGAAGTTTCAATCGATCCAAAGTAGTGACTATATTGTCTGAGCTTTGTTTGTGAAAGCTGGTGACCAGTCATTTAATCTCTGGTCACGTTTGTCTCATACACTCTGTGGCCTACGTCCTTTCACTCAAGCTTGAATTCTCTTTTAAAACGCGACCCACATCTGAAGAGCCTTCACCGCTGCGCGAAAAAGACAACCCCTGCGCTGACTCATCATCTCTTTTCTCGTTAAACTTACTAACAATTTAGGGCAAAACACCGCAAGTTTACATTACTGTAAACTGAGATCTTTTTAAAAATAATTATTACTGGTGAATATATGCTTCAGTCGTATACATTAGACAGAAAGCTCATACATTGATGTTTATTAACAATTAATGAGAGGTGCGAAGACAGGGGCTGTTTTTTCGACTAGAGTCACCGACAATTGGGG
This sequence comes from Aldrovandia affinis, assembly GCA_029706075.1. Lineage (NCBI taxonomy): Eukaryota > Metazoa > Chordata > Actinopteri > Notacanthiformes > Halosauridae > Aldrovandia > Aldrovandia affinis. Next base: position 1,555,472 of record JAINUG010000142.1, read on the forward strand.
AATTAAAAAAATAGAAATAAAAAGTTGTAAAAAAATATATATATATGGCACAAAACAGGAGTAGGTGGTTCTCCTGTCTCCTACATAATTACACAACCTGGCTCTTTCACACGGACCACCAAATCATCCCTCAGGATATTTGACTAGATAAACTATCCCTTTCCACCTGAGCTGTTGTGCGGTGAGTCTTCTGGCTACATATTGGTGTCTGTTGAGATTAGTTTATCACCCATTCAATGTAAAGTGCTTTGAGATCCTGAAAGTCACTATATAAATGCAAGCCATTATTATATGTCTAGGCTACAATACCATTTCAGAGCACAGTCACTCTAGTCTAGCCTACAGCAAACTCAAAAAGTTTTAGAAACTGAGACATGTACAAATGAGTTTTCCTTATAATATATTCCTTATCAAATATTTTCTTTCTGTAACCACAGTATGATGTTTTGATTCATTTCAGTCCTTTTATCGAGTGAGAATCACTTCTAGGGTTTATATTGTGTTTTTATAATGGCAGGGACATTAGATACAGTATATAGATACAAGAAACTATTTGTACGTGAAACTCAGCAAAAAACTCAAACAACATAGAGAATCACCATATGGGGCCCATAAAAAACGATTAAAAATGCATCTTTTAACAGAAGGGAATTAACTAAATAAGGTAGGAAACCCTGGCCCTGGAGAGCCACAGGGTATGCTGGTTTTCATTGTTACTCAGAAATTAAGTGATCAATAAAAGTGGTTGGCTATACAATTAATTCACCTCACCTGGTTTCTTGGGTCTGAATTGGTTGCTAAATAGGGTGAACACAAAAACAAGCAGGCCCTGTGGCTCTCAAGGATCAAGGTTCCCTACCCCTGAAGTATATAGTTAATGAAGCCTGTACTACAGTACAGAGCTCTAGCAGATCCATATAACTTAATTTTAAACCGTAGTAGTAACCCCCATTACTTTATTTCTTGAACATGGCCCTGCTGTGTGATCGCTGCAGCAATGTGCTGTTGAGAAACTAGAGACAGGATGTGGGTTTTTTCAGCAAGGGAAGTACTTGTAAACGCACTGCTGAGAACGTTAAGCTTGAGTGAACAAATGCTGTGAACTGACAGGTCTGCACTCACAAGGGAACCAAGAGAAAATTGTGTCTGTAGCTCATTATTGTATTCCTTTGTATCCCAGTCCCTTGGTTAACCTAACCCCCTCACTCCACCCTCTCTACACCTACCTGCACCTCTACATACAAGCACCTCTAAATACAAGCCCTGAAACTCATCTGTCTTGACCGCTTTAGAGACAGTCCCTCCTGGCTATAGTCACTGCATATGACACATAACTGCACTGACTAATTCTATTGCTCAGCTCACTTCCTTGTTTCCCCGTTTCCTGTCCTCCTCCCTCGTGCTGGTTGTGGCCTATATATGAGAGAAGTCCTAAAATCAACTGCATGTGCTGCCGCCTTGACCTCACCCCTTCTACCAAAACACCAAATTCATCATATCTCTCTGTACCACAATTTGTTTTTATATCTCTGGCCCTCTGTGTCCAAGTGCAGGTAGCCCACAGCAGAAGTCTGGTCATTTTCGGCCACCTAGTGCTGTAGAGGGAACTCAACATCTCAGTTCAAGGATTCATTTTTGAAGGGATTTTTTTGCTGTTTTGTAGTGGTTCTGTGTGGCTCAGTAGGTAGAGCATGGTGCTGACAATGCTTAGGTGGTGGGTTCGATTCCGATTGGGGCCACATATACTGAAAAATGTATGCATTCACTACTGTAAGTGATAGAGAAATTCTGTGTTTAAAAATTGTTTCTGAATAACTTCACATACTTGTACTGTTTCTTAGGACTGTTTTTGCAGAGAGCTAGTCAGTCACACGAGGTCAGAGCAGTGTGCCTTGCCAAAAGATAAGAGGTTCTCCCAGAGATGGAAGAATACTGGTGTGTGGGCGAGGCTAAAGCTTTTGTCTAAATTATTGTGTATAAAGAAGTGTTCTCTTCGGAAATGATTTGTTCATTGCCTGGCAGGGAGGCGGTGAACCCCGAATGCATTTGGTTGAATAAACTCTGTTGAATATTGGTTGTATGTTCTGTTTTCTCATTTGGTGCAAGTGTTCTCTATTCACTTTGTAGGTCTTCTGAATTTTATGAACCTAACAATTGGGGGCTCGACCGGGATCCCAATATCTCACCGCACGGGCGCAGAGGAAGGGCGTGAGGTCTGAAAACCGTGCACGGGGCTTGTTGTTTTTATGAGAGACAAGTTTTTTGAGAAAGTCCTCGGTCCAGATCGGGCAGGATCCTTGGATAATTAGCGAGGCCAGACAGCCAACGTTCCTCTGGAAGTGCGGTGAGTGACAGGATTTTTACGAATTCTATTTAAGATAAAAGTGTGATATTGAACCTAGAGCCTTGCCATAAAAGTGAGTGACAGAACATAAGTGAAAATAGTGAACGTGGAACTTTTTAGTGGCGGGGGTTGTATGCCTGATTGGGTGGTGACACTCCCGGTCTCCGGGAGGGGGTTCAAGTCCCTGAGGTGTCTCCAATTTGTTAGGTTGGAGCCTAACGCGCCGGAAACAGCACACGTGAGGAACTGTTTTCTAAGAGGTATTAGGTGAGAAGTTTCAAGTGTAAGGGTTACGTGTGGAACTTCTTAGGGGGAGGTTTGAGGTTTGACAAATAATTTATTATTATAAGTGTTTGTGAACAATTGCCTCTGGGATTTACCTGGGGAGAATTTACAAAAGAAACTAAAGTCAAGTGTTTATTCATAGTATGAGTGAATAAAAAATGAATGTGACATGAATGCAATTGCGCCTGAGTATGAGTGAATAAAAGTGTACGTAAAATTTTTGGACTGTGTGCAAAATAAAAACGAAATGATAATGGTGTACCTAACCAGTCTTAAAAAAGTGTTTAATGCTACCAGTGGTCTTGAACCACCTGCAAATAATAACGATGGGGTTTATGAACAACAGCTGAAAATGCGTTCTTGAACGGCCTCACTCCTGCATTAACAATGTTAATTAAAAGATATGTAATTACGTGGGCAACGTACCGATTGCAAGTGATAATAGAACATGCTATTCACTTTGTTTAACGGCTAGGGAAGACCAATTAAAATGAAAAAAATACTATTGAATGTGATAGAATACTAATGGGTTGTCAGTCACGTCACTTGTATAGGTACTATTGGAAATAGTTTTGGGAATTCTATACAATTGATAGATTGGTATTATACATGGGAATTGATATACTGCCAGTCATGCACAACTGTGTGAATTTATTCCGTCCGAGCAGACAGCCCCAGCGAACTCTTATAGCACTGCTCTCTTGCCCCTGACTAAGACAGAATATGAGTGTTTCTGGAACATGCCGCAAATAAACGAAACAAGATGTTTAGGCACCATGTATAGTTGACCGAAATTTACTGGAATTCTAGTAAGCTTGAGTGAAGAGCAGAAATGATTATTTGAACGAATCAGGCAGCCGCATATTTCATTATCGAAAATGACCGAATGTGAATGGGAAGATGTGGGTTCTTGGGTTAGAGAAATGCCACCTGGTAGGGAGTGCAGACAGAAATCCAAGGTTGTAAAAATATTATTCTTTGCCTGTACAATGCTGTGTGCATATTCAACTGCAATTTGAACCGTACAGCACACTGCTGGCTCTTTCCGATGACCATCCTAGTTTACAGATAAATAATTAGGTATTGTATGATGTTCTGCAAACACTCTGGGTGCAAAATAAAAAAAGAGAAGAAAAGTAAAAAAATTACGCATTCATTGTAGACAGTGAAGGATCTGAAAATGAATGATCCATCTGATCTGCACTGTACTATGTACATTTAACATTTTAGGCATTTTAGGCATTTTGGCAGTATCTGTGATTTAAAAATAAAAAAAAAAAAAACTCCTCCTGTATGTAGACGACATATTGAATTGCTCTCCTTCTCGGGACCACTGTGAAATAGACTAGAAGGCATGTTTGGTCTTTCTGGCCTCAAGGCCACAAGGTAAGCAAGGGAAAATGACAGTGGTGTCTCCCAGAAGAAAAATATCTGGGACACGCTATCTCAGCTCGAGGCCGAGCCTTATTGCCGGATAGGAAAACAGTGATACTGCAGGCCCCAAAGCCTAAAATAAAATAAAAACATGATGGTTTTTTTATGAATAATACATTTCTGCCGAACCTGGATGTGTAATTATGCACAATTGATGCAGCCACTGTTAGATTGTATTTACAGCAAACCAATGGAGGCTCGAGATCCAATCAAATGGACTCCTGAAGTCAACGAAGCCTTTGAGCAGGTAAAACAGGTTTGGAGGTAAGCAAAGACCAATTGCTTATTACTCCACAGAACTGGATCCTGTAGCACGAGGACTGCCATGCTACAGAAGCAGCTGTAGAAGCAGCAGCATTAGGCAGGGGATTAGGCACCCCGAACCTAGTGCTGAACAGGCGGCGGCGGAATTGCAAAGTTCCGAGGGCACGTTAAAGATGCTTTATAGTGCCGGGGAGAAGACTGAAGGCCCCCGTGTCTGATGAAGTATGAATGGACATACTGCCGTGGTACCGTCTAGTCGGCGTGGCTGTCGCATGTAAGTATGTAGGCAGTGCGTGGTACTTGGATGACAGTCCACACCTAGCAGAGGGGCGTTAGAGACGACCTCTGTGAACAGGCAAGGCTGGTGAAAACGGTCAAAGTTTCTATACCCATAGCGAAGTGGGATAGGGATCAGACCGTCGGTTCCTAACCGGGTGGTTAACAGCTACTACGGGGTCTGGGATCGCTATCGACTGGGTCACCGGCCGGTCGGATCGCAGATGGCATTAAGACCATGAGAAATGGCCGCCGCGTTCGGCTCAATGTACAGTCAGGCCACTATAAACTGAAACTGAATGCGTTAGTAAGTGAGTAGTGCTTTCTGTGATCAGTATTTTTTTAAAGAAAATACTGGGAAGCAGAGAGGCTGAGGGCCCTTCACTCCGAGGAGTCGGGGGGGAGGAACTCAGTGGAAAGGGATCCAGCCTGGAGCTGCGCCCTAGAGAGGGAGGCTCGAAGGATCAAAGTGGGTAAAACCTTAGATCAAGCTATGGAAGGATCTAAGTGCAACAAAGAGACCTGATGACTGATGATGATAACCCAAATGATGCAAAGTATCCCAGCGTATCAGGCTTTGGCCCTGGAGGAGAGGGAAACTGATGAGTATGACAACCTAGAGTCTGAGGAAGGACAATCTGACTCTGGGAATGAAAAGATAATTGATCCTCCAGACTATGATGATACTGCCATGGCCTTGCAAAACTTGTTTAAAGATGTTTAAGCTTCTGCATTGAAATAAACTTGCTACGCGCAAAATGTGAAAAGATTCTAAATGTTTTATGACTATATGGGATAAAATCATAAAAAGGAGGGATTGATAGAGAAATTCTGTGTTTAAAAATTGTTTCTGAATAACTTCACATACTTGTACTGTTTCTTAGGACTGTTTTTGCAGAGAGCTAGTCAGTCACACAGTCGAGGTCAGAGCAGTGTGCCTTGCCAAAAGATAAGAGGTTCTCCCAGAGATGGAAGAATACTGGTGTGTGGGCGAGGCTAAAGCTTTTGTCTAAATTATTGTGTATAAAGAAGTGTTCTCTCCGGAAATGATTTGTTCATTGCCTGGCAGGGAGGCGGTGAACCCCGAATGCATTTGGTTGAATAAACTCTGTTGAATATTGGTTGTATGTTCTGTTTTCTCATTTGGTGCAAGTGTTCTCTATTCACTTTGTAGGTCTTCTGAATTTTATGAACCTAACAGTAAGTTGCTTGGGATAAGAGTGTCTGCTAAATGGCTTATGTTATATTAAATTGTTGAAAATGTCTTTATCCTTAATTTCCCCCAATTGGGAATGCTAAGTCATATCTGAAGGCCTGTCCAAAAACGTAAATGCCTTCTGAAAAAATAAATAAGTATATACGTTTTCTAAACAAAACAGTAGTGATGTAGTGTAAAATGTGCATCTTGCTGTATTATAAGCCTCATTTATTAGGTGCTGCAGATCGGAACCAACGTCCTCAAGTTAAAAACCAACACACTTTTTTGCGGGTCGGGGGGAGGGGTTGATATCCCCCCATATACTTTCTAACGCTCAAAAGAGTCCTTGATAGAAAAGGGACAAGTAACGGTAGATCTGGTGTTTTAAAAAATATTTTTTTATGAGCTACCAGTCAAATTAGGCAAATATCCTAAAGGTAAGCACGGTCCTGAGAAATATGAGATGTGGGTGACGTGCCAACACTGCTTCCCGCACATACCTCCGCCTTCTTCTCAACTCTAATGGCGAAGGAGGAAATTGACTGGATTGCGGTACTGTTTTACGATTGAAAACTAGATTTTTTGTGAACTAAACCGCAGTGATTGGGTTCTACGAGAACGGATGAACTTGACAACAACTCATCTTATAGTGCTGGGTTATTTCTTTTTCAAGGTAAAGTCAATTTAATCGAACTATAGTTATGTGACTTATGTATACTGTGTGGGTGTAAAACCGAAAGTAAAAAAAAACTATGAAATGCTGATAAGCAAAGAATGCTTTTGAGGTGGAGTTGAGGTTTGTCTTAGAAAGAAAAAACTAGCAAATATGTTTTGTATCCACTGGAGATCTTAATTTATCGCTAATGTCTTGGATTTATTTAGTTGTTTAGAAGATCGATTAAAAGCGGATGGTGCGTGTATTACGAAATAGCTAATTGCACATTTATTTATTTTATTTTCGAGGAAAAGTGAAGTGGAATAATTCTGGTCATGAAGTGCTTGATTCAAATATATGTGTTGTACAGGCGGATTATTTGATTATAAACTTAATAAGTAGGCTACATTTTGGTTTACGTTTGTGTACTATAACTTCTCTCCAGTCCCCGATGGAGTGAGTGATAAGTGGAGAATGAGAGGATGGACAGAGAAGAACAGAGAGAAAAATGGAAGAAAACATACACTTTTATTCACTGCCTTTTGGTGAGTAGCCTATTATTTCGCCCTTCCCCGTTTATTTTCCAAACTGACAATTCAATTTTACAATCATTGCGAAAGCTCATTCTCTACAAGCAGTTCTAACCGAGGCTGGTAACTAGGAAAATAATAAATCGGGCCTGTCACATTCTGAGACTGAAAGCGTATTGACCGTGGTATCCAGTTGTAGTGCCCACATCTAATCTTGGTTCAGTGTGATGGAATTGCAGTGTTTACAATACAACAGTAAATCCGTGTAACATGACCGCATTTGATACACAGTTATCCGATGCGTTACTAACATGTATTTAATACATTTTTTATGAATGGCATTATATATTATTTATATTGTTGTTGTTGTTGTTATTGTTATTGTTATTATCGTTGATAACAACAAAAATACTACAGTAATAATACATTTGTTTATGTTTATTTATTTATATCGCATTTGTTGTTCATTATCAAATCGTAGTCTGTAAAAGGAATATATTTCTCTCACGATAGAAGAACACCCTGTGTGAATATTCAATATCAACTTAACTTTAAATGTGGACTTGCTTCCCTTTTACCAGCGTTCGTGTGGTCACTGCGCTTGTTTATGTTCATGTTATAAGATACAATAAAACAACTTGTGCTGCACATGTAAATAGCCACTTTTATATATTATACATTACCCATGGTTACGTGCCCCACAACTTTATGATTACAAACCTCAGACACCAAATTGTTGTTGTCATAGTAATCAGAATGTACATTGACCATGCATTCATTAGCGCAGGCTATTATCAGAAGCCAGGATATACTTTCAGGTTTTTGTGATCTGAACCCTCATGTCTGTAGACAAAGGTTTATGTAACTGCTGCTTGAGGGTTTTTAAAACTTATTATTTAAAAATATATAAAAAAGGAGACATTTTATCAATATGTATTTGTAGCTGCAGGCTACTGGGTTGCTCATCCTGTTAAGGCACTGTTCTAGTGTATGGATGAGCCCCGTGGTTTAGTATTGAATCTGGACAATGCCAGTGCTGACTGTGGCCAGCAGTTGGGCGTTGCCGAGGGAGGGATGGATTCATTCGGTTGGGTTGTCCCTGACTCGTTGCACACCAGCGACCCCAGCTGGTCAATTGGGCACCCGCAGTCTGCCAGTATAAGGTTGTGCATGAAGTGTCTTCCTCCAAGGCACAGGTCTGTGCAAGCTTAACTTGTAGACAGTGATGTGAGAAGTAGCAGCGGCTGACAGCACTTTTGGAGTGTTTTGGAGGCGAGTGTCTTCTTGTTTACGCTGTCCCGAATTGACAGCTGAGGTTGCAGCGAGCGTGGCTTAGATTACGATTGGGCCAAATTGGGAGAAAAGGGTAAATGCATACACATTAAAAAAATAAAAAAATTGAAAGTACTGTTTTGATTCACTAAATGCTAATTATTAATAAACTAACACAGCCTTAAATCAGTCCTAGACAGTGTTTTCTGGTCTGATTGAATTTTTCCCCAATCTATTAATGAATTATGATTTTTTTGTTGTCCTTCAGTATTGCTTGACTTGTCTCTTATGCTTTGCTTTCCCCTGGTTCTATAATATTTAGTTCTATCTGACACTGTGTACTGCTTTGGGACAAGTGGGTGGTCGTAGCAACCAGGCAAATACCTGCCAAGGCGATGAGTTTAAGAGCAAGAAAGGACACTGCTGTAACAAGTGCCCACCAGGTATGTCATCTCGAAAGTCTCTGTGAATATACAGTATGTGTGTGTGTACACTGCAGTGCAATATGTGTAATTATATGTGCTGTATCTCCCTGCATCTATTAACTGTTGTTGTGAGTCTTATCATGTATTTTTTTTCTTGTGTCTTTTGAATGTGGTTTTTGTCGCTGTAATTATGATTGAATGTGTTATCATTCAGCTTGTTCAGTGCTTATGTCCTTATCTTCCTTAAGGGTTTAGACTGCAGGCAGAATGTCCAGCATTCCCCTTTCGAAGTAACTGCACCACATGTCCACTTGGGTATTTCCAGGATCAGACCAACAACTATGAAAATTGCTGGCGCTGTAAAAAATGCAAACCCGGTAAATAAATACATAAATAAATCAAAAATAAATATGCTTATCTCTCTCTCTTTCTCTCTCTCTCTCTCTCTCTCTCTCTCTCTCTCTCTCTATATATATATATATATATATATATATATACACTGCTCAAATAAATTAAGGGAACACTTAATCATCACAGTATAACGCCAAGTCAATTAAACTTCTGGGATATCGATCTGTCCAGTTAGGAAGCGTAAGCAATTGTGAATCAATTTCACCTGCTTTGGTGCAAATGAAAGTGACAACAGGTGGACAGGAGAGGCAACAGCAAGACAACCCCCAAAAAGTAAATGGTTTTGCAGGTGGGGGCCACAGACCATTTCTCTCCTTATCCTTCCTGACAGATTTTTCTCTAGTTTTGCATTTTGCTAGTGCCCTTATCACTACTGGTAGCATGAGGCGGTACCTGCAGCCCATTCAGGTTGCACAGGTAGTCCAGCTCCTCCAGGATGGCACATCCATACGTGTCGTCACAAGAAGGTTTGCTGTGTCTGCCAGCACAGTCTCAAGAGCATGGAGGAGATACCGGGAGACGGGCCATTACACGAGGAGAGCTGGACAGGGCCGTAGAAGGGCAACAACCCAGCGGCAGGACCGGTATCTGCTCCTTTGTGCGAGGAGGAACAGGAGGAGCACTGCCAGAGCCCTACAAAATGACCTCCAGCGGGCTACTCGTGTGCATGTTTCTGACCAAACTGTCAGAAACAGCCTCCATGAGGATGGCATGAGGGCCTGACGTCCTGTAGTGGGAGCTGTGCTCACAGCCCAGCACCGTGCAGCTCGATTGGCATTTGCCAGAGAATACCAGAATTGGCAGGTTTGACATAGGCGCCCCGTTCTCTTCACAGATGAGAGCAGGTTCACACTGAGCACATGACAGACGTGAAAGAGTCTGGAGACGCCGTGGCGAACGTTATGCTGCCTGCAACATCATCCAGCATGACGGCGGTGGGTCAGTGATGGTCTGGGGAGGTATATCCTTGGAGGGCCGCACAAACCTCCACGTGCTAGCCAACGGTACCCTGACTGTTGTTAGGTATCGGGATGAAATCCTCAGACCCATTGCTAGACCTTGCATTGGTGCAGTGGGCCCTGGGTTCCTCCTGGTGCAGGACAATGCCCGGCCTCATGTGGCCAGAGTGTGTAGGCAGTTCCTGGATGACGAAGGCATTGATGCCATTGACTGGCCCTCACATTCCCCAGACCTGAATCCAATTGAGCACGTCTGGGACGTTATGTATTGGTGCATCCGCCGCCGCCAAGTAGCGCCACAGACTGTCCAGGAGCTCACTGATGCCCTGATCCAGGTCTGGGAGGAGATCCCCCAGGACACCATCCGCCGTCTCATCAGGAGCATGCCCAGACGTTGTCAGGAGTGCATACAGGCACGTGGGGGCCATACACACTACTGAGCCACATTATGAGTTGTCGTGATGAAATTCACACAAGTTGGATCAGCCTGTGATCTCAATTTTTCACTTTGATTTTCGGTGATTTTGAATCCAGCCCTCAATGGGTTAATGATTTTGGTTTCCATTGACCGTTCTTACATCATTTTGTTCTCGACGAAGTACGCAATGTAATCAATAAAGATTTTCAACTTGAATATTTCGTTCATCGAGATCCGCGATGTGTGATTTAAGTGTTCCCTTAAATTCTTTGAGCAGTACATATATATATATATGTGTATGTGTGTGTGTGTATACATATTTGCAATTTCATATATAATCTCTTTCTATGTAGATATGTATATATGACATATTTATATATTTATACAGTTTGAATATGAATATACACTACCGGTCAAAGGTTTTAGAACACCCCCATTTTTCCAGTTTTTACTGAAATTTAAGCAGTTCAAGTCCAGTGAATAACCTGAAATGGTTAAAAAAAAAAGTTTAGGTTACCAAAAACTGAAAAATAATGTACATTTTTTGCCAGTGAGTAGTTTCCTACACCATCAAAAGGCATTTGGAAACTGGAGGAAACTCTGACCAGAAGGGGTCTGGCAGAAAAGCCACAGGCCCAAATGTGACAGGCCCAAAGCCACAACAAAATCAGAAGACAAGTTTCTGAGAGTCAACAGCTTGCGTGATAGGTGGCTTAAACTGCTTAAATTTCAGTAAAAACTGGAAAATGGGGGTGTTCTAAAACTTTTGACCGGTAGTGTATATGTATATATTTTCAATTTAATTTAAATAATATTTTCCTTATGATTCAGTCTGCAGCATCAGCAATGCCACTGTTGATATGTTGATAATATTTTTTTTTATCCTGCATTTTCCTTAGACAAATTTGAAAAGGTGTTTCAAAATTGCACAAATATCAAGAATACAGAATGTGGCTGTGAAGATGGCTATGAAAAAACAGCTATTAACGACTATACCTTGGAATGCAAAAAGGTGTCCAAAAGTGTGGACGTGGAAAATTATAGAACCAAATGATGGTGCGTAGTGTGTGTGTGTGTGTGTGTGTTAGTGTGTGAAGGGGGGGTGGCTTGTCAGTGTCTTTTGCCCTGTATCAGGATTAATTCCTTTCCTTGCATGTGTTGTGGACTGCATCCATGTCACTGAATTTCATGAGCCTGATCTATATTTGTGTTTTCTCTCTGCTCCTCCCCTCTATAGATTCGGAGCATTATTTGTCATTTGTCGTGGCCATGGCGTATTCTGCTGCAGTCACAGCCGTAGTCATTGGGTTCATAATTTATAAGATCCACAGGCGCTGCCAGAGCAAGAGCACTGGTCTCCCGACATCCTCCCCAACTGAGAATGCCACTGAGGTGAGTGCCACTGCTGTTACTGCTCTCATTACTGCAGCCCCTGCCGAAAGAGGGGACCGTCTTTGCAACATGAAAGGAACACAAAAACATATATATATATTAGGAATTTGCTGTTATGCTCGTTATTAGGAGTCAAATGTTCTTGCTCTTCTGAATTGTCGTCCATAGCCATTTATCATCAGTCACGCTACCAGAGTGGAGTCCTCCGGCCAAGAAAGTGATTTTCAAGTTTCTCCAAGTGTATTGGTTAGGAGGGAGCCTGTTCGGCTGCCAGATTGTGTCCCCAAAGAGTTTGAGCGTAAGTTTTTATGTGTGTGTGTTTGTGCGTGCATGGGTTTGTGCATGTGCTATGTGAGTGTGGGATTATGCACTAGTTTGGCACTGACAGAAACAGTGAAACTGACATGTTTGTGTGTGTGTGTGTGTGTGTGTGTTGTGTATGTGCATGTGCATGTGCATAATTGTGTCATGTGTGTCCACCCAGATGGACATACTTATTTAAAAATATCTCTCTCACTCTCATTCTATCTGCCCCTTTCAGTTTATGAATTCATCTACTTCGTGTTGGATCTTGTCCCCGCTGACCGCTTCAAGGAGCTGGTCCGACGCCTGGGTATTTCCGAGAGAAGCATTGAGCGGGCGGAGATCGACCACCGCTCCTTTAAAGATGTCCAGTATGAGATGCTGAAGGTGTGGGGGGAGAGTGGGGGCAGGGGGGCTGGAGGGACTCTCTCTCGCCGCCTGTTCTTGGAGCTGGTGGACAGACTGAGGGAGATGGGGCTACGTGTCTGTGTGGAGGCCATTGAGGAGAAATATGGCATCCAGTAGAGCCAGAGACACAAAACACATGCACACACACACTCACACATACACACATGACACACAAACATAAACACACACACGTCTGTTTCACTGTCTGTCAGTCCCAAACTAGTACATAATCCCACACCGTTATATTGCAACAGTACACACACTGACACATAACACACACTGACACACACCCATGCACACACACACACACACACACACACACACACACACACAAACACAAACACACACGCACACAACCATGCACTGTCTGTCAGTGTCAAACTAGTACATAATCCCACACCACAGTATTGCAAGTGCACACACACACTTACATGCACACACATTCCAACAGGCATACTGGGCAACCACCAAATGCACCAATGACCACCCAGCAAATGCCACACTAACATAACTAATATAGCAGCTGTGTATATGGCTCAATGGATGTATAGTATAGCTCTGGTGTTCTTCTTTGATTGGGTGAGTTAAGGAAGGGGATACATGAGCTCTGTCAGCAAAGCCAGTGGTGCTAAAAGCTCCAGCTCTCTGGGAGTCCTGAACACCCTGCCTGAACCCCTGGGTTTTTTTGAGCTGGACAGACTCACCAGCCCTCGACAACCTGCATTTAACATATCCATCGCATGCTGAACAAAACTCTGTGATCTTCAGGTCCTTTTGACAGACACACAGAGTATGAACGTTCTTTTTGTTGTTTTGCCAAATACTTTATTACTCATGAATGCAAGAGAGATCATTTTTCTGTTGTGATTGTGCGGCAGTGTGAACTGTTTGTCCGGGTTTGGCTCTTGAGGGGAAGGAATGAGATTGTGAGAGGGTCTAGAGATGGGATTGGAGGGAAGGGTGGAGGAGGGGAATAGTCGTTGAAGAGAGTCAAAAACAGGTAGAGGAAGGTCGACATTGTTGCTTCACTTTAAGAAACCCCCAGTACACTCCTACCTCTTATTAAAGGGGCATTCAATGTACAGCATACACTGCTCAAATGCATTAAGAACACAGCACAATATAGGCCTCCAGATTGTTCCCAGCCCTGGGATGCGAATATGGATCAGTGTCAGAGCCGATTGTGGCCCGGTAGTCCGGGGCGGCATGGAATGGGTCATAGGTTCACTTCCCACCGCTTCGCTCAAAAGCAACTCAATCTCAAAAAAACTCAAGTCAATCTGGCACCTGTGTTTCGCTATGGGTGGATTTCAGAGTCAAATATACATGCACACACATACATAGATTACACATCTACATTAGAACCACACTAAGGCAAGAGTTGTATTACACTGCTCTTTTTGTATAGGCTTGTTTCATTTATTTTTGTTGTCCTTTTAATGTGATGGTAAGCTGTGGTATCAGCTTGACAAAAAAGGGCTTGACCCACACAACTGATATCAAACTTCTCTTGAGGTGCTACTAATGTACTCCAGCACAAGCCAGCACATACGCTTAAAACAAATACATTATTTCTATAACTTATCAGACGCGCATATAAATATATGTTGCATTATAGCAAATCATTAGCATTATTGTTTCTCTCCTTGATTCCTGAGCTGTTCTTGGGTGAGTTACTGCATGGATGGAAGCGAAATGAGAGTTTACTATGGTAACACTGCTGTAAAGTTGGCCATGTGCCCAAGTATGCCATTTTCAGTATTTTCATTAGTATTATTGTCATTTTATTTCTTCTTCCCTTCTAACATCTGTGTGTAAGTCTTGTGAATTGTGGTGGATTTTACTGTAAAATGCTGTCTCCACACACACAAGCATTGACTGATAATGTACAGTATGCAAGTCGGTTGTTTGAGAATAAATGGTCGTGATCACCCTGAAATGTTGTTATTTTAAAACTTTCCCATTGTACATTATCCGCCTTATACCTCGGCTACTTACCAACTGAATTGAAGTTGAATCACAAAATTATGGTTGTAAATACAGGGGGTAGACAAAATAATGGAAACACAAATTTTGGTCTTCATGACACCACTCTTGATTCTGTTTAGCATTGTGCATTGGGGCATTAGGCACTGGCCTTGGTTACAAGCAGTTTACCAATGGCAGCCCGAACAAATAGCAGCTTTGTTATGCTCACGACGTACAGTTTTTCTTGAGACTGTGTCGCAGAGGTTTCAAGTCATTTCTGTGGTCATTTTTGATGCCGTGGTTTTGTGGTCTTCAGCCCCTATCCTGTTAAGTGTCCATCTATCCCTGTCGTTGAGCTTTGACTTGCGACAACTGTTCTGCTTTCCTGATGCAGTTTTTCCTTGTTTAGCGTATGCTGCCATGATTTTCGACACTGTTCCCCTTGGCAAATTAAACAATTTTGCTGTTTCTGTGACACCAACTATTTTACCTCTCAAAATCTGAGGGGTCAATCACTCACAGGATAAAGTGTTGATTTTAAAATGTCATTGATAATTAGTATTTACATTCATATGAGACACGCGTGTAGACTTTTAATCGCGATGCAGTTGCTTCAAAATACAAATCCCTTTTCGTTTGGTGTTTCCATTATTTTTTCTATGCTCTGTGTGTTTACAGCTAGCTAGCATGTACTAGCATTGAAAAGTGCAGGTGAACAGCAAATTACCTGGATAAGAGGTCACTCTCTCAACATGTAATGTAGGCCTTTAGAACAGCCTCTCGACCAATCAGAATGGAGAATTCAACAAAACCGGGGTATAATGAGGGTGAATGTACCATCAGCCATTTCACACACCTCTTTTGTCAAAGGTTGGATTTTCTAATGAATATGAATATGATTATAACAAGATTAAGAAAGGAAATAAATATATTTTTTAAACTACAACTTGCTGATGGCACGTCAGTGTCTGGTCTGATTTTGACGTTTGGCATGCTGTTTCTCCACATTCTTGTCTGCAGCATTAACTTTTCAATCACACTTCTCACGCTCCCTCTCTGTCTCCTCCTGTTTGCTTTGTCCACATATCCCTGCCTCCTTTCTCCTTGTCTGTCTGTCCCATGTCTGTCTGTTCTCTCGACCACCTACCTGTCCATCACCCAATTTGACACAGAGAACAAATAGACACAAAACACCACATGATACAACTAATAAGACTCCCTACAAACAAACCCCATTGAATAATTGGATGAGGCTAAACAGAAAGAGATGTATACGTTTGGCTGAAGAATCCTGTCTTTCTTGTTCAGGCAGTTGAAGGCGGGCAAGGGTGAGCGAGAGAGTGAGGGAATGATTAAGGGAAAGGAAGAGGGGAAACACAAGACAGACCTATCATCAACTGAACATGATCATTTGAACAAAATGGATCTAGGAAACCCCAGGTAGTTTATCTTTATACAGGGAGTTAATGGGCAGGAGTATTTTACTCTCAAAGCTAAATGTCATTTTCTTGATTATATGTAATGGCCTGTGTGTGCCCAGATCCAGGTGTAGCTTTCATTGATGTAAAGTGTTGCTTGCCGTTTACAGTGTGTGCCATGTACAGAGGTGTGTTTGTGTGTGTTTATATGTGAGTTACAATTTCTTTGGTCTGAAATGACTATAAAGAGCACCATATATGTTGTCACTATAGAAAAAACCCCATCTATGGTTGATTTCAATGCATGATCAAGCAACAGTATTGTGAACATACCTGTGTTTTTGTGAGCAAAAGTTAACTTACAGATGTGTTGAGGAGAAACGCTGAAATGTTGGGGTTGTATGTAAATTAATTTTGTGTTTGTGTCATGGGGCAGTGCTGGTGGATTTATGTGTGTGGGTTTATAGTCAGTGTTAACTCTATGCTGTAGCCATTGAAGGTTATCATTTCCTGATTGAGTATTTGGAATCTGTTTGGAAAAACCTGGCCTAACTGAAAATCCTGGTGTTACTGTCCACATACTGCATCCATTTCTGTGTACAGTATCTCAGTCAGGCCATTGTGAGTTATAGGGTGTGGTTGTTTTTATGGTCTAAAGTTGTTGTATTTATCGTTGTTGTTAGACAACAAATTGGAGCACTGCCCATTTGGACAATAGAATGTAAGAGAATAGAACAATTAGAACAAACAGAAGGTGAGGGGTAAACAAGATTAAAAAGTCACACAGGGAGAAGGCACCCCTCTTTGTCTTTAAAAACATTTATGTGGAGTGGCATGTCCATAAGGAAGTCAGAAGGTCACCATGTTTCATCTCCTTTGAGCCCTCATCTGAGTGTGATATATATATATTATATATATATATACACACGTGTGTGTGTGTGTAACTACCATAATAAAGGAAACACTAGTAAATGAGGGATACTGGCGGCTCTGTTATGGTCAGATATATATTCAGTAGTTACCTATATATATATACAGTATATATATATATATATATCACTTATATTTTGCCAGTCCTTTTATTTCATTTTTTTTTTGGTTCCCCATACCTCCCCTTTCTCTTCTCTTACTAATATTCTCATATGTATTCTCTAATACTCACAATAATTCTGTCTGTTTACAAATACATAATCTATCTCATCTTGAATGACCCTTTAACTACTAGTAGGAGTGATGTTACGCAGCCAGAGGAAGTGGTCCCCAGCACTCGGGCTTTGGGGCAGTGGGACCAAGGAAGAGATGCAGAAGTGGACAGACTGTGGGCTTCTGAGAAAGAGACAGAGTCAGTGGTCGATGGAATATTACCAGCTGCAGTAATCCAAATTAACCACAAGGGTGCAGCAGACAAACAGAGGTTCAATACTGTGGGATATCAGGTATGTCTATGGTTTTATATTATAATATGTTAGTACATTCTCCCTTTTATTATGATAGTACAATATCACATTATAAATCATATATGTTTTTGCAGAAAGATGCATTTGAGTCTTTCAACATAGTCTTTTTGATATCAGATATTTATTATGAATATTAATTCTTGTGTAATTTTCAGAAGAAGCAGAAGCATGGTGTGATTCCAGACTTTGCCACAGTTAGCAAGGGAGTGTCTGGAAATGTCAAACCTCGAGGTGCTCTTAAACAGGCCCTCTTCAGCCAGGGACTGTCTGAAAAGGCTTCCACCCCAGAGGTATCCTTAAACAATGGACATACATACAAACATACATTTAAACACACACACACACACACACACACACACACCACATACAAGTACATATGAATGCACACATACACACACACACACACCCATATGCACCTTACACAATGGTGCAGAATGATGCAGCATGAATTGTGTTACACTCTACATTTGTGGTTCATCACATTTAAACTCACTCACTTGCTGGTATTTCTCTCTTTCACTCTCTTTCAGGAGCGTGCTCAGTTGGAGGCCTTGAAGCAAACTCTGGAGTCATTTCCTCTGCCTGCACTGCCTGACTGGAAAGAAGGAGGAGGAGGAGTAGCTGATATTATGTTAGAGGAGAGCTGGACTCACATTGTACACTCTCACTCGGTACTGGAAGGGCAAGATCACAGATATTGTGATTGTGACAGTTAACAATGTTATATTACAGAGATGGCTGACAGCCCAATGCAATACTAATGGTACAAATACACATTTACAGTCAATGAAGCGCTATTGTGTATTGATAGCAATGTATTGAATCTGTCTTTCCTTGGTTAGACCATGAGTAAGACACAAAAGCACCAGCAGGAGGCACTGTGGGAATTGGTCCACACGGAATTGAGCTACATTAACAAACTGACCATTGTAACTGATGTGAGTTATTTTGATCTATTATTATTCTTTATTTTTTGTATATAATTTAAATCTAAATGTTATGAATGCATTTAATTGGTAATGGATTTTCTCAGCACCTGTGGCAAAACTCTAAAATCAGTGCAGATAAAGATCACTTGCATGCAAATGAATTGGAATCAAATCAAAACTTTTTGGTGGATTAATCTTGAAAAATCAAATGTGAAAAGTCACTTGCACTGCCACATAAAAAAAAATATTATTCAGAATGTTTTGATATGATTTTGCATGGGCAATGGATCATGTTTCTGCCAGTAATTTGGTGATCTGCTTGTATTTTTCAGCTTGTGATTGCAGCTCTGGGCAATCTGCGACAGAATGGATTCTTGTCAGAGGTCAGGCAATAATCAATTGTTAATTCACCTCCATTTTCCTCCAGTGCCAGGCAGTCTGGCAAAATCACAACCACAACATTACTGACCTAGGCTTCCCAGAGTCCTTCCTGAAGTCTGCTTTGTTTGTCTGTCTGTCTTGCATTTGTGCCAATGCAGCTGATGAAGTGGAAATTAGTGTGTGGGAGTGATCCTTCAAAATCCTAGTGCGGCTACATCTTAACACCATCCACTCTTGTTGTTTTTAAGGTCACCCCTGAGCTCCTCTTTTCAAATCTTCCCTCCATACTACAAGCTCACCACCTATTCTGGCAGGAAGTGATGCTCCCTATGGTACAGGAAGTCAGGGACACTGGAAGGCCTTTTGACCCACTGAAGCTGGAGGGCGGCTGCCTGCAGGTACCTACCAGCCAAGTTGCACTGAACCAGTTTAGGCCTTTATCCTTCCAACAGCAACATATAAATTTGTGCTTCTGTAAGTTTTGACCTCATTAAGTAAAACCACATGGTAATGCATCAACAATGTACTCTCTGTATGTATGCATATATGAATGTATGTATGTATGTATATGTTGATGTATTTTTAGAAACTCTTTATAATGTAGTATATTGCTTTATCCATGTACAGTGGCTGTCTGGTCCTTCAGTACTCTACATGTCTGCATTCTTGCCTGTACATACCTCTGTATAGTTCTATAACTTTGAATATATCTATATAGCTTACATATTGCCCTGCTCTCTCTAATTGTATTCAACCTGACATTATTGGCATAGTAAAGGAATTTACTGTACAAATGCATAATATATCATGCATAAACTACCGTGAATACAAACGCAAGACCACTTGCAATGTGAAAATACTGCTTAATGACAATAAACAGTAATGGGCCCCATTTGTACTCCTGTGTTTGTTCTGTCTCTCAGGCTGATGACTGTGTCTCACACTCCTGTCCTAGCCATGTAGAAATTAGATATTTCCTCAGTGTCGGCTAGGGGCTACATATTGTGGATACAGCACTTTTGGTATTTTGGCCACGTGTGTCTGTTTTCTGACCATCTCTCTCCCTTTTTAACAGTTCAGTGAACGCTTCTCCCCCTATCTTCAATACTGCTGGGAGGAGGAGAGGATCGTGGACTTCACCCGCAGGCAGCAAATCTCCAACATCCAGTTCCACACTTACCTCACAGTGCGTTCAAAGACACACTCTCTTATGCGAATGGAAATGAGTAATATGAGCTGTGCAGGGGGCCTCAGGTGGCGTAACAGTGAAAGTGTTCGCCCCGGAATACAAGTTTCCCCACTGCAGCCGCGGCTTGAAACCCTGGAGCTCCAATCAGGGGCGGCGTTTGGCTGTCTTTTCACATTTTTCAAATCGGGGGAGCTGGCACGAGCTCTCCGAGAAGTGGTAGGGCAACCTTATATAAACATAGTTGGGCGAGTTCAATCTCGGAGGAGGCAAACATTGCCTTGAGGTATTAGCTTGTCCCGTGGAGGTGGGTGGCCAGTTCATCGGGGAGGGTAAATTGAAAAGAAATAGAGAGTATAATTGGCTACCAAATTGGGAGATATATATATAAAATATATATATGAGTTGTGCTGCTGCTGCTGTTTTTTGTTGTGTGTAGGTATTAGTTGTTGCTGTAAATGGAGGTTGTTGACCTCCATATCTGCATGTGTATCAAAAAACACCAGAAAGTTATGAATATCATCAATAGAGACTTTTGCAATACACATATACACATAAATAATTTTAGTGAATTGGGATCATTCTTGATCCATTGTTGTTGTCTTGGCAATCAATGTAGTGATGTCATGGTTGAGATCTGGACTAAAGACATCTGCATACAAATAGAATTAAAGCCAATACTCTCTGATCATGTGACCAAGAGGCATCATGTGAATACAAAAGAGCTGAGGACCCAGAACCAAACCATGAGTCTTGCCATTTTTAAATGCACTCATTGTAAGTCACCCTGGATAAGAGCATCTACGAAAGGCCAAAAATGTAAATGTAAAATGTAAATGCAATTGTTGAGATTTGGACTAAAGACATTGGGATTAAATGTTTGTCTAAAAATGATATTTCATATATTATTATATTATTGTACTAATGCAATAACCAAATGTATTACATAGTGTTTAGTAGTCATCATAATTGAGTGCATCCCCTCATTAGTGCCTTTTTGCCATAGAGTAGTAAAATGCAGGTATGGCCATTACCTTGGGGGAGCCATTCAGTGAGTGGGCGAGGGACACAACCATTCCAGGGGCTGCTAGCAGACAAAAAGAATATAACTCAGGTATTTTCCCAGTGCTTCTCTGTAGTGATGTCATGTCAAATGTTGTTTTGACTCCTCCCATAGTGGGTGGAGTCTCACCCGCAGGTGGGTAGGATGAGGTTGGGCGACATGCAGGCCAAGCCCCATCAGAGGATCACCAAGTACCCCCTCCTGCTGAAGGCCATACTGAAGAGCACCCAGGACCCTCTCACCCAATACTCTGTCAGGAGAATGGTGAGAATGTCCCTGAGCTCCTCCACTGCCATGTGTTTATGTACTCTTGTCTCCTCTCTTGTGTATTGACTATTTCCCTTTCGCTTCATCTGTTTGGTGCCAGCTAGATTGGCTCCCCCCAGAGTCTGGTTTCTCTCAAGGTTTCTTCCTTCTTATAGCGTTCAGGGAGCTTTTCCTTGCCACTGTTGCCATTGGCATGCTCTACAGGGGGTTTAAGGCTCCATACCCTGTAAAGCTGTTTTGTGGCAATGTACAATTTGGAGAAAAAGGGCTATACAAATAGGGGCCCCCAGGGTGGTGAACCTAGTATAGGCTCTTGCCCGGAGTCCCGTTTGGCGATTGGCTGTCTGCCCCAGAGGGAGGGGGGAAGGAAGCTGGCATGAGCTTGCCGCATTCACAGAAAGCTCTGGACATATTGGAATTACGGTTGGTGCTTAGGCAGGTGCCATCTCAGAGGAGGTGGCTTGCCACCCCTGCCACTGCCGGTCCCAGAGTAGTGGCTGGTCTCGTAGCTGCAGGTGGCAGGCTTGATGAAGGGATTAATAGAGGGTACAACTGGCCACCAAATTGAGAGAAAAACTGAAAAAATCTGAAACAAATACTGTATAAAAAGAAAAAAAAGCACTATACAAATAAAGTGAATTGAATTGAATGGTTTGGGGGCTTGCGTATCAGGCTGGAGACTCCCACACTGATTGTAAGTGTTTTCCCAGCATAAGGTGCTTTTGTACAGGTGTGTGTGCAGCTGTTTTGTGTGCTGCCATGCAAAGGTCTCCACAACAGTATCATGAAACTCAGCAAAACTGTAAAAGTTAAAATGGTTATTGTGGGAAATGCAAACCAGGAGGGCGAGCACATAAGGGAGATGTGATAGTGGAGATTGACTTGATCTAACTATAATGGAGTTGATTAACCTGTTAGAGGAACATGGTAAATATATTAAAAGGGAGGACACAGGGCTGAGATTGTGATCACACATGGGTACAACAAAAATCTTGACTTGAAGAAAGCTGTATGCACTCCAAAATAATATTCAGAAATGTTTTATTTGAAGTATTGTTCAATCATAGAGGCTGACACCACAAATAGCTCAAAGTTCTGGCTATTCCTTTTTCAAGAGCTGCATCCACCTTTTTTCATAGCCATTTATTTGTTTGGTGGACAAGCACCCTGAGAAGAAAATGAATACTTATACAGTATTTGTACTGGTTTTGAGTAAAGCCACTTTGATGCTACCACAGGGATTTTTAATGACTTTTTAAAAACAATTTTACTCATTGGGACATGGACTCTATGTGAGCCAGATAATGTATTACCATCTCTTTCTCTCTCTCTCCCTCTCTCTCTCTCAGCTCACCAGCGTCAATAGCTTTTTGGACAGTATCAATGAATGCCTAAGAGTAAAGGACGATGAGCTTGCCCTCTCACTATCAGCTCTGAGAGTTGAAGGATACGAGGTGGTGGAAGGGATAAGTGAGGAAATCGACAAGGTGGGCATGTGGAAACAGTGATGTATGGGAAAAGCAGTATAATCACATGCATAATACATTCAAATGATTGGTCAATGTCCATGTCATTCACAGCACATAAAGGAATTCTGCTGCTTTGATCTGACAAGCCCCATCCTGGGAGTGGGACCAGGTGATATACGTAAGCTGCTATTAGAGGAGACTCTGAAGATCAGAGAGAGGAAAGACAACAAGGTAGGTTGCACTCTGGATTGTGTGTTATGATTTGTTCTCCTACGGCAGCAGTGTGAACTACAGCAACATCAATATCAAGATTACATTTACTGGTATTGTGAAGAAGGGAATGGCAGCCAATAATATGGAATGGCAGAATACTCTTTTAAGTTGTAGTAGTGGTGATACTGGGTTTAATGCAGACAGAACTCTGGGCGACATCTGCCTAAAAATTGAATCAAAGTCTTCTCATGCAACCACGAGGCAGCATGCAAATGCAAAAGAACTGAGGGCCCAGAATCAAACCATGAGGGACACTCTGGCTCTCTCAGATCTGTAATTATCCACAGCTGCAAATTGGAAAATGTCTAGTATATTCACAGTTAGTATATTGGCAGTGTAGTGTAATGGTTAGAGAGCTGGGCTTGTAACTCGGAGGTTGCAGGTTCAATTCCCAGGTGGGGCACTGCTGTTGTACCCTTGAGTGAGGTACTTAACCTGAATTGTTTCAGTAAATGGATTGTATGTAAAGAAATGTAAACTGTGTAAGTCGCTCTGGATAAGAACGTCTGCTAAATGCATAAAAAAATGTCAAATGTAAAGGTGGGTAAGAAAAAGAGCATAATTTGGGTATCAGTAGATCATTGATCTCCACTGTGTTATACTGAGACTGCATTACCTGGGAAGAAATGTTAAATGTGGCAACAACCATGGCCACACAGATTTGTAACTGATGCTTACTTAGCGTAAACACAGCAGTGCATCTGTTTGTGCGTTAAGATGCTTTCCTGGTTTGTTGACTGTCGTTGCGTGTTGTGCAGCTGGAGGTAGTGGTCCTGCTGTTCTCCGACGTACTGTTGGTGACGAAGGCGCAGAGGAAGTCTGAGAAGCTGAAAGTAGTGCGCCCCCCTCTGTCCCTGGACAGAACTCGCTGCTCCGGTCTAAAAGATGGCTGTAAGTGTGTGACCCCTCCCCACACACACACACACACGCAAAAAGCAGGATAAGAATTGTATTTGGACCATCAAAAAATGGCTCTGGGTAGCAGTACAAAAAAACATGCTTTCGTGACTGATCCTGCGGGGTAAATGCCATTTGTAATATCATCATTATTGGTCATTTTCTGTGGTGATTGTGGCTTGGTTGTGCCAGGAAGGCCCTCTGTGTGTGATGCCTTTGACACCCCAGCTCAGTGTGCCTCTCTGCAGTGTGTCCACCTGGGATCCTTAGGCCTCCTTACTCGACACACTGCGTTAACTTACCTGGCGAGTTAAACCAACCGAACCACAACCAGAAAGACCACAGTGCATTGACTGCACAGGCCCAAGCTCTGGGGGAACAGCTCCTCGTTCAGATTATCATCTGCATCAACTGCCTATATGCGGGTAACTGCCCAAATAAAGGAAACACTAACATTCTAGTTGTCTGGAACTCTATTGGATGGATGCACCACCATTCTTCCATGACAAATTCCATAATCTGGTGTTTTGTTGATGTCAGTGGAAAATGCTGTCTCAGGCGCCGGTCCAGAATCTCCCATAAGTGTTCAATTGTGTTAAGATCTGGTGACTGAGAAGGCCATGGCATATGGTTTACATTGTTTTCATGCTCATCAAACCATTCGACCACTCATGCCCTGTGAATGGAGGATTGTCATCCTGGAAGAGACCACTCCGATCAGGATAGAATGCTTCACCATAGAATGAAGGTGATCACTCAGAATGTCTTTGTATTTATTGCCATTTACCTTGCCTGTTAAGGGGTTTAGTGGACCTAAACCATGGTAGAAAAATGCACCCCACACCATAACAGAGCCACCAGAACCATTAATTAAGAAAGTGTTTCCTTTATTTTGGGAGTTATCTGCACAACATTTATTACTACAACTACTAATACTACTACTAATAATAACAATAATAATAATAATAATTCTAAAAGAATATAGTAAAATAATAAAATATTTATCCCCATGAACAAAAATGCTGGCGGCCATGCTCCAGGATATTTCATCAATTTAGTGTAGACTGCTTATCTGTGTCTCAGCCACTGCGCCACTCTTTTCCTACGGTAATCCAGTGCTTTCTGTCTGCCCTTTTCAACCGCCAGGCTGTGGTCGCAGTTCTGCAAAACGTGCCTTTGATTTCCTCCTTGTGCACTTTCTCTTTAGGTTCATTCAGTCCCCCGCCCCCAATTCTCTCATTTGAATTCAGTAGCCACTCTTCACTCTTTTAAAAATCTATCTCTCGTTCTCTCTCTCTCCCATCTATCTTTGTCTTTTAGGTTCATTTGTGCTGGTGGAGGTGAGTGAGTTAGGCTGTGCTGTTAATGTGCACACAGTCATCACCCCAAGCCCAGAGAGCTGCTCTCTGTGGATCTCCACCATACGCACTGCACAGGTAACAAACTCAAATCAAACAGAAGTTTAAAATAACTTTTTTTGCAAAGGCTTTCACCTGACCTTCCTCACTCTCCCCTTCAAATGTTCTTTGTTACGCAGGAGTCCCTGACAGCCAGGAGAGAGCGAGAGATGTCTCACAGATTAGGGGAATTCAGACAGGCTGTTGTACAGATAGAGAAACAGGCCCTTCATCCATCAGAAGCTAAGACGGTGAGTGAGGAAAGAGAGGAACAAGGGAACCAATCAGAGGTTGAGCATGTGCTCTTTTCAGAGCAAAAACCAAAAGAGGAAGCCAGTCGAAGCCTGTCTGCAAATGGGACGTTACCATTGATGGAGATGGAAGTGCAAAATAACACTCACAACCAATTGAAAAACATGAGCTCCCTGTTTCTGGGCAGATACAATCCAAGCAGCCAGTCAGCACGTGGACATTTTGCAGTGGGACGCAGCAAAGTGAAAAACAGCCAAAGTAGGGTAAAGGATGTGGTGATGTCAGAGGGGGAGGTGAAAGAGGACAGTGACAGCAATCAATTGGACTCAACTAAAATTGTATTTCCAGGTATAAAAGAGAGGAGGGTTACCTGGAATCACGTTCAAACTAAACCATCTTTTTCTGACCCCAATAAATGTTTGATAACACCAACGGACTGTACTAACAGCCAATCAAATGCTCTTCAGCCCTCATTGCCGGGCAAGTGGCAAAATACAGAGATCGCACTCTGCCAATCAGCACCAAGCCCTGCCTTGTCACTAGGCAAAAAATTAAACATGGATATTTCGGCCTGGGAATCGGCGCCCAAGGAAAATCAGCCACAGGGTAAATTCACCCGGCGAGATTCAAAGGGCCAGATGTCAGACCAGGTTTCAAGACGAGGCTCTTTATTCAGCCAGTCAGAAGATGAGTTTTTAACGGGGACAGGGAGGTTTTCGCGCAAGCTGAAATCTCCCCGTTTGCGGAGGCGGCGACCCATAGGCGCTCAGGACAACCCCTCGCTGCAGATCATCAGGAAGGGTTCCTTGGACTTGGGGGAGGCCATGTTTGCGCTCAACCCAAACTCATCTTCCAACTCAGACTCTGACTGCAACTATAACCTCCACAGGAACGCCAACATGGGGTGCTCTCACTTCCCAATGAACTTTAGGTCCAACAGCGTGAATCGGGGGGCACTTTGGAATGGGCCTGCCCAAAGAGGCTCCCCTGAACCACAGACCTTCTCTGAGCCAGAGCTGCCCACTAGACTGCCCGAGCAAAGCTCCCAAAAAAGGCCTAGATTCAGGACCCAGAGAAGTGTGTCCATTCCAGACATCATAGTCCAAGCAGGGTCAGATTTGCTTTCGGACCCTGGTTGGTTCTCAGCCGCCAGTGTCTCTCAGTCCTCCCAACCTGAAGGGGGTGCTCAGCCGCACACCACTTCCCTGGAAGACATCTTAGAGCGAGCCAGGGGGCGATCCAGGGATCGAGCCAGGGATGGGGAAGGAGCAAAAGCAGGGAAGATGAGAGCAAGGGGCTTCTTTTTGGACTTGCCCCCATCTCCTTCTCTGTCCACCTCTCCATCGCTGTCTCCCAGTGAGGGAGACATGGAGTTTCTTAGGGTTCACACACCCACCGCAGCGCATGGAAGGAGGTCTGAGGAGGAGAAAGAGGAGGGGAGTGAGGGAGAGAGGAAGTACAGGTGAGAAAACACATGGCTGTGTGTATGTAAACCATCAAACGGCATTTTAAAAGTTTATCAAAACAATAGAAAATATATTTTTAACCATAACCTTTAAGTTGTGGTTTGAGCCAGACAAAAGTATACAGCGAAAACAAAAAATGCATTCTGCACGCTACTCCAATGCTCTAAAGTGGTTAGGATTCATTTGCACGGAGTGGAGTTGAATAGGGTTTCGATCCCTTGGTTCCTGACAAACAACCAGAGGGATGGAAACGTTGTCTGATTTATCTCTTAAGTGCAAATAAATCAAAACCTGTTTGGAATAATATATTATATTATTATCATATATTATTCGATTGTGCATGCTCTTATTTCTTGTTTTCATCTTACACATTTCTCTCGCTGTTTATGATCAAGATTACATTTTTGCCCCTACTGATTAACTACCTAAATGTGTGGTTTCAGTGTTCATAAGTGGGATCAAATGTCTCTCGCTGTCTCTTGGACCTTTAACATTCATGAGTTCTTCACGCAATAGGGCAAGGTGTGATGTTATTGAAGAAGTGTTATCTGACGTGGCATACTTGTTAAATTCCACTGCACCCTTTTTTTTGGGGAGGTGGTGTTATTTATAGGTTTTCTTTCTTCTCATAGTTTATTGACATATTTATTGACAGCCGTTAAATGAAGAGCTTTTAAGAGTCAAAGTTAAAAGTCTCTCTCTCAGTCAGTAAGACTAAAGCATTACTAAAGATAATAGTATGGTTAACTACTATCTCCCTGTCTCCCTCCTAGCATATCTTTCCCCGATGCTGCAAGTGCCAAATGGTCAGGTTGGTGCGTCGACGACAATGAGGTCATGGTTCGCCTAGTTCCCCATGACAGTGGAGGCGGGGGTGGAGTGGGGGATGGGGGGAGTCGAATGTTGACCCTCAGAGATCTACAACGCATCAGCAGACAGGAAGACGGGGAGTGCAGTCAGGTGTAGTGGCAGAGCCAATGAGAGGGCGAGTATACTGTAATATACTCGTCACCAGGGTGATGGGAGGAGACACACTGGGCCCTATTGGCATGCGTTCTTTCAGTGAAGCTCTCGCTGTCGATTAGACAGGTTCTCATCTTTTTCTTAAGCCTGCTGCAGTTGCAATTTTTCCTACATACAGGTTTGTGTGATTTATGAGATGATGGCTATTCAGTATATTTCAAACTTTCCAACATTTCTGGGTTAAAAACAACCTCCATTCCCAAGGGTGTTTGTAACTCTGGGCGGTCCATGGTGTAGTAATGTAGACATGAGACGAGCTCCTGGAAGAATATTGACCAATTGGAGAATGGATAATGTTAGCCATTCTCCAATAAGGAGTGAGCCAATGCAGATCATATTTATCTAATGTCTCTGTTCATTTGGTGAATCATATTCAAACCTTCCTATGAAGGGAGCCCTTTCTCTGTGCTAAGACAGGAGATCAGCTATAACTGGTCATAATGGGACAATGCTTTCTTGCCCTATGTGGCATTGTAAATAAAATGTGAATATATTCATAATTGCTATGTTAACTTGAATTAAATATTACTATATTATTGTAATATTACTTATTATTTAGAAATGCAGAATTGAACATGACATATTTGTCAGAGATGTATTTTCACAAGTTGAAATACAATGCAGTATTTACCCTGTTTAATTCTATTGTTTTCACCTGCGTGTAAATTAATGTACAGCAAAGTGTTGTTATTTATGTTTGTTTATTGAAATCGGTGTCATATTACACCAGAAATAACTGTTGTATATTTAATACATTTAAAAATAAAATACAATTAAGAAAATAAAATATATATATTCAAATTTCTGCTACAAATGACTGCACTTGCACACAAATGCAGATGGTTACACACACACACACACACACACACACACACACACACACACACATGCAAACACACACACACACACATACTCAAAAGCCCACAGACATCCACTCTCACACAATTAGTAGTATTATAGTAGTATTAAAATACAATGTAGAGAAGCATATTCAAATATGAAAATGCATTTTAAGCTGTATAATTAATGGAAAATTGATATCTTCCACTCATTACAGAGATGTTGCTGGTTTGAGTCACATATTTCCATTAGATCTCTGTTTGAGGGATTTGCTCTTTCTCTCTCATTCTGTTCCATTCTCTTCTTTCTTGAGCGTTGGAGGTGGAGTGAACAATTGTTTCGAGGGCAGGGTACTGCAAGACCATTTTCCGCTATAGGAGGAGACAGATGGAATAAGGTTTAAAACAGAACTGTGAATTAACATACTAACTAGCATTGTTACTACAAATCTACAGAATATGAATTATAACACAAAAATATAGCAACAAATATATAATAAGTGCAATACTGTGCATGCAAGCTTTCTGGCTGTGCTGGTCACTGCTGTGCATTTTACTGACACTGAAACAGAAGGTATGTATTTGCTAGCAGAACTTACCCTGCGATGGTTTTTGTACATCTGGAGTCCAATTAACAGCAACACCAAAAAGAGGAAGCAAAGGCCGGTTACCATGGGAGCTTTGCCTGAAGATCCTTCTGTCTTCAATCCCTCTAGACGACCTACGGAAAGAATGCGTAAATAATCAACCATATACAGTCCATTTTTAAATCAATATGGCAATGTATAACTATCTTAAGGCTGATCAACACTTGTGTTAAGGCTTTATGCTGCATACACATTACATCTCTCCCAATGTCGCTGACAGCATATTTATCCATTTTTTGGTCTGTTTTTATATCGTTTCTTCAATGCAAAATACTCCTGCAAAGGTCACATTAAAAACTGTAGTTTATTATTCACTTGCAATACATTAATGATGAGGTGGCGACTAATGGCAAATCTATGATCAAATTGATCTAAATGAATAATTCATTTACTTGTGATGTCGAAATGATCAAAATACATTGTGCTGTCAAACAATACTTACTCATGACTTGTAAATGATAGGTAACGTTTCCCAGAATTCCTTGTTTCCCACGGTAACGACATGCCCATTCGCCAGAGTGCTCCTCTGTCATTTTCTCAATCTTCAAAGCTTTTGCCTGATGTTTTTGGGCCACTGTTTGTGTGCCATTGAAGTCGTAGGTCACCCGCACCCACTCATACCCTGTCACTCCTGTGTCATTGCTGAGGTCACAGGTCAAGGTCACAGGGGCATTCGGTTTTATTGGGGTCATGCTTTGAACTGTAGAGGGACAGTACAAAGAGGTCATTTTCTAAACATTTTTATTTAGTTTGTTCATTCATTAATTCATTTGGCAGATCCCTTACAGAAAAATCGCATTAATTCTGCACATGTGAATTTCATGTGTTTTTTGGACATTTCACATGTAATTCACCACACATATCCAGATGTATACCACATATTGTGACATGTTGTAACATTTATTTCACAGGTATTCACATGTGATTACATATACACGTGTTTTCTTGGACAATTCATGTGTGAAATTTGTCATTTTTCTGTTAGGTATGCTCTTGTTCAGAATGGCTTAGAAGTCCATAATTGCATGTTACATATATCATATCATAAGAGTGTTTTGATTGTCAGAAGGCAATAATTCTGAACTTCTGAATCCTAATAGCCATTCTTAAATAAATTGGTGTGAAGATGCGGTTGCTGTTGTTGTTTTTTTGTTGAGTGGGACAGTGTGAGCTCAGAAGGTTTTTGAGTTTACGGTGTTTCTGTTGAATTGTCTCACCTTTAGCAGTCACCAGCAGCAGCTGTCTCTGCAGCCTCTTCCCCACCACCTCCCCAAAACACCTGTACACCCCAGCGTCCCCCTCCTCCACCCTCTCCACCCGTAGGGAGCGGTCCCACTTTGGGCTGGAGGACAGTGTGGAGGACTGGAGGGTGGGAGGGAGATCTTTGAAGGAATTTGCTGTGTTCTGCTTTCTCTGCCAGCCAGTGTTCTGTGGAGTTAGCCCCTTGGTGTACACACAGGGGAGCACTACAGTGGAGCCCACTGCAGCATACACCTGGGTCAGATCCCTAAGGGGGCTGGCAATACCTGAGAGAGAGAGAGAGAGAGAGAGAGAGAGAGAGAGAGAGAGAGAGAGAGAGAGAGAGAGAGAGAGAGAGAGAGAGAGAGAGAGAGAGAGAGGGAGAGAGAGAGAGAGAAATAGAGAGTAAGGCAGCGAGACAGGGAAAGAGAGGGGGGAGTATAGTATTCAGTATTCATTGATTCATTGATTCATTCGACTGCTCTCGGCAGGGGATCAATAACTGGCTCACACTGAAGCAGATAATTTAAAATATTGACTATAAAATTAACAGAGCTCCTACTACTACATGGGTAAGGGTTATAATTAGAGATATTGAAGAGCCAATAGTTTGCAATTCCACCTGTGACAATCATGTTATAAATGGTACTGATATCAGTGATGAGTACAAATCTCACCTCGCATAGAAAGGGATTGAGTTGCGTTTCCCTCCTTCCTGCTGAGCCTAATGGTACATGTCCAATAACCCATCTCCAGTGGAGACATACTCATAATCTGCTGCTCCTTCATATTTATGGAACTCCTTTGCTTTTGCTGTGGGGAGAGTGGGCTTCCATTGAGCTTCCAGCTCACACTTGCCCCCTGTGGCCACGGGGTGACATTGCAAGCCACATTTACACTGCTGCCTTCCAATGGGAGAGCAGGAGTGAAAGACACTGGAAAGAGAGATGAAGGAAGGAGATTATAAATACTATCAAAACATAATCACCTGTGACATCCAGTATCTATGCTGAAATTGATTGTTTCAATTATAATTTAATTTATGTAAATCCAGAAACGTGTTGTGTTGGGACATACGAATAAAAATTGTTTTAAAGAAGTTTCACTGGAGGGGGTGCTGGGGGCACTCAAAATGTTCAATTTCTTTCAAACTATTTTTATTCGTATGTCCCAACACAACACGTTTCTGGATTTATTGTATTTTGTACCTTGAATCACCCGAAGAACAATGCGCTTTTGGACGCCCCGTCCTCCCACTCTGCAGATGTACTCCCCTCCGTCCTCTGCCCTCACTTCCGCAATGTGCAAGCTGAAGTCCCCCTTTCCGAACTCTTTGCGGGGGCAGCGGGCCCTCTGCGCCAGCCCCACCCCCCGAAACTCCAGCCCACTTTGCTCTATCCTCCACACTGTGTTCTGGTTCCTGTGAAGCAGAGAGACATGCCTAAATTCACCGTCTCGCCCATGCTGAGAGAGACAGGAGAGCAGATAGTCTCCATGTGCCTGCTGGTTGACTGGGCAGCAACATACAGCCATCAGTATCATTACAGTGGGATTGTGGGTCAGAAACTGGCCGTTTTCTGTACCTGTACCTATTGTATGTGTATGTAACTGAATTAAAAATGCCCTGCTCTGCTTATACTTCTGCAATATGTTTTTAATTGTTCAGCACTCTGGGACATCTGGTGTAAAGAGTGCTATATATATATAATATATATATATATATATATAATTGATTTGAATTGAGTTTCTGTCTGTAAACGCAGACCAAATCAAATCAATTCTTTTTTTGTATAGTGCATTTCACAAAACAATTTCTCACAATAAGTTTTTACAACACACCCCGGTCTATAACCCAACAAATGCAAGCCTAGGGCAAATGTCCACCTTTGGTGGTACAAATAGGAAGAAACCTTGGGGGGAACCAGACTCAAGAGGCGGAGCCCATCCTCCCCTGGCCGGTTCGGAGTACGAGTTTTAAATGACTCGGTTACAGTCACACGCAGGCGAGAGGTGGGACTGAGGCATTTCTCCTCACCTGCCGATGATCTTGACCCAATGCACCGTGACGGGGATCTGGTGCGGGGAGCCTGTCACACAGGGCAGCACTGCCCGAGAGCCAGCCTCCACCAGCACCTCGCTCTCATCACACCAAACCGCTGGAAAACAAAAATGGCCATGCTCATCAAAACTTTCACATGCTAGAGCGAGAAATCACTCTGGCCGGAAATTCACTCGATGTGACTGCATTATCTTCAAATCAGAATGTACACATTTTTACATTTGTTTTCTTTTATTTGTCTGACAGCGTTTTACTTATGGCAAACCCATATTTGTCAGGTGTACTATTTTAAATATTTAACATTTTCAGTCTGAGAGAAATGTGAGGAACACAACACATGTTTGTCTAAAATAAGTAAAACTTTAACAAACAATTGAATATATCTATTCTAAGATTAGTCATCTTGAAAAAAGGTTATAGAGAGGGATAGTCATTTGACATGCTGGTAGCCAAGTAAAAAGGGTGAAAAGGACATTATTAATATTGATAAGGCATTTCTCACCACTCATATACAATGCAGTCCCTAGGAGGATGACCAACAGCCTCATGATCCCGTTGTTAATATGTTCTTGCAGAATATATTGTCAAGCCAATTCTTCGGTTTTGCCTAGGCGTCTCTCTTCCCTTTCTCTCTGTGTTTACTACTCTTTATTTTCCACGTTTCTTGTCTCTGACTGCGTCTCTCTGAAGTTCTGCTCTATATATATGTCACTGTGGGTAGCAATGTGGGACAGAGGAGGGGGTGATGTTACAGAAGGTAGTCCCCTCTCTTAGTCACATGATCCAAGGTTCTATGCAAGCTTTCATGTGGTTTCATATCTTTCTTGGTGACGCAACTCGGAAACAGACTGAGTGACACATAGATGGGGAGACCTACACCCCCTCCTATTATTTCTCTCTCACCTTCCTTCTCTCTCTCCCTCTTGCTCCCACTTTTTTAAAATTCTAATTCAAAATTAGTCACATCGATTGATTGGCTTAAAAATTTAAGAACAAGTATAGTCCTACCAAGTTGCAGCTTTTAAAACTTTCCCCTCCATGTATAATTATATTGAACATTGCATGGATACTTAAATAAAATAAAGAAAGTAAAGTGCCCCCTGCAATTCACGAAGGAAATTTTTTATCTGATTTTGTAACCTGGACTCATTATACAAATCGGTCACCACAACCGGTTGTGGGGTACAACTGTTCACATCATCTTGCATTAACTGGTTAACTTACAGAAAATCTGTCAGCAAATCATGCTAGCCTGCCTTCCAGTAATAAGAAACGCCAAGACAGAAAGGCAGAGAGGTGGCGTTGTTTTGATGGAGAGAACTGATATAGAAAATGACTCAACCTCTCCCTCTCTCTCTGTTGCTCTTATAGTAGTTCAGTAGTCTATGTTAAGCTGTGTGATTTTTATGAATCTTCTGAAATAGTACAATGCCAGTCATACTTCCATCACTTCAGCAACCCCTGGTAACATCTTATTGTGAAGCTATCATATTGCATTATTCTAAATCCAACCAACCCTTTGAAAGAAATGCAATTGGACTGACCATGATACGGTCTTTTTTGGACACACCCTGTGCCGGCCAGAAGAGGATGGGCTCCCCCTTTAGTCTGGTTCCTCCCAAGGTTTCTCCCTATCAAGGGAGTTTTTCCTTGCCACTGTCGCCTTGGGCTTGCTTTTGGGGGGGTCTAGGCCTGGGTTCCCTTTTGTGAAGCGTTTTGTGACAATGCATTTGTGAAAAGCGATATACAAATAAATGTGATTTCATTTGATATGACGATTGCATTGCGAATGTCTTATTGTAGTAGTTCTTTGACAGTTTGAGATTATTTTTAAACCATGCAGCAATTGATAGACGGGCAGACAGACAGATAGATAGATAGATAGATAGATAGATAGATAGATAGATAGATAGATAGAAAGATAGATAGATAGATAGATAATATGAGACATCTTGTGGGTGGTGACTCATAGATGTTTGTGTAACTATGCTCACCATATTTCCATTAGATCTGCTCCTTGAGCTTTACTTTCGAAGTGATTGATGTTTTTTTATCTCTCTATCACTTCCTCAGCCTCCCACACTCTTCCCATGCAAACATAGACTCATATTCAAATTAATTATACAGAACACAATCTGCTATTTCTGGCCAACCACACATGTGCACACCATTACTGTGCACAGCGTGTGCAAAGCTTTGTCCGATTCAACACCATTGAAAGATACAAGTTGTTGAATGTGTTGAAGATACACACTGATCAATATGTACCATTAATTCTCAGATAAGAATATAATAAGGGCTTCTGGAATTTGGGTTCAACCGACCAAACAGATATAACACCGCCGACAGGAAAATGTATGCAATTAGGTTTAAAGATTTCCAATCTCATTAGTTGGAACCTAAAATCCAATTTTAATAATGGTGGATAGTTTTTTTTTCCAGAACAGCATTTATCAATGATTAAATTGGAATGGTGTAATTCCTCAAACCAATTCATTTTAACAGATTTCTAACTAAATAACTATTTTTCAATAATTCCAACTGTATAATTGAGCATGCCGCTACAGGCTAAATGCCGGTACATTTACATTACATTTACATTTTAGGCATTTAGCAGACGCTCTTTTCCAGAGCGACTTACAAGACGTGCATAAATACATGGTAGGAACAATCATAGCTAGCGGAAGAGATCAGTGCAGTAATACAGCGATAGAAATCATTGCAGGCAGCTGCGTACCATACCTGTAACACTGGGAAGGAAAAGGTTAGTAATTTTTTTCTTTTTTATTAAATGGAGTAAGCAGGGGTATATAGTGTTGGACAAATAGGCAGTGGTGGTGACAATTAGCTAGATGTTCAGAATTCAGTGGTAGTGGAGTCTGAAAAGGTGGGTTTTGAGTCTCTTGCGGAAGATCACAAGTGATTCCGCGGTCCTGACCGATTGCGGAAGGTCGTTCCACCACCGAGGGGTCAGGGAAGAGAAGAGACGAGACCGCGAGGAGCGGCTGCCAGGTGCCCGGAGGGATGGAGCAGTCAGTTTGCCAGAGGAGGCGGATTTAAAATATTTTAAATCAATTGTCAATTTTGAGTTTAATTAATCGGTTTTGCTTGAAGCTCAGCTTGAAGTAATGTTAAATTGACAAAAGAATGTACGGAATTACAGTAAAGCACATCTAATGTAATTAAAAGTTTTAAATGCACTGATTAAAACTCCAAAGTTATCTGTGAAAAAAAATGGCAAAACCCAAAGAGTACATTTGAAAATGAATAGAGCCCAAAAACATGAAGGCCCTAAATACAGTGGCCTATAATTTAATCGCCCTCCCCATTGTATTCAGTGTTCTGCGGGGGAGGAGGTCTGTAAGTTGTTTTCATGAGAGGGTCTTTCCTACAGCTGATCTTTGAAGTGCAACGTTAAGAGGGGGTAGGCTGGATACATGAAGAAACCCCCACATTTGCATTTAGGAGGTAAGATTGGTAAAGAGGGTGAATAGCAAGGCAGCCATACAAATTGAGTAGAAATAGGAAAATATTCATATTACCTGTTTAAAAAAAACCTGCTGGTTCTTACATTGTCATTTATTCCAATCGTGGTCTTCTCAAAAATCAAACAGTATGTACTCTCTGGATAACTCTCGCTCTCTCTTCTTGGGGTTTCTGGGTTTTCACCATCAGGTAATGATACACACAATAGGTTGGGGGGGGGGGCAATACAACATGCACATACTGACTGACAGGGGTGGCAGCCAGTACTGTATACCCACAGTTCACAGAGAGAATAATTGAAGCTCTTTGACGGTGGACACACTGGCATTGCTTTTTGTGTTGGTTTATTAAAGCAGCATATTAAATCAGCTAGTTATCCCGATACAAATTTGATAAATGCATGTACAGTACTTAAAACATTTTTTTACATGTATGTGTAAAAAGGAGTAGAAAAGGGTTAGAAACTGTGCAATGGATGACTGGTGTGCCATGGGGACGCACACCAAAAAGCCACTGACGTCACACATTAACATTATGTGACACCAACATTGGTCACCCTAGTAGCCTGAACTTGACACACAACTGTATTACTGGAAGACACAGGAAGAAGGGTGTGAGAGAGAGATGAGTGCATACAGAAATAGTTCATGTTGAAGAGATTTTCCATTCTGTTCAGCTGTTCTGTTTTTCTTTCAGTCTTACCGCCTTTCTCGTCAGCCAATGTGGTTAGTGTTGTTTCTGCAAAACAACAATCACAACACTATAATACATTTTGAGCAATCAGAATAATCCTGATTTGACGGGAAGTTTTATAGATTGACAGTAACACCATTCTTGGTGGAATAAAAATGGCTAGCAAAAAGTGCAGCTGACTGAGCGTAGAGAGTTCCATGGTGGTCTTCTGAGCACACTCAGCTCTTGATCATCAGTTTGCCTTGATAGCATGGTGTTGATCACAAATTCAAAAACTTCTGTCGAATGTATATTTGAATGTCAAAATAAATATGAAAATAAATGCACCAAAATGGTTTGGTCCTTCAATAGGTGATTATGCAACTGGAGATTCATGCTGCACATCTAGCCTTACATCTACATTACAAATAATGATATTCTAGTATATACAGTGGGGAAAATAAGTATTTAGTCAGCCACCAATTGTGCAAGTTCTCCCACTTAAAAAGATGAGAGAGGCCTGTCATTTTCATCATAGGTATACCTCAACTATGAGAGACAAAATGAGAAAAAAAATCCAGAAAATCACATTGTCTGATTTTTAAAGAATTTATTTGCAAATTATGGTGGAAAATAAGTATTTGGTCACCTACAAACAAGCAAGATTTCTGGCTCTCACAGACCTGTAACTTCTTCTTTAAGAGGCTCCTCTGTCCTCCACTCGTTACCGGTATTAATGGAACCTGTTTGAACTCGTTATCAGTATAAAAGACACCTGTCCACAACCTCAAACAGTCACACTCCAAACTCCACTATGGCCAAGACCAAAGAGCTGTCAAAGGACACCAGAAACAAAATTGTAGACCTGCACCGGGCTGGGAAGACTGAATCTGCAATAGGTAAGCAGCTTGTTGTGAAGAAATCAACTGTGGGAGCAATTATTAGAAAATGGAAGACATGCAAGACCACTGGTAATCTCCCTCGATCTGGGGCTCCACGCAAGATCTCACCCCGTGGGGTCAAAATGATCACAAGAACGGTGAGCAAAAATCCCAGAACCACACGGGGGACCTAGTGAATGACCTGCAGAGAGCTGGGACCAAAGTAACAAAGGCTACCATCAGTAACACACTACGCCCAGGGACTCAAGGGACCAAGTGCCCTGTCTCCCTGCTTAAGCCAGTACATGTCCAGGCCCGTCTGAGGTTTGCTAGAGAGCATTTGGATGATCCAGAAGAGGATTGGGAGAATGTCATGTGGTCAGATGAAACCAAAATAGAACTTTTTGGTAGAAACTCAACTTCTCGTGTTTGGAGGAGAAAGAATGCTGAGTTGCATCCAAAGAACACCATACCTACTGTGAAGCATGGGGGTGGAAACATCATGCTTTGGGGCTGTTTTTCCGCAAAGGGACCAGGACGACTGATCCGTGTAAAGGAAAGAATGAATGGGGCCATGTATCGTGAGATTTTGAGTGAAAACCTCCTTCCATCAGCAAGGGCATTGAAGATGAAACGTGGCTGGGTCTTTCAGCATGACAATGATCCCAAACACACCGCCCGGGCAACGAAGGAGTGGCTTCGTAAGAAGCATTTCAAGGTCCTGGAGTGGCCTAGCCAGTCTCCAGATCTCAACCCCATAGAAAATCTTTGGAGGGAGTTGAAAGTCCGTGTTGCCCAGCGACAGCCCCAAAACATCACTGCTCTAGAGGAGATCTGCATGGAGGAATGGGCCAACATACCAGCAACAGTGTGTGGAAACCTTGTGAAGACTTACAGAAAACGTTTGACCTCTGTCATTGCCAACAAAGGGTATATAACAAAGTATTGAGATGAACTTTTGTTATTGACCAAATACTTATTTTCCACCATAATTTGCAAATAAATTCTTTAAAAATCAGACAATGTGATTTTCTGGATTTTTTTTTTTCTCATTTTGTCTCTCATAGTTGAGGTATACCTATGATGAAAATTACAGGCCTCTCTCATCTTTTTAAGTGGGAGAACTTGCACAATTGGTGGCTGACTAAATACTTATTTTCCCCACTGTACATAGACAGCAAACATGTGTGCAATTGTAAAGGTAAAAGGAAGATGAATTCCCTTTGAAAAAAAATATTTTGAAGCACAACCAGAAAAAAACACATACCATCACATGTTCTAGTAGCAGCATGGAACAATGTTCTACAACTAGTGTGCATTATAATAAACAAATGAGCTATTGTGTCATATCGTCATCTGAAAAAACCCAGGGTTTTAAATGGGTAGATATGTTTTGCATTCAAGGTTTGTATTGTGAGTCATAAATGGCTGAATGCTGTATTTCCGTTAATGATTTTGAATGCATACAACTTGGATGATTGACTAAAGCTTCTCCACTTCAGCTAAGCATTAATTGAATGTATGCAAATTGCAGTATAGGAAACATAAATATGGGATTAACACTTTTTTAAGCTCAACACCACTGTATTAATAAACAAAATCAGTCTCATGTTAAGTTAAAGGAGCATGCACACAATAATTACACTGATTAAGTTATGAAAATTCTAAAATAGCCTGAGGCGACGCACCCATAGCCCCATTCCCCTCTCGAGCACAGGCTGAGGACCATCTAAAATAGAGATCAGATTTTTGCTCAGGCATGTAAATTCTTATGTTCTTACGTATGTCTTTAAAGGATTACTCAAGGCTAGTGACCATTAAAGTTCAGAATTTCCTCTTGGTAGCTTGAGAACCAGTGCAAGATCCCCATTTGTGATATAACCTGAAAAGATTGCACATGCACTATACTGGCATACACCCTATACAGTCATTTTAATAGTTTATGAACATTACTTTGAACTTGGGGGCAAAAAACACACACACACACACATACAAATACACACACCAGGTAATTTGTGTGCTCTCAAACCATATATGGACAAAAGTACTGTTCATCGCTGACACGAATGATGGTATTTATACGTAGAAATACAAAGATTTTTCCACTTAATGTCCAACTTTAAAAATCTGACGTCAATTAAAAAAATGAAAGAGAGGCTCTTCTGTTTCTGTTTTTGTGAATCTGCCATTTTATTCCACTCACAGTATCTCATTTTTGTGTTACAGTAAGACTGAAACTGTGTGTGTGCGTGCCTGCCTGTGTGTGTGTGTGTGTGTGTGTGTGTGTCATTGCCTCTGTTATCTCCCTGTAAATATCTATCACCAGAAAATATTATAATATATTTGCATTGCAGTAATATACAGTATTTTGTTTTCAGTGGAAAGTTATGAAATAATCCTCCCATGCATTGGAAAATCTAGATTTGATAAATGTGAGAGTTATAAATTAAGTGTAACTGTAAAATAACTGGTTCTTCTTCTTCTTCGTCTAGCACTTAACAGTGCAATAGAAACATTTTAATACATACTGTAGATGCAAAAATCTTAAAATTGAAAAAATATATTTTTACAACATTAAAATATTTGTAGTCTGCATGTGGGAGCACTTCATGTGATAAAATAAACCATAACAGTATGATTATTGTAATTGCATTCAGTCCTTGAACAATCCTGTAACAAATTCAACAAAAGGTACTGTACCATTTTGCGGGGGGTCTTCTGAGCACACTCAGCTCTTGATCATGAGTTTGCCTTGATAGCGTGGTGTTGATCACAAATTGAGAAACTTCTGCTGAATGTATATTTGAATGTCAAAAAAATATGAAAATAAAAGCACCAAAATGGTTTGGTCCTTCAATAGGTGATTATGCAACTGGAGATTCATGCTGCACATCTAGCCTTACATCTACATTACAAATAATGATGTTCTAGTATATACATAGACAGCAAACATGTGTGCAATTGTAAAGGTAAAAGGAAGATGAATTTCCTTTGAAAAATATATTTTGAAGCACAACTGGGGAAAAAAACATCTTAGTGAGACATTGAAGAGTTTGGCCCAGGCTGGTCAATGAGATGTACCATCACATGTTCTAGTAGCAGCATGGAACAATGTTCTACAACTAGTGTGCATTATAATAAACAAATGAGCTATTGTGTCATATCTTCATCTGAAAAAACCCAGGGTTTTAAATGGGTACACATGTTTTGCATTCAAGGTTTGTATTGTGAGTCATAAATGGCTGAATGCTGTATTTCCGTTAATGATTTTGAATGCATACAACTTGGATGATTGACTAAAGCTTCTCCACTTCAACTAAGCATTAGATAATTGAATGTATGCACATTGCAGTAAAGGAAAGATAAACATGGGATTAACACTTTTTTAAGCTCAACACCACTGTATTAATAAACAAAATCAGTCTCATGTTAAGTTAAAGGAGCATGCACACAATAATTACACTGATTAAGTTATGAAAATTCAAAAATAGCCTGAGGCGATGCACCCATAGCCCCATTCCCCTCTCGAGCACAGGCTGAGGACCATCTAAAATAGAGATCAGATTTTTGCTCAGGCATGTAAATTCTTATGTTCTTAGTATGTCTTTAAAGGATTACTCAAGGCTAGTGCCCATTAAGAAGTTAATCATTTTGTCTATCACAATCCCCACTTGTGATATAACCTGAAAAGATTGCATATGCACTATACTGGCATACAGTCATTTTAATAGTTTATGAACATTACTTTGAACTTTGGGGGCCAAAGCACACACACACATATAAATACACACACCAGGTAATTTGTGTGCTCTCACACCATATATGGACAAAAGTACTGTTCATCACCATCTTTTAGACATACAAAGATTTTTCCACTTAATGTCCAACTTTAAAAAATCTGACGTCAATTAAAAAAATGAAAGGGAGGCTCTTCTGTTTCTGTTTTTGTGAATTCCACTCACGTCATCTCGTTTTTGTGTTACGGTAAGACTGAAACTGTGTTTGTGTGTGCATGCGTGCCTGCCTGTGTGTGTGTGTGTGTCATCTGTCATTGCCTCTGTTATCTCCCTGTAAATATCTATCACCAGAAAATATTATAATGATATTTGCATTGCAGTAATATACCCAATTTTAATTAGTGGAAAGTTAGAAAATAATCCTCCCATGCATTGGAAAATCTAGATTTGATAAATGATAGAGTTATAAATTAAGTGTAACTGTAAAATAACTGGTTCTTCTTCTTCTTGTCTAGCACTTAACAGTGCAATAGAAACATTTTAATACATACTGTAGATGCAAAAATCTTAAAATTGAAAAAATATATTTTTACAACATTAAAATATTTGTAGTCTGTATTGGGAGCACTTTTTGATAAAATAAACCATAACAGTATGATTATTGTAATTCATTCAGTCCTTGAACAATCCTGTAACAAATTCAACAAAAGGTACTGACCAATGGGGTCTTCTGAGCACACTCAGCTCTTGATCATGAGTTTGCCTTGATAGCGTGGTGTTGATCACAAATTGAGAAACTTCTGCTGAATGTATATATGAATGTCAAAAAAATATGAAAATAAAAGCACCAAAATGGTTTGGTCCTTCAATAGGTGATTATGCAACTGGAGATTCATGCTGCACATCTAGCCTTCTAGCCTTACATCTACATTACAAATAATGATGTTCTAGTATATACATAGACAGCAAACATGTGTGCAATTGTAAAGGTAAAAGGAAGATGACTTTCCTTTGAAAAATATATTTTGAAGCACAACTGGGGGAAAAAACATCTTAGTGAGACATTGAAGAGTTTGGCCCAGGCTGGTCAATGAGATGTACCATCACATGTTCTAGTAGCAGCATGGAACAATGTTCTGCAACTAGTGTGTATTATAATAAACAAATGAGCCATTGTGTCATATCGTCATCTGAAAAAACCCAGGGTTTTAAATGGGTAAATATGTTTTGCATTCAAGGTTTGTATTGTGAGTCATAAATGGCTGAATGCTGTATTTCCGTTAATGATTTTGAATGCAT
The DNA here is from genome assembly GCA_029706075.1 of Aldrovandia affinis. Lineage (NCBI taxonomy): Eukaryota > Metazoa > Chordata > Actinopteri > Notacanthiformes > Halosauridae > Aldrovandia > Aldrovandia affinis. Next base: position 1,598,351 of record JAINUG010000142.1, read on the forward strand.
ACAACTTGGATGATTGACTAAAGCTTCTCCACTTCAACTAAGCATTAGATAATTGAATGTATGCACATTGCAGTAAAGGAAAGATAAACATGGGATTAACACTTTTTTAAGCTCAACACCACTGTATTAATAAACAAAATCAGTCTCATGTTAAGTTATGAAAATTCAAAAATAGCCTGAGGCGATGCACCCATAGCCCCATTCCCCTCTCAAGCACAGGCTGAGGACCATCTAAAATAGAGATCAGATTTTTGCTCAGGCATGTAAATTCTTATGTTCTTAGTATGTCTTTAAAGGATTACTCAAGGCTAGTGCCCATTAAAAGTTAATCATTTTGTCTATCACAATCCCCACTTGTGATATAACCTGAAAAGATTGCATATGCACTATACTGGCATACAGTCATTTTAATAGTTTATGAACACTCTACAGTCCCGGCCAAAAGTTTTGTCGCATGAGTGGACAAAAGTGACAATTGCTAATGACCCAACTTTTAATTAGCTAATAAAGTTAGGAAACAACACACATTAATCATAAGTGCCTAAAGTTTATTTAGATACCATCAAAACAAAAATCTCATAGATGCTTATAAGGTTTATTGCTTGATAATGATGAACAAGCCAATTTCTACCTGGACAAAAGTCTTGTCGCAAATCAAATTATAATCAAGAAATGTTATCTTTCTCAAAAAGTAAATAAAATAACAAATGAAAAATCAGTCTAGTATTTCATCATGGACTATAAGTTAAGAAATTAATATCTTGTATGGGTTCCTTTGGCCTGCAGAACAGTTGCCATCTGGTTTGGCAGAGAGTCGTAGAGCTTGTTGATGAAGTCGTCGGGGATGGCATGGAAGGCCACCTTGCAGGCATCCCAAAGCTCCTCCAAGTTCTTCGGCTTGGTCCTCCAAGCTTCCTCCTTCATTCTTCCCCAGATATGGTCAATAATATTCATATCTGGAGACTGTGCTGGCCATCCCTGAAGGACCTTGATCTTCTTCCCCCTGAGAAACTTCATAGTGGAACCTGAGGTATGGCAAGGAGCTCCATCCTGTTGAAAAATCTGACCCCTTTTGTAGTTGGGAATGTACTGGGAGGCAAGAATCTGTTGATATTTGGCACTGTCAATGTTACCATCCACCTTACAGATCTCCCTGGCACCTCCGTATTGGATGTAACCCCAAACCATAATCTTTCCACCTCCAAATTTGACTGTCTTCTGGGTGAACCGTGGGTCCAGATGGGCCCCAGAGGGTCGTCGACAATATTGGCGGCGCTTGGGATGGAGCTCAACTGACGATTCATCTGAAAAATCTATTTTTTGCCACTTTTCTGCTGTCCAACCTTCCGTCAGGCTATGGGCCTTGGCGTATGCAACATGATTTCTTAGCTGTCTCTTGTTTAGCGCTGGTTTCTGGGCAGCAATACGACCGTGGAGACCATTGCGAGCAAGCGAGCTGGCGTCCACTCCTCCTGGAGCTGTGAGGCGGTTGACATGGGGCTGGCTTTTGACAGTCGGACCAGCAAGCTGTCTTCTCGAGCAGTTGTCTTGTGCGGTCTGCCCGACCTGGGTCTGTCATGGACGTCGCCAGTCTCTTGGTAGCGCTTGCGAATCCTCTCCACCTGCCGTTTAGACACATTGAAGATGTCTGCAACTTCAGCAGGAGACTTGGACTTGAGATTCTTGATGATCAGCACTTTGGTTTCTGGTTTGATCTTGGGCATGTTGACAGAAGCAATGTTGAGCATGAACTGATGGCTTAAAGTGTCAAATTTCTGTTTTTATAGCTCAAAGTTACTTACATCTGACTAATCAAGCCCCTTGTTTGTTTCTTCCTTATTCACTGTGGCCTAGAAATTGGAGTTGGTCATTGCGATAAGACTTTTGTCTGGCCAAAACTGGCCTGTTGATCATTATCAAGCTATAAACCTTATAAGCATCTATGAAATTTTTGTTTTGATGGTATCTAAATAAACTTTAGACACTTATGATTAATTTGTGTTGTTTCCTAACTTTATTAGCTAATTAAGAGTTGGGTAATTAGCAATTGTCACTTTTGTCCACTCATGCGACAAAACTTTTGGCCAGGACTGTATAATCTCCCTGTAAATATGTATCACCAGAAAATATTATAATATATTTGCATTGCAGTAATATAGGCTACAGTATTTTGTTTTCAGTGTAAGGTTATGAAATCCATCTGTGCATTGGAAAATGTAGATTTTATAAATGTGAGAGTTATAAATTAAGTACTGTAAAATAACTGGTTCTTCTTAACTGTAAAATAACTGGTTCTTTTTCTTCTTCTTCTAGCACCTAACAGTGCCCAACACTTTTCTTATGCAGACTCAACTAATGATTCCATCTAGCGGTCCAGTTGAGAACTTTTTATTGATTACGATTGCGCTTGCCTTGGACATTTTACGGTAGAGTGCATTCCGAAATGCATTCTGGGTTCAAACATAAAATGGCGGTGTCTGTGTGTGTATGACATTTGATGTGTGAACTCGATTTCAAAATGTCAACGGCCAAGTTATGAACAGTATCATTCTTTTATTTTTCTCAGCTGTTATAGCCTGCATACCTACACGATAAATAATATTCGTCGGTAGCTACCTGGGGAGCCAAAATTGGAAGAGCAAGTATTGTCTGGGTATGTAGCAAATGCAACTTGACTCTGTTGACGTTAGCGAACTACGGGTTCTGTTCAAACTAGTAATGGTAGTGGTACTAACGTTAGTGCAATGAATTCCAGAATTCCTGTAGCTAGCTCCAGCCATATGATATGTATGTTATTTAGTATCTTTGCTACAACCGTCGTCAGCTTCCTTGTGTTGATATTATGATTTGCTTGTTAACGTACCGCACAGCAGTCCCAAGACCGATTAACTAACATTAGCCAGGTAATGTAACTTTGTGTCTAACTAAAAGGGACATGTTGTTCGTCTCACTTAACAAGTTAGCAAGCTAATAAACACGTGTCATAACCAGAAACTAGCTCGCTAAAATCTTCATCCTTGTCTTTATGTGAGCGAAGGCCCCCTGACCCTGGTCATGGAGATGGCGGTGATTATTATGTTGCTGACCGTTTGACTGCATATTTTTCAGGTTGAAGATGTCAGTGTTTGGCGGGTTTCTGAGGGCCGGAGTCTCATTTTGCCACAATGCACTGCTTCAATCAACTAGGCACATATCCACAGGTAGAATCTAGCCAGCCAGCTAACTTTAGCAACATAATTTTCGTAATCCATTGTTTATGTTCTACGTTCAATTGTTTATGTTTATGTCCTTCATTGTTTATTATAGTACGGTAGCTAACGGTGGTTCAGTACCATCTACTGGATTTCGGTCACGGCCTGTGGCTCCTCCTTTGGATTATGTTTTCTGATCACGGCTGTGAATGTTTGTAGGTGTGTGCAGAAGAATCCGAATGCACGCCATTCCACCGCTCAAAGACACGGACAGGTGGACCGAGAAACGCAGCATGTATGGTGTCTATGACAACATTGGAATTCTGGGTGAGTGCAACTTGTAGAAAATGCGGTTTATCTTGGTAAGATCCGATCATTAATATTGAAGCACCATGGAAAGGGCCTTTGTTGGAAATATGCGCATCCTGTTGCTGTCCACGCATGGCTTTTTGTATGGTGATTTTGGAAATATTTTATTTACAACGAATAATTGGTATTATTTATTCATTTATCAGATGCACAAGGCTAACGTGGGAACATGCATAAAGTGCATAACACAAGATCAACAGGAATAAGGGTATAGGCGAAGAAGAAAAGAAAGTCAGTGTCAAGCTGGAAAAAACATACAACTAACTTCTTGGTATGCACATAGTGATTAAGTATTATCAGAAGAAAAAAACCCATGATATCATCCGGGGTAGATGCAGTACTTGCTGATCCTCTATAAGAGCTACATTACCTTGCATCTTGCATAGTGCCAAACAATGAACTGTGAGCTTTATATAACACTGTCCATGCTTACTATTGTGTGATCAGGGTCTGGAAATTAAGCATAGATTGCATCCAAGCTCACACAGTTTTCTCAGGTTTTCTGATAAATAAATCCATATATGTAAATGAATACAGATAATTAGAGGTGGTTAAACACATTGCTGAAGTGGCTGGAACATTGTAAGGTCTGTGATTTGGTCCAATTAGACTAGTCCGCACCACTGACTAGGTGGACTGGTGAAGTCTGAGTGACCCCCCACCTTCATTCACTGCTACTTTCCATGGCTTGCACATGGAAACATTCCACATTTAGATTTTTTCTATTATTGTGGCCTAATCCTCAGTGCACATGTGTATATAAAAAAAGACTTCATATACATTTACAACTGTAATGTTAATGTTTAAAAGAAAGACAGAATCAATGTTTGCCATTTGCCTTTCTATCAACATAGTTAAGATTGCATTTGCAAGCAAGTTATTATCTATGTCATAGAAAATACTATAGTTGTACCCACTGAAGGGTAGTTAAATCCATCCACAATACCATGTCTGTACACTGCTGTATGTGTCTTCTGTGCTGCAATAGCATCAGATATCAATCCCAAAATATAATCCAAGTCCAAAGGACTTTGTTCCTTCATCAGTAATAGCCTGGTACTGTTTACTATTACTAGTTTGCTGGTTAGTCAGAACCGCTGGTTAAATAGTCCAAGACCCTTGATGACATGTCCCTTGTGTCAGCTGTCAGCTGTCTTTCTGTAATGTGCCTGTCTCGTGTGTCCTGCAGCCCCAAATGGTCCTGTTTGTATCCTCAATGTAAATGCGTATCATTTAGTTAGCCACACTTTCCAAGCAGTCCAATACGTCAGCCCTCTCACTGCTCTATCACTGTACCTTGCCTCTCCCCTCAGGTCCTGCTGTTCTTTTTTTCATTTTCACCTCAGTCATCCCATTATCAAACCTATGATGACAAATGACTTGGTCAGCAAGGCAAGGATTTACCATTCTGTGAATATTACAAACCTCTTTTATCTGAAAATGCAATAAGTACTGCAGTGAGCAAATGGAAAAAATATATTTTCCAACTGTCCTGGAATAGCTGGAAAATGCCTCTGACCGCTTAGCTAGCTAGTGGTCCCTAACAACCAACATACCACAGACTGTTATAACCTCTTACAAATTGTGTCATTTGAGTGCTCTGTAAAATGTATTGCCTAATTAAATATTTAGCATCACTACATAAATGGATGGACAGTATGGTGCCATTATTTCCATATTATTGCATCTTTGAAATTATTGGCTCCCTATTGAAATATTTTCATAAACAGAATCGCTGCCTGAATGTAAACGGTATCTTGTGCACTGCAATTGGTATTGTAGATGCCGAAGACATTTCAGCCTGGACCAGAATGGCCCATTTGTTGCAGTTGTTTATGACCTGTGCTTAGCAATTGTCTAAAAACACACAGACCTTCGTGTACTCTTAGTCCTTTGGAATCCCCTTAGGTGGTCAAGTTTTGCACTTTTATAAGCAGTCTTAAGTTTGAAAAGACATTTGAACAGAGTTATATTTTTAACACTGAGAAATGTGGCTCCTCACCTATGATTTAATGGTAGCAGCAGCACAAAATATATACAGGTAACTGCCAAAAATAAAGGAAACACTTGAGTAAATGAGGGAGGGATCCAAAGAGTATTGAAATCAAGTGCTTCCATACAGTTGTGGTTCCTGAGTTAATTAAGCAGTTAACATCCCATTATGCATTAGGATCATGTATAAAAATGCTGGGCAGGGCCTCCTGCGTGGTCTAGTGGTTTCAACATCCGACGCTGGCCACGGCGACCGGGGTTTGATTCCCTGTTGCACCAGAGTCAGCTCTGGCCAGGAGTGCCACCGGGGCGGCAATTGGCTCTCTGCCCAAGGGAGGGGGGAAGGAAGCTGACACAGTTCGCTGCGCACAGGAGTGGTTCTGGGGTGCCAGAATTACAGTCGACAGCACGACGAGTGCTGTCTCGGAGGAGGCAGCGCTTCACAATTGTCACCGCTGGTCACAGGGCTACGGCAGCAAACTACGAGGGAGGGGATTGAACTAAGCACAGCGGGAGTAATTGGCTACCAAATTGGGAGAAAAACAGGGTAAAATCGGAAAAATAAATGTATTTAAAAATGCTGGGCCGTCCCAGTTGCCCATTATTTTGGTTATCATGGCTAGAAGAAGAGATCTCTGACTTTGAGAGGTGTGATTATTGGGGCATGTTTGACATTACCTTCAGGAACAAAGACTGCTCAACTTGCTGATGTTCCACGAGGAACATTGCCTAAGGTGATGTTGGTGTGGAAGTCTGAGGGTAAGACGACATCTACCAATAGGGGCAACTGCGGTCGAAACGGCATACTCCTCAATGTGATGTCCGTGCATTGTTTCGCCATACAAGACAAACAAGCAACTCTGAATCAGTTGACTGTAAATCCCAATCTAGGGCATATGCAAACAGTTTAGTCAAGAACAGTCCATCAAGAACTTCAAAGAGTCATACTATATTTAGGTTGCAGTGCATAAATCCCTTATTACACCTAAAAATGCACGTTGTGAGTAAAGTGGTGCAAAGAACACAGGCAGTGGTCTACTGAGCAGTGGAAAAAGGTCATAGGGTCAGATGAGTCATTCTTCAGCCTGTTCTCAACAAGTGGACGAATGCGTGTATGGCACACGCCAAAAGAAACCTACAGGCCCGAGTGCTTGTTTCTCATGGTGAAGGACTCTGGTCCATTGTGATTAACCCCTTAGAGCAGGGTTACTCAAATCTGGCCCACAAAGCCAAATTTTGTCTTGGTTTTCTGTTCTCTCAAGTAGTTAATTGAACAATTTGTACAGTTGATTGGCCAGAGTGTTTTCACACCTGACTGCCAGGTAAAGGGAGTGTAGGAAAAGTACTCAGCCCTGTGATTTGAGTTACCCTGCCTTAGAGGACAAGGTAAACGACAATAAATACAAAGCTATTCTGTAGTGATCACCTTCATCCTTTTGTGAAGCATTTCTATCCTTATGGGAGTGCTCTCTTCTAGGATGACAGTGCCCCAATCCGCAGGACATGAGTACTCATGAGCATGAAAACAATGTAAACCATATGCCATGGCTGTCTCAGTCACCAGATCTCAACCCAATTGAACACTTATGGGAGATTACACCACCATCAACAAAGCACCCAGTGATGGAGTTTATGTGGAAGAATGGTGTTGCATCCCTCCAATAGAGTTCCAGTAACTTGTAGAATCTATAACAAGGTGCATTAAAGCTGTTGTGGTGGCACAGCTCTCTTTTAAGACACTGTTGGTGTTTCCTTTATATTGGCAGTAACCTTATTTGGTCTTGATCTTAAATTGTGGGGGCAATGTTGAGCTCACCTGGGAAAGGAGAGTTGCTTTCTGTATATATGGTGCCATCATGGTTGCAAAGATAAAAAATATAGAACTCTGTTGCTAAGGTGATCATCGCCAAGGCAGCCGGCTTGTCTGAATACTACTTGGGGACTCTTTTTTACGGCCAGTAAAGTATTAGAACTATTTAACAATTTTTCATCCACTTAAACCCACCCTTACAATACAGAATTACTAATCATCCTATCTGATGCAGGTGACTTCAAAGCCCATCCTCGAGACTTGATCGTGGCCCCGGTTTGGCTGAAGGGTTTCCGCGGCAACGAGCTGCAGCGTCTCACAAGGAAAAAGAGGATGGTGGGAGAGAGGATGATGACCAACGATCGGCACAGCCTCGAGAAGAGGATCCGCTTCCTGTACAGACGCTTCAACAGATACGGCAAACACCGCTGATCCGTGGCCGACACCTGATCAATGGCTTTGATCTTTTGTGACAACGTAACTCAGTGACTTATCACTCATGGACTGATATGTAATTATTACTGGCCTTGGCGGAAATGGAAGTGGAATGTTGGGAGACTTCATCTACTTTGGCTTGATCATTAAGTTGATAGTTAATAATATGTCCGATTAATACAGTGATGGTTATGTTTGAAGTGATGGGGAAGTAAGAATAAACGTATCTGAAAAGGTTCTAACTGTGGTCTCAATCTGTTACTCAATACTTAATTTGTTCTCATACTGAAAAAAGCCACACTGGCGTGTGTAATTTTTTTGTATCCTTGTTGGTATGCCACGACAATGAAGACATTTTCATTTTTGGCAGAGTGCTTTGGACTAAATCAGTAACCCTCCCAATGAGCACCTTTTTCAGTTCTAGTAGCACTTCAGCACTGTTTTCTGTTTACTTAATGCTTGAATACTATTGAGTTTGGTTTTGAAAGTCAAATGCCTTTAGTCATTTACACTTTCAGTTTGAAGCGACTGTAAAATAAGTAGTAAATAATTAGCTAGTAAAGTAATATACCATATATTCCGTATTACCCATTACTCATGTTATTTATATAGCCATATAGTTTAATTATAAATGAGACCTTATCTAGTGTTAAATATTTATAGGCTGTATATTTCATTTATAAACATTTTAATGTTAGCTGACAAATATCAAAACATTTTTAAGGCTAACCTTTTTTGTATGACTAATGAAATAAATAAAAAATTCAGCTGGAAAAGGTAAATCGAAAGTATTTTGGTTCTCTGTGGCTCAGTAGAGCACAGCGTTGGCAACGCTTAGGTTGTGGGTTCAATCCCCACTGGGGCCACATATACTGAAAATGTATGCATTCACTTCTGTAAGTCGCTTTGGATAAAAGCGTCTGCTAAATGGCGTATTTAAAAAAATAATAATAATAATATCTACCCGTGTGCATCAGTGCACTCGTGAGTTAACGTTATATTTTCTCTGCCCTTGTTAGTGTCACTGCTTTTTGTTTTCCAGGTGGTTTAGCAGGTGTATGTGCCAAACCCTCTCCCTTTCTATGTGGGTTATTGCATGTGGGTATTCTACATCCCTCTACTCTTTCCCTTAAATTAAGTTCATGGGGATTGGGATGGGAGAAGGGAACCGAACACGAGGGTGAATTTGGGAATAAATACACTGTATCGGAGAGTTGGGGGAAGAGGGTGGTGTGAGGGAGGTTGGAGAAAGGCCGTAAAACAAGTCTGATTAGTGAAGGATGGAGAGACCGGGACGAAATGCTCCCGAGCGCGTAAATCGGAGAGAGTAAAGAAAAAGCCGACTCAACATTCTGCACAGAGCCGTGTACCGCAGTGCCGTCCCATCGCCCTATCCGAGAGCGCGAGAGCGAGAGCGAGAGAGAGAGAGAGAGAGAAATCTGCAGTACCGCAAAGTGGAGAGAGAGAGAGAGAGAGAGAGGGGGGAGGGAGGAGAGAAAGAGGTACCGCACCATCGTTGTGAGTCCAACTACAGCCTAAGAAAGAGGGAGCGACGCATCATTGCAGTATAGAACCATCGGAGATAGGCGCGCAAAAAAAAAAAAAAAAACTACCGCACTAACCTAAAATCCGACACACAATAACCGAGCGGCAGACAACGGTGGTGTTGGATCATTCTGAATTTATACCAGGGTGAAAATTGTGTAATTGGATAACCCTGTGGGTATCTATCGAATGCGTGTATGTTTTTGTGGTCTTAGTACATTGCATACGACTAAAGTGTAGCCTTGTTTTTGTTTTTTGTTTTGTTTCAGAATTTGTGTATCAAATACTCTGGATTACAATTCTATGTTGGGCTTCTAGTTATTTAGTCTACTTATCAGTTCGCCTTGTTTTATTCCGTCAAGTTTTCGAGTGTGTATTTTTGGATTAAAACACGCTTCTTGGATTAAAAAAGAAGAATTGTTATCTTTTCAAATGCAAATCTGTTTATCAATCTCTCACTTTGGCAAGCTATTTGGCAATCTTCGAGGGTGAATTGTTGCCCTATGCGTTCTTCGGTATTGCGGCACTTTCCGTGATGACTTGCAAAGAGAAAACGTCGTTTTAGAAATTTCATCACAAACACACAGGCACACTGGCAATTATTAAAACATATAGTAGGGTAATTAATTGAGTCGTTTAATTAATCTGTCTGATTGCACACAGTTTCTAGTTTTTCTGGAGTTCACCGAGTTTTTTTTCCCTTTTTTTTAATCGCTTTTTGGCTCTCTCTCTCTCTCTCTCTCTCTCTCTCTCTCTCTCTCTCTCTCCCTCCCCCTCTCTCCCTCAGTGAGTCAGTCTTTTAAGCAGCTGCAAACGAGAGATGTAAGTAGCTATGCGGTATTCCATTACTTTATGTTGTACACATTTGTATCATTATTTTGTACTTAACGTAATAATACTTCTGTTGATGATTCGACTACTTTCGTATTTGCTTTTACTTTTATTTTAATCCTAAGTGTGTTTCACTATGACACAACACTGACGAAATGAATTATAGCAGTTATTATACTGTTCATTTGTGTTCATTGGATATGTATCTGTTATCTATGAGTTAGCCACGTTATTTCGAAGCTATTCTTTGTAAGCGAATCTTTGTCTGGGCATGTGAATGTCTTTCACAGTGTTACGTAAAGCACATACTATAACTGTAATCGGTTATCTATTAGGCCAGAACAAATTATTTAGATCTAATCAAATTCATTCGTTCTTTCTCTTGTTTTGAAGTGTATTGCGTTTTTTTGAAGAGATATTGTTTCAATTGATTATTTTTCATTGGATATATAGGTTGTGTTTATTATAACTGCAGTATGTAGGCTATATATATATATATCATCTCTTAATTATAATATTAGTCTACAGTGTATATATTTACAGGACCATGAACCCTATTATTGAATTGTATCTATGCTCACGAGGCCCGCTTCCTCTACTGTTTCTCAGTAACAGGAATATTAATCAACCCATGCATCAATAAGTGGCAACAATATATTTTCAATACATTCTCTTACTGTGTCAGCAACCCCGACTAATACTCTTACATTCTGACAGTTTCTGTGGGCTGTTCAGCGAAGCCGGTCTGCCAGTGCCTATGCACTGGTATGTCCAGGCCGGTCAGTCACTCTGTCCCACATTAAATTCTCTCACTGTGCAGGTCTGCTCCAGCCCCCGATGCTGCTCCCCCAGCAGGGCCCCCTGGGGCCCCCGGAGGGGAAGGGGGTGCCCCAGGACCTGGACCCCCTCCCCCTCCCCCCAACCTCTCCAGCAACCGCAGATTGCAACAGTCACAGGCTCAAGTGGAAGAGGTAAATGGTGAGGTAGAAGGAAGAAGGACAGGGGATGGAAGAAAAAAGCAAGAGTGGTACTAACACAGGGCCAAGAGGCACACTCAGCCCTCTCTGTGTCACTTCGTAGTGTCCCGTCCTGTCCTGTCCTGTCCCAGTGATCAGCCACTCCGCCAGAGTGAATGCCCTGTAGTACTTACTCCAGTCAGCCTGTGTGTGCGTGCGTGTGTGTTTGTGTATACAGCAAGCAACAGAAGCTGACTCTCTTAGCCATGTTCACAGTATTGTCTGGCCTCCACCTCCAGGTAGTTGACATCATGCGCGTGAACGTGGACAAGGTACTGGAAAGGGATCAGAAATTGTCGGAGCTGGATGACCGGGCCGATGCCTTGCAGGCCGGGGCCTCCCAGTTTGAGAGCTGCGCCGCCAAGCTGAAGAACAAGTACTGGTGGAAAAATTGCAAGGTGCGTTCAGGCCTGCGGGCGACCGCTGCCACCGTTAATGTGCTCATTAGTGTGCCAATTAGCGGAAGCGCTCAAGTAGGGCAGTGCTTGGGGACAGAAGGCGAGATTTCCGACTGCAACATTGACATTCTGCCTGAATTGCATGACACACAATCACACGGACGTAAGTGCCTTTATATTAATCACACGGACGTAAGTGCCTTTATATTAACAAGCGTTACTCCTGTGGTCTTGTGCTTTATATTAACCCTCCCACAAAAGTCAGAGCTTTTCCACTCTACACCTTATTGGAAGATATGAATCTTTTCTTGACTACCAGTGGATTGTTCTACTTTCTAACAGTTGGCCCACAAACCAGCTTATCTTCCACTCAGCTCCCTATGATATTGTCTGTTTGTCTAGCTCACCAATGAGCTTTTTTTTTTTTTACATTTTTATATTTCCTTTCTCCCTGTTCTCGGTTCTTCTTTATGAACCAAACTGTGTTCAGACTCAAATGGTTGGAATGTGATTGCCCCGGCCAATCACATTTGAGCAGCATTCAGGCTTTCCAATGGAGGAAGTGACATCTGGATGTGCAGTGCCATGGCCAGGGACTGGAATCCAGCTGTGAGCCTTGATGGAACTCCTGCCAATCTCAGCTGGTGTCCCTGTTCCCGCAGGCTTCCTTTGCCTTTATTCTCTTATGCAGTCTCATTCACTGTCTTTCTACATTTCGCTATGAGCCATACTGGCTGTATTATGTTATATGGTTCTGTGTGGCTAAGTAAGAGCATGGCACTAAAACACATAGGTTGTGGGTTCGATTCCCATTAGGACCACATGCATATAAGTTGCTTTGGATAAAAGCTAAATCTGCTAAATGGCATATTCTATGTTATAACAACAACCAAGATGATAACCGTGGGAACAGTACTGAAATGTGGGAGTCCTTTGTCAGTATGAATGGGAATAATGTTACTGTCTGAATTTGGCATTGGGACGGCCCCCAGGCTGGAACCAAGGGACCTGGCAGGGTGGTTCTCTGAAGCACACCCGTTCAGTTTGATCCAGTCCTGGCAACACCGTAATTTACTTCAGACCTAAATGTATGAAACAAACAAGATTACCATACAATGCATGTAAAGCCAACTGCAGCCCTGGATGTTCAAATGAACAAATGATGGGGTAAAAATGAGTAATGACACCGCTCTCGCTCTCGCTCTCTCTCGCTCTCTCTCTATCCTTTCAGATGATGATAATGATGGGAATCATTGGTGTAATCGTGGTCGGAATCATTTTCTGTGAGTGTGCTATTTATCTCTGAATCACCATCAATGTACATCATTCAGTGTCTGCTTTTAGCAACAGAGGGTGTTTGTCTTTGATATTTACTTAATTATGGGAAAGGGGCTAGTAGATGTAACCTTTAAATGTATAAATTCTCTGGTGTAATGCATGAATTTAGCTTTTAAAATCCTAAAGATTGTCACGGTATTGCTGCAAAACTGTAAGTAGATCCATGGACATCTAACCATTTAAAAGCGTTAAGGAAAGTCCTTTCATTCTATACATTATAAAATTGCTGTAGTTATGGATGTGAGAGTGCAGATTTTTGGCTGGCCCTCGGATCGATGCAGGCCCAAGAATACAGCAGATGTGTTGAAGTGTTTGGTGGCTTGAGATGTCAGAGGTCAAAGAAAAAAGAATGACCAGGAGGCAGTCTCACAGGTTTATTGCAATCCACACACCCTAAGAACACCACCAATTACATAATTCCTTGACCTTTGACCTCTCAAGTCACCAAACACTCCCTCACATCTGCAGCACAGGTCATGTCCATCTATGTAAGCTATTCCATCAAACTGTACAAATGTTTAATTTTAACATAGAGGTAGGATGGGAGGATGGGAGGATGAATGCCTTGCGCCTTGCGTTCGATCCCCTGGAAGAGAGTATGTTTTTAATAGGGAGAGCAAGGAGGCTTAAGTAGGCTATTATCAAAGTGAGAGACAGGAGACAGTGCTCTCAAAATGGAGGTAAAATTCTGGAGTCAGCAGTTCATGAATGAACATGCATGCAGAAATGATGGCTGTTACAGCCCCACAAATGATTTATTATCATATTATTGTGATAAATAATTTATCTGATGCATTGGTTCACAATGACTATTTAATAAAAATAAATTTCACGAGGGCGTAACATGAGCACTATGTCACAGTGCCCCCAAAAACTACTAATCAAAGGGAGATCGCTTGGCTTGTCTGTTTTGGTTTTCAGTGTTAACGGTCATCTAATTTCCTTAAGCTGATGGTAGACAGGAAATCCAACAGAGAAGATAGAACAGTACAAGAGAAGCAGGTTATCTAAACCTTTTACAGAAAACCTTCTGCAGCTTCCATTGATGATTTGAAGCTATTGACTGAAAATGCCTGGACACAACATTGTGTGTGACTTTGTGAATACACTGCCGTGGCCAGAGCCATCAGTGACTGTGTGTGAATGAGGTGCATCATTTTCTCTTAATGTCAGTGTCTTTATCCTCATGTCTCAGTGGAGTGTATAAAGTAATACCCCTCTTCTGCACTCTCCCTTGTCCCAGTGCATATTCTGTATGAACCACCTTGCCTCTCTCTCTCTCTCTCTCTCTCTCTCTCTCTCTCTCTCTCTCTCTCTCTCTCTCATTCTCATTCTCATTGTCTTTCTCTCTCTCCAGTGTATTTCTTCTCTTGAGCTGACCTGGAAGGACACAGACACCACAATGACAACGAGAGGGGAAAAAACAACACCTTCAAACTCCACTCCCCCTTTCCCTCCCTCCCTCCCTCCCTCCCTCCCTCTTTCTCTCTCTCTCCACACCGAAGTCTTCCATCCAACCATCTTGCACTTAAAACGTGACGGTAGTGTGTAGATGTCGATATCTCCCTCTCTCTTTTTCCCCTCCCTGGCCCTTTTTTTTGTTTGCACTCACTCTTTCTCTCTTTGGGTAGGCGTGTCTCTCACTCTCTGTCTGTCTCTGCATCTAATGCATTATTGAAGCGTCCAGCAGACGCATGTAAGTGGAGATCGACAGAAAGGGAGAGGGTATGAGCGAGAGCAAGGGGGAAGGAGGAGATGAGGGAAAACCCCTTGTGACAAAAACAGACAGGTAGCACAGGCACAGAGTGAAAGAAAGAGAGAAAGAGTGTGTTGGGAAATATATCAGGTGATACAGATGACATTTTGTAAGTCCTAATTACGCCAAAGCTTGTTAATTTTACCTTTTGGAAGCTTCCTGCATTTGTAAATTGATACTGACATACCTAACAGTCTCCTCGTCCTACAACTGCTACTATTACTACTACTACTAATACAAACCCATGATTATGATAATGATAATATTAATAATTTTGTTGTTTGTGTACTTGTGAACCAACTCATTGTAGCTGTTAGATTTTCCAGATTCAGGTTCTCTTGCTTTTCTGGTGTTACCATCTTATCTCTTCCTCCACCATTCTCTGTCTGTCTCTCTCTGAAATACTCAATGAGATGAAAAAGCAGAGAGACCAAAGGAAAGATGAGGAGGAACCCAATCAAGATTTGAAGTTGGTTATTTTAAATGTTGGTATGTGTCTATATGTGTGCCACTGTCAAGATGGGAAAACTTAAACAGAAAGAAAGCAAGGAAGGCAAAAATGTATATGGAAAGACAAACATAGACATAAATAATGTAAACACATACACTACTGGTCAAAGGTTTTAGAACACCCCCATTTTCCAGTTTTTACTGAAATGTAAGCAGTTCAAGTCCAGTGAATAACCTGAAATGGTACAAAGGTAAGTGGTAAACTGCCAGAGGTTTTAAAAATAAAAAAAAAAAAAAAAAAAAAGGTTTAGGTTACCAAAAACTGAAAAATAATGTAAGTGTTTTGGCAGTGAGTAGTTTCCTACACAATCAAAAGGCACTTGGAAACTGACAGGAAGAGGTCAGGCAGACCCAAAGCCACAACAAAATCAGAAGACAAGTTTCTGAGAGTCAACAGCGGCGGTGCACAGGACAACAGCTTCAAGCACAGTTTAACACTGTAACGAAGTAAGGAAGTCTCAGTTTCAACTGTGAAGAGAAGACTTCGAGCTGCAGGTTTGACAGGTCGAGTGGCAGCAAGAAAGCCATTGCTAAGATGTCAAAATAAGAAAAAGAGGCTTGCCTGGGCCATGAAGCACTGCCAGTGGACTACTGAAGACTGGAAGAAGGTCTTATGGACCGATGAATCAAAATCTTCGGTTCATCACGCAGGGTTTTTGTATGCCGTTGAGTAGGCGAAAGGATGGTTCCTCAGTGTGTGATACCGACTGTCAAACATGGAGGAGGAAGCGTGATGGTCTGGGGCTCTTTTGCTGGATCCAGAGTCGGTGACTTGCATAGTGACTGTTAACCCACGTTAACCCATTACTTGTTCCCTGAAAAGGGCCTTTTTTGTATAACTGAAATGTACATTATTTTTACGTTTTTGGTATCCTAAACTTTTTTGTAAATTTTTTGTAAAAAATTTGTATTTATTTATTTTTTTACCTCTGGCATATTACCGCTCACCTTTGTACCATTTCAGCTTATTCACTGGACTTGAACTGCTTACATTTCAGTAAAAACTGGAAAATGGGGGTGTTCTAAAACTTTTGTGTACTTGAGACACAGTCTATCTTTCCTGTGTGAACAGACGTATGTGGAATCCCTCTGGCTGCGACACACATATAGACTGCCAGGAAGCAACGTGTAATGTGTCAAAAAATAATATAGGTAGTTCTGTAAATATAGATTTGTTTGTTAATGAATTATGGAGTTGCCAGTTTGGAGCTGGTGGGTTCTGTTCACACAGCTGTATGGTGAAAAATGTGCTGTCTGCAGTAGTGATTTCTGGCCAGCACAGTGAGTGGGCATTACCTCACATCCAAACACATATTGTGTACTATGGACGCATTGGAGTACTGTTCATGCCTCTGGTGGCTTGCATGGCAAAAGGTGCCCTTATATTCCCCGTAAGTGTTCTGTGTCTATCATCAAGTTCTTACTGTACATTTTTCTCCTGACTGGTGTGTGAAGAAGAACCCTGTATTGCTTTAATATGAGAGTTCATTCATAA
Source organism: Aldrovandia affinis (assembly GCA_029706075.1). Lineage (NCBI taxonomy): Eukaryota > Metazoa > Chordata > Actinopteri > Notacanthiformes > Halosauridae > Aldrovandia > Aldrovandia affinis. The sequence goes on from JAINUG010000142.1 coordinate 1,615,037, forward strand.
GAAACACCATGAAGCGAAGACCACACCAAATGTTATATTTTGTTGTGTTTGAGGGGGAAAAAAAGAAAAACAATTGGTACAATGAAAAAAAAAAAAAAAAAAAAAAAATGTATTTAAGAAACAAAAATTAACAAGTAGTTTAAAAATAAAAAAATTCACTTTCATTTTTGCCAGATATTAAATATAAGAATCAATGTTATTTTTTAACTTTTTTCCCTCCCATTGTTTCTTACCTTCAGTTGAGAAGTACCTTCAGTCACATTTCTCTCAAGGATTGTAAAAAAAAAAAAAAAAATAACTCTAAATTGTATTTATGAATGAAAAATAAAGGTCCATGACTCAAGGATAACTAAATGTGAGAGATGCTGCTGAATTATGTGATCGTCATTTAAAAGCATGCCTATTTGCTTACCACTTTTGCTGATGCGAATAAAGAAATCATCGATCTGCGCTGTATCTCAGGCCATTATTGGTTGTCTATATGTATGTGTGTATTACATGCAATCAAACATTGACTAAATATGAGGACTTTCTTCAAACATGTATGCAAACAACCATTTTAATATTCAGTGGCATGCAAATACATGAACATTTCCCAAGGCCTGTTGTACATACACATTGACAGACATAACAGAGAACAATTATTTAAATCATTTTCTTTATTTTTTTAATTAAATCTCCTTTTACAGCTGCCATCCATCAACTTAACAAAAAATAACCTGGAAAAATACAGTGTAATGCTCCACTTCTCCACTTCTTTTATTGATTCCATGTTCTTTAGTGATCTTTAATGGTTAAAAATGAATTAAAATGATCATTAAACTCATCAGTAAATTAGCATAAAACTCTGTGACTAGTTTTCACGGCTAGAAAGAAAAATATGCCTAATCAGTCTGATATAAAATAAATTCAAGTATAATGCCATTCATTGAGTCCCTGTACTTTGTTAATGCCACATACAGGTAACTGCCAAAATAAATTAAACGAGTCAATGAAGGGTTCTGGCAGCTCTGTTATGGTGTGGTGCATTTTCCCTGCATGTTTTAGGCCCACTCAACCCCTTAGAACAGGGGTGTCAAACTCCGAGTGTATGCAGGTTTTGTTGCAACCAGAAGGTGGCTTCCTTCTTCAACCAAGGAGGTGAAATCAATGCCAATAAATACAAAGCCTTAGAAGGAAAGGTAAATGCCAATAAATACAAAGCCATTCTGAATGATCACCTTCATCCTATGGTGAAGCATTTCTAACTTGATGGGAGTAGTCATGACAATGCCCCCATCCACAGGGCACAAGTGGTCACTGAATGATCTGATGAGCATGAAAACAATATAAACCATATGCCATGGCCATTTCAGTCACCAGCTTTCAACACAACTGAATATTTATGGGAGATTCTGGAGTGGTGCCTGAGCCAGTGTTCCACCACAATCAACAAAACACCAAATGATGGAATTTCTCAAGAAATAATGGTGTTGTATCCCTCCAATAGAGTTCCAGACACTTTTAGAATCTATGCTAAGATGCATTAAAGCTGTTTTGGCGGCTCGTGGTGGTCTAACACCCTACTAAGATGCTTATGTTGGTGTTTATTTTGGCAGTTACCTGTATGCTTTACTAGAAATTCAAGATACTGGAACTACACAATGACCTACACACACACACACAGTATCGCACGTACTCCAAAGACACCAATACAGACACTTGAGATACTTGCCTATTTCAGCACAACGTAGAGAAACAGCAGGGTTGCAATCACCAGACCCATAATCCAGTATGGCCGCTCTGTCAAATTTACACAAAACAAGCTTCGAATTAGGACAGCCACCATTCTGTTTCTGCTCAAATTCTTATTCTTCAACTTTCAGCAAGTCACCACATACAGTTTATGGGGTTTGCTGTAAGAATCATACAATCTGATGTAATATTTCAGCTTTACTATGATGTTATTTACTAGAATGCCGGACTAAAGCCCAGATCAGGCACGTACTTGGCTCAGGTGCTGACACCTCTAAACTGATGGAGACAGGCATGTCCAGGGAGCGGTGAGAGACCAGGCAGGTGACAGTGGTCCCAGGAGGCAGGGCGGAGGGGTGAAGGGTCAGAAAGGATGACAGGGAGAATGTCCCATCACTGTACTGCCGGTGACTGGAGAGTGAGGAATTCTGGGTAAGGGAGATGGGCTCCTTCTCCGAGGGGGGGAGAGACATCCACTCCACCTGAGACCCACAGGACAGGATCAACTCAATCAGCATGAATCATTTACCATAACCACATGCCATGTATACTCAACACCCCCAACTTTTGGTTTCTTTTCTCCAGTTGAAGTGTTATTCCAAAACTCACTCAAGTCCCTATACCAAAAGTGGACTGAGTGATTTTTGGACACTACAATTAGCTTCATACAAAAAAAAAGGGTGAAATTTGTAGTCTATACATACTGAATTGGAGATACAGACCTGTACATCCAGTGGATAGTAGCGCTCACAGTGGCAGCTCACTTTCTGGGGCAACTTATTCTGAAATATCACCTTGTCCACTGAGAGAGACACCAGCGGGGGCTCTGAGAGACAAGGAGAGAGAGAGAGAGAGAGAGAGAGGCGTGGCTACTGAATTCAAATGTAAATATGAAATTAAGTAATAAATACATAATCAGTTATAAATACAAAATAATTGCTTCCTATATGAGGGGAAAAAAGCCAAAAAAGTAAATTAACATGTACATCTCTACCAAAGTTTGATGAAGTGTGGGTAATCATGCCAAAATATGCAGCTACTTTCAGAAGGACAACGGCACAGGCTAGAGGCATAGGCAAGTAAGACCATGGAGGTGTTATATTATTTCAGTAAAAGAAATGTTTTAAAAAAAGAATGTTTAATTACATATAAAATAATTAATACTAATTGCTTTGGCAATGCCTGTTTTGAAGTTTCATTGTTTAGAAACTATGAGGAAAGCTAGCCTTTGCTCTTTCAGCAAGTCATCCTGATTGAAAGGGCCTGCATTCTAAGTGCCATGCGGAAACTTTCTGTCAGGTTCGTTCCTGTTAACTCACGAGTGACGTGGAGCTGTATGACCTGCTGCACCTGGAACAGCCCAGTAGTCACAGCGCAGATGTACATGCCCTCATCAGACACCTTCAGCTTCTCCAGAGACAGGGACACGTCCCCCTGCTCCAGCACACGGGCCGTGTCCACGGTCGACCCGTTTCTATCCACGTGGACTGATAAGGAGGAAAACATGCCATTTTTATATTGCCCTTGTAGGTGAATGTACCTGAAACTTTGCTAAAACTGTCAACTTGAAATTGCACAAATAAACAGGATATACTCATTAATCCTATAAATATCCCCCGTTGCTGTGCAGACAAAATGAGGGATGTTAAAATGCTTAAAATACTAGGACAGGGCCTCCTGGGTGGTCTAGCGGTTACAACGTTCGATGCTAGCCACTGCGACCGGGGTTCGATTACACCGGCCGTGCCAGTATCAGCTCTGGCTGGGAGTGCCACTAGGGGGTGGCAATTGGCTGTCCACCCCAGGGAGGGGGGAGGGAATCCAATATGAGTTCGCTGCATATAAGAGTGGCTCTGTGCATCGGAGTTACAGTCGACGGCTTGAGGAGTGTCGGCTCGGAGGAGGCGGTGCATCGCCTTTGTCACGGTTTCAGGGCGAACTCCTAATACGAGGAGGGGATTGACATGAAAAGAGAAGGTATAATTGGCTACTAAATTGGGAGAAAATGTGAAAAAATCTGAAACAAAATCTTTAAAAAAAAGACTAGGACAGCTTTTACTTAACTTAGAAACCTATGAAATTGTTCTGATTACTCTGGTACTGAGTGGATGTGGATATTAAAGTGGCACTGCACCCAAAATATATAATTACATTCAATGTCCTTTACCATTGCAAAATGTGGTATATATTTTTATTTGTTTCAAATAAGGATGATTTCTGTATGTAGAGCTGGACCGTGCCTTCAACAAACCATGTTTCTTAGATAAACTCTCAAACACTCTGGAGTGACTGCAGTCAGTGAAAAAAGGTATGAACAACTGAATTCATTATTTATGCTAAGTAGGTAATTACACATTCCGTATTTCTGTGCATATATCTCAGAAATGCATGTGCATATGGAAAATTGCGGTCAATCTAGAACTATTATAATGAATTACATCCAGTCCAAGTATTAAAAATGTAAAAAGGACGCAAACATCAATGTTTTCAAGCTGTGTCCATGTTACGTGTTGTATAAAGACCAGCTGTAGATTGGCCCTTTCGTTACTGCAGCTCTCACCCATTGGCTCCTCTGCCTCCACAGCCCTCATCTCCAGCACTCTCCGCCCGCTCCCTTTGTGCTGCAAACGCCACTCTAGCCCCATGGCACCCACTGGGAAGGGGTCCTGCTGTTTGAAGCCACAGTCCAAGAGGGCCTCACCCCCTAGAGGAGCTGTGAGGGACTGTGAGCGAGAGAATACCACGAACACCACTGAGAGAGAGAGGAGTGGGCTGTTAATACACAAACATACTGACTGATGGGACCGCACGCTGACTGAAAAACACACTAAAGTACAGCTCACAATAAAGGCAATACAAATATCCTACAGGTCCAACCAGCAGCCATAACACCCTGTACACTTCTCATGGCAGACTGCTGAAGCTAAGCAGGTGTGGGCTTTTTTAGTACTTGCACCATGGCAATTTTTGAAAGAGCCTTTTTGATCACATAAAACTGGGTCTGGCCACCTAATCATCCCCTTGCACTCCCTACCCACATTGATTCCCCAGGTCATCACTGTAACTGTAACTGAGAAATGAGTTCTCAGTTGGCCTACACCTGGTTAAATAAAGGTAAACTGAAAAAATATATTAATAAATAATAAAATAATAATAATAATAATAGTAATAATAATAGCACTCACACTCGGTCAGAAGTGTTCCCGATTGGCTGAGAGGAAGTTCCAACTTGCTATGCAGGAGAGGTGAAGCTACAGGCTCCTCCCCCTCAGCCATAGGTGGCAGTGTACGTAGGACCAGAGTGAGGCTGATCCCACCCCCTTCCAGCTGCACAGAACCAATGAAATATGCCAGTTCCGTGCCCTCTTCAGATCCATGAGGGAAGTAGCGGCTGATCTCACAGGTCACCTCCTGCTCGTTGCAGTCAGCGTGGAGCAGTGAATCCGCCTCTGGGATTTCAGGTGACGTCACTGATGGGAGATGACGGAAAGCGTGGGCCAATGGGCAAATTTGTCAGTAAACAACTGGCACCTTCAAATAATTGTAATTATTTGAAGCACTAATACTCTACACAGTGAGTAACAAGTCGCTGTGGTAACACATTTGAAATATACTGGTCTGATTATTTACACAGGCAAAGGCCTTAACATGACACAGGCTATCCGGTGCCTCCGAATCTTCATTGAATACATGCATACTTTGACTTGCCTTTGACTTGGGCAATAATTTCCATGGGAACAGGCTGGACACATGGTAACAAGCTACAGTATGTGTTTGTGTAAGCAGCAGGCTAAACCTAAGCAGGCTAAGCCCCCCCTTCTCCTCCATCTGCACATGTCACACAAGGAGATATTCATTAGCTGGCTAAAGACCCAGGTGCCTTGCTAAAGGAAACAATTTTACCCTTGTTCTGGTGGTTGTAAGTGGCAACTTCATCTTCAATAGTGGATGTTCACATGCCCACTCTTGCTACTGAGCTCTACCACATCTGCAAGAGCAGAACAACTGTAACACTGACCTTTGGCCTCAATTATGACATCATCTGGATCAGGGGTCGTAGGGGGGTTATAGGGAGTCAAAGTCTCTGGTGAGACGTCAGGGGACACAGGCAGGTCCCTCAGAACCAGTGTTGCTGGAGTTTTGGAGAAGAGACCTCCACCGACTCCCATTGCTCCCAAACCCCCACCCTCCTCCACCAGAGAACAGGACAGCACCACATCTGCGCCAAATGCTGCTTGGGCAAGGTATAAAGGAGGGAAGCCTGTTAGGGCAACACATCATCCACCAGCAGAGCAAACTAGCAAAATACGACCTCACAGTGCACTCACTAGCCTGTTACCATTACATATTAAATGAAGTACATGGTTAACATTGAGAAAAATGGTTCCATCTATTTTAATAAGGGCCCCGGAGCCTGTGGATGCAAAACAACCCCAAAGCATTAAAGATCCACCACCATGTTTCACCGTAGGCATGAGGTGCTTTTCAACATTACTCGCATTAGTTGGACACCAAACATAACGCTAATGTGCATGTCCAAAAAGCTTGATTCGGCCACAAGACACGGTTCCAATTGTTGTAGACTTTTTCGGTGAATTGTCTTCAAAAGAGGCACACACACACTAAATTAAATGTAAGAAGTCTTACCGAACACAGGGGCCGTCAAACAATTTAGAACCAGGAGTACAGTGCTGAAAAGCATCGTTCAATTTCACAGTTTAGCTTTCGTAGATCTGTCTCCCTGAATCAATTGTACCATTATATTCAAAGACGCGTAAATTACTACACACTTCCCATTGTTTAAAACGGAAATTAGATTTGACTGAATAGCAGTACAATAATCCGGGACGACAGTATGTTTTAGCAGCTAATTTGTCGGAAATAACGCATCTTTAAAATACAAAAGCACTTTCAGTTTTGTTTTAAAGTGAAGGCGGTACAATAACCAGAGTTATTGCTATGCACAAATTACAAATACTTTTGGAAAAAATCCATGGAATTTCAGACGCATCGACACGAAAAAAAGGTGAAAATCGTGATAATTTCTCGTTACTGGTAAGTATAGATGTAGAGCACACTCAGGACAGAAGTAAAAGTAAAATAAACTGATCCACCAATCATAGCAGCGTGCCTGCCTTACAAATGAGTTGCTAGGAGGAACGGTACAAATAACGTTGTTGCAGGTATAGCCTGCTTCCTGGTTAGCTTCGTTTCTCTGTGCCGGTGGGCAACAGTCCATGATTTGGACTATTTCAAATTTCGCAGCTGTCATTCAGTTTGTTATGTGTTGGAAATTCCTACATAAATGTACAAATGCAGTCACAGAACCTACTGTAACATAAAATCTATTATTTTATTGAAAGGGTGTACCACAGTGATTTCTTAAGGCCCTGGACTCCTTTGGAGACACCACAAATTTCAGATAGTGATAGCAGTTGTACATTTCAGCCAACTACATCAGTAGCTTACACAAATCATACTGTATATTATGAGAGATATTCTTAGATAGTCCTGGAGAAGTCTGCTTTTCAATTTAATAATTATCCTGGCAATTGTTTGCATACTCAAACACACATACAAACACAGACACACACACACACACACACACACACATACATACAGGCAGGAAATGAGCTTGTGGCAACTTCAAAAGAGGCACAAACACACTAAATTAAATGTAAGAAGTCTTACCGAACACAGGGGCCGTCAAACAATTTAGAACCAGGAGTACAGCGCTGAAAAGCATCGTTCAATTTCACAGTTTAGCTCTCGTAGATCTGTCTCCCTGAATCAATTGTACCATTATATTCAAAGACGCGTAAATTACTACACACTTCCCATTGTTTAAAACGGAAATTTGATTGTACTGAATAGCAGTACAATAATCTGGGACGACAGTATGTTTTAGCAGCTAATTTGTCGGAAAAGATCGCATCTCTAAAATACAAAAGCACTTTCAGTTTTGTTTTAAAGTGAAGGCGGAACAATAACCAGAGTGCTATGCTATGCACAAATTACAAATACTGTTGGAAAAAAATCAGTGAAATTTCAGTCGCATCGACACGAAAAAAAGTGAAAATCGTGATAATTTCTCGTTACTGGTAAGTATAGGTGTAGAGCACACTCATGACAGAAATAAAAGTAAAATAAACTGATCCACCAATCATAGCAGCGTGCCTGCCTTACAAATGAGTGAAACAAATAACGTTGTTGCAGGAAAACCTGCTTCCTGCTTAGCTTCGTTTCTCTGTGCCGGTGGGCAACAGTCCATGATTTGGACTATTTCAAATTTCGCAGCTGTCATTCAGTTTGTTATGTGTTGGAAATTCCTACATAAATGTACAAATGCAGTCACAGAACCTACTGTAATATAAAATCTATTATTTTATTGAAAGAGTGTACCACAGTGATTTCTTAAGGCCCATGACTCATTTGGAGACACCGCAAATTTCAGATAGTGATAGCAGTTGTACATTTTAGCCACCTACATCAGTAGCTTACACAAATCATACTGTATATTATGAGAGATTCCCAATGTAATAATTATCCTGGCAATTGTTTGCATACCCAAACACACATACAAACACAGACACACACACACACACACACACACACACACACACACACACACACACACACATACATACATACATACAGGCAGAAAATGAGCTTGTGGCAACTACTGTATGTATTATATGTATTTAATTGCTTAGGGGAACTGTGCACACTGCTGCCACACCCCAAGGATCATCTTCCTTCTCTCTGTCTGCAGTGGTGATACATGTCTGAGAAACCATCATCACAGCCTGATCACCATATGATCCAGAATTCTCTCCTTGGTGTTCACTAGATGCAGTGTGCAGTTGAGCTGATGGCATGTTCCTGGTATGCTTTAAACACTCAGATATGAATCAGCTGTCAAGTTTGGCAAACAATGTGTAAAAGTAAAGTTTTACCAATTTATGTGTTGTTCCCCACCTTTACGAAGGTAGGAATGCATAACGAACCCTTGTATTTTTGAATTAATTAATTTAAAAAATATATTTTGACCACATGTTTCCCCCAGTCCAAGGGTGTAGGCACATATTGGGGAAACAAAATCAAAGGGAATGTTTTATATCTACAAATTATTGGGGGGGGACAGATATGACTGTTTTGAGGTGGGACATGGCTCACTCATGATGCACGTCTTACCTAGCTGAGTCACCCAGGGGGGCCCCAAAGCAAGATCATTTCCCCCTCTATTTCTTCAATTCACCCACCCCCCATAAGCCCACTGCCCACAACTACGGGACCAGTCACTGCCCCGGGACCAGCAATGAACAGCTTCCTTGGAGACGGAACTCACCTATTCATTTTGCGAACTCTGGAGTTTAAAAAATAAAAATAAAAATAGGGATCAGTGTTAACATCAACTTATGCAGTGTAGAGATTTAGTGATTTAGTTGTATAGTTTTTTTAATGTCTCTGGCTCAGCCTGTACTCTTGGGAGTTCAAAGAAGAGTTCAATTAAAATGTCTTCCATGGTTCCATTTCCAGATACACAGCAGTCATCCAACGCTTCTACCCCAAAATCCAACTTTTTAACCAAACCCAGAAGGCATTTTGACATCTGTGACCATATTCAAGGGTCTCATGCAGCACATAATTATGTTCAGATTTATCTAAACAGGCTGCAAATAGACTGAAGTGGATGTAGTGAATGGAATAAGCCAATGACCAGCAGCATGACGCTTTATCTCTCTCTCTCTCTCTCTCTCTCTCTCTCTCTCTCTCTCTCTCTCTCTCTCTCTCTCTCTCTCTCTCTCTCTCTCTCTCTCTCTCTCTCTCTCTCTCTCTCTCTCTCTGTGCATGGTGTACATGCAACAAAATGGAGAATTACAACTTTTACTTACATCAATATTTTCAAACAATCTAATAATAATGACAATTCCAAGGTCCCAAAAAAAGTTTATAATTGGAACAGTTTAGAACTGAAAGTCTTCTTTCTCAAATATTACTTTACAGAGCTATTACATTACATTTCAAAGGTAGTTCATTATTGTGTCATTTAAAATAATACTGTTGGTACAAGCAAATTCATAAACTTCTTAATCTTTCTTGACCGTTTACCTCTTTAATTTCCCTCCATTGTTTTCTTTATCCAATCAAGGTATTCCCCAACACGGGTATAAACCCCATAGGTACCCTGCACTCCACAGTTGATACCCCAGCTAACGATCCCAGCTGCCCAGTACCGCTCATTCTCCTGCAGGACAAAAGCTCCTCCACTGTCCCCACCGCAGGTGTCCTTAATCCCCTCAGGGAACCCAGCACAGAACATGTTGTTGGTCAAACTAGGGATTTGATCTTTAAACACAGATTTTTGTTTTTGATGGTTGATGGACATGCGGCACACATCTTGATCCACTAGAGGGAGCCGAAGGTACTTGAGCTTGTTGGAGATTCCCCCAGTCTCCGTTACCCCAAAACCTGAGACCAGCCTGAGGGGATAGAAATTGTCCGGTACACATATGCGCAAAACGTCAGTATCAACCATAATGCAACAATTCATGAAAAAAGAAACAATGCCAAAACTCGGACTGTTCAACCTGTTACATGTAAATATTCCCTAGATCTGACAAATGGTTTATCTAACCTGAGTCAGCCACTACTTCATGAGTTGGAAGGTGTCAATATTCAAACAACTCAATGCCCACTGTGACTGAGGATTGATTTCACCAGGTTGCGCCAGTTTTGGCTCTGGCCAAGAGTGCCACTAGGGGGCGGAAATTGGTTTAATAATAATAATTGTGTTCCTCAAATTAAATCAATAGCAGTTGTTTAGGAATGACAGCCCAAAACCCCGTGGCTCTGTGACATTTATTCACACAACAGAGATTAAACAATGTGTGGCGTTTTGGTAATGAAAAGCACATCAAAAATAAAATATGTTATTATTAGCACTACAAGGATTGGGATTTAGGCTTCTTTGTGCGATCAACTTTGTATGACAATGACATTATGAAAATGTATAAAAACACATTCTTACCCGGTTAACCCAGTTGTGTATTTGACGTCATCTGCTGGTACACATAGGGGCATGACAAAGTGGTTGAATGTGAGGGGCTGCTGAAGTTTGATAAGGGCGATGTCATGGTTGTAGTTCATGCTGGAGGAACTGTCGTACTGGGGATGCGGATGGAGGGAGGCGATGCTGAGTGGAGAATCTCTAATGAGATTTTCAACATCAATGCCTCCCACATATAACTTTAAAGAGAGAAAGTGAAAATGTATATTATCCTTACTGTTGGCAATATGGAGTAATTGTTTAAAAATTTCTTTTGAAAATGCTCGAAAACCGTTGAGTTAGCAAATTAGTTTTTGATCTGAAGTTGGCCTTCAGACACAGTTCAATAGAAGGTTTATTTCTCAGGTAAAAGTATTACTCAGTTAACTGCTTGATAACATTTAATGTTGTGGTAATCTCTGTTTGATATATTTCTGTAAAAAGTGGGAATTATTTTTTTGCTTTTTCCCCCTTTTCGCCAAATTTGCAATGGCCAATCGAATTCTAAGCCATGATCGCTGCAACCTCCACTGTCAATTCGGGAGAGCGTAGACAAGCCCTCTGCTCTGAAACATGTGATGTCAGCCACTGCTTCTTTTCACACCGCAGTCTACAAGTTAAACTTGCACAGACATGAGTCGGAGGAAGACACTTCATGTGCAGCTTTATACTGGCAGGCGGTTGGGCCTGATTGTCCAGCCGTTGTGCGACACGACACGTATGACCCAGCTGACTGAATCCCTCCCTGGGGGGAATCCCTCCCCTACCAACAACTGCGTTTCCCTGCTGAGCAGCTGGCCAGCCAGCACTGGCACAGTCTGGATTTGATACCAGACCATGGGGCTCACCCACACACTAGAACAGTGCCTTAACAGGATGAGCCACCCAGCAGCCATAAAATAAGTACTTGTCATGATTTTTATGTAAGTTATTTGCGATGTTCGCCACCGATGATCATCACGGGTTCTGTGTCTTACTCTGGCAACCTCAATTCAATTCAATTTATTGTCATTAAAACAATGTGCAAGCACATAGTAAAATGAAAAGAGGGAAAAGAGGCTCTCACGCACCTTGACCTCCTCCACAGGGATGAGGTTGTTGGTCTTTTCCGTGACCAGGTTGTGGGCTGCAGTGAGAACCCATTTATCCCCAATCACAGCAGCCCCGCCCCTCCCCTTCGTGGTTAGGAAGACCTGCCAGGGAAACGCCCCCGCTGGAGCATCTGCACCTCCTAGGACCCTCTGGAAGCTCATAAGGGGGGCAGTGGGGCGGCCACACACTGAGTGGAGGGGGGGTACAAAAACAGTAGGCATTCATCATTTCATAAGGAAAAAATGCAAAAACAAAATGCAAATGGATAAATGGTTTGTTTGTTCTTCTCATGTATACTTAATGGGAGGACTGTGTGGTTCGATGTATTATGTCTATCCTGAAATGCTAATTTGTCTCGAAGAACAGGCAAAGATCTGTCCAGTCTCCAGTAGTCGACTTAATGTACAGGGTCCCTTTGGGTTTGTATAAGAGATAGGGTCAATATTGGTTAATTCTTGATCTTGAATAAAACCAGCTAAATGCCTTACACTGACAGCAGAGGCCTGATAGCATACAGAGAAAAACTGTTGAGATGGTTACCTGGGAAACACTTGGGGATGATGTAATTGTTCTGCTGGTCCTTCCACTTCCTGTTTGCTGCACATGTGTAGTTTACTGAGACAGAGAGCAAAATGAGAGCAATAAAATGATCTTAGACTATATACACTGTAGATGGAGGCACAGAGACTGAGATTCAAATACGACAGATATAACAAATTTGCCTGGTATCACAGTAATCCAATAAAAACAACATACCCGTGACCCCTCCTATCAGGGAGTAGAATGGTTCATTACAATGATATTCAATGGCTGAGAGGTACTGGTTATCAGTGCCAGCCAGAAATGACACCCCTCCATTCAACAAGGGGGTTGGGTCTCCACAGTCAATCACTGCAGAGGAGAGAGAGAGAGAGAGAGAGAGACAGAGAGAAAGAAAGAGAGGAATGCAATGGGAGGAGGGGAGTGGAAGGCTCTTATTAAAACAATTTATCAGAGGTGCACAGGCAAGCTAGGTGGGTTTCTTTGGGCCTATGTTCACAGTAGCATCAGAGATAACACAGTATATACCAGTAGGGGCACCATTGTGTTATTTGTTGACCGTGTGTGTATGTATGTGTGTGTGGTTGGGCACCAGCGCATGTGTGCATTGAGTGTGAAGACTCACGGTGACACTCGGGGAGTGGAATGTGCCATTGGCCATCATTCTGGCACACTGAGGAATAGTTATTGATCTCTTCACCCCCCTGGGAAGAGAACAGAGGAAAACACTGGTTAGTCTGAATTGAATCTTTTGAACAACTGACAGTGCCCCTCTAACGCCATTGTGAAGGACTCCCTACCAGTACTACAACATTGTTAAGGGCTGAAAGCCTCCCCAGCACTACTAAAACATATTGAATGACAACATACAGTGCCCCCACCACCACCTTCACCGCTGTAAGCTCCTGACTGGCTGACAAGCGGCCCCCCCACCACCACCACCACCAGTCTTACCATCATTAACTTGTAGCCAGTGTAACAGCGCACGTGGATGTAGTCTCTGTAGAGGTATTGAGGAAGGTTGGGGGTGATTCTACCATGGGAGATAACCATCGGAGACTCACACTGTACCCCTGGCCAAAGAAAAGGGGTCATTCTTAAATTGTAATTATATGTAACCTACAGGTAACTACAAAATAAAGGAAACACCACCAAGTATCTTAATAGTGTTGGGTCACCATGGGCCACAACAACAGTTTCAATGCACCTTGGCATAGATTCTGCAAGTGTCTGGAACTCTATTGGAGGGATGCAAAATCATTCTTCCACAATACATTCCACCATTTGTTGTTTTGTTGATGGTGGTGGAAAATGCTATTTCAGGTGCCGCTCCAGAATCTCCCAAGAGCGTTCAATTGGGTTGAAATCTGATGACTGAGACTGCCCTGTGGAATCGAGCATTTTCATCCTGGAAGAGATCGCTCCTATAAGAATAGAAATGCTTCACCATAGGATGAAGGTGATGACTCAAAATGGCTTTATATTTATTGGTGTTTACCTTGCCCTCTAAGGGGTTGAGTGGGCCTAAACCATGGCAGGAAAATGCACCCCACACCATAACAGAGCCTTCAGAACCTTTCAGTTACTCAAGTGTTTCCTTTATTTTGGCAGTTAACTGTAAGTTATATCAAAATAATGAAATAGTTAAGCCTACCAGAAAGCCAGAGAGGCTGGACGCCTATTATGCATTCACTACTTTCCTGGATAAAAGCGTCTTTTATATTATTATTATTATATTATTACTTTTAGTATTTTTTTCTTCCTTAATGTATGGTTAGTTCTGTGAGTATTCAATGATTCCGTGTGTAAAACCACCTGCTCCAATTTGAATGAAGAGACTGGCCTTTTCTCTGACTGCATAAAAAGGCAGATACATTTTGCTGAAGGGGGTTACAGACTAAATGTGTGACTGGCATTCTTTGACACTACCTGTTTTGTATGCTATAAAGGGTCATATAATGGATTATATATAAATTCCTTTAAAGCTAAGGCTGGCTTTATTCTCCAATATGCAGGCAAAGGCAATGGCAAGTGCATCAGGATGCTTGTACAGAATGTGGCACATAGTAGCTACTGTTTAATAGACCTATAGATCATGAAAATTAAGAAATAACCAAAATTCAGCATACATATGGGTCATAGTACATAGTGGTGCATAATATATGTTTTCATTGACCTAGGTACCAGGCCATGGTGACCCAACATGGAGACCAAATGCATTTTTCAAAGGCTGTCAATAACCTTTCACAGCATTCGTTCTTTCATCTCTCATTTGGCACATTCAACAGGCACGGGCAGGTGCCACGGCTCCTGGCTCTCGGGCCTAGTCCAACCCCAGCCAGGGTCAATATGACTGCAAAGCAGGATTTCTACATTACTTCTCACTGCATTGCTTGGTCTGGTTCAGATTTGGCACCGATGGTTTATTTATTTTATTTGACCTTTATTTAACTAGACAGATCAACAGAACTCAATTCTCTTTTGCATTGTGAAATATGATGTCTCACTATGGCTGTTCATAGTTTTCTTCACAATATGTTAATCACTACTGCATTTATTGAATCATCTCACACAGTACACTTATCATCAGACATGGTCTCTAGATCTGTGCACATTTGCTGTCACACTTCATGGTTCCTGGCTGTGCCTAGACACACCTAGTATGCTAACCGCTACTGTTATATCTAGAGGTGCATCTGAACTTGACAGGGTTATTTTTATTTTATGAGTATTATTTCCCACATTTCAGACATTACTGTACTATTGACCATGGCTCAAAGACCAGCCAATAAAAAGCCTCATGGTTGCCTGCAACCTCCAGTAACAATTAGTACTGTTACTTAATTATGATGTTTCTACTCTCCTCTTCACAATAGTTTATTCGTCTCTACACACATATCACTTGTCCTCCCTAACTTCTTCTCCCTCCCTTATTTTCCTTTCTCTCTCTTTACTTCTTAATCTCCCACCCTCCCTCCCTCCCTCCCTCCCTCCCTCCCAGCTCCCTCTCCCTCACTTTGTGTGCTGTACTGAATGTTCCAGCCATAGCTGAGGCCCTGGGTGTCTGTGTGGTACTCCAGCTCAACACTGTGGGAGTGAGTGCGGATCACTCCTGGACTCCTCTCCCCACACAGCTTCACCGGATCTCTCCCTAAGATGGACACCTGCAGAGAGAGGGAATCACAGAACGCAAGGAGAAAAAGGAAAGCATGAAGTTCCTGAACATTTATTTGGTTCCCAATACTATTCAGTACACATATGCATGGACACACAAACAGAAACACACACACACATACATACAAACACACAAACATGCAGACAAACACACACACAACATACACGCATACAGAAACACAAATGCACGTGTGCAAACACACATTTAATTCTACAAACATATGCACACACATATAGTGCAGTATAGAACAGTACCTGGAGCCAATGGTAGGGACAGTCTGTGTTAACCTGCTTGTTATGCTCTATGTGGAAAAGCCCAGTAAAATTGAGGGTTAGAATGAACCCAGGCTCCACTGAGATGTGGTACTGGCAGGACAGGCCATGGGGGGAGGGGAGGGGGTAGCCTGGACTGGACAAAACTCCCTCAGGCTCAGTGTACAGACCCCCTCCACAATGTACTGAGGAAGACAGAAAGAGAGCAGTGCAGTGCTCTATTATCACACTTATTCCATCATTAGCAGCTTCACTGCATTAAACTGTTTGCTTGAGAAAGTTCAGCCTACTGTGCAGAGAGCCAACAATATGAAAGAGAAATGTTTTTGTGGAAAGAGTTTGGGAAATGATGGAAGCTCTTTGTTGTGTTTGTGTGCAAGGATAGGCAGGGGAGAGCAAACGGCACATCATTTTTGGAATTTGGTTACCTTCCACTTCATCAAAGGCAACTTTGGACCTGGCTGAAGTTAACTGCCAAATGATCACAAACCTGCTAGCCAATATTAGATTAGTCAGAATTGTGTTTCTATGTCACGATAGATTACAGTTTATGAGCTTCCCCTCTCAGTATTAGTAAAGGAGACAAAAAAGTGTATTAAAAAAAGTTTGTATAATAGTTCATTGAAGATAAGTTAGTTTAGGTATATGAGTTGCACATATGTGGCAAAACTCATGGGATCGCTGTACAGCTTATATTTCAAATGTTGTCAGAGCAGAACCTGCACAGTGAAATAGAATGGATTCTCTTGCCAGACAGTGTCTGTCTTTTCCTCAATTTTACATACCCGCCCTTTCTCATTACCTCAGTATCTCCCTCTGCCTTTCTCCATCATCTCCCTCTCTCCTCTGGGGGTCTGGGACAGTACTCACAATCACAGGTGCGCTGGTCAGGCCTGAGCTCATAGCCGTGGTGACAGGAGCACAGGTAAGACCCCAGGGTGTTGTGGCAGATCTGGGAGCACAGGGGCCCTGAGCCGTCTTCCGGTTCTGGCAGGGAGCACTCGTCAACGTCTGAGCGGAACACACACTGAAGGGTCAGGTCGGCAGCGCAGCATAATGGTGAAAGAACTGGGCTTGTAACGCAGAGGTTGCAGGTTCCATTCCCAGGTGGGACACTGCTGTTGTACCCTTGAGCAAGGTACTTAGCCTTAATTGCTTCAGTAAATATCCAGCTGTATGAATGAGATTTTATGTTAAGAAATGGTAAACTGTCATTTGCTCTGGATAAGAGCATCTGCTAAATGCCTGTAATGTAATATAATGGGTACACAATGCCTGCCTGCACCGAGCCCTCCCAGAACCCTAACCCTGGCACTCTCGACATACTGTACCTATGGCCTGATAGAAGGCAGAGAAGCCAGTGTGCTGTTGTGGCCCAGGATTCGAGTCATCGGTCTGAAACATGACATAGAGGTGGTTGCCGGGAGACAGGATGGGTTGATTGCCGGGGTGGTGACCATCCGCAGAGTTCTCCTGACCACAGAATTTCCCCAGAATTTTCTGCTCGTACATCACCTGGCAGGGACAGGGACACAGAGCAGATGAGGTGACTCAAACCCAGGTATCGCCCACTGACTGTGGTGACACGGCCAGCACTGGCCCTCCTAAGACCCGCCAACCTGCAGCGCATTCCTACTGACCGTCACAGAGTCATAGTAGCAGTTGGTCGACAGCTCGACATCCAGGTGGGTGAAGGTGAGTTGCATTCTGTAGCCCTCTGGGACAGAGAGGTGCCACAGCTCAGACAGTGAGGCCGGGTATGGCTGGGGGAACAGGGGTGACTGCAGCTCCCCATGCAACCCTGGCAGAGATGGGGCCCTGGGGATCACTGGGGAACCCCAACATCCATACGCACACAGCAGCCTGGAGAGGGAGAGGGAGAGAGTCAGCTACATATTTTATATTTCATACTTGATATGCTTTGTGTACTATCTGGCAATACTACTTCGGTTGGAGAGAGAGATAGAAAGAGTACAGTTAGGGGCAGGGGTAAGGTTACATTATGATAACAATGTAATGTCATTGTAATTTAACCAATCTGTGGTAATCGTGAGTATAGTAGTATAATATGCATACAGGTAACAGTCAAAGTAAAGGAAGCACTAGAGTAAATGAGGGTTACAAAGTACTGTATATTTAAAGCAGGTGCTTCTACACAGGTGTGGTTCCTGAGTTAATTAAGCAATTCACATCCCATCATGCTTAGGATCATGTATAAAAATGCAGTTGGCTAGAAGAAGAGATCTCAGTGACTTTGAAAGATGGATGATTTGTGGGGGCATGTTTAGCAGGAGATTCAGAGACAAAGACTGCTCAACTTGCTGATGTTTCACAAGGAGCTGTAAGATGATGTTGGCCTGGAACTTTGAGGGAAAGACATCATCAACTAGGAGCAACGGTGGGGCTATGAAAGCTCATACTCTTCGACTATGATGTCTTGCTGAAAGATCCATTTGCAACCAAGTTTCAGCTTCCCGGCAGAGAGAATCAGGTTTTTGGCAAAAATTATTTGGTACCTGCTGGAATTCATGATTCCATTGACCTTAACAAGAGCCCCAGGACCAGTAGATGAAAAACAACCCAATAACATCAAAGATCCACCACTATATTTCACTGTAGGCATAGGTTATTTTCAACATGCATCCTTCTTCTGACACAAAATCACACCTCTGGTGTGCATGGCCAAAAAGACAACTTTTGGTCTCATCTGACCATAACACCTGGTTCCAATCGGAGTTCCAGTGTCAAACTTCGATTGGAGCTGGTTGTTATAGTGAGATGAGACCAAAATTGAACTTTTTCTTATTTTTCTTGTATTAGTATAAAAGAGTATAATTTTCCCACTTTTGAGCATACAATATAGCTTACTGTTCATTTTATAGAGCCTTTTTTGACGGGGTTCAATACGCCATATTTACACGTGACTCGTTATAATGCATGCCGCACTGAAACCAAAGGTGTGTGTGAGAGAGCTTTTAGGCCCACACACACTGCATCTGTACACATGCAGATCTTCACCAGAGTCCTCACTGTATACACGCATTGGGAGTAGCCATAAAAGCGACCGAAACTCGATAACAAACTCACCATATTATTGGACAGATCCGGTCCATGTTTTGCAGGGTACAGGAATCACAGCCAGTATATTGCTTCAGTCACATATGTTGTGGATTGTCAGACTCGACCGAAGTTCCTACCGATTTATGTAGCCCAGTGGCTCGATCAGGAGCAGTGGCATATTTAAAGACGAGAGTCTAAAAGTCACTTCACAAAAACCTCACTATTTAATTTGGCTGATGAGGGCTTAGATTAGGCAAAGAGCAGAGGATACCAAATGCAGGAGAGAGACACAGCCAGGGGCAGGGGGGCCGGGGGTTTGGACAGGCCTCTTCCAGTAATAGATATTTACCAATTCCTTTTGTTTGTTCATAGCGGGACAAATTCCACTCTTACTTTCACTCTCACTCTCTCATTCCTCTGTCTCACTCTCACCCCCTCCTTCTGTGTGAGTATGTGTTCATATTATCTTTTGATCTCTCTGTGTGCTGGATATTTACCTTTTACAAACTTTATTTTTATAAGCAGAACCTCATAAAAGGACACATTAGAAATTGTGTTCTATTATATTATCTTTAATCAACAAGATTGTTCAAAGAAATGAAAACAATTTTCAGTGACAGTTATTACAGTTACAATGTGTTTTACCATGAATATTGCTACAAATTCAAAT
The DNA here is from genome assembly GCA_029706075.1 of Aldrovandia affinis. Classification (NCBI taxonomy): domain Eukaryota; kingdom Metazoa; phylum Chordata; class Actinopteri; order Notacanthiformes; family Halosauridae; genus Aldrovandia; species Aldrovandia affinis. Next base: position 1,634,629 of record JAINUG010000142.1, read on the forward strand.
GTTTTTTTTAATAACAATCATATTGGTGCACAACATGGTGCACAGTAACAAATAGCATGCAATTCAGCATTGAGCTAACATTTCAGAGTAAAGAACAATTTGTGTTCTTCAAGAAACAAACGTGATTTGGTCCGTACGCACTCACTCAGAGAAAAAGAAAACTTTAAAACAACACTTAGCTTAATATTCATCTTAATCCTAAACCTTTATTGAATGATATCACACTGTAAACTGATTCTGACACAGATTCTATTTCACCCTTTTGATTAAAGACACTGTTGAAAATCACTCTTATGCCAACTCTAAAACATTTCTAATTCCTGATTAGACTGACAACCCTCTCATCCGATTATCATTGAATCAGCCTGAATACCCACACCATGAGCCTCAGCACAGTCTTCAAACTAATCACCAGACACATTAACAACCTATGGAAAACCTCCGCCATCCAATTACATGTCAGACATTACTCCTGGGCCTCCATGTCTTGCGACACACAAGACATTATACAGTGGGCCCTGAATCAAGTTTAAACTACATCGGCATAAACACATTGAAAGATAATGACTGACTGAAATATCGGTCACTCGTCACTTTCTTCTTTACTCTCCTCTTTCTCTATGGTCTCCTTAATCCAGTCCAGGTAGTTTTCCACTTTGGTGTAGTACCCCTTGTCCTTACATTGTGGGCCCCAGGACACAATTCCGTACAGGCGGTATGGGCCTTTGCCGTCCTTGTTGCCTGAACCTAGCCAGGGAAGGACAAAGGGCCCACCGCTATCGCCTTGGCAACTGTCCTTCCCTTGTTCTCCAGCACAGAACATGTTCTCAGTGTAGATCAATTTCTGTTTTTCATATGTATTCATTGGAACGTCAGAACACGTGCTGTCGGGGTAACCTTTGATATTGATGTAAAGCAACTTGTTGCTCTCCATGCCCTTCTCGGTTACACCCCAGCCTGAAACAGTACCCACCTTATCCTCCATCGACAGCCCATCCTTATTCTCTGGCAGACAAACGGGGAGAAGGGTAGGGCCAAGCTTTGCCCTGGATTTCAGTTTAATCAGAGCAATGTCGTTGTCATAGTTCACGCGGTTCTCATTGTTTTTACCCTTTCCATACCCGGGATGGATCAGGATCTTCTGGACTTCCAGGACGACCATGCCTGGGTTCCTCTTCACCGCGTCCTCGGGTTTCACTCCTCCTTTTTTCGACACCATACGCCCCTCGCTGGATCACCAGGCCCCCGTAAATGTTCATCGCTCTCTCCTCGTGTCCCTCCACCACATGGGCAGCTGTGACAGCCCACTGGTCGTTGATCAGAGAAGCTCCGCCTTTGCATGAAAAGAGCCACAACTGCCAGGGAATTTCCCCCAGATTCGCTGCTTGGCCCCCCAGAATCCTGGAGAACCTGATGATGTCATTCTCTGTCTTTCCGCACACTAAGAGATGGGGAAGCGTTGTAAGGATTACACTGATTTGTATTTCTTTAGTAATGCTTGTTTTCCCAGCAGCCCCAAGGTTACATTTACTTTAACAAAGAAGTTTACTAATCCATCTCCTGTGTGAAATTCAGGAACACTGAAACACTTAACAGTCTATTACAATACACAAAACATATTGACAAAAACAGGGACAAAGACAGAAGCTAACTGCCAAAATAAATAATAATAATAATACGCCATTTAGCAGACGCTTTTATCCAAAGCGACTTACAGTAGTGAATGCATACATTTTCAGTATATGTGGCCCCAGTGGGGATTGAACCCACAACCTAAGCATTGCCAAACACTTGAGTAAATTAACTTATGGTATGGATGCATTTTCCTGGCCTGGTTTAGGTCCACTCAACACCTTAGAGGGCAAGATAAATGCCAATAAATACAAAGCCATTCTGAATGATCGACCTTCCTGCAATGCGTGAAGCATTTAGATCCTGATTAATAGTGGTCTCTTCCAGGATGGCAATGCCCCCATCCACAGGGCACGAGTGGTCACTGAATGGTTTGATGAGCATGACAACAATGTAAACCTTATGCCAAGGTCATCTCAGTCACCAGATCTCAACCCAATTGAGCACTTATGGGAGATTATGGAGCAGTGCCTGAGACAGCATTTTCCACCACTATCAACAAAACACAAAATGATGGAATTTCTCATAGAAGGATGATGTTCCATCCCTCTAAGAGAGTTCCAGACACTTGTAGAATCTATGCCAAGAGCATTAAAGCTGTTCTGGCAGCTCATGGTGACGCAACACTGTATTAAGACACATTATGTTGGTGGTTCCTATTTTGGCAGTTACCTGTACATGCGATGCAGCCACCAGGAATGCGTGACTCTACCAGCAATAGCTTTCTGTTCCATTAAAATACCTAAAGTAATATCGGTATTGTAATGTACTGTACCTGTTACACATTTAGGAAGCGTAGTTTGACCACTCTTAGACCTCCATTTACCCTGTGCATCACATAAATATGGCTCTAAGAGAGACAGAGAGAAATGAGACCAAGGAGAAAGGTGACCAAGAGAAGGTGAGGGGGGATTAATACAATGATGTACAAGGTTATGTACAAGAACTGAGCTGATGAGAAATTACTGTCAAAATTAGGCTTTACAATGTGTATTTTTCACACAAATAAAAGTGTGTGTGTTGGCATTATGATTCTTATTATTAATAAAAATAACAATAATGCTAGTTTTACCTGTGCTGTTTAACTTTGACAGCTATACATTACCTTGGTATCTGACTACCAACTGACCATTCACTGTATATTTGTAATATAACTGCATTCAGTTTACTGAAAGCAAATATTAGCAAGTAACTTGGCGGTCAAACTGAGTTACATACAGTGATTTATACTGACATGGAAGAATGAATGATTTTGAATGATTTTAAGCCAATGTAAGTTTCAAATGTAATTGGCATAGCTCAAAAACTTTGCCCAAAGCTTGAATGTGGATGCAGATTAACATTTTTTTTTAAAGACAGGTCAATTTCTAAGCGTAAACATGTGTTATGTGGCTGCAGCCAGAGTTTCCATTTTCGTGTCAAGGATTCAGCTCTCCAGCTGGGTGTAAATTGCCTACTCACCATTTGGTTCCAGGCTGTAGTATTTTGATTCACACTGGAATTGGACTTCAGATTGGTACAATGTCCCAGGGTTCTTTTCCAACAGCTGGAGGGGTCCATCTTCAGGAATGTCAGGAATGCCACAGTTTACACCTGAAAGAAGGAAGAAAGAAGGGTGAGGAGATCAGTCACATGTATGCATGGGCACTGACACAGAGGTTCAATCACATGCATACACAGCACATGGGCACTGACACAGAGGTTCAGTTCACGGAAGCAGGCACCACGGCTGTTTGATTCCAAGGAGGCCCTTTTAAAGTCCAGTCAGACATAATCTGAGCACACCCATACAAAGATATAGAGATATAAATAAGCAAACCTAAGAATCAACAATATAAATAAACGAAACCCTGAATGAAAGTAAAAATAAGACACAAATGCAAATTATGCAAAATACTGCATAACATCTATAGTATTCCTATCTGCTTCCCTTAAAACAAAAACCGCACACTGGATACAAGGCTGAGATTAATGTTGCTCCTCTCAGTATTAATTATTTAATACATTTTTAAAAAACAGTATAAAAAATTGTGACTTAGATCAAAGTTAACTGATGTCATCGTTATGATCATGAATATGTCTTGTCTTGACTTACGTTCGCATGGTAAGACTGGGTTCCAGACACCGGTCCTCTGGCAAACAGCACTGTACTTGTTTAGGATCTCATTGCCTTTGTGGTGCTACAAAGAAAATATTGAAACAAACCGTCATACATAGTAAACTCCAATAGCAAGTACCTTTTGTTGAAAGAGTTCAAGCACGAATGCCCAGAAGATCAGTCGGTGATAAGTTCAAATGGCCCTTACGAAACAAACATATATTGACATATATTGGAAAATATACTGTAATATATTAAATAATATATTTGAAGGTATAAAATATATATACACATATATACCACCATATACACATATATATCCACATATAATTTTCAATACAAGCCAATAAATTGTTATTTTTGTTCCAAAATATATTATGGTATTATTAAAAATATGGTAATACTTCATCTAATATATGAAAAGCAGCAATAATCTGTATATTGTCCAATATATTGCAATTATATTATTAAATATATTTTGCAATACATATAACAATATAATGTATTACACAGAACAACGCTTCTAATTTCACCCACATGGCTCTGTCATCTCGTGATATTGTTGTAAGTACATGCTGACAATATTGTGAGAACGAATAATGAAAGAAATAGAAAAAAAAAAGTATTGGAAAACTAGCAATATATTAGCAATCCATACATGGAAAATATATTTTCGTTGTATAAGGGTGGCGGAGGGGGCTCAGTCTGTGCCCAGACTCACAGGCTGCGGTGTTGCCCGGTGTTGTGTTCAGTGCAAGCTGTGTGTTGAGTGAAGAGGGCTCAGCATGAGGCGTGTTCAGGGCAGACTGGGTTCACATGTACTCACAAGGTAGTACCCAAGGTCACATCTCACGGTGACTTGGTCGCCATGGCGATATTGAGGCATCTGGGTATTGAGACTCGAGTTTGAAGTCACTGTACTGGGACAGGTCTGTGCTGGAAGAAATAACCGGCAGACATTGTTCAGGGCAAACTGTCATGATGCCTTATTATTTGTACACAAAATCCATCCCCCTTTCTTTCCTCAAAAAGAGTTCAATTACTCTGTCGTACAGATTATCCGTGTATTTCAGTTCCATCAAGAAGTCCTTTTCTATCGCCATCGAAGCTAATGCTGAAAGTCAAGCCTGCCCTGTCGTATTTCTGGCATACGTTTTAATTCGCTTTAGGGCTGAAAATGTCCGCTCAAATGTCTGAATCACAGACTGATGTTAATTATATTTTGTCCATGAATACTTATTAAATAATTCCAAATGGTCTGTCCGCTTCCTTTCATAGCTTTTCCCCTGATTGCGCTGCTTCCAGACGTGTATTTTCATATTAAAGCATTTAACCAATCACATTACATCATAGTCAGACACTCTCTGACTATCCAATCAAAGGGTGTGAATATGCTGACGTTACCTAGGCCTTCTAGAAGGCCTTTGTGTCCCCAACTCAAAATCTGATTGGTTGAAGCAACAGTTTGATCAACACTTATTTTATGCTACAGGGCCTGCAGAACTGATTGTGAAGGCCTCCAGGCAGATTTATTTGACCCTGGCAACAAATGATGGCTGAAATGTGATTGGTTAAATGCTTTAATATGAAAATACACGTCTGGAAGCAGCAACCAGAAAAGCTATGAAAGGAAGCGGACAGACCATTTGGAAGTATTCATGGAAAAAATATAATTAACATCAGTCTGTGATTCAGATATTTTTTAGGCCAGCAGAGAAGACCTTGCAGGCCCTGACGGCCCACCACTGGTATATATACTAATACTATTAGTATACTAAATAATATTCATACGGTTTGTGCCCACACTCAAACAAAAGGCTCAAGAGTTTCTTGTACTTCATTTATTTTACTGGCGTAAAAAAACACAAACATGTTTTCACCATCAATCCGATGATTATTTGGTGCCAAGCATTTTTTGTTCTCTAGACCAATAACATTAATTAAGAACAAGAAACTGTTTTTGAGTGCTGACACAAACCTTATGGATAATTACAGTGTGCACCCATCAAAGTGTAATGGCAATCATTGGGCTTATGCTGATTCTAATCTGAATGTGTATAATACCAGTGTCATAAGAGTCCTGGGTACTGAGCCACTGGGTTTTACCTGTGGTTTTGTAGCTGAGGGTGAACCCAGTGTTGCTCCCCGTTCCGTCGGTGTTGAAGAGGATCTGGGCCTGGTGCGATCCAGTGAGGAGTGGGGAGGGGGGTGGAACTTGCCCACAGAAGGGTCCAAAATCACGAGAGGGGGTTTTAATCTGTTAAGGAGAGAGAGAGACAGGGAGGGTGAGGGGGGATGGGGAGAGAGCGTGAGAGATCATTTTCGAATACAAGCATGTGAGAAAGACTTCTTGACTTTTAAAATATCACTATTTAACAGTGATCAAAGAGGAGCATATATCATTTGGAGAGCACAAAGAATGACAACAAAAAACGCAAACCACAAACAATGAAGCAACAATACATAATAATAAAGAATAACTAAACCAAACTGCATATGCGTAACAAACCCTGTTTTTCTTTTAATTCACATATCTGGGCCCTTTGATGAAAGCCCATTGGCTCCCTTCTCAGGCATACACAAATCACAACTACACAAGGAAGACAGAGGGAGAGAGAGGGAGATCAATTATAGAAACAAATCAACCTTTTTTTAATACAAGAGCATGAGAGAAAATTCAGAGAGGAAAAGAGGCATAGTGTCAGCTAATGGAGAGGCAATACAATGAACTCAGACACAGACAAATACAAATACATTCAGGTACCAATACTAATTGCTGATGATAACACAAATCATTCCACCATAACTGTTACAATGACCACAGGCATCTTTCTGAGTACAGCGAGAGCAAGAGTGAGAGCGAGAACAAGGGGGAGAAACCACACACCGTCAGCGAGTCTGTGCAGTGGCCTCCCTCCCCTTCCTGAACGTCAAACTCCTCTGTGAACTCCAGGACCAGCTGCAGCCCGTCGTCCACCGCCAGGGTGTAGGAGCAGCGGGTGTACTCGGCGTAAGGGTTGGGCCAACCCGGGCTAGACACGGTGCCCAGAGCTGAACCCGACAGATCCGCAGAGCAGTTCACTGGCACAGAAAAACAATATGGAAATAGGTTGAGCAGCATCTGTTCAGGGTTCTGTTCTCTCTCTCTCTCTCTCTCAAATTTAAATTCTAATTCAAATATGCTTTATTGGCATGAACAAACATTAGCATAGGATCGCCAAAGCAGTCATTTACATGAAATGTAAATCAACAATAAAAAAATAATCAAGTGCAGTATATAAGCAATACTTATACTTACATATTTGTCATGAAGTTATCACAAATAAGAATAATAACCATAATAATATTAGTAATAATAATTTGAATAACAATGATAATCTCTCGATCTTCCTCCCTCCCACTATCTGTACCTGTGCAGGTGTGTTCGTCTTTCTCCAAGTAGTAGCCCTGTCGGCAGAAGCAGCGGTACCCCCCGATGTAGTTGGCACAGAAGTGAGTGCAGGCGTTGTCTGAGTCCACACACTCATCTACATCTGAGAGAAATGGGGGCCAACAGGGGCCATTAGCGCGTGGGTCAGAACAGGCATTGGACGGACTCCTCATTTTTACATTGCACATGTTTAGCTATTTAGCGGAAGCTCTTAGACTTAGTGTCAAGAATGTTGTGGGTTTGGAACCAATTGCAGGATAACGAGAGAGACCCAGGATCCAGAGAGCCATTTAAGGTACTTTATTTCCTTAAATGTAGATAATAGGAAATGGCAAAACAGTGTCTGAACAGACACGGAACAACACTAACAAATAAAATAAAGAAACAAACGAGCAGGAGAAAACAAAACAAGCAAAACAGTAAAACTCAAAACGTATTCCGGGAAACGGAATACACAAAACACTTGGAACTATAAAACAAACGAGAACAAGTATTTCAAGGTGGCTAGATCACAAACACAACAGGTAAGAATAACTGGGGTTAAATACCCTTCAGGGCTAACAGCTGCCAGTCATTGTCTTGATTGGGTTTGCACATTCCTGGCATTCCTTTCACTTTTCCTGATTGGGGCTTGGGAGAAATGCCCGTTTGCCGGTTGAGTCGTGATACTTACACAGCGTACATGTTTACATACTACCCATTTATACAGCTGGATTTGTACTGAAGCAGTTCAGGTTAAGTACCTTTGCTCAAGGATACAACAGCAGTGCTCACAAGCCCAGTTCCCTAACCATTACACTATACTGCCCCCACCACTACCACCATTACTGAGTGTACAGTACACTCTCAAAAATAAAAGTGCAATTAAGGTATACCTTTGTTCCTCTTGGTACAAATGTGTTCCTTGTACCTTCAAATATACACATAAGATTCTTTATAATATGGATTTGTACCTTTTCCCAGTGAAAAAGGTACAAATTGAGGAAAGTAACCCATATATGTACTAATGAATCCTTATTCACACTGGCAGCCATATTGGAATATCTACTTGTACTGCAAGCAACATTATTTTTCTTGCAAGGGTAAAATTATGTTATTCTGACTAAAGGTACCCCCTACAGGGGTAATAGGTACTTAATAGGTACAACATGGTACCTGAGAGTATATGCATTCACAACAAATGAACTGTTGGACTCCAAGGCATTGTACAAGTGAACAATAACGCAATGAGAGAGAGAGATACTTTTTTTCAGAGAGAGAAGCATTGCTACTGAATTCAAATGTAAATATGAAAATAAATGTTTAGAAAAGAGTGTAAAGTAGGAAAAACAGAACTGACTGTTGGAATACATGGGAGTCTTAAATTCAATTACCCCCCTTGGTGTGTCTTACCCCCCTGATATGTCTCACCCTATGTTGAAGACAATGACCATTTGGCACCATTTGGGATAACTTCAAGTACTTCAGTTCCCCTCTTATCTCCCCCAGGTGCAATTTCCCCCCTCTTTGATGTCTCATCCTGTTCAAAACAATGACTTTTGGTGATGTGATTAGCAGCATGTATGCTCTGTGGGCTAAAGAAGGGTGTGAAAGGCCCACAGTGTATAAAGTGGCACCATGCTCTTTCCATCTTTGGTTTTTGTCGATCTGTACTTGGGGGACAAACCCAGTAGGTTCCCAAAAGACTTCAGCCTGCATTTATTGTTCTACTCACAAAGGTACGAAGCAATAACTTTAACTCCTTAAAAAAATTCCACACTGACCACTGAACTCTCAGAGTGACCAGATTACAGACATAATAATAGACATAAAACAGGATCTATATTAGCACTATGGCTCTCGCCTTGGAAACTTGTGTCTTCTCACCTTGCACAGTGTAGAAGGCCCTGAAGCCGCTGTGTCTCTTGGTGTTGGAGTAGTCAGAGTGGAACGAAAGCATGAGACAGCCCGAGACAGTGGAAGAGAGCAAAGGGTTGACGGAGGACTGGAGCTCCTTGTACGACTTGTGACCACACAAGGAGACAAGCTTCCTTTCATCGTTAGAGATCTGAAACAGGGAAACGGGACAGAGGGAAGAGAGGAAACAGTGGGAGGGAGGCTGAAACAGGGATATTATTTCCGTTCCACCCATTAACCAAAAACCAACTGTCACATCAAAACACAACAAGGATAATATCAAGCCCTCTAACATCGGCCTCGAATAGGATATTCAAAGAAGGGAAAGACCGATGGACCAGTGTGTCTCTATTTTGCTGAAATAAATAAAAAATAAAAATACAACAGGTGAAAAAAATGATGGGGTTGATTGTTGTCTTTAGCAGGAATTTAAACCTCAGGTGTACACCACTAGACCACGGGACTACACTGGAAGTAGATGTCACAGATTAGGAGTAGCTGTTACATTTCTAGTGGTCTAGCGGTTTAAACCTGAGGTTTTTACACTGAAATCAATCCCTATTATTTCTCATATAAGCCCCTCCAGGGAGGGCATACCCACCCATGGTCCCACCTGATAGCATGCCCAGGAAGCCCCTCCCTCTGACCAACCTCCAGTGCGTCGTTCTGGCAGTCTTCACTGTCCTCCATGTCCAGGTGAGTCAGCGTGAGAGAGCGGACGTAGCCAGGAGGGGCGCATCGCTTCCAGTCCAACTTGGTCATGTCTGGGTACCCTCCGGGGTAACCTGGGGACTCCACCCACCCAGAGGTGGGCAGCGAGGAGGACAGGGGCAAAAAGAGAAGGAGGAGGCTGAGATAGAGAGTTATTTGGTTATAAATATCACATTTTGTTTATAAACAGCACCGATTGGCTTGAACAGACAATATGTGGACACAAAACAAGTTCAAGTTCAAGAAAAATACATCTCCGTGTGGCTTGTAAAGTGAGCTGGTGAATTACTGAAAGCAGCACAGTCATAGTTTCAGAGTAACTGAGTGTTTATTAATGTATTATTGAATTGAATGAAATTTAGAAGACAAAACAAGCATACCTGATCATGGTGACAAACTGTGAAACGCTGTGTCTCTGCTACTAAAATGACTACCTCCTTCTCTCGATCTCTTTCTCTCTTTCTCTCAACACACACATTTGTCTTCCAAAAATCGATTGGCATGTGTTTGTTTTTCTATCAAATAGAGAGAGCACATGCAATGGGGGAAGGGAAAAAAAGAAAGCAAGTGTAGTACTAAACCAGGGGTCGGCAACCTTTACTAGCAAAAGAGCCATTTTTGGCCCCTCTCCCACTACATAAAATTAATCTGGAGCCGCAAAACCTATTTGACCCTTAAAATGAAGATAACACATTGTATAAAGTTGTATAGTTATATTATATATACAGAGGGATTGGAATTTATTCAAAAGCTTATTTCTAGTATGTTTGACAGAAGTTATCAAGTTTTTAAGGCAAAAGGAGGTCATACAAGATACTAATTAATCCCAATTTTTTTGTCCATAATATCATGGAACAATCACTAAAAATACTAAAAAACATATTATAGGAACTAAAATAGGAACTAAAATATGTGTATGTGTAAATATGTGTGTTTTTGTCACCCACTGTAAAAGAACTATAGTTTGTTGCATTTGTGAAATTAAAGAACAACAAAAATAAATCTGTTTACACTTTATTGCTGTTTTTACCTGTTATAACAAAGGAAAACCTCAAACTCTTATGAAGAGGATAAAAAAAAACACTGGCATGTGTAGACCTACTTTGAAATAAAACACAGAACCATGCAGGTCTATTTGAGTCCTTCCCTTATTTGTGGAAAATTTATAAAATAAAAAGTAGCCCACTTTGAAATAAATAAAACGTATAGCTGCAGCCTAATAGCTTTAAAAAGAGTAAACATAAAAATAGGCCAGTTTGTATTTAATTATGATTTAAGTCCATTTCAGTGTGTTGTCATCCTCTTCTGTTTTTTCCTCAGCCACGTACAGCAATCAGCCATTGAGCCTGAACATAAAACACAACTACATTGAGAGGTTTTCAATATCGCTCCATTTGTGCTCCCGAGCGAGAATAGCCTTCTGATGGGCGACATCTTCGAGATCAGCTGTCAGCCTTTTGAACTTGGACACCCATAACTCTTTATCAGCTATGTCGGCCAGTTCAATTTCAAGATCATCAGTAACGTCAAATGCTGAATTAAACTCTCTATTTTCCTCCGAGACTTTTCTTTTTTTGGATTTATCCATGGTTAGCTTACTGGGGGTTGGAAACTCAAGATTAAGAGCAGCATGTGGGTCCAGAGCCGCGGGTTGCCGACCCCCATACTAGACACACACACACACACACACACACACACACACACACACACACACACACACACACACACACACTACAGTAATTGTGTGGTTGACTCATTTCAGTACCATATTACCGTGCAAAGGAGACAGGACTGCACTTTCACATAAAGGAACAATGACCTCGAAAAAGAAAAAACATAGAGAGGAAATGGTGGGAGTCAGAGAGAGTATCGGACGGTCCTGTCGAGGATTGTCTCCCATATTGTCAATACATTGCTTTAGCGGGTTTGGTTGTGCCTAAATGCAATGATTTCAATCTGAGTGGGCTGATCACAAGGCGAGGTGCAGAGCGCGTCACACGGTTTGAGTGCAAGACTGGGCCAAACCGAAGAGAAACAGGAAGGAACCTGAAGAATGAGAGCGGATGGGGGCAGGGGGTTTCCACTGAAGAGGAAGACAGTGGGGGGAAGAGTGGGTGCGACGGGGCTGCGAGGCACATAACGGAAACATCTCTGTACTACTTACATACGCCATATTCAGAGCCAAAACAGCCAGTCAACGGTGCGGATGCAGGTTACTCTGAGGGAGCACAGGGAAGAACTAGAACTAATAGAACTTAGAAAGAATATACGGCTTCAGAAACAGCAGTACAGAGAAATAGAGAGAGAGTGAGAGAGAGGGGAGGGGGACGGTGAGAGGGGGAGAAAGAGAGAGAGTCTTCTGACTTGAGAGAATTTTTGAATACGGGAGCATGTGAAAAAGGCCACGGAGAGGGCAAGAACCAGATTTTTGGGTATTAAAAGAAAGATGACCACACGACCACTATGCAGGGATGGTGAATTTCCGCATGAGGAGAGGTGCTGTGTGGGCTGCCCAAAAGGTAAGGCTACCACTGTCTTCTCACTGTACTGTGTCTGTCCTTCTTTGCACGAGGGCATGCTTGTTAATGTAAGGTCAATGTGATTGCACATATGTGACTTGATATGTATGTCTTCCTCTCTCTCTGCTGGTACAGAAGCTACATGCTCTCAACCGTTTTTTGCTCATCGAGTTCAGTCAGTTGGCACTGTGCCCTATGTGTCTGCAGTGCTGTGCTACTCTATAATTTCTCACACACACTCTCTCTCTCTCTCGGCTTCCTTACAGGGCAGTACGTCCTGTCGTCATGTGAGAAATTAAAGCAGACTGTTTGCCAAGAGTGTCCGCACGGACACTACACAGACGATGTCAACTTCCTCTTCAAGTGCCGGCCTTGTAGATCTTGCCATTCTAGTAAGTCTCCTCCCCTTTCCACCCTGGTGGGTCTTGAATAAATGTTGGGGCTGTCTGTGATTGCATTCTATGTGATCCCCCTCAAACTCCCCCCTCCCCTCCCACTCAGGCAGTCACATGATGCTCGCGGGGGAGTGCAAGGCCAACCAAAACAGACAGTGCATATGTGAGGACGGATTCTATTGCGTGGAGTCCAGCTGTGAGCACTGCCGCCCCGTGTCAAAGGACATGGAGTGTCCCCAAGGGCATGGAGTTACCACTTCCTGTAAGTGGTGCTGCCCTCTTCTCGGACCTTGTTATTAGGTCACGTGAGGGTAACAGCCAAAGAACGGACACGATTCAGCCGCAATCATCAAGAGCCCTTGCTTTCATTCTTAGTCACGGCCTGTCATTTTACTGGCCACTTAGAATGTTATGAAATTCGGTGATGTTTTGACTGATGCCGGTTACACATGCTGTTGTGACCCATTCTTTCCCATTTATGGCAGGAAATAGTAATTTAGTCAAGGAAATAGGTCGAGCTAATGACGTATAATGACATTAGCTCACCCTATAGGTAATTTCTGTAATGCCAATGCCAAAATTGACTATCACAAACAAACAAACAAACAAAAATGCTCAAACATCTTTTGATATTGTAACATTTACTATGACACCGTTATATTTTCTTATTCACAGAAATTGCTCATGGTTATCTGTATGGATGAAATGCATCAAGAATTTTACTGGACTCATTTCTGGAAATGTCTGGAAAAACACTGTCCTTACTTATGGTAATAATCTCCCAATCACAGCTAAGGGGCAAATGGCCTGCACAAAGTGTCCCGAAGGAACATACAACAACGTGACAGATTCAAAGACACCCTGTCTCCCACATACCAAGTCAGTATCCTTATGTCTCCTTGAATCTGTCTGCCTGCCATTGAATGAATTGCATTAAGAATAACCCACAGTTTCATGCAGTTTTCAAAAAGAATGTACCTTTTCCCAATATAAAATAACATGAATTATCCCAATCTTAGTTTGATAAATTGTAATATGGCAAACATACACTCTGTTTCAGATTGCCTGAACTAGTGCATTCATTTTAGGGGGTGAAACCCCAAGCATAAACGTACATTGGTATGTGCGTGTAAAAATAAAAGGAAGTAGCTACAATGTACATTGCCACCAGTCTGACAGCTAAACCACCACTCTGAACCACAGAAGTCGAATATCTCTGTATCACCCTCCCACTTTTTTTCACCGTCTTTAAAAAAAAAACTCTCTTTCTTTTCCTATCTCAGCTGCAAAGCTCCTGGAATGCAGCTAAAAGACCCTGGAACAGAATACTCGGATGCCCTGTGCGAACCTGTTAAGATCCGGGCTGAGCCGGGTAAGTGTGCACAGTGCAACAATCCTTACTGCTCCACATTTAGAGCATTCTAGTTCATGCTATGAGTCAGAACACTCAGTTTAATTGACTGGAGTGTGCACTCTAATCTGCACAGTGCATTAGAGGGGATTTGGTGCTTCACCACTTCCTTCGTGACAATTTCATAATCGTATTGCATGGGTGAAGCAAGCAAGAAAAAAATATGTGAACCTCAAGGTAAACTGGGAACAATAATCAGGTCTGAGCAGTCATTGTTGGGAAAGTTCATTTAAATGAAGTTTTTCAAATTGTGTTTTTTTTAAATCAATGAATGTCTGTGCTATTTCGGAATCGCTTCTAAATGGCAAGTTTGCATTAACCCCTCCTATCCTTCAGGGTGTCACTGGGTCTTACCTGCATGCCTGTGGGCGGGGCTAGCTCTGACTGTCCTCTTCATTGGCTTTGGATATTTTTGTTGGGGGACCAAACGGCGATCAAAGAAGAAGAAAGGTACTTCAGCAATGCCAGTTCAAATTTCAAAATTCTCTCAATCTACTTTAACTTGAAAATAGTTTATAGTGGGGAAAATCTACTTATGTTTGTACATGCAGCCAGGGGTCCTGGGTGGTCAGAATTACTGACAATCAGAAAAAGAAAAGTCAGTAGAGCCAATACATATGCAGAATGTCAGAGATCCAGAGGGAGCACCTAGAACCCTGGCTGCATGTGCAAATGTAACTGGTCTTGGTTGTGCCCTGCAGCGAGTTTCGAACCGAGGATCTCTGCCGCGACAAGAGAGCGATTAAGCTCGCGGAGCTAAAGACTCAAGTCTCCAACTCCGGGAACTAATCGCACTCTTATCCACGTCACTTCGCAGCGGGCGCTCACGTACCAGAGCTCACCTGCTACATTCTCCCCCCCGAAACTTCTGCGGCAGCAACCACGGCCCGACTGATTGACATCAGTCGTGGCATCCGAGTCACGGCACCAATGTAACCGGTCTTGGTTGTGCCCTGCAGCGAGTTTCGAACCGAGGATCTCTGACGCGACAAGAGAGCGATTAAGCTCGCGGAGCTAAAGACTCAAGTCTCCAACTCCGGGAACTAATCGTACTCTTATCCTGTAATAACTGTAATTGGGATGAACTATCACTTCATCGTCTGAGAGAGTGATCACTTTGCGTGATGTGACATGGCTTTGCCAACAATAACGTTGCGGCGCGTGAGAGTGAGGAGTATTGGAGCCATGAGGAGCAGTCGTTTGACATGTACCATGAATCATCACATAATGAAGTCCACATAATGCTCACCTTTACCAGAGAATGGTATAACACCTACAGCCTTCACAATGATGGCCAAATAGTTATGCCCTCATTTATATATTCGCAGTATACTGGGGTTTTTAGGGTAGCATATTCAGCTAAAAGCTCAGTGCAGTGATGCACCCCATGGTCCAAGCTGAATCCTGACTATGTCAGAGCCAACTGTGGCTAAATGGCCTGCAGAGTAGTGCACACTTGCCTGTAGTGTTTCCCAGGAAGGGAGTGTCCAGTCAGCAGGACATTCCCTGCCTCATGGCGCGATAGTGACTCCTCTGGTCAACTGGGAGACTGCAGTCTGCATGTGCTAGTCACTTCAGAGTATTGTGTGCAAGCGAGCTCCCTCTTGATTTTGTAGCAACGGGGCAAGCTTACAATAAATGTGCAGCAAACGTCCAGTTAGCAATTTATTAACTATTGGCTAATCAATACATTGAAACTAGACAGCTGCCAGTATGATTTGAATGCATTATTTCAAATAATGTTATTTGTAATTAATGGAGCAGTACATTGACATCCACCTCCTGTATTTTCCCAATCAAAGCAAATTGTTAATCCCAAACTAATTACCGCATTTCCCTTCATCAAGGGCTGTTTTGAGTCTCTTCTCACCTTGATGGCCAAGGATCGTAAAATCATTCCAAATTAGGCGCCCAGCAGTTTCAACATCTAACCGAGGGCTTTAGAGCTTGAGAGAAACTTCTGGAATGCAATAACATATCTATCTGTGTCTTGAGTGTATGTGCTGTATTGTATAATCTGTGTGTGTATATATATATTCACTAAATCCTTTAATATCTGTCAGTGCACAAATTGGAGCTGGAAAGGAATGATGTCACCCTGAACTTCCCTAACCCCATCCCAGCATCATATCAAGAGCTGTGCAACAATGAACAAGATACACTGTGCATATAACAGAAAACTCTGCGACAATCATTTCCCTTCAGCAGGTAAACATGCCCAACAGTACTCAGGACACATTCTGCACAAGCGTAGCAGTCTGTGTTTTACGCTTTTGACCTAAAAGGAGGAGGATCTATGCCTTTCTGTTGTAGAGGAACCAAAAAAAGGCAAAATACTGAATCTCTTTGAGCACTAACATAGCAATACTTTTGACAAATGACATAATTATGAACTATTGTCATCATAATAGAATAAAAATATATTGAAATTGTACTCCTGTTCATGCTTACAGTGATGCCGTCATCCTTTCCAGTTGAAGTCGATCACTCAATGAAGAGTGTGGACCTCGAGTGTGATGGTCCACAAATGCCGACACTCACGGCATCTGAGCGCTTCGGCCAATCAGCTGCCAGAAGAGAGGAGAGACAAAACTTCACTGCTTCTCTTGGTCAATCGCAGCCACAGGAGGATGAATGGTCAGAAACCTGACTTGTGGCACGATTTCCCACAACTTTCATAATTGTGAAAAACATGATGATACGTATCCAAATAAATCCATATTTCATTAATCTGCACAGCATGAACCTAAGCATGATCAGATGTTAATTACTTAATTAAATCAAGAACCACACCTGTGTGGAAGCAACATTCAGCTTTCAATATACATTGCATCACTCATTTACACAAGAGTTTCCTATATTTTTCAGTTGCCTGTATATGTCAGTCAAACTAATAGGTTTGTAAATGGAAAAACCCATAGATGCATCAATGACAAATCAATACACGTGCAAATGAAACCAATAGATAAGTCAATAACAATCCAATACATACCCATATATAAGTTGCCATTAATATAAATCAAATCGATACACAAATATATCAACCTGATGTATATGCTAAACAAACCAATAGATGAACCAATGGCAAACCAATACATACACCCATCAAGCCAATATGTATGACAATCAAACCAGTATAGGTACACTAAATTGATTTTTTTTTCTCCCCTGAACGGCACACTATATGCTACACTAACACCTACTCATACGAAATGAACCTGCGCTAATTAATTCACAGACAGTATGGTAGATCCTAGTCTCACTTGTGAGACTCATGAGGATAGGCCCTACCATACTACGAATCTGACTAGTTTCTCACTATGATGTGGTTCAACTCTGCCCAACGTCCAGGGAAAGGCTTTTCCAATGAACCAATTGCCAGTTGCTACTTCTGATGAATCACAAGTCATAGAAATCAACCCTGAGAAATGTGCAGGCACCAATCAGTTTGGAAGCCTAGGTCAGAAAATTTGATGAAGCTACCCAGATGCTCTATGCGGTACTAGGCGCCAGCACTTTCAGCAACTGGATTTTGTAGTTTGAATTTCAGTCCTACAGCAGCAACATACCCATACAGCCTCCTCATTAATCCACCTGTTGGGCACTGATTAAAAGGGATCTCACTGCAATACCTGAATCATCTCAATTAGTCATTTAATCAATAGTTACAGTACATCAAGTCAAGTCAAGTAAACTTTATTATCCTACAAGTGGGGAATTCGTTTAGCAGAGCTTCAAAAGGCATCGGTTCCCTTCTGTTAAACGTTTTGTGACAATGCATTTGTGAAAGCGCAAATACATTTAATTTGATTTGATTTGAAAGGTACAAAACACATAGGCTGAAAACAGTAAAACAGGGCCCACAACATACAGTACATCAAAAGTACATAAAACACAGAGGCTAAAAACAGTAAAAACAGGGCACATAACATACAGTGCATGGTATATACAGCTAATCTGGAAAAAGTGCAAAGAAAGCAGCGGGTTAAAAAGAGTATAATACAATTATAAAATTACTAGGGTATCTAAAACTACTAGAGAAATTAGTTATACTATTCTACTATTCTTTTAGTAAAGTGCTTAATATGCTTATTGTGGAACCTAATGGCAGTAGGGTATGAAAGAATTGCCATACCTATCGGTACGGATCTTGTGTTGGAGAAGACGGCCACTCCCTGTCTTACACAGGCTGTCATGGAGAGGGTGGCTGGCACCCCCTATTATCTGTTCAAATTTGTTTCCCATGAATTTCTCTTGTAGCCTGACCACAGACATTTGTTCTAAGCCAATTATTTTCCCTGCCTGCCTGCCTAAACTTTTTTTAATCCACTTTTCTCATGTTGCTAAACACACAGATGAGACAGAAGGAGAGAATACTCTGGGCCACACTCTGATAGTATGACATGAGGACATTATTGACATTAAAAGATTTCAATTGGCTCTGAGCTTGTCAATTTTTTGTATTCAATTTGAAGTATAGTCTGAAGCGGTGTGCGGAATTTGGCTTTCCTTAGCTGGAGACGCACTCCTCCTCGCCTTCCATGTTTGCAGGCTCTGATGAAATCACATCATACCCCAGGACAGAAAGCAGGAGTACCGGGAGAGGCGATGGCTCTGTGGCTTAACAAGAAGTCGTGGGTGTAGAAGAGTAGAGGAGCTAATGTACCTTCTCTGTTTGTCTTAGATTCCACGGACACAGACGTGCAAACTAGACTTTTACTGGACTAAAAACTAGACTTTTACTAACTAAAAACAACAAAAGTTGCAGCATGAAGCTAGCCGAGTCGCTGCAAGAGCAGCGCCAATCTCAGTTGTGCAGTTGCATCCAAGATTCCTGTCAGAAAGTACAATGAGAGAAGTACATGCAACTACACGTAAAGTAGTTGAGTAGTGTTCTTGGCCTTTGACATACATTCAGCAATATGATCAATTATGTGTCACCCCTTGGGAGTTCTAGCAACAGTCAGCAATGGCAAGTTCAGGATTGGGTCAAGACTGAGACACCTCACTGAACTCAGAAATTCAGGCATTTCTTCAACCAGCCAGGGGTCCATAAAATGTTTTAAAATATATATTTTCAAGTGTTCTTTTAAAATAGGCATATGGAAACAGAAAACAAAAGAAGTTTTTTTTTACATTCTCAAAATTATCACACGAACTTAGATAAAATAAAAAGATTGTTCACTTACAAAAAGGGAGCATATATACTCTATATATATGCTCTCTTTTTGAGCCTAGATGGGCTGAACAGCCCATTCTCGTCATTATTGTATTGTGTCGAACAGATTTGACCCGAATTTAGGTGTTTATCATCACAAAAAGGCTGGTTAACATACTTGTTTTAGCCTGAGGCCAGGTGACTTTGCCTAATTTGGGGTCATGAACTTCTATACAGAATATTGACATCTTGATGTTTTTGTTTATTTGTATATGCACTTTGCACCCCATTTTGATGTTTCGGCCATTTTTGGCCGCAAAGGAGAATAGGCCTTTATGAACTAGCAGCTAGTATAAATAAGAGGGACACTTTGTTTTTCTCTCTCTCTCTCTCTCTCTCTCTCTCTCTCTCTCTCTCTCTCTCTCTCTCTCTCTCTCTCTCTCTCTCTCTCTCTCTCTCTCTCTCTCTCTCTCTCTCTCTCTCTCTCTCTCTCTCTCTCTCTCTCTCTCTCTCTCTCTCTCTCTCTCTCTCTCTCTCTCTCTCACACACACACACACACACACACACACACTGTTCTCACCACAAGCATGAAGACTATCCCAAATAGATGCAAATATTTCTTCTTACTTTTATTTGAACTAAAGGCATATTTATCAATATATTTTATTTTTCAAAAGCTTACCAATGCCTCATAGACATAACATGAGACAGATGCAGATCTAAGTTGTGGGAATCCACTCTGTTGCTGTCTGAGAGGGGCAACACTGATATAAAAAAGGTCCCACTCACCATTTACTCACTCAATCACTCAG
This sequence comes from Aldrovandia affinis, assembly GCA_029706075.1. Taxonomy (NCBI): domain Eukaryota; kingdom Metazoa; phylum Chordata; class Actinopteri; order Notacanthiformes; family Halosauridae; genus Aldrovandia; species Aldrovandia affinis. The sequence goes on from JAINUG010000142.1 coordinate 1,654,691, forward strand.
AAGCAATTGTCAGAAGAGGAACATGAGCAGAAGACTCATGTACAGCCAGTGAAGCCCTCGCTGTACTCTTAGACAATGATAATGACAGTGAAATAGAGGAGGAAGTGTCTGAAACTGAGGACAATGTTGAACATACACTACCAGTCAAAAGTTTTAGAACACCCCTATTTCAATTTTTATTGACATTTAAGCAGTTCAAGTCCAGTGAATAACCTAAAATGGTACAAAGGTAAGCGGTAAACTGCCAGACCTCTTCCTGTCAGAGTTTCCTCCAGTTTCCAAGTGCCTTTTGATGGTGTAGGAAACTACTCACTGCCATAAAATGTACATTATTTTTTAGTTTTTGGTAACTTAAACTTTTTTTTTTAAAACCTCTGGCAGTTTACCGCTTACCTTTGTACCATTTCAGGTTATTCACTGGACTTGAACTGCTTAAATTTCTGTAAAAACTGGAAAATGGGGGTGTTGACCGGTAGTGTAATTCGGACTACAATGAATCATCCTCTGATTCATTGTAGTCCGTCAATCCGTTGATGTGGTTCTGTGTGGCTCAGTAGGTAGAGCATGGCGTTGGCAATGCTTCGGTTGTGGGTTCAATCCCCACTGGGACCACATATACTGAAAGATGTATGCATTCACTACTGTAAGTCGCTTTGGATAAAAGCATCTGCTAAATGACATATATTATATTATAGTTAGGTCATAATGGATATTATTGTGCCAAAGATTACTAAAAACATGGCAGCAATTTTTTTTTATAGCACATTATGACCATCATGGCCAGTTTAATGAATAATTAGTACATTTTGTGTGCTTTGTAATGAAAAACGAGTGGTGTAATATCAAGGGAAACCTGTCCTATATGGACAAAAAACTGAAATATCTGGTCAAGTTTGTAATGATAGTCACTGACATGATGATAATTTCAAATAATTAGTTTTTGAGGAGGTTAAATATATATATCATACAATTTTGAGGTGACTTGTATAGCACCGGCTATTTTTGGCCGAAACACTATTCATTGGGTAAACATTGAAACATAATACAAGGGTTAAGTATTCTTATGAAATTAAGCTAATTAAATTTGATTGATATATACAGTGGGGAGAACAAGTATTTGATACACTGCCGATTTTGCAGGTTTTCCCACTTACAAAGAATGTAGAGGTCTGTAATTTTTATCATAGGTACACTTCAACTGTGAGAGACAGAATCTAAAACAAAAATCCAGAAAATCACATTGTATGATTTTTAAGTAATTAATTTGCATTTTATTGCATGAAATAAGTATTTGATACATCAGAAAAACAGAACTTAATATTTGGTACAGAAACCTTTGTTTGCAATTACAGAGATCAGGCGTTTCCTGTAGTTCTTGACCAGGTTTGCACACACTGCAGCAGGGATTTTTGGCCCCTCCTCCATACAGATCTTCTCCAGATCCTTCTGGTTTCGGGGCTGTCGCTGGGCAACACAGACTTTCAGCTCCCCTCCAAAGATTTTCTATTGGGTTCAGGTCTGGAGACTGGCTAGGCCACTCCAGGACCTTGAGATGCTTCTTACGGAGCCACTCCTTAGTTGCCCTGGCTGTGTGTTTCGGGTCGTTGTCATGCTGGAAGACCCAGCCACGACCCATCTTCAATGCTCTTATTGAGGGAAGGAGGTTGTTGGCCAAGATCTCGCGATACATGGCCCATCCATCCTCCCCTCAATACGGTGCATTCGTCCCTGTCCCCTTTGCAGAAAAGCATCCCCAAAGAATGATGTTTCCACCTCCATGCTTCACGGTTGGGATGGTGTTCTGGGGGGTTGTACTCATCCTTCTTCTTCCTCCAAACACGGCGAGTGGAGTTTATACCAAAAAGCTCTATTTTGGTCTCATCAGACCACATGACCTTCTCCCATTCCTCCTCTGGATCATCCAGATGGTCATTGGCAAACCTCAGACGGGCCTGGACATGCGCTGGCTTGAGCAGGGGACCTTGCGTGCGCTGCAGGATTTTAATCCATGACGGCGTAGTGTGTTACTAATGGTTTTCTTTGAGACTGTGGTCCCAGCTCTCTTCAGGTCATTGACCAGGTCCTGCCGTGTAGTTCTGGGCTGATCCCTCACCTTTCTCATGATCATTGATGCCCCACGAGGTGAGATCTTGCATGGAGCCCCAGACCAAGGGAGATTGACCGTCATCTTAAACTTCTTCCATTTTCTAATAATTGCGCCAACAGTTGTTGCCTTCTCACCAAGCTGCTTGCCTATTGTCCTGTAGCCCATCCCAGCCTTGTGCAGGTCTACAATTTTGTCCCTGATGTCCTTAGACAGCTCTTTGGTCTTGCCCATTGTGGAGAGGTTGGAGTCTGATTGATTGAGTGTGTGGAGAGGTGTCTTTTATACAGGTAACGAGTTCAAACAGGTGCAGTTAATACAGGTAATGAGTGGAGAATAGGAGGGCTTCTTAAAGAAAAACTAACAGGTCTGTGAGAGCCGGAATTCTTACTGGTTGGTAGGTGATCAAATACTTATTTCATGCAATAAAATGCAAATTAATTATTTAAAAATCATACAATGTGATTTTCTGGATTTTTAGACCTCTACATGCTTTGTAAGTGGGAAAACCTGCAAAATCGGCAGTGTATCAAATACTTGTTCTCCCCACTGTATATATAGCAATTTTAAATTAAATTTGATTGCTATATATATCAAATTTAGTTTGCTTAATTTAATAATAACATAAGAATACATAATGAAGACGAACGGGCCGCATACAAATATCTGTCAATGGTTTATATATAATTTCCCCACACTTTTGAGGGATTTATGCCATCAGGGCCTGCTGCCTTAATTGTCTTAAGTTTTTGTCATTTTTGCAGTACTTCTATGTCCCAAGTCCTCCAAAACATTCTGTACATTTTGGCATATTTATAACCTCTTCTCTGGTGAAGCTCTAAACAAGGTAACTGTTTGGTGTGTTACCAATATCCTTATTATTATTAAGTTCCTTTCTTATTCTTAATGCACTTAACCTCATCATTAGCTTTCCTTTTTCTACTACAATATTGAAAAACTGGTTAGGATTACTTTTTGCATCTTGGGAAATTTTCATTTCAAACCGCCTTTTAGCTGCTCTTATGTCCTTTTTAGCCTTAGCCCGCATATTACAATAATTATCTACCCTGTTTCTCTCTGAGTTCTTTTTTATATACTCTTTAGTCGCTTCTTTTGCCTCAAAATCTCCCGTAAAGATTTAGTCATCCACTGTGGAGACTGTTATTTCATCCTATTTTTCCTTACTTTTGGGATGAATTTACACTGTACATCTACAATAACCCTTTTAAACTTAATTAAAACATAAGAAGCATAATCTTCTGTCATGGATTTATGTTGTTTTGTGGAAACGTACACATTTGAGGAAGCCCTTCCTTCAACATCCTCTGAATGTGTGAAAACTGACAAATATTCTTCAGACTTTGGTATATTGGGAATGACTTGTGCTTTAATCCAGGGCTGAGCAAATCCAGTCCTGGAGGGCCAGTGTGTATGCAGGTTTGTGTTCTAGCCCAGCACTAAAACACCTGATTTAACTAATCAAGGTCTTGACTGGGCTAGAACAAAAATCTGCACCTACAACGACCCTTCTCGGATAAACTTGGGAGTCCCCTGACTCAAGGGAATTCCTAGTTTGTGGCATTGCATAGGTCAGGCATGCCCTTGGTCTTGGAGATCTCTGGGTATGTAGGATTTTGTTCTAGACCTTAACTAACACACCTGATGTCATTAATCAAATGCTCATCAAAACAATGAATATCTGAACCAGGTGTTAGTGAATGTAAGTGAATTAAAAGGAACCCAACTTAACTTTTAGCCAGATAATTAGCTGGCTAGCTAATATTAACTTGCAACAATCGTTTCAGGAATTGAATGATGCGAAGAATGTGATTCCCATTGCTACGGGTCAAGAGTTTTTCCTAGTGTATTCACAATATGTTACAAAATAATGATTTGTTTGCAAGTTTGGAGCACAAAACTCAAATTACTACCACTGAGGATAATACCATCATCATTCCTACAATGTCAAAATGTTTATGTTATTGAAAACCAATGCGATTTACAATCAAAGTCCATTAGTTAATTAGTTGAACATAAGTCCCTTTTAATTACAATATTGGTTCTACATAATAATGGTAGGACACAATACAGCATTAGCACAGTACAGACATATAGTACATTGATAGTGCATAACTATAGCACAGTGTTTCAGTAAAAATGGGAGGAAAAAAAAAAAACATTTCTGTGAATGGTTCATTCGGCTGAAGTACAAAGTACTAAATGTAGTGCATTACAAAATAATAAGGTGACAACTGTTATATTTATTAATACAACATATGATGTCAGTATGGACTAGTTCAATACATTGTAAGATATAATATATTGATAGGCATTACAGTAAAATGCTGTACTGTAGAAATTGGGTATGTTCTAGTACAAAGAGAGCAATATAGTACCGATTTCTCTTTTGGAAATGATATTCAAAGAAGGTGAATTGCCTCAATCCTGTCCCCAAGACCAGGGACCTATGGAGAGCAGTGGCTCAGGCTGGAGAAATCCAAATGCAGTACTGGAATTATGTGCTCAATTGTTAATGCACCATGTAATTAAGTATTCTTCAACTAACCAAAAATTATTTGAACTAGGATTATTGATATTCAAAAGCACTTTCTCGCCATCACTGTCAGTCCTTTATTGGACTTTCTTGAAGACTTGCTTGGCGACCACCCCTTCCACTCTCATCTCCTGCAGAACAGCGAGAGGGGAGACAGAGGAGGCAAAAGGACGCATTAAAAAGGAGAAAGAGCCTGCATGTGATCGATGCATATTCAAGAGAGACTTTGTGCTGCACACACTGGCCTCTTTCTCTCCCCTTCTCCCTCCCTCCCACCCAATCCCATAATCCCTCTGCCACCCCTCTTTCAACTTCCCTGTAATCCGATCTCTCCTACTTGGTATCCTTCCCCATCCACCTACTGATGTACTACTGCACATTTGAAGTGCAGGAAGAAAAAAAACCTTCCCATTAACTCCTGTGTCCCCCTGACCACTATACCATTATATCCCCTGCTTTTCTCAGATTGACAATCCAAATCATCTATTTTGTAACCCTCTCCTTCACCTTTTCCCCTCTTTCCATCACTGGACCCCCCAAATAACCAGCACCCCTGATTTTATACTTGATACACCCCCATTCCTCACTCACAAGGTGCAGCAGGTCTCCCTCCATCCAGTGTGTCCATCCTCGGTTCTCTTTCTCTCCCTTCTGCACACACACCAGCTTATCCCCCTGCCAGTCCACCGTGGTCTACAAATGAGCACAGAGGGGAGGAGACAATACTTTTGTGAGAATAACCAGCCACTGCCCAGCTGAGTATTAAGCTTGCCATTCTCCCGTTACCAACATCTGGTCCGTCTCATGATGAATGCAGAGATCACATTACGCCAACTCCCCTGCAATATTTGGTTTTAGAAACACTTCTCACAATAGAAAAGAGACTCAAGAGCCATGCGACTGAAACACAGACCCCCAGGGTCAGACAGCGAGACAAAAAATGCTTGCTCACACACACCTCACACACTCGTCCGTCCACTGGACCCAGGTCTTCGGAGAATGCCTGCCCCAGGGTGAAGTCCATGTTAAAGTTTCGGAAGGTGGTGAGGGTGCGGATTTTCATATGACCTGTCGCTGGGTCGTGGGTGATCTCTTTGCTCGGATGGAGAAGGCACACTATCTTTCTCAGGGCAAAATTAATATCTGAATGAGGGAGAAGATCAATCAGTTTTAACGCACTGACTGCATTAAGCCATTGCATTCACAATACAACAACACATGTACATGGTTACGTTAAAGGTTACTCTGTGACTTTGGACATTACATCTTTCGGTTCCAAACGGCAGATGAGGAATGGGTATAGATCGTGTAATGTAAATAACCAGACGGACTAGACACAGTGCCAGACACAGCAAACATTGTGGCACACAACAAATGGCACAAAGAACTAAAAATTACACAAACTAGATTAATACTGATAACGATTTAATATATATATATATATATCTAAAACAGTTACGTTACGTTCCAACACGACAATTTTCCATTTCAATCCATACAATTATTTCAAAAATGCGTTACCTATAGTGAGAAAACAATTCACGATTACCTAAAGCGTGGAGATAGGCGTCCATATTCTCCTGAGAAACCATCTGGTAGAATCCTGATAGATTAAGCGCCATCTCTCACTTTAATTTATCGATAGTGGTCGTCTGTGTATCCACTTATGATCTTAACTGGTGTGGATCTCATTCACCGGATCTCTCGAGCTTCTCTTCTGTTTTGTTCTACTTCAAACCTCACCTTGCGCTAGTTGCAACTCTGTTCTATTGTTGCCGTTTCCTTTAGTTATCGTTGGCTGTATCTTCATCCGTGTATTTCTTTTCCTCCGGAACCTCCACACACTACCGCATAGTTTGATATGAAAATCAATCAGGGTTACGCAACATGTAACTCAATTGTTGCCGACATAGCCCGTCTCACTGTCGCTGAAATGCAATATCATTCAGTAATGCCTGCGGGAGGGGATGCAACCAAAACTTATGAATTATACGTTCTCCTCGAGTCGTTTACCCTGTTCTGCACAACACAGCCTTGCAACTATGCTCTTCTGAACTCCTCTCCCTATATGAACAGCAGGAAAGTTCTAACTCCACCCAGAGAGCCGGTAAACTTGTCTGCCTATTAATCCCTTACTTTCGTTTCGATACTGGTGTTCTTTTAGCGTTAATTAAATTAAATTTTCTCTCCCTCGTTTTCAGTGGTCTTTTCTGATGACAACAGATTTTGTTCTTCTTCACCACATGAGGGAAAGGGAGGGGGGATGGGGGGAGTTTATTCACATTTCTCTCCCTCCCTTGGGTCAAAAGGGTCAGCGGGGAATTTGGTCAAAGCGTCAACAAAGCCAAGTAATTAAACAGAGCACATAAATAAGGGGACGCACTTTCAAACTGTGAAATTACAGTTTTATGCCATCGACACACACTGTGTGTGTGTGTGTGTTTGTGTGTGCGCGGAGAGCACGCACGTGTGTGACGTGTTAATGATCTGTCATTTATACCATTAAAATAATCTTGTAAATGTACAAGTTTGTAAATCTCAAGTTTGCAAGTGTCAATTAGGTTTCTGATCAGAGAAAAGACAAGATAATCCATATGGCATGTTGGCCCAGGGAAACAATGCACACATAAAAGATCACACATAATTCTTACTTTATTATTTTCAACACCAGCAATGTCTTAATTAGTAAGACAAGCTGTATACTGAGAATATTTTTTTATAATACAGACAGAGGCAAAAAGGTATTGTGTGTGTTTTGTCCCAATCCCATTCCATATACATTAGTAATTTGGGAAGGACACAGAAAATAAACCGTTTTAAATAAAAAGGCATTACATTTCCATTTAAACTCCTCAGAAACAAAAGAAAACAAAAAGCTCTTCTTGGTAGCTTCAAAATAGGCTCTGGTATCTCTTGTTTTTCCAGAATTATCTCTTTCGCACAGAACCACTCTTCTTCTCCTCTGATTTCTGCTTCTTGACATCCTTCTTACCCTTTGCCCCCAGATTCTCGTAAACTTCTTCTTTATTCCTGAAGGAGACAAAGTCAGTTTCAAAGTACGCAGTATGAGTTTAAAGGGTTTAAATCACAGGACCACAGAACCACAGAACCACATTACAACTGGAATACCAGTTCCTTATCTCACAGATTAGGAGTAACTGTTCCAGTTCTACTGCAGTTCAGTGGTCCTGTGGTTTAAACCTTAGGTCGTCACTTCAATCAATATCATTGTTCCTGGGAGTAAACGTTCCTTTTTGGCAGTTTTATTATTGCAGCACCAACACATATGGGTAAATCTGGCTAATAATAATAATAATGATAACATTTTATTTGTATAGCTCTTATTATTATTTTAATTCAGACAGAATCTCACCCCCAAAATTTGACATTTCACTGGCAACAATGCACATCTCAGGACCTCGAGAAATACCTCTATAGTTCTCTAGTGTATGAAAACAGTTGCATTTGTTAAACATAGCCCAACTCAACAACTACATTTAGGTAACTGGTGCCTGGAACAAAGAAAGCCAACCACTATATAAGCCCTTATAGAATGTGACTTATAACCAATGGTGTTGTGAGCGGGGGCGGGGTGTTAAGGGATGAATTGGGGTCTCGTTCAGACTCTACACGTGGCGAACTGAACTCCGTGCACTCTGAGCGGGATTGTGTAATAATCCCATCTGACTTTACACATTTCTTATGTAAGCATGACTGAGGGAACTTTTACCCCTAATTGTTTGTGGAGTTGGACAGAAGATCAACAATATGAACTTGGTGTGGCGGCGCTCTTACTTGGAAACCTTCCGGGTGGCTTTTGGCTTCGGCTGCAGGCCAGACAGGTTGCCATACTCTGTGTCAGTGCTCTATTGGGGGGCACACACAAAGCAATGATGAGTTCTTTTGTTTGACATTATGATGCATTTTGATGCATTGTCATGCATGCTTCTATAGGACATTTACTGACCCACCCCGCCTCCCCCCTCTATTTATCTCAATATTTCTCTCTGCTGCTCTAAGGAAATGTGGATATCCATACTAAAGATCTGCCTCTCTCTGTAGATATTTTGCTTGGACATCAGCAACGTTTAGAGTAAACTGCAATTTAATCTTAGTATCTGCAAACAACAACAAAAAAAGAATATTTCTTTGATGGGATAAAAATACAATACAACATTGACACGCTGTTAAAAAGAAATTTCCAACAATTATCCCCAAGATGGGTTTTTATGACTGTATGTTCAAAACAATACAGCTAACAGTACGTATCAAGCTAAACTAATATAATTGTTCAATGTGCTTCTTTGAATTTTGAGTCTTTCCCCCCCTCCTCATCCTCTTCTCCTCCCTCCCTTTCCTCCCTTACTTACCCCGATGGCCTGCATCTTAGTCTTGGTTGTCTCGATGTACTGAGACACAGCCAGGTAGATGAACTTGTACTGCGCTTCTGTCTGCACCATGCCTGACCGCTGCTCCCTTACCATCTGAATGCTCTTCTGGATGTCAATGTCACAGTCTAGGCCTGGGAGAACCAAAACCAACATCATCCTCAGGACACGTGCACATTCCTATTACAGCACCGGAGAATATTCTGCGTGCTCTACTCATTTAAGCCAATTTAAGCCACATTTTTTGGGTGCTAAAGGGAGGATGCTTTTTTTTGAAATTTTTAGAAAAAGGTTTTAAAAGAATAAGCCCAGAGCTAGCAGGCATTTTTTTGTGTCTTTTGTTCATTTTAAGATTTATATTTCATAAGCTCTCAGAATAAGTCCAAACTAGAATAGAAGTTGTGGCTTATTGTAATGGTAATACTGCCAACTTGACGGGGTATATTACAATTCCGTGTTATAATTATTCACATCGTACATAACTATGGCAGGACATTTCAGATCAAGGATTGTTACAGTTCTTGGATGAATTTTCAACACCAGCATTGCCACTGAACTCACCTTTCGTATCGATGGTCTCTATCAGCATGTCGATCACCACTATGGTGCCAGTCCGGCCTATTCCAGCACTAAAGCGGGTTACCACAGAGAGATGGACACACAGACGCATGAATACGAAGCTGTCTATTTTTTTATTCCTGAAAAAACCACACCTGCTGGGATTCTGGGTGTGTGTGTGTGAAGCTCACTGTTACCTGCAGTGTATGATCATGGGCCCGGCATTGGGGAAATCCATCTGTTTGGAATTGACTTGTGTAAGGAAGCTTAGCACGCCACCGGGTTCCAGTGGCACACCGTGGTCCGGCCAGCTCAGGTACTGGTAGTGCCAAATCTCACGAGGTGCGTCCGACTGAGAGAAATATTGGGGAGGAGAGAGACAGAGAAAGACAGATTAATACAACACACTAGCTCTGGGTCTGTTGAACACATGGCATTAACATTACAGGGACTTATCCAGAACAACTTACATCACTACCATTTCTTTACACAAAACCAATTTATACAGCTGTATATTTACTGAAGCAATTCAGGTTAATCACCCTGCTCAAGGGTACAACGGAAGTGCCCCACCTGGGAATCAAACCTGCAACCTTTGCGTTACAAGCCCAGTTCCCTAACCATTATACTACCCTGTCACCCTTTGATAATAGCAGACCCTCCAAATGATATAGCTGCATTGTTACAACATCTCAGCAAATTAAGAATGTTTGAAATGATTTGGGTAATTATGGCTACCAGTGTCTACCTGGTCCAGAGGTGCGATTTCCAGTATTCGGATCTTGTAGTCGGTGGCATCTCTCTCTGAAAGACAGCTGACCACATACCCGCTCACTTTGTTGGTGCCCTCAACCTCTGGCCAGTATGGTACACATTTATTCTGCAGAGAGGGGGGTGGTAGACAAAGCTTTTACTATGGACCTATGTCACTGCTGAACCGACACTAAATCATTTCAATTATAATTAGGCTTTCAACTTGTAAAAAAAGCAATGACACATCATAATTGCATTCCTTGCAGCCTCAGGCACTAACCCTGCCCTTCTCCACCTCCCTCGTCGTCATGACAATAACATGTGACTTTTCCTGCCACACCATCTGCCAGAAATCGTTTACAGTTGTAGCAAGGCAACCCTGTGTGGCAATGTACACCTTCTGGTCCTCTGGCTCCCTCAATTTATTCTAGAGAGAAGGAGATGGCAGACAGGACAAATGGAAAGATACAGAGGAAGTTAGAATCGGATTAAAATACAGCAGTAAAATTACATTTTTAGTAATGATATTAATAAGAACATAGCTAGGGAGTGAACACATTCAATTTACAACTGAACATTTTGGCATGCATAATTAGTATTATTAAAAACATTTTCAAAACTAATTTAATCTATGAATGTACATGTGTATGAATGAATGTACACATCAGTGACTGATGATGATCACTGCTAACTTCATGAATATGATTTATGGATTATTAGTTGAGAGAATATGAAAAGCACTGACTTTCACATAGTTGGCATTGATGTAGTCAGAGCCAATGATATTAGGGTCACCAGACTGCAGTACCACCCTGGTTTCGTCAACTGGGCCAGGAGAGGGTGAGAGGAGGAAGAGGGGAAGGTGAGAGAGGGGTAGGAAGGAGATTGATGACAGTGGATTGGAGAGGGACACATCAAAGAATGACAGAGTGGAGAAAGCCAGTCATCTGTTTTTGTACAATTATGTTTGAGAATGAGTCCAGAAATGGAAACTGATTTACATGAACACACACACACACACACACACACACACACACACACACACACACACACACACACACACACACACACACACACACACACACACACACACACACACACACACACACACACACACACACACACTGCAGTGACATGTATGTTTCTTGAAAGATAGCTGCATCTGAAATAGATTCTCACAGGGAAGGATATTCTTGTATCGATTTTTGCTCTTGTTTTCTGGTCGCATTCCTTCCTCTCTGCTTTTTTTCACCTTTGCCTCCAGTTTTTGAAGATGCTGAGGAGAGAAAGAGTGAAAGACAAGGGGGATAAACAAGTGAGAGAGAGAGAGAGAGAGAGAGAGAGAGAGAGAGAGAGAGAGAGAGAGAGAGAGAGAGAGAGAGAGAGAGAGACAGAGAGAGACAGAGAGAGACAGAGAGAGACAGAGAGAGACAGAGAGAGACAGAGAGAGACAGAGAGAGATTGAGAGAGAGAGAGAGAGAGAGAGAGACAAGTCTCTTTGTCTCTGAGTGCAGACAAGGGAAATCTCAGTTCAGGATGCCAGTGCATTTCAATACTTGCAGTACAAACTTATACCACAAGATGGACCTAGAGGACAGGTTTCTGTGTATTACACTCATCTTCCAACAACAGTGGCTATCAAACTGATGCCTGCAGGCTGCGAATCAGCCTTGCGGCATAGCCCATTTTGCACGCTACCATGGGGAGAAAATGGCTGCCTCCCATAGATAGTGGGGAGGGTTGTAAGGAGATGACACACTTGTACTTTTGTAATGTACTGCATGGGGTGGTTCAAAAAAATCCAACAATTTGTGTAGTATTTTGAAATCTTTGAGGTCTTTGAAATCCCGAAATCATGTTGTTACACATTTCATTTAAACGCATGCAAACAAATCAATGTTATAACTTGAAAAGCAATTATATAGCCACTTATATATAGCTTAAGGCATATAAAGGCAGTTTTTACACTTATTTGCCTTATTAGCAATGCTAAGAATCACAACCTGACACAAAATAGATCTTTCACTGTCAAATCTCTGTTGATAAAGTGCAAATACACTGCCTGGCAAAAAAAAAAAAGTCACCACCTGGATTTAACTAAGTAAATAGGTAAGAGCCTTCCATTGGATAATTACTGCAGTGATTAATATGTTTTAGCTGGCAACAATTTATTTAACCCTAACTGATGCAGTGAGTAGCTTCTCATTTCTTAAACAACCATGTCGGAAGACATATCCTGTGGTCGTGGAAAAGATGTTAATCTGTTTCAGAAGGGTCAAATTATTGGCCTGCATCAAGCAAAGAAAACAACTAAGGAGATTGCTGAAACTACTCAAATTGGGTTAAGAACTGTCCAACGCATTATTAAAACCTGGAAGGATAGTGGTGAACCATCATCTTTGAGGAAGAAATGTGGTCGGAAAAAAATCTTGAATGATCGTGATCGGCGATCACTTAAACGTTTGGTGAAATCATATCGTAAAAAATCAACAGTAGAACTCACGGCTATGTTTCATAGTGAATGTAAGAGCATTTCCACACGCACAATGTGAAGGGAACTCAAGGGATTGGGACTAAACAGCTGTGTAGCCTTAAGAAAACCACTCGTCAGTGAGGCTAATCGGAAAAAAGGCTTCAATTTGCTAGGGAGCATAAAGATTGGACTCTGGAGCAATGGAAGAAGGTCATGTGGTCTGATCAGTCCAGATTTACCCTGTTCCAGAGTGATGGGCGCATCAGGGTAAGAAGAGAGGCGGATGAAGTGATGCCTAGTGCCTACCGTACAAGCCTGTGGCGGCAGTGTTACGATCTGGGGTTGCTGCAGTTGGTCAGGTCTAGGTTCAGCAACATTATGTGCCCAAAGAATGAGGTCAGCTGACTACCTGAATATACTGAATGGCCAGGTTTTTCCATCAATCGATTTTTTCTTCCCTGATGGCACGGGAATATTCCTAGATGACAATGCAACGATTCATCGGGCTCAAATTGTGAAAGAGTGGTTCAGGGAGCATGAGACATCATTTTCACACATGGATTGGCCACTACAGGGTTCAGACCTTAACCCCATTGAGAATCTTTGGGATGGGCTGGAGAAGACTTTGCACAGTGGTCCGACTCTCCCATCATCAATATAAGATCTTGGCGAAAGATTTATGCAACTCTGGACGGAAATAAATGTTGTGACATTGCAGAAGCTTATCAAAACGATGCCATGGCAAATGTGTTAGGTAATCAAAGCTAAAGGCGGTCCAACAAAATATTACAGTGTGTGACTTTTTTTGGACGGGCAGTGTATATCTACACACTGCAGGTGAGGCAGAAGCAACATTGCTTACGGAAGTCAAAAACCTCAATCTTTCATGGGCACAAAACAACACTTTTATCACATGACACAGGTAGACATGACTGAAAGGCAGATACTTGATTTTCAAGATATCTCAGAAATTCCAAAGAAGCATTCTGAAGATATGCCTCACTGCGTATCATGTTCTTTGTAATGCAAAATATTGTGGCTTTAGACACATTTTGAGAAAGTACATTTTCTTGAACAGTTATTCAAGGTGATGCATTTAATTTAAAAAATGTATAATACACATTTTGTTTATATGTAATAATTTATAAACACATTGAACTATTTACCTGTGTTGCTACTGTTCCATCTTATTTGCCATGGTTCACACCCTAATTAAGAAATCCAACCATGATACTCTGGCGCTCAGTAACTGTATGCAAATGTAACTTTTCTTGCTAAGGTTTTGTAGTAAATTGACATTAAAAACAGTTCATTTCCCTTTTGAGTAAAAACAATCCTTCATTTTGCTTCTTCTAAGCCTCAGTTTAGCTTTTGATGCTGTTGATCATGTTATTTTAATCAATCGCCTACAAACCTGGGTGGGTCTTGCTGAAAATGCACCGGGTTGGTTTAGATATCATCTTTCTAGTAAACAGATTTCACTCTCAATTGGTGAATATGTGTCTTCCACCCGAGTAACATATCTCATTTTATTATATTAAATATAATATTAATTTTTATACATATTTGAAATGTTTTAGTCTCAGAATATGAATAAAATAACCGTATGATTAATTTTAGAGATCCAGTCTTCGTTTTGAAAAACATCTGACATCTTACAAGATGACCATCAAGAACGTGGTGATATCTTTGTATATTACAACTGCATATGATATGATAACATTCATCATTCGTGACAGCATTTACCCCCCACCCCCACCCCCCTCGGCCCCATACCCCCAACTTACATCAAACTCTTCCCAGAAGCCAGCTTTACTCTTTTTCTCACTTCCTCCTTCACTCTGTCCATCAGCTGTCTGATCTAACACCCTCACTCTGCTGTCAATGTCTGCTGCGTTCACTCTGGTGGAGTAATAGGGCTGAAAATGGGAGAGGTGAAAACACAAGAGTGGGTGCTAGTTAAATTATACAATTCAAAATTCAAAATATAAAGATTATTTTAAACATTATTGTTAAAAACTAAATTAAATTAAACATAATATTAATACATAGTATTTGATTATTTAATTACATTTTATTTTCACTGTATGTACTTTGGTTTGCAAATACTGCATGAAAGGTGCTGCGTAAATATAAAGTATTATTATTATTATTATTATTATTATTAATAATAATAAATGCTGAAAGACATTAAATAAAAGGAAGAGAAGCAAGATATTGTTTAGCTCTGCATATATTGACAGGGTGAAAACATTCACAGTATTATGAGTGCACAATCCCATCATAGGAACATGCCTGTTACTGTCCAAGCATTTGGTTTTTCCACTGATAGCCAAAGATTATTTCCATTCATGCTGGTGTCTGGGATCAGGATGGGCCCAACACGGAATCTCACCTGTTTGAGGTGCACCCACGTGCCAGACAGTTCCTCGATACCCCTACGCTTAAAATGCTCCACCAGGTCTGTCAGCGTGTCAAACATGTCTGATCCACCCACTGTGTACCTATCATTCTGAAAACACACACAAGTACACACTTGTACATCACACACTAATATCATTATTATTTCATCTTTATTTATCAAGGTAGGACCACTGGAAACTCAGCTCTCGTTTACAGTGATGTCCTTGGGATCCACAGGATATACCCAAGGTGGATATACAAATCCATTATATATACAGACACATTCATTCTGTATAAACACACACACACACACACACACACACACACATAGATACACATTAATTGCATATATACAGACACATTCATACTATATAAATACACACACACACACACACAAGCATGCATATATATATATACACATTCATTTTAAATACAGACACACACATACAGTACAATACAAATTAATCACCTTTCCATGCATAAGCACACATAAGTGCACATATTCACACAAGCATGTGAACCCAAAGCTGTATGTCCATACACACTCATACACTACACTTATAAACCCACACTGGGTTGTAAGGACTTCATAATGTTTTCTACTACAATATTGTAATCTTTAAAAGAAAGTACAAGAGCTACAGATGATACAGCTCAAAAGAAATATGGGCCCCATTTTCAAAGCAGTAAAACTATAACATTGATAACTGACTGTTTTAAAGTGTCTTAACAAAGGTCAAATAGAAGAATAGCAAAAGTTAAGCCCTTTTTACAAATATATATATATTTATATATATATGCATGCGTGTGTGTGCATACATTATAGAAATATATACATATGGACATAATTCAGTACAATAACTTGTTTAAATTTACACAGGGTCTAGCTTCAAATGAGAAACTGGCTATTTCATTACTGGAAAAAAGAATCTGTGAGAGTAAGCACTTGGTAACTTCTTTCCAATTAAGGGAGGGAGTTTGTGGGTGTGGCTGGTACACAACGCTTATGTTCAACTGAAGTTCTTGGGCGCTGGCGGTGATCATAACAAGCCCAGCGAGGTCAAATAAACGTTCCATTAAGCCGGTTAATATGGCCACTCCCAACGTGTTCACATTTTTTGTCACAGAAAACGGCTTCGAAAGAGGTCTGCAGAGAGAGGGCAAGGCGTACGCTGGCTGAACTGAACTGGTCTCCTCTAAAAAGCCAAACCACGCTGACTAAAACTAAAAATAAATTAAAAAATGGTTCCAACTGTTGCTTGTGCTCTCGTTTCTAGGTCTGCCTTGCTGAAGTTTCGTTCTGAGTGCTGCTTCATGCAATGCTCCACATACACTAGACCTTGACCTCCACTAGTTTGTGGTGTGCTGTCAGTTGGATGTGGTCCCATTTAATGAGCTGAAAATGAGATAAGGCAGACTGATTTAACCAGGGACGTTAACTTGCATGTTTGTGTGTGAAATATTAGAAAACTATTAGCCCTTATGCAACCATTTGTGAATAGCAAGGAGCATTGAATGCACCTAACTAACAAGGCATATAATCATATTTTTGATTATTAATTTGTCCTGACATGCAACATATCTACACATGTAGCATTGTAGGCAGCCAGATTTACCCCAAATTAAGTAATTCAGTTGGGTAAGATTGCTTTCCTGCTTAACAGAACTAATTTAGTCACCCTACTCAGGTGATGGCTATTCAACCTTATTTAGTAACTATTTTTGAACATGGTCAGCATGTGGGAACTTCCTTTGACTTGGGTTTCGGTATGGGTTTGTTGGTTTTCATTTGAACTTCCATCTGAATGAAAACCTGAACGAAACTTCAGCAAGGCAGACCTAGAAACGAGAGCACAAGCAACAGTTGGAACAATTATTTTTATTTTTTTATTTTTAGTCAGCGTGGTTTGGCTTTTTAGAGGAGACCAGTTCAGTTCAGTTGTTGTGACTTTATGCAGTGGACAGGACAGCCAGCGTACGCCTTGCCCTCTCTCTGCAGACCTCTCTTTCGAAGCCGTTTTCTGTGACAAAAACGTGAACACGTTGGGAGTGGCCATATTAACCGGCTTAATGGAACGTTTATTTGACCTCGCTGGGCTTGTTATGATCACCGGCAGCGCCCAAGAACTTCAGTTGAAGTTATAACATTTTAAATTGGACTATTTGACTGCATCGTCACTTTTTGGGAATATTCAAATAAATTTACACAAACAAATATGTTCTTCTAAGAAATGAAACTGGAAGGGCTGGGAGGAACCTTCTATTAATTTAAAATCAGATCAGGTATTTCAATAATATTTTAGTTTTGGAGAGCCGTAAAGGCAACGTTTCACAGGGTCAGTATGCCACCTTGGAGAGTTTGTTGGGTATAACTGTGTACTCACCAATCTTATTTACAACAAAATAAAGACTGCTAAAATTCAGTTTGTATGTCATGTTCTTTTTCCCCCTTTTCACCCCCAAAGTAATTTGTACATAAAGTGTAAAACTACTCAAGAAAAGGATTTCATTAGATGCGATAGATGTGACCTGTTATCAGATATGAATCAGCTGTCAAGTTTGGCAAACAATGTGTAAAAGTAAAGTTTGACCAATTGATGTGTTGTTCCCCACCTTTACGAAGGTAGGAATGCATAACGAACCTTTGTATTTTTGTATTAATTAATAAAATAAGCTTCTTTTTTTTTGACCACATGTTTCCCCCAGTCCAAGGGTGTAGGCACATATTGGGGAAACAAAATGAAAGGGAATGTTTTATATCTACAAATTATTGGGGGGGACAGATATGACTGTTTTGAGGGGGGACATGGCTCACTCATGATGCACGTCTTACCTAGCTGAGTCACCCAGGGGGGCCCCAAAGCAAGATCATTTCCCCCTCTATTTCTTCAATTCACCCACCCCCCATAAGCCCACTGCCCACAACTACGGGACCAGTCACTGCCCCGGGACCAGCAATGAACAGCTTCCTTGGAGACGGAACTCACCTATTCATTTTGCGAACTCCCTATCTGGAGTTTAAAAAATACAAATAAAAATAGGGATCAGTGTTAACATCAACTTATGCAGTGTAGAGATTTAGTGATTTAGTTGTATAGTTTTTTTATGTCTCTGGCTCAGCCTGCACTCTTGGGAGTTCAAAGAAGAGTTCAATTAAAATGTCTTCAGTGGTTCCATTGCCAGATACACAGCAGTCATCCAACGCTTCTACCCCAAAATCCAACTTTTTAACCAAACCCAGAAGGCATTTTGACATCTGTGACCATATTCAAGGGTCTCATGCAGCACATCATTATGTTCAGATTTATCTAAACAGGCTGCAAATAGACTGAAGTGGATGTAGTGAATGGAATAAGCCAATGACCAGCAGCATGACGCGAACCCCGGTCGCAGTGGCCAGCGTCAAACTTTATAACCACTAGACCACTCAGGAGGACTCAACTGCGGTCTATTTTTACGAAAAAATTACCATATAATAACATTGTCATAAACAATGTCTAGAGAAATACAATATGAGTCATTACATAGACATACATTTAAAAAAAAAAAGTTAATTAGGTTATCAAAAACCTCAAAAGCAAAAGTTTTACAGCTCACCATTGTGAGTGGGCTTTTCCCTCCTGTTCATACTTATTCATCAGCCTGCTCGTCTGTGTCTTTAAATTGTGGTCCATTAGGTTTGTTAGATTAGATTGTAATGAACACAAACAGTGTAGCGCAGGAAAAATCATGGATGCGTATTCAAATTTAGATTTTAATGATGTAACTAAAGGTTTGAAGGAAGAGGTTTGGATTTTTAAAACTATATTTCTCAGAGAAGCTTTTGAAAATGTTTGGCATGATAATTGAAGCATTTACTTTTTAGTGAAATTTATGGGACAGGAAACGGTCATCATGTATGTATTTTTATTGAACATAATTACTGAAAATTGTTGATGTTGATGTTGCCACCCCCTTTAATGGCGCAATTGATCCAGGGCAGCCACCTCCACCTGCTTTGAGGACCCATGTTGAGGTTGTAAAAATACTGACCTGTTACACGGTGTCTGAAATCACACATTCCATTCATTTCTAATGGCATGGAGAGGGGAAATATAATGCCCAGATCTCAGAGTAAGTAGTAGTTTCCAAATCACTACAAATGTGATTCACCCATTTACAAATGTGAATTGAGAATTACTGTAAAAAAAAATGTTTTATGTTATTCACGACAGCAGCACACACAGTAGTAATAACAGTAACACAACAAAAATGATGCATACCCCTTGGGTTTGCAGTGCCTACCATTGCACCCTGTCCTGGGCACTTAAAGTGACATTTAATTCTCTCTCCCAATTACTTTCTTTATATCTCGCTCTCTTTCTCGCTCACTCGCACTCACCTGGCACATTATTTTGATATGCGAGACCCTCTTTATGCCACCTGGTCCCTTGTTCTCCTCCGTCAGAACAGAGAGAACGAAGTCCCCCGGTTTGGAGAGGCTCTCGCGCATGAGGAAGGTTCCGGGCTCATTCCGTTCCCCTAGCAACTTCTCAGCGTTTGTGCCAGACAAGTGACCATGATACCACCTGGTTAAAAAATATAATAATAATAATAATAATTAAAACAGTCAATACACACTGACACGTGTTAGGGCAAAAGTTTATATTGCTTTAAATTTGACATTAAATTACATTCATTTATCAGACGCTCTTATCCAGAGTAACAAAACAAAGTGCATGGGTCCATTGCCATAAGAAGGGCAGTAACTACAAAAAGTAGCAGAGCAGCAAGAAGTGCTACAACCAGCAGTTTCCTGGATACCATAAAAATGTGCTAAAGAGATGTTAGGGCTGGGGTGATGATGAGAGCCTAAAATAGAAGAGGTGGGTCTTACACGCACCTACACTGAGACAGAGAGCTAGTATGGCACAGGGTCTATGCCAGAGGTGGGCAATCTTACCCTGTGTGGGCCGGTGTGGGTGCAGGCTTTTGTTCCAACTGAACAGTGACACACCTGATTCCACTAATCAAAGCCCTGATTGAAGACTTTGATTAGCTGATTAGTCAAATCAGGTGAGCTACTGCTCGGCTGGAACAAAAGCCTGCACCCACACCAGCCCACACAGGGTAAGATTGCCCACCCCTGGTCTATGCTGTATTCAAACAGCGATTCAGAGTGTTAAGCAGACAGTTAGTGTTAATACAACCTTAATAACTAACTGGGTAGTCCAGGGGCTTCTCAAAGCCAGTATCCGTGATGCTTGTGCATATTTTTGAACTTTTTAGTTTGAAAAGGGGAACCTATTATGTATAACTTGATCGATTAATGATCACACGGCACCTTGCCTGTTAACAAAAACCAACGAGTCAAAAACAACACCAATCTTATTGAGCCAAGCCAGCCTTCTATTTTAATTAGTTTAAAGTCAAAATGTATGGAGGCATTTAGGCAGAGGCGCGGGAAGATGTTTTGATTTAGGTGTGTTGAAATCTGAAACGAAAAAATATAACGCAACGGGGATTGGATAGTGTTGTGTTTAATAGTAGGCTAGTTGCACTGACCATTTTTTCTCTCCACTGGTTTTACACAGACATAGCAACGAACACGGTCG
The DNA here is from genome assembly GCA_029706075.1 of Aldrovandia affinis. Lineage (NCBI taxonomy): Eukaryota > Metazoa > Chordata > Actinopteri > Notacanthiformes > Halosauridae > Aldrovandia > Aldrovandia affinis. Next base: position 1,675,518 of record JAINUG010000142.1, read on the forward strand.
GTTTTTCTTTGACAATGCAACCACTTCCACCTATCGAACCAACCTGGCTTAAAGGAACGTGAAAACGTTTCGTTCCAGATGAAAGTTGAAACCAATTGAAAGGCATAACCAAAAGGATTGCCCTCTACTTTCGGATGGAATTCGTTTTTGAGTAAAGCAGAAAAAAACAGAAAACCTGTTAGAAGTAACTTACATCACCCTTTGGTTTGGTGTTATGATTTTTAACAGACAGAAAATAGTGCACTCACCTATTTCAAGCGCAATTTTGACCCTCAAGTCCCTCAACGATAATAGTTGAAATAGGTCCGAATCACAACTGAAAGGCCTCAGAACCCTCTGTGTGCTGCATTTGCTGCCACATAGGACCATATGAATGGGGTGATTAAAAAACAACAGTGCTCCATTTAATGGAGTCATTGTGGTCAAATCGGCTGCTGTGCCTCTGAGGTTGAGAATAGAGGTAACGGCGATGAGGACGTGATGGCGCTGCCGTTGGTGGTGTTTTACTTTTGTTGCAGGATTTTTGAAGAATTCGCCAATACGTTTTTAAGACATTTTGAATAAAAATGTAAAGGTACAACAGCTCAATCAATTAATTACACAGCATTGACGAAAAAATCTGTCTCTTCTTGATAGCTAGGCTAGCCAACTAATTTGTTTGCGTTGCTAGCTAGTTGATACATTTTTTTCGGGCCTATCAGGTCGATCAAATGCTTTTTTCTTATGAACTTTTTAAACTTCTGTTCAACACCTGTAGTTTCAGCCGATTATGACAGACACAGAAAAACAAATTTTTGTCTTTATTTTAAATATGATATACTTATACAATATAAAAAAACTGCACCCCACTTACCGCACCTATGCATTTAAGCATGTTTGTGCATGTTTTCAATAATCTTAACTAATTAAGATTGGTTGGCATAAAAAGTCAACATGCACAGGGGTGAAGAGAAACAGACAGGGCAGTACATTGATAGGAATTATGTTACGAATGCACCACACCACATGAAGTGCCCAATATGCAATACACCCCAGCCTACTATTGTGCCAGAATAGACTGAACAATGACTCATCACTGAACACCACATTGCTCAAACGCGTGTTTGGCTAGTCCATGATGGAATGTCTTCATGCCAAGGCATAAAGTCTGTGGTCTATGAAACATTATTCTGTATGCATATGGTAGGCCTCAAATGAATGTACGGCAACATCAGACATTATATTTCCCACCAGTGCACACCAATATGTATGGTGGCATTTTGCCCTCAGCATCCCAATGGCCTGTTCTCTTCTACCTGTTCCCTGCAGTTGTGGCATTTCGATTCAGACATAATTACTATACATTTTCCGTCACTTGTTTTTGTACCCAGAGTCAAAGGTGCAGAAACATGAAAATCATCATGATCACATCAGCATTTTCAAATATGAAAACGCCCACATAATGTTTCATTACATATTTTCCAATTACCTAAGTGACCCTGGTTTCTAAAGCCATGATGATAAAGCCTCAATTATATATATATATGCATATATGTGTGATAATACAGTTGGGGTATTTGTAGCCTGCATACAGTGTGTGAGTGAGTAGTTTTGTGCATGAGCATACAGAGAAGTGTTGTTTAAATTTAGGTTCAGTTGTCTATTTCTTCATCTGAACTTCCTGTGTTGCGGTCGGAAAATTCTGATGCCAAGATTTCTCGAGACCAGTATATTTTTAGCTCCCCACCATAACCTCTACGTGTTTAAATTGTTAACACCTCTCAGTGTCAGTGTTGCTTGTTATTCTAAAGATATTTCTTGTAAAAAATACCTAACATTTTTTAACCAATGTCCTTATCTTAAACTTCATTACAAAAGTGGGTGTCAGAAAAAAATGTAAACACAAGTATGTTACATAAACAAAAATTTTTTACAGGTTTCTTGGTTAAAAATGGAATTTAATCTTGTTATACATCAAAAAGCAAACGCATTAACAAAAATTAGAATTTTTGTTCTAAAAAAACTAAAGGTAATCTAAATGGTATATATACAGTGCCCCTTTAAAGTCTACACCCCTTCTCAATAATGTCACCTTTTGTTGCCTTATGGCCACTTTTATTTCCACATTTTACCCTACAACTTCCAAGTGAAAAACTAATTCTCAAAATTTCTGAACATTAATTTGAAAAATAAATGAAAAAAAAGTAGAACAACTTGGATTGATAAATCTACACCCCGCTTATCATACCAATTGTGTGCCACGAGTTATGGTCGACAGCCTGGCGAGTGCAGTCTCGGAGGAGACAATACTTCGCATTTGTCACCATCAGTCACAGGGCTACGGCAGCGAACTCACTATACAAGGGGGGGATTGACATGAAAAATAGACATGTAATTGGCTACTAAATTGGGAGAAAATGGGATAAAATCAGAAACAAAATTAGAGAACTAGCTCAGGGGTAAGAACTCACCTTCCAGATTACACACAAAGCTAATTGCCCCCCACCTGTGTTCAATTGTAGTGATTCTGATAGCTTCAGAAGAAAATCAGCTGTTCCTAGAGGATTCCACTGCTGGATAGTGCATTTCAGAGTAAGGAATCCACCATGTACAACAAGGCACTTTGGAAAAAAAAAAAAAATAAACTCTGGGATAAAGTTGTGGAAAGGCACATATCAGAAAATGGGTATAGAAAGATTTCAAAGGCCTTAAATATCCCTTGGAGCATGGTCAAGATATTAATTAAGAAGTTGTGTGCAAGGCACCACCAAGACCTTGCCTAGACTAAGCCATTGCTGGATGACCGAGCAAGAAGATGTGTGTATGTGTCAACAATACCAAAAGCTCTCCACAATTCTGGTCTGTATGGCAGGGTGGCAAAAAGTCACTACTCAAACAAGTCCACATTCAGTGCCGTTTGAGGTATGCAAAAAAAACACTGCACCAAGATAGACATTTTTGTGCTAAATGCAAAACGTTACGTTTGGTGAAGACCCAATACAGCACATCATCCACAGTATACCATCCCTACTGTAAAGCATGGTGGTGGCAGCATTCTGTTATGGGGGTGTTGCAAACCCCCCAACACATTCTGTATGGGGCTGTTTGACATTGCAAAAATGGATGGAGCAAAAAATAAATAAATAATTTATGAAAATCTGCTGCCCTCTGCAAGAAAGTTGAAATTGGGAAGGAGGTTCACCTTTCAGCATGATAATGACCCAAAGCACACAGCTAAAGCAACAGTGGAGTGGTTAAAAAACAAAAAGGTGAATGCCCTTAAGTCCTGAAATCCTATAGAAAAATTCTATTGAGTACTATAGGGAAGAATGGGCCAATGTTGCCCAATCTAGGTGTGCAAAGCTGGTAGAGACCTATCCAAACAGACTCATGGCTGTAATTCAAGCAAAGGGTGCTTCTACCAAGTACAAACTCAGAGGGGTGCAGACTTATCAATCCAAGTTTTTTCATTTTTAATTAATGTTCAGAAAAAAAACACTTGTAAGTAGGGTAAAATGTGTAAATAAAGGTGGAAAAAGTTGAATTCAATATGTTTTAATTTCAGTCTGTAAGGCAACAAAATGTGACATCTTTGAGACTTGTAGACTTTAAAGGGGCACTGTATATCTGTTCATATCTGTTTTTAACCTCAATATTTACTGCAGTTCCTACTTTTGCTAGCTGTGTCCTAATATCTTCAACAGACTTTTTTTCCATTATTGCTTAATCAGAAATATTTCAATAAAATGTCTTTATGGAAATGGTCCATATGTCCCTTCATAAAACAAAGAAACACCAATCAAATTCAGACAGACATATAAGGTCTTGTTGCTATTGTAAAAGTAACATATTAGCATAAGACAGAATGTCTATCTACCTGCAAGTTTTCAGTCTTTGTTTTCGTGGAGAATGTTGCAAAATATTTTTTTAATGTTATTTTTTCTAATGATATGAAAAACAATGCTGTCTTTTATAGGGCCTGACCACTTTTAAAGTATACGTGTCTATAGGCAGAGACCCAGCCCTATTTTGGGTCTAGTTAAACAAATATACCTCACAATCTCTCGCCTCTGGAGTTCTTTTCATTTCTCCTATTGTCTCTTTTCTTGCTCCTGTTGTTTTCCTGATGTCTCCCCTCCATGTCTTTCTACACCTCACTTAATTCTCAGGGAGACTTACATGATTACAGTTTTATACTTCACCCATTCAAAAAGACCGACTGACATTGCCGTGACATATTGGATTCGATGGTGAGAGTAAGACAGTAGAAGAGAGATTGGAAGATAAAGATGATTGCACTGAAAGAGAGGGGGAGGGATTAGGACAGAGGAAGACGGAGGGACTGGTCACTTTTTTTTCACTTGTGTCAAAACTAAAGTTTCCAACCGCAGCAATAAAGGGAAGTCAGAGAAGTAAAAGAGAAAGGGGGGAGGGGATGGAAAGGGGGAAAGAGAGGAGGCAAAGAAGTACAAGGTACAGTTCATGCTTGTGTTGAATTATGTGACCAACCTTATGTATGTAGTCATAAAACAGCCATAAAACTAGCCTCCCACTTAAAGTGTAAAATTATTTACAACAGTATGTTCATTGGGTTAATTAAATTAATCCCAACATATGAAGGAACTAATATGAATCTAGTGTAATCTAATTCAATTCATTCAGCCCCCAACCCCCATTTGATAAAAGAACCCTCGGTTACCCTGTCCAATACTTGTTATAGTTGGTCCTTTGATATGAATGTAATTAATTTTGCCATGGTCGCCTTGTAAGTCTCTTTGCCTATCTCTCTGCGTAACAAAATAAGTACTTAATAATTCAATGCGACTTGAGTACATCTGTTTTCTCATAAACATTTTATACATTCAGTATAATCTAAACCTTGGTCAAGCAATGCCACACAGTTGGTTATAATTTCCAAAGGTGTAATAATCTCAATGCCTCCCCCTCTTTAACATACCACAGTCATGTAAATATCACAGCCTGGACTGACCTCCAGATGAGAAGGGTTAGGGAGGACTATGAAACAGGCTTTCCAAGAAGCACGCATCAGAATGCATTTGTCATGTCTGCCCATTTGTCAATTTCTGACGTTTACCTCAGAAAGCTAACGATTACGTAGTGCAATTACGTTAAGTGGACAACATTAAGGACAGTGAGGCAATTTGACTCGTGTCATTCAAAACCAAAAACCTGTGAAGTGTTAAATCGCAACACACCCTTAAGCAAAGTATAACATAGACATTTGACAGAATATACTGTATCACAGAACAATCTGTTTGTTAAAGCCTGGTGGTAAGATCCTTATGAAGCCACCTGTTTAGCGGTCATTAAAAGTCATCCCAGTCCTCTGTCTTATCAATATTGATATTCTTCAGAATGGACTGATCCTGACGTTTTATATTGTAACATTTCCTGTTCTTTACACAATAAAAGCCAATTGATCACAAAATAATTCTTAAAACACAAATGGCGCATATGTATCTGTATTATTTAGCAGTGATCAAGATGTCAGTCATTTTTGGCTCATTAGTAGGAGAAATAATACCCATTGACATTGCAACAAAACATAAGGATCTCTCATCACTCCTGTCACTCGCATTTCAAGATATTTCTAATTAAAATGTGCAGTTTACTGCATAAATTATTAGTTTAACCAGCAAAGTTTAGTAGATGATATTTGGCCATTAAACTTAATCACTGTTTGTTTGGTTCACCCATCATGTATTGGACAGAAGAAAAAACTAAATGTTCAAGGAAAGAAATTTGATGTTGTTACTTCTTCTACTGATCGAATTTTAAGTTCAGTTCAGCTTCTCAGTGGGTTCCTTTGTATTAGCTGTGTTAGAATTTAATTCAGGAAATAAAAAGTAGAAAGTAAAGGAAAAAACAAATCATCTTGGAGAGGATCCACTTTCTCTCCTTCACTATTAACCTTTTTGGATTTGCACCCAGTTTATATTTATTTGTAGTATTTAGAAGTCATTCATTAATTTGCAGTGAGGACCTCCATTTTCTTCCTCTCAGTTAACAGGCGAATTTGTTGGAATTTCTGGAATATATAATGCTTTGTCTCCCTTAATCCAATTAATCACCACTTAATAACCGCTAATTATATTATGTGCTCAACTGGAGCAGCTATACAGACAAATAGCTGATTTTAACGGAATTGCAGGCTTTCAAATCAGGCCCCCCAAAATACACAGAGCCCTAGCTATGACTAGCATGCATTAGACATTATTTCATGGCCCCTTTTAAAGAAGGAACTCTTTAAAAGGAACGGGCAGGAACGTGTCGGGCAGGGTGGCAAAGTGTGCCTGATATCTTCAAACACTTTATTTGAGTCACACGTAGTACAGCAAGTGTGAACTGCAATAAGGGAATGTACAGCAAAAAGCAGAACGTACATTACTTTGTGCTCAAGTATGATTAGGTATTTATATTTTATTATTTTAATTAAAAAAATGTTTTGGGTAAAAACAGCATGTATTGCACTGCATGTCCCTGATCATCACGCTAGTTTATACAGAGCTACACATGGCAAAAACCTACTACAACAAAGATGTACATGGTGCAAACTTTACACAGATCTACGTATGTATGGCACAAAAGTACACAGACCTACGCATGGGGGCAAACTTTACACAGACCTACATATGATGCAAAACTTTACAAAGACCTATGCATCGAGCAAAACAAAGAGCTTTACAAAGAGCTTTACAAAGGGCTATGAATGGTGTGAAAAAAATTGCAGAGATCAGTAAAATAAAGGCCAGGACTGTGCAATGTTATTTATAATTCTATATAAATGTTTTCTCAATGCTCAAAGCTCGATGTTGTCCTTGATGACATGACATGATCACAGGTGTAACACGCGGTTTACAGCAGTAATTGGGACGTCATTACCAATTGACATCAATTAGCACTCGCGTCAACAAAAGTTCATACGGGACACAAGCAAGGAACTGAACATTTTGCATTTGTCTCTTTATTTTCTGCAGGTTGTAGTCATTTTGGAGCAGTAATGTATATGTTCTCACCAGCAGAGCAGGTTCATTTTAAAAAGTCATTTTGAGAGCAGGACATGTATATGCGCCAGCGCCCTACGAATGTTTTAGAACCATTTTAAAGCAGTAGACGTTCTAATGCCAGTGTACAGAGACGAGGACTGAGAGGCGCATGCGCCAGCGCCCTACGAATGTTTTAGAACCATTTTAAAGCAGTAGAGCCCGCCGAGTACGTTCTAATGCCAGTGTACAGAGACGCAGGGACAGTGTGAGAGGACTGGGCGCACGCACAGAGGGGCTCGTGTACATCACCTCTCAGTTGTGGGGTCAGAGCAGTTGAAAGGGTACTTCAGCTCGATGATGGTGCCGTCCTTGTCCTGCAGAGTGCCATGCTCGGCAGTGTAGTACTCCACCAGCTCCGAGAGCGTGGCAAACTTCTCCCCTCCATAGAGGTCGTAGTAGTCCCCCGTGTTTTGTATGCGGATGTGGGTCACCAGCTCCATCACTCTGTGAAATGCAAACGGGGTGTGAGAGGCAAGAGAACGCCCCACGCTGAACTCACGCTGTGGCAATATGTATGACTCTGCAGCATCAGTTACGAGCGCAGACTGAGGATTACAACGCTACATTACAAAAGTAGATCAAATAAGACACATACAGAGAGAAGGAAATAAAGATACGAATAACATTATCATTGGCACTGTACATTTTTGTGCTGTTGGCATCTTAATATGACAATATTTCTTCATCCTCTGTGAACTGACAAAATAAAGGAAACACCAACATACCATGTCTTAATAGGGCGTTGGGTGCCATAAATTCAACAAGTGTCTGGAACACCTTGCAACAGTGAGGTGTCTGCAACACCTTTCCTCCATGAGAAATTGCATCATTTGGTGTTTTGTTGAGGGTGGTGGGAAATGCTATCTCAGAAGCCCCTCCAGAGTCTTCCAGAAATCTTTCACCATAGGATGAAGGTGATCACTAAGAATTGTTTATTGCCATTTACCTTGCCCCCCTAAGGAGTTGAGTGGCCCTACACTATGCCAGGAAGATGCACCCCACACCATAACAGAGCTGCCAGAACTCTTCATTTACTCAAGGGTTTCCTTTATTTTGTATGCTTGTACTATAGATGTATTATACACTACTATACACCCCTGTATATACTACTATATACACACACACACACTACTATACAGCCATATATATATATATATATATATAGGTTCTCTGTGGCTCAGTTGGTGGAGCACAGCATTGGCAACGCTTAGGTTGTGGGTTCAATCCCCACTGGGGCCACAAAAATGTATGCATTCACTACTGTAAGTCGCTTTGGATAAAAGCGTCTGCTAAATGGCGTATATATATATACACACTATTCTACACAGAGAAGAAATGGAGATGGGATGTGCTCTGTTATGTGCCTGTACTTGTGATGCATCTGTACTGACCTGACAGAGAGGGAGAAGTCCCCCTGGTTCTTCTTGCTGGGCCGGGCCAGGAAGCTGCCATGTACCCCCCTGGCCTTCAGCATCGTCTCTGCATCCAGACCCGACAGGTCTCTGTGAAACCACCTGAGGGCCACAACACCACTGGAGTCAAATGACCACAGACGCACCCCACTGCTCGGACCCCCCAGCACCCGTGCAGCGTTGTGCCAAGATGACAAGCTTGCCACTGCATCCGTGATCGGCGTCTAAACATGCCTCAATCTCATCACATCCAATCCTCTGGACATAGGTATTCACTTAAGGTATGTATTAGTAGTTATGTAGTGCCATTATAGGCCTTATAATTAAATGTCTTAATGTCTTTTTTCAATCTTCGAAGAAAACAGATGCGTCTAAGCTTCTAAAACGAACCAGATTTTGGAGTGCAAACAGAGCACGCCACCCCCCCACCCATGCCCAACACACCCTCCACAAAGGACATTAAAAAAATGATTTTATGAACTTGTAGATAATTTCAGGTAAGAAATTGTAATGCTTATTCATTGGTGAGATATTCTAGTCATTTATTTTATGTTCAGAAATATTATAACATTAGCACATCATGACACACAAATCCGGGAAATAAAAGGCAAATCAGTTTTAGCTGATGCATGGTAATTTAAATGACAGCGATTGCCTTCCAATACCGTTTGCTTTAAGCTAGGCCTTTTCATTCAAATAACTAGAACTCCCAACACGACTGTGAAACTAGACTCTTTCTTAAACTCTATTAAGAAACAGAGGAAATGAACGGATGCCACATAGTTTCATAAGCTTTAAAAACAGAATTTTGAAAGGAAAAGAAAATAGGGAAATAAAAACATCATGAAAGAAGAAATGAAAGAAGCTGAAATAGAATCAAAAAGAGGTATTGCACATCACACATCCCGCAACAGCTTATCAAACACCAACATATTAATACAATTTGAAATTAAATACAGTATCAAAATGTGAATCGACTTACCGAACCATCTTACCCCTTTCACTTGCTCTTGACAAAAACAAAAAAAGGAAAGAATAAAATACTAAAATATGCATACGGTGGTAAAAGCTAAATGTTTACGGATTAATTCTCAATAACATATCATATTGTGAAGTGTTAAATTGCACTTATGCATTAAACCATCTATACTTTACTGTATCTGTACTTTACAAATCTATATTTTCTATATGTCTATTCTCACTTTTTCTGTCTCAGTCTACTAGAGCATTTCAACTTCTCATTTTTCCTCTTCATCCCTTCATTCTCTTTCCATCCCTCACTTACACCTCATCTCTGTGGCTACCTTGCTCAATTTCACTCTCTTCCCAATACCATCATTCTCAATCTCCCCTTCTAATGGTTTCTCTCCATCCCATCTTTTACTCTTCTTTCCCCTCGCTTGGCCTCGTCTCCACATTGACCTTGGTCTCTTTTGCTCTCTACCCCACACCGCTCTCAATCGTTCTACATTATTCTATCGTTCCCCTCACCTCCATCCCATTACTCAATAATCCCCCACTACCTGCCCTTTCTCCTCTCCCTCTCTCTCTCTCTCTGTCTCTCTCTCTGTTTCTTAGAACAAGAAGAAATGCAAGCTGCCTTACTTGTCTTCAGCCCCTGAAAACAACTGACTCTCTCTCTCTGTCAATCTTTATAGCTCTTCCTCCCATCCCCTGTCCCCCTCTCTCTCTCTCTCTCTCTCTCTCTCTCTGACACACTGTCTTGCTCTCCTTCCTTCCTTTTTGTGGCTTCTTTCACAAAAAGTGAAAGTGAGACAGACAGGAACAACAGAGACAAAATGGCTGACAAAGCACATTACCCCCCCTTCTCTAAAAAGCTACTTTTAAAAGTCAATGCAAAATAAATAAATAAATGAGTTCTCTAAAATGTTGGTGCTCTCTTGCTCTTGGTAGCTCCGTCTCTCACCATCTCAACAGGAAGCCCCTTTCTAGAAATGGCTCAGTTCCTTGGTTACCATCTTTAGTAAGTACATCTATAACAATACCTCTGCACGCAATGCTGAATCAGAAATCACACAACAGTGTGCAGCACCATTCAATACAGTGGCAAAGTACTAAAGTCCCAGAGAGGGAGAGACTGCTAACACAAATGTACAGTATTGTGTCATGCCAATGAAGCTATTGAATTGAACAGAGAGCGACTGAGTCACCAGTACAGGCAATCAGGACTGTAAACAATGTTGAGTACTATTGATCGTTCTGCAATATTGAACAGAAATGACTGTGGGCCCACGGGTCAAGTTCAGTCACTGCCAATGCTGCAGAACAACCCTAAGTTGCAGCTGCCAACTTATGTGAATTCAACGCTCCATACGGCTCATACCAAGTTCCCTTCAGTCCCTCCTACCCACCCCACCCCCCGTCCTACCGTCTTTAACTCCCCGCACCCGTCTGCCTCGCTCTCCCTCTAAGTGTGAATGCGCTCACCGTTTTCATCCGATGCAAATAAAGTTCAGCTGCAGGCTCAACTTCCTTATTTACCAAGCGTGCCTCCTTCCCCCCACTAGTGTCTCTATGTTACTGTGTGCTTCTGCTAATGGCTGTTCCTGAAGCAATGCTTTAACTGAAGTATAAAAAGAGAGAGAAATCAATAGACAGTAAAAATCGAGGCACATACATTTTTACAACAAATTGTGTGTAATGTTAATTTCTGTTAAGGCCTTGAAAGTTGGACTATGACTACACCTGCCATCTTGCATTGTTGCAACTGAAAGTTTTGGCAAATGGCAGGGGGGAAATGTAGTTCCATAACTTTAGCATTACTGCCAATAGTATTTTTATGAGGAAAATCAGACGTCCCCCTTCTGCCATTATATGCTCAACACAGGAGGCAGTGCATAAAAGGAGTATAATTCTTACTATACACACAAGCTACATGCAAATGCCGCCTTGGCATAAATAGCATGCAAGATATGCATATCCAACAGTAATAGAAACACACACTCGACACTGCCAAACAAAGATATACATCCAAATGATCTGTGGGGCCAGAGATTTGAATAGCAAATCATTTTTCTGTAACTTGGACTTTAAACATTGTGCGAAACAAGCTGGTGTGTGCAGAAGCCAGCTGAAAAATCCAACAGGAGACAGTTAAAAAGAGTGACAGAAGTGGCAGACCTTATCAAACTCCAAGTCAAGACCAGTCGACACAAATCATTTACTCACCCGCAGGCCATGGTCGAAGCCAGGCCCCTTTCCTCCCGACGTCCTAGTCCAGAGCCAACGCACTACGTTAAAGCTAACCTCTGAACAGGTGAGCTGAGGAAGCTGGCGTATTCTACCGCACTTTTCTGTGTGTGGTGCGTTGAGTCCTCACAGCAATAACGCACACCGAACAGAAAAGCTCTGGTGTTACATGTACCACCGTGTCCAGCGCAAGCAATACCAAACCCCCCCACCTCTGTGGCTAGTTCTGCAAGCGTTTGTTCTGATAAGCTATCTGCTCGGCAAAATTACACTCTTCTCCTTTTCCACCCTGCAATTTTCTTCAATTATCTCAAATTGCCTGTCTGTCTGCTGAAATGAGTCTGCGTTGGCCCTTTCCTCTTCCCGCAAGCTGGTGAACCTCTGTGCTTGCATTCCGCAGGGCCTGATCCTTCTTTACAGCGAAATGCAAATCTGCACTCTGTGCCTTCACCTTTGGATACTCACACCCCTCCCATCCCTTATCTCCAACTCCTATCTAGTGTCCCATTTATAATGAGGAAGACAGAAGGGGGAGGGACAGATCGGACAGCAATACGAGGAAGTGTAATTCTGATTGTGTGTGTGGGGGGGGCTTTGTTACCCCACACACAAGGTAATTTTTCTTACAATATTGGGGGTTATATGGTGCAGGTGGGGACAGAAGACACTCAAAGGTCAAGAGTGGGAGAGACCCATACACCAAAAAAGAGAAGTTGCTAAAGCAGGATTGCAAATGAATTAAATTCAGTGTAATTGTGTGCCAGGTTTCACTAAGTACACAGAGACTGGTCTGAACAGCACTCCCAAAAGGGCTTAAAAAATTACCAGGACAGTTGGATTTTTTTATTGCCAAGTTTTATTTCATCAGTTGTCATTAAAATCACTGACAATAGCCAGCAACGCGTTTCAGCACACAAAGTTCAGTGTTTTGGATATAATGGTGCGATGTAACGTAACGGATGTGACAGAAGACAAGGACCTCTTTCAAGGATGTTCCTTATTGCTTTTTCTCTCACATCCAATGTATTGCAGACCCACCCTGTCAATCTCTCACACTCACACACAAATCTGTTACTTCTCAGTCCAACACCCACTCCATCAATGACAAGACACTTGCACATTGTTAACATTTTATTTTAGGTCCCAAAAAAAAGAAATGACAATAGTAATAACAATAATAATAATATAATAATATTGTAACAATAATTATATTAGAGGTAAAGAAACAAACATCAGAAAAAAAAAGGAAAAAAAAATCTATCATATCCACTGCCTCCAAGGGTCAGCCTATAGAATTGCTGCATGTCCTTAGTAAGGGAAAAGAGGGGCATGGCTTCAAGAAGCATGGGTGTGATGTCATCATCCAAGAGCCAATCAGGAATGTTGAGATGGAGGGGGTGGGGGAAGGTGGGGAAGGGGAGGGGGCAGCCTGAGACAGGCTACTGTTGAGTCACCTTTGAGTGAGTGAGAGGATAAAACATTTGTAAAACACCTGTAATTCTCTATTACATTTTACAGCGTTTTTGATGCAACAGCAAGAAACGCTCTACAGTAAAGACTGTGCAATCCAACAACATTAGCGCAACCTGCTGCTGGAGGGACATCGGTAATATGGTGGTGCCATAGCAGGCCTGACAGAGCGTATTAACTCCTGCTGGCCCAGTGTGTCAGTGTGGTACTTGCTGTGTCTGTGTGTGCTTGCCAGCTGTGTTTGTGTGTACTAGCCTGTGCTGGCCTGCTGTGTCAGTGTGGTACTTGTTGCGTCTGTGTGCACTAGCCTGTGCTGGCACGCTGTGTCAGTGTGGTACTTGTTGTGTCTGTGTGCACTAGCCAGCTGTGTTTGTGTGTACTTGCCTGTGCTGGCCAGCTGTGTCAGTGTTGTACTTGCTGTGTCTGTGTGTACTAGCCTGCGCTGGCCAGCTGTGTCAGTGTGCACTAGCCTGTGCTGGCCAGCTGTGTCAATGTGCACTAGCCTGTGCTGGCCAGCTGCGTCAGTGTGGTACCTGCTGTGTCTGTGTGTACTAGCCTGTGCCGGCCAGCTGTGTTTGTGTGTACTTGCCTGTGCTGGCCAGTGGTGTCAGTGTGGTACTTGCTGTGTCAATGTGCACTAGCCTGCGCTGACCAGCTGTGTCAGTGTGGTACCTGTTGTGTCTGTGAATCCGAGCCCCTGCTGGCCAGGCGGCTCAGTATGTTCCTCTCGGACATCTGCAGCCGCACTGCAACAGGCGGTATCCGTGCGATGGTCGCCGGGAGACGAGTGACATCGGCCTTCATGTCGCTGAGCAACTCCTCCAGCTGTTTGAGCACTGGGACAGAAAACAGGGCAGAGAGATGAGCCTGGGATCGTCGGGGGCGCCGCGGGGCTGACGGTGAGGAGGACTCCACCGAAAGCGGGGTTACCTTTGTGCAGGACGGCGTTGGCGGGCTTGTTCCCGGACATCGACTCCTTGCTGAGGTGCTGATGGGACTCGGCCAGGCACTCGACCTCGCTGAAGCGCGTGTTGAGGGCCATGGAAGGGTGGGAAGGGTCCTCCGACATGTTGAGGTATGCCGCCCGCCTCAGCTGTTCCTCAATTACCAGGGCCTGCTCCAGCAGCTGTTACAGAGCCACACGTGGCAGTCAGGGGGTTGCACGAACACGCACGAACACGCACACGCACGCACGCACACACGCCACTGTACCCTTGAGCAAAGTACCCAAATTGCTTCGGTAAACATCCAGCTGCATAAATGGGTTGCATCTGAAAAATCGGAGTCGCTATGGATAAGGACGTCTGCGAAATGTAAATGTAAGTCTGGGAACGTTGCCAGTCTCACCTTGAACCTCCTGGCCAGGAACTTGTTCTTGATCTCCAGGAAATTGCCTCTGTTCATCTCCCCTTTGAAAGGCTCGTTCAGGATCGCGTACTTCACATCGTTCTGGATGTCCTGCCAGCGCGCGTAGCCATGCCTGAGGGTCGCCGTGGTCAAGGGGCAACAATACTGACACTTTGCGTTCTGTTCTGTTATCTTACACAATTAAATTAGTCCAATAATCATTCTATTCATCAGTATCCACTCATCAGGAAGACGCCCTTGCACGCAGAGGGTTACAAAGACGTCCAACGACTTCAATCTGGGACAGAAATCGGTGGTGAGACATAAAGACATCACCAACGTCACCAAATCATCCTTGTTTGGATATTTACAGACGGACACTCTAAAGCCGGGGAGTTTCTGCAGTGCAAAGGCCTGCTGCCAATCAGGTAGAAATGGCAAACTCCTCGACGGACCGCCTTTTACTCATGGTGATCGCAGAGAGAGGAGAGGGCACTTCAGTGTCCGGGTGAAAGGATACTGGATGATGCCGGCTAACAGCCAGTAGTCGTGGCGACGGTGCCAGATCTCGTTGGTCTTCTTGGTGACAGTGGCGGCTCGCTCCTCGTTCTGCCACAGGGAGTGTAGCTCTGGGAGAGACAGTGAAAGGGTTAACACTGCACGCCCGTGACTATGGATCACACCGAGCATTACATCATCTCAATATGCCATTGCTCAATATTTAAATCGTGGCCGCCTTACAATATTCAAATATCACATTTACACGTGCAGCCCTAACCTGGAACCAGTGCTTTGGGTATGTGAAAAGACCTTCAATAAGTGTGTTATTCTTTTTTATCATCATAATCATGTTTATAATAGATTTATCGTAACACCATTTCCCTGTGGAGAATTTCTCTTCTTTTTTTCTTTTTAATTCACAATGCAAGTCAAAAGGTATATAATCAGAACATGTTCTAGACACTGGTAGAATCTATGTCAAGGTACATTGAAGCTGTCCTGGTGGCCGATGGTGGCCCAATATCCTATTAAGACATGCTAGGTTAGTGTTACCTTTATTTTGCCAGTTACCTGTAGCACCCATACTGGAACTACAGGTCTCAGCATGCAAATACAGCAGTCAGAATCGCATACAAGTTTATTTGGTTGAACAAACAGTACCTCCTAAACCCCAAAAAGCTGAAGAATCACAGTTCCCATTAAAGTAATGTTAGAACAACCTACTTAGATGTTCTTTGCTGGAACACAAGAGGAAATAAACTCTCACCCGTGAAGCCTCCATCAGCGATGTTGAACATGAACCTCTGTTTCACAGCTTTCTTCTTCTCCTCGCTCACCCCCACGGCCACCCCCTCTTTGGCGTTCTCTCCGTTCTGCAGCTTGGCAGCCGGCTCCGCCTTCTCCCCATCTTTCTCCTCCTTCTGATCTGGAGTGAGAAACAGCAAGGAGCTTTCAGCATAGTCTTTTTAAGGACAGTTTACCCACGATTTCAAGTTTTGCCCAACTTGCAAATCATGATTTTTTTGAAGATTCTATAGGAAATGAAAATTAAGACATTAAGACAATAAAAATGGAAAATGGAATAGCTAGCTATAGGGGGAAAAAGGTACGCACGAGAAAATGCATAAACCAAAGAAAATCGAACACACAGCAAAATTCTAGCACTTTCACAACCTCAAATTTTCCAAATTCAAAGTCAAGGTCTTTCAAGGGTTTCAAGGATCCCCTTGTGGAAGTAAAGCTACCTTTCTTTTCATCTGCAGGAGGACTGGTGTCCATCTTCTCTGGCTTCTCCTCCTTCTCTTCTGCTGAACACCCGATGGAGGGAGGAAAAGAGAGAGAGACTGTAAACAATCTGCTCTTACTCCCAGCCTAGCTGCATAATGGATGTAGAATGGATGCCCACTACTACTGGACTTGAAGTGTTGTACTGACTCTCACCTTTGACCTCAGAGTCATCCACCTTAGCTTTGACTTCTGACCCTTCGGCCTTGGCCTCCGTGGGAGAGCTCCTCTCCTCCGCCGCTGCCTCGGCCGGTTTCCCCTCGCTTTCTCCTTCTTTTTCTTTTTCCTTCTCTTTCTCCTTCTCTTTCTCCTTCTCTTCTCCTTCTCCTTCTCCTTCTCCCCCTCTCCGCTCCCTCCTTCCTTCTCGGCCACGGGGGCCACCACAGCGGCCTCACTGGCTTTCTTCTCGGGCGAGGCCGGCTTCTCTTTCTCATCAGGGATTTCAATGATCTGGGAGAAAGAGGGAGTCTCTAAAACAGGGCATCCACAGAGCACAGACTCTGTAGAAACCACTCACACAAGAATAATCACTATTGATGGTAGAATGAGGTGTCATGACACCAAAAAAGGTGGGGCTGCAGTTAGCTGTCGGTCACTGATTTGGTTGAACCAATCGAAAGGTTTTGCTCTGTGCAACAAATCACAATGATTGATTGCAGCTCCACCCATTTCCGGAGTCATGACACCTCAGCCAACCAATCACTAGCAATCATGAAGGGGGGGGTTACCTCTGGGTCTTCCACCTTGCCAGGCTCCTTCACCTCCTTTTCCCCATCTCCTTCATTCTTCTCTTCCTTCTCCTTGGCTGCCTCGTCAGCCTTGGCAGGGTCTTCTGCAGGATGAACAGGGAAGGGGGAGAGAGAAGGAGAGAGAGAGAGAGAGGCAGGGAGACTGAGAGCCCGTAGCGGAGCACTGAGACCGCACGCAGGGAGCTACAGGGGAGCGTGAAGATGAGCCGGCGGACAATCAGCAGAGAGTGGAGTGCTTATTACCTGCGGCGGGCGTGTTGGGCTGCGTGTCTGCAGGTGTGGCGGTGGAGGGTGTTTTGGGGGCTGGGAGAGCACAGACACAGTGTTGTATGAGTTGGCAGTTAACAGGGGCAGTGCTGCGGTCGGTGTATGCTGGCAGAGGCGGAGGTCGAGTGAAGCCAGTGTAACGGATGAGGAGTGGGCGGGGGGTTACCTGGGGCGGGGGTGTTGGGCTGGGTGTCGGCGGGAGTCCCGGTGGAGGGGGTTTTGGGGTTCCCCGGGGAGTCGGGGTGCGCGGCCGCGGCCTTCTTGCTCTCCTCCAGCTCCATCATCCAGGGCATGGACCACTGGCCGTTCACGTGTTCAAACTCCTGGACCTGACCCGACACACACCACGCGATCGATCAGCACTTCTGACCGGCGGCGCGGCGGCTCACGGGCCCCAAACCTGGCCGCGACGTGACCGGAGCGCTTACCTTCTTACGGATCAAGGACATCACGCCGATGCGGGTGAGGACGTGTTGCCGTGACAATCCCTCGCGTGGAACGCCGTCGGCGAAGGTCTCGGCCCCGTCGGCGCCGGGCTCACAGAGGTGCCGCATGAAGAGGGAGACGTACGCCCTGAGAGGGAGAGGGAGG
Organism: Aldrovandia affinis; assembly: GCA_029706075.1. Lineage (NCBI taxonomy): Eukaryota > Metazoa > Chordata > Actinopteri > Notacanthiformes > Halosauridae > Aldrovandia > Aldrovandia affinis. The sequence goes on from JAINUG010000142.1 coordinate 1,693,395, forward strand.
AGAGAGGGTTAATAACGCACGCACGCACACACACACAGAGAAGAGAGAGAGAGAGAGAGAGAGAGAGAGAGGAGAGAGAGGAGAGAGAGAGGGTTAGATAGAGAGAGAGAGAGAGAGAGAGAGAGAGAGAGAGAGAGAGAGAGAGAGAGAGAGAGAGAGAGAGAGAGAGAGAGAGAGAGGATGGAGTTGGGGATGTTACAGAGGGCGATAGGGGTGTGTTGCACTTACATCGACACATTTTGGCTATGTTTACACCGTCTGATAAAAGTGACCCAATTCCAATTTTTGCTCACATGTGGCACACGGATATGTATTACAAATGTGTAAACAGGAAGAAAGCACATGGAATCGGATGTTTTCAGATCCGTTTTGGGCCACATGTGGAAATAAATCCGATAGGGAAATCCAATCTGATATCTGCCAATGCAACTGTCATCTAAACGCACAGATTGGAATGTCCCCGTCATTCCGATTTGCACGTCATTCAAAATGCAACACTTTTTCGCAATTTGAACGACGTGTAACATTTCACGTGCATAACGAGAAGTGAAAGAAGTGAAATCATGGAGGACGAAGGCTCAGGCCAGTGAGACAACTGCCTCGTCCAGTGTGACCACCAGAGATAATAAATAAATAAATAAATAGATAAAACATGATTATTTCTGTCTCATTTGCGTCTATTGCAGATGGCGACATGGCCGTGGTTGTTGTTTAATATATGCCATTTAGCAGACACTTTTATCCAAAGCGACTTACAGTAGTGAATGCATACATTTTCAGTATATGTGGCCCCAGTTTACTTCCGTATCGGTAACCAAACCCTTGTGTACGCATGCGGGTTGTTTCTAGTGTAAACCGTGTAAACACGGGTATCGGATATGCGTCACTTTTAAAAGTAGATGTAAACAGGCAGTCAAAAAATCGGATATAGGCAAAAAATCGGAACTGGGCATCCAGGCCTGGTGTAAACATAGCCATAGACATACAGTCAGAGAGAAGGCTGGGGATATAGAGGGTTTCCACACACAAACAGAGTGCAGGGACATAGACACACAGAGGCCCTGGGATGAGACTCACTTAAACTCCTTCTCGGATTTCCCCCGCAGGTCCCTGACGAGCCACTGCGTAGTGAAGGCGTCCTGTGGCGGCATGCCATAGCGCATCACCGCATTCAGGAAGGCCTTCCTCTGGCGCGCATTAAAGCCCAACACCTGGGAGAGAGGGGTCAGAGGTCATTACACTCCACACCACTCCGCATGTTTAGGGAAAGAGAGCAAACAGATCCCACCCGCCCACCTCACCTCACCTCACCTCTCCGCCATAAGCCTAAAGACAGCGGTTTTGAGCAATATACCCACCCACTTTCCAGCGCCTACTCATATATTTTCTAACCAATCGCATCAACTCAGGTGAAGGCGGGTCTAACTAAGATGGAAGGCAGCAATTCAAGCATAAACTGAGACACAGTGGAAGAGTGGCCGGAGGCGTGTGTCAAATACAACGCACTTCCGTGAACCGCCCGCTGAGAGTCTGACCGATCCCTATGCTGGCACGTTCCTGGCGTGCCCATCGCTTGCTACAGTAAGTGCTGTTCCCAGACGGTACAGCAAGGGTCGTCTTAACCATCCGGGTGTCGAGACTGGCCGCAGACTGACCTCGATGTTCCCTCCCACTCTGGCCAGCAGGGGGGGCAGTGGTTTGTCTTTGTCGTTCCTCAGCCCTTTCCTGTTTGGTCTGCGCGAGTTCACTGTTCAGACAAGGCAGACAGACAAGGTTGAGTTAGCCTCCGCTTCCTCGCACGCACTCAAGAAACCTGAACGTGATCACAATACGGCCGCGTGTGACTGGACCCATTACCCTCTGACCGCTCGTCAAAGTCCTCGTCTCCCTCCTCCGAAGCGACGGAGTAATCCGATTGGTTGTCGGACTGGTCATCCTGCCAATCTATTGAGGGCGACAGGAAGGCGGTAGGCAATAATGAGCGCTCGCTCAGAGATAAACAAGTGGCTGGGGACAGCGGTGGACAGCACTGACAAGTAAAGGGACAGACGTCAGCAGGAGAATCAGAGATGACGTGCCAGAGAAGGGCGAAGAGGAAGAAAGAGTGCACAAAGAGAAACAAACAATCCAGTGAAACACCTGTCCACACCTGTGCACGGACACACGGACATGCACTCTCTCACACGCATGCTCAGGCGCGCAGCAGCGGCGTAATCCGTACCCAAGACTGCCAGGCAAACGGAGGCCGTGGTATGTTCCTACACAGAAGGGCTGTGCAGTGCATTACGGGTATTACAGTACACTAACCAAGGTGTTAGGGTTGTCAATTTTACCATGAGCACTAAATGCGGAAGAAGGGCTACTTTGTAGATGTATTACCATGACCATGATGTCCTTCCTAGGATTTTAATTTAGGGATTTTTTTACATTTATTTCAGTGCCACCAAACTCAAGAATTAACAATAAGTAACATTTGTCCATTACCTTCACTGAAAGTTAAGGAAAGTTCCTTTTAGACAGACAAAATTAGACTGAATCCGGCCCTTACTGTCCAATCTTAACACGTCCATATTGTGTTTTTGTCAGAGCTTGGCGTTTTGGCACAAAAGCCACAGAATCCTTCACGCAACACCGACACACAAGGCTCACGGACGCAGTTCGTCCTAGCCACTAAACCGCAGTAGACAGAAGTGTGCGACGGGACAGAGGGGGCTACATACCTACATCCAACCACATGCACACAAAAAAAAAGTAGTAGTAATGCGCATGGTGTTCTGTACCCCGTCTACTACCTCGGTCCTCCTGCGAGCCGTCGTTGTAGTTGACCTGCTTGCGAATGCGCTTGCCCTTGCCCAGGTTACGGGCCAGGTCCTCCTGCTGCTGCTCGTAGTGGTGCCTCAGCAGCTTCTCCCAGTAATCAGGGTCCACGCTCTCCTCCTGCTTAATGATCTCACGATGCACCTCCTCCTCCTGCGGGAGAGAGGGAGGGAGGGAGGGAGAGAGAGGAGAGAGAGAGAGAGAGAGAGAGAGAGAGGGAGAGAGAGAGAGAGAGAGAGAGAGAGAGAGAGAGAGAGAGAGAGAGAGAGAGAGAGAGAGAGAGAGAGAGAGAGAGAGAGAGAGAGAGAGAAGAGGAGGAAGGGTAATGGGATACGGGTGGAGAGGAGAGGGAGAGGTGAGAGGGAGAGGAGAAGGGAGAGGGGAGGAGGAGGAGGGGGAAGGAAGGGTAATGAAAGAGAGGAGGGGGAGAGGAGGAAGATTGAATGAGAAAGAGGACGACCAACAAGAGGAGGGAGAACGAGAGGGCAAATACATGATGTGTTGAGTTTTTGTGAGAGTTGATTTGCCCAAATGGACTAGTTTTATCAATTGAGAAGCTGGACAGTGACTGAAGCACAAACACACACAGGCACACGCACGCACTCACCTCCTCCTCCTCGTCTTTCACCACGTACTGGGCCACCTTGAAGGAGCTGAGGTACTCGTTCATGCTCTGGATCTCCGCCGTGTCCTCGGTGGCGTCCTGGTTACGGTCGAGCAGGCGGTCGATGGCCTTGTCATCGTAGTGAATCACGCTGCTGTCCTCCTCTTTGTTATCTCCTGGGAGAGAGAGAGAGGGTTTATACAGTAGCCTCACAAGCTAGTCTTTTTTTGTTTTTGTTCATATTTTTTTATTTTATTTTTATACATGCTTTCATTTGCAACCCCTGGCCATAAAAGCACTGCATTTAGTTAGACACCCGCCCATATTGTAGGGAGGAGCCGTATTTACACCCCCTATCAACATTCTAATATGACGAATCATGAGGGGGTGATTACTGGGTGCTCCAACAGCCAGCCAATGACAAAAACTTTCAAAAATCCTGAGGATCACCATTTCTTTTTTAACTTATTTAATCGGATGGTAAGCAGAGGACTCAAGAATGAGAATAAGTGTGAGACTAATACAGGACAGTGAGCACCCATCCCAGCCCCAGTGGAACAGCAGGCAGGTACAGAGATGGATGAGGAAACTGTATTAGGGAGCGCCCACCCTCCCCAATCTCGTCCTTGAAGAGCTCCTCCGTGCCAAACTTGAGGATGTCATCCAGCTCCTGTTTGGACATGGAGCCCGTCTTGGAGCCCAGACCGGGCCGCACCACTAAGTGGGTCAGCATCATCTTCTTCTTTGCTACCTGGTGTGGGAAGATACATGCTTACAGTTTTGACATCCTTAAAATCATTATCATCACAACAATCATTATCACCAATATCACTACAGTATCACTTCCACTTATGCTAACAAATTGAAACTGTCTTTACTGGTGTTCTGCTCTAACACCAAATTTTCCTGATTCACAGTTTGCTATTACACATACACTATATCGCAGTGTTATTGAAAGGGACCGAGCTGAAAGCTCCAGGGTTATTAACCACAGCTGGTATCAGTGCAATGTGCAGAGAGGGTCTGACCTGAGTGATTCGCTCCTCCACCGAGGCCTTGGTGACGAAGCGATAGATCATCACCTTCTTGTTCTGACCGATACGGTGAGCTCGGCTGAACGCCTGAGAGAGAGGGAGGGGGCGAGATCAGAGGGAGGAGACTAAAGGGCAGCGCACGCCACCGACCTGTGTAACCCGAACATGAAAGAAGCAGGGGCCACACGTCCTCGTGGACACGGCCCGGAGAGAGGGTTGGCCTGTGCGTACCTGGATGTCGTTGTGGGGGTTCCAGTCCGAGTCGTATATGATGACCGTGTCAGCGGTGGCCAGGTTGATGCCCAGACCCCCCGGCCTGGTGGAGAGCAGGAAGGCGAACTGAACGGCTCCGGGGGCTGGAGGAAGAGGCGACAGGTGTTAAAACTGTCCAATCATAACCCTCCCCTCCCTCGTGAGCGAGCGGGTCTCACCGTTGAAGCGGTCGATGGCCTCCTGCCTCATGCTGCCGGTGACGCCCCCATCAATCCTCTCGTACTTGTACCCCTCGTTCTCCAGGAAGTCTTCCAGCAGGTCCAGCATCTTCGTCATCTGAAGTTGGAAGGTTTGGAGGGCAGTGTGAATTACTCTGTCCAATCACGGGCACGCAGGCGAGAGACAACGTGCGTCTTCAGCTCATCTCCTTCAGTTGCAATGCATGCTGGATCTGGTGTCTGTGGTACCAGCTCTTAAAGAGTGTGAAGCGTGTTCCCAAACGTTGTGACCAGACCACACTTTGATTACAGTTGAGTCAAGAGTACAGAGTGAAGACAGTAAGAGTGTAAGAGAGTGCGTACATAAGAACATACGAGCACATAATGACAAGAACAGGCCATTCGGCCTACCTAGGCTCATCATTTACCTTCCGTCTAGAGAGTATCCAGCACTAAGTCAAGCCTGGACTTGAACACCCCAAGGGCCTCTGTCTCTACTACGTGGCCTGGTAAGCTGTTCCAAGCATTGACATCATCGCATTGATGTCAGTGCTGAATTTACCACCTACGCTGCCTTATTCTCTGGCCAGGACTCAACCTTAAAAATAATTTGTAGTTCCCTTAGGTTTTTTAATTCATAAAGTGGATTTACTCAGTCGAATCAAGCGCCCTTTTGCTAAGTAGTTTGCCAAGTTGCTAAGTATTGGCTCTGCGTGGCCCAGTCGGTAAAGCATGGTGGTGACAGCGCTTAGGTTATGGCCTTGCACATTCCCATTGGGACCACATACACTGAAAAATGTATGCATTCGCTACTGTAAGTCGCTTTGGTTAAAAGAGTCTACTAAATGGCACACGTGTTATGCTATGTAAGTAGAGGGATCAGAGAGAGTAAATGGCGAGTAGAGCGGTGGGTAGTTGGCGGCGTCTGCGCTCACCTGAGAGAAGATGAGCACTCGGTGTCCTCCATCCTTCAGCTTCTTCATCATCTTGTACAGCAGCATCAGCTTTCCCGCTGCCTTCGTCAGAGCGCTGCCATCGTACATCCCGTTCGGCATCTTCGGCGCTTCCTGTGACCAACGGCCAACCAAACACCCGTCACCCTCCCAATGGCGATCACACAATTCAGCCCGTTACACGGTCTTATATAGGCAATAAAAATCTAAAACTAGCGCTTTGCTACTAGTGCTCCCCAGCTAATAGGAATACTCGCAAATACTAACCACTAATGGGTAGATGGGCTATGCTATTCTTCTCCACCTTTGGATGGAATTCAATTCAAGGTCATAGTAATGATCCGCATCATGTTATAACCTTACTACCGCCAAACCACCAGCAAAAATGCATTTATTCCTCTCACCCCACCCCCGCCAATCACACGGTCCTGCCTCCGCCCATATTCAGCCCTGTGAAATGGCTCATACCATCGCAGCAGTAGGGAAGAGGTAGGGGTGGTTGCAGCACTTCTTGAGATCCATCACCACGTTGAGCAGGGACACCTGGTTGCCCCCTCCCCGGGTGTTCAGGGCCTCGAAGTTGCGCGTCAGGATGAACTTGTAGTACTTCCTGGAATTAGAATAAGGAAACCAACCTGAGAAAAGCAGAACTACTGCATAACGATCATCCACGGTCTCCCATTTCAGCAGAGCATCTGAGTGGCGAATACTGCAGCTCGGGGAAGGCAACGTGAGAGACTGTAGGCCAGAGGACATCAGGGTTGGGGTCAATTCCATTCAAATCTGGTCATGAAGTGAGTTTTAGTTCATTTCCTGAATTGACTGAATAAAACCTTGGAGGAAACCCTATAGTTTCCTTCTCTGCTTATCACACTTTAGCGACATGGACTAAGACCAGGGCTTCACTCCCCTCCCCTCCACTCACTTCTGCATAGGGCTGAGCTCCACGCGCACAATCAGCTCCGTCTTGGAGGGCATGTGCTTGAACACGTCGGCCTTCAGCCTCCTGAGCATGTGTGGCCCCAGCATGTCGTGGAGCTTCTTGATCTGGTCCTCCTTGGCGATGTCCGCAAACTCCTCCAGGAAGCCCTCCAGATTACTGAGAGAGAGAGAGAGAATTTTGAATGTAATTTAACCCGCCTTTATTGGTATGACTGCACAAACAGCTATACCTCAATACATGCTTACATAGAATAAAAACTGGCCATCAGGATCAACATGGCCCTCTCCTAAAAACATTAACATTAGTGAATTAAAAGCAGGACATGCTACCCACCCCACACCAAAGAGTTTAGATCCTCACCACAAGTTCATTGGTGTCTGAAACATGGCACCTCCCTCGGTCAAGGTGTCAGTAAGCAAGGAAAACGCAAACTCAACCTTGATGTGTGCTCTGCCCAACACCACCATCATTTTTTCCCGATCAATTGTTCCATAACCTGATGTTATTCTTATAAAGCCCGCTTTGCCTGACCAGACAAGAAATGAATTAGGCAGATCTTCCTCCTGTGAACGTACACATATTCTAACCCCAAAACAAACAAACAATATGAACACAATTCAGCCCGCAGAACCATTCCCTGAGTGTGGATGAACTGCCGCGCAATCTGCCGCAATGGACAAAAAGATGTTGCACCGTCTCCAATTGCTCACAGAAAGGACATTTCCTCCCCACCGTTGGATCCAGGTGTGCCACGTCCCTGTTTGTAGCTAGGACCCCATGAGTAACCCTCCACTGCAGATCAGCCAAACGCTTTTCCACTGGAGGTTCATACAGGGACCTCCAGCGCCCCCCTCAGAGAGGAGTCTGGCCCAAACATCTCAGCCCACACAGATGCTCTGAGCCCCGTTAGTGAAGCAAGGTTTGTAACCTTCACACAAGCTCTATACAGAGCCTGCCTTATGACCTTCCATAGAGGACCCCAATCTAGGGGTCTCAGAGAGTAACACCCTCTCATCCTCCAGCCACTCGCCAGCAGGCACAACAGTTACAGGTGGGAGCTCATCACCAGCCCGATTATACGGGCTTTGCACTGCCGTCTCCTGTAGGGCCTCCCTGAAAGAGGTAGGCAGACCAGCTCGCACCTCGTCCAAAAGTCTCTGCAACAGGCGGAACAACCCGATGCCCGTCCTCTCCCCCAGAGTAGCTACTGTGATCCATCCGTCCCGATTCACCAGGTGAGCCTGCCTCAAACACCCCGCTCTCGCCAGACAGGCCCGCAAACTGCCAGTGAGGCCAATGAAGCCAGCTGGGACCACTGTATTACGAAACAAAGGTTCCCTCCCTAATCCAAGCACCTGGACTGGAAGTATCCCTCTGTGTAGACCGAGTCATCCCCCATGCCTGCAGGAGCGACCGGTAATAACACGACGCGGCAGTCAGGTCCATGCCTGCTAGGCTCAATAGGAATAAGTGTCCACAAGGTCATGCCCCCGCTTCTTGCAGTGGCAGGTACAGTCCTGCACCCCGTGGCTAGTTTCCCCAACCACTTCCAGCACACAAGGGGGCAAACAGCTCATCAGCCTTGCCAACAAAACCTTCTGACCGAACGAACCGCCAGAGCCTCAGCCAGTTCCACTGCCGACTTCCAACAGCCCTTTTCCGGCTGCAAGAGGTGTCCAGGTCTTGTAACCCCACCCCTGGTAAAGGTGTGGAGCAGATTTCCAGACCCTAGGACAGCCTCTAGAAAGAGAGGGTTAAACCCCCTTCACTCCTGGAGAAAGGGAGTGTCCAGTCACATGCGTCTTCCTGCCTTTCTACTCTCAGCAACCCCCAGGCGTTCAGCACAGTGCAGTAAAAATACAGGTAGTTCATCTGTGTTGAGCTTGGAGAGACCAGTTCCAAAAAGCTGCCAGTCACAGCTTAAGCCCCCCATCTGTCTCAGGAACTGGAAGGCTTCTAGCCTCCAGTTCAGGTCTGCTGAGTGCAGTAGTCTTTTCGCAGCTGTGCAAATCTACCAGGCCCTGCCCACCCTCCTCCACAGGCAGAGCAATGGGGGAACCCACCCCCCTCCCACTGCCCTGCCAAGAAAGCGCCATGACTCTCCATACTCAGAATCTCTCTCTCCAACTCACCCACCCAATTCTTTAAATCCCCAGTACTGGTCTGTGTATATGCTTGACAAAACATTTTTATTTGCACCTTTACCATATCCCAAGACTGCTGCAAACTCACAAACGGATTTTTCAGAATGCCATAAATGGCAAAAGAAACTAAGATTCTCCAAGAACTTTAGATCTTCCAACAATTTTACATTACAATGCCAGTAAGATTTCTGAGGAACACCACTTGCCCTCCCCAAGAATAATGATACACAGTAATGGTCAGAAAATTAACTGGAGTTATACAGCCTCTAAGCATCTGGAGAATAGAAGACTTATACACAGCCTGTCAAGTCTAGCCACTGAAAACCCACTTTACTCCAGGCGTACAGACATGCTACAGGATGTTGTGTTCTCCACATGTCTACCAAGTCCTGAGCATGCACCACGCTCGACAACGTAGCAGCTGAATGTGAATGTGCTTCCCCATGATTCCTGACAAGTACAAACTTCGGTACAGCTAAAATCTCACGCACGCACGCACACACACACGCACACACACACGCACACACATATACTGACTTGAATCTCTCAGGTGTGAGGAAGTTGAGCAGGTGGAAGAGCTCCTCCAGGTTGTTCTGCAGTGGCGTTCCGGTGAGCAGCAGCTTGTGCTGGAGGGGGTAGTTATTGAGCACCCTGAAGAACTGTGGGCCAGAGAGAGCGGGAGGAACAGAGAAGAGAAAGAGAGAGGACCCTCAGCATTCACAACAGCACATCTACACCACAGCCAGCCAGCCTCGGTGTGCTGGACGCCCCTGCTCACCTTGGACTGGTTGTTTTTGAGCCTGTGGGCCTCGTCCACCACCAGGCAAGCCCAGTTGATGGAGCCCAGGATGGCCATATCGATGGTGATGAGCTCGTATGAGGTCAACAGTACGTGGAACTTCACAGAGGCCTCTTTCTGCAGGGAGAGAGGAGAGAGGCATTAAAGTACACAATACATACATACAGTACACAAAACACATCCAGTAACACTGGCACCATGCAGTGTACAGCACCCTGCACCATGCAAAGCACCCAATGGACACAACAGTAGAGGGCATTTACATTACAGTATAGACACTTTTGTCCAAAGCAAATTTCAATGCATGTATGCATTTGTATGTACAGGTAATTGAAAAATAAAGGAAGCTCTTGAGTAAATGAAAGGTTCTGGCAGCTCTGTTATGGAGTGAGGTACATTTTCCTGCCATGGTTTAGGTCTACTCAACCCCTTAGAGGGCAAGGTAAATGCCAATAAATACAAAGTTCTGAGTGATAACCTTCATCCTATGGGGAAGAATTTATATCCTGATGGGAGTGGTCTCTTCCAGGATGACAATGCCCCATCCACAGGGCACAAATGGTCACTGAATGGTTTGATGGCATGGCCGTCTCATGCACCTAGCGTCTGAGACAGCGTTTCCACCACTATCAAAACACCAAATTATAGAAATTCTTGTGGAAGAATGGTGTTGCATCCCTCTAACAGACTTCCAGAAACTTGTATAATCTATGCCAGGGCACATTAAAGCTGTTCTGGCGGCTCGTGGTGGCTGCCCTATTAAGACACTTTATGTTGGTGTTTCCTTTATTTTGGTAGTTACCTGCATACATACACGTGGTCAAACAACACCAAGTACAAATATCCAGGATAACTACAGGCACAAGAACAGAGAAGACAGTAACACATTTTTTTAAATGAACAGCTACAACAAGCAAGCAAAATTTGATATTAAGTGTGGATACTCGATGCTATGCTACGTTGACGAGGCGGCCCACACCCAACGCCCTGGCCCCTCCAACCCTTTCCCACCTTCATTCTGGAGGCCTTCTTCCCGCCCCGGATGGCATTGTCCTCAAAGGAGAACTCGTTCTCCCGGATCACGGCTCGGCTGTCCTTGTCCCCGACGTAGGTCACCACGTATATGTCGGGAGCCCACAATTCAAACTCGCGCTCCCAGTTGATGATGGTGGACAGAGGGGCGCTGACCAGGAATGGGCCCTTGGAGTGACCCTAGGGGAGGGCAGAGACAAATAGTTGTACACACGTGCCCTTCACACTGTAGTGCCCTTAGTGTACAAAACAAATATGTTGGCTGTGAAAGCAACAGTATTATGGCAGGAAAAAGATTGGGGAGAGAGGGAGAGAGCAAGTGCAAGAGAGAGAGAGACAGAGAGAAGGGACAGGGACTAAAAACAATAACAGTGAGACAGTAACATGGATCAGTGTGCCATCCTGCCTTTAGGGCCCAGCTTTGGAAATGTCCCCTTTAATGGACAGTGTTACTGCCCATCCTGTCTGTCAATCAATCCACCGACATCAACTGACAGGGACAGGCAGACTGGACCTGGAGACAGCACTATAACTGGGTATACACACACACTTAATACAAAAGGACCAATGCAGTCAAGTAAGTGAGCTGGGGAGTTGAGAGAGTACAGCCCCTCCTTGTAAAACAAGTTTTATACTGACACAGTTGTGAAAGGCAAGACATGCAGATATATCTAGAGAGAGACCAACCCGCAATGCTCCCTCACAGAATCAGTCCATGTTATTGATGTTCCACAGTATACAGAATGGCTAATGGTGGTCTGTACAGGAGGTACGGAAAATCGGAGTCACGGGTTCACAGCATTTATAGCAATTCTGCGTTGCTGAATATCAAGTTCAACAAGGGAGCTCTGTAATGTGTGTGTAAAGAGAACAATGCTACAGACAGTCTTTTGAGCCCCTCATGCTTTGCACAGACACAGACACAGACACAGACACAGACACAGACACAGACACAGACACAGACAGACCTCCTTGTAGAGGGAGTAGAGGAAGACTGCAGTCTGGACGGTCTTGCCCAGACCCATCTCATCAGCCAGGATGGTGTCAGTGCCCTGGGCCCAGGAGAAGCGCAGCCAGTTGAGCCCCTCCAGTTGGTAGGGGTGGAGCGTGCCCCCAGTGGTGTCCAGGTAGTCAGGCTGACGATCAAACTTGATAGTGGGCTGGAGGAAGAGAGGGAGGGTTAACCCTGAATAGTCATAGAGTCATACAGCACAGTGAGAGCCTAACAGTCTGAGCTGTAGCATCACACAGCACAGTAAGGGGTGACCACAGAGAAACACAGTCTGGACTAGGGTTATCACAAAAAAAAAAAAACTTGGGTCAATATTCCAAGAAAAAAATGTCGATTAGATTGAACAGTAGTTGGGATTCCTTTCGTTAGTTAAAAAACGCCAATATTTCCCGGAAAACTGCTAGACATGCTTGTTCGCACGACCACATTTTTATTGGCTTCGGTCTGAAATATTGCATAGTTTGAAGTGGTACGTGCGTTCCCATGCGCTTTGTCAAGGCAGATTAACTTTCCCACGGTAGAATATATTTTGCAAAGTGAAAAATATGAAGACAAACGTAACACTGTCATAAACAATATAGTAGCACAGAATTGGGTAGGCTATTGTTAAAAATGTCTATTGCATTATTGGTCATTTGAGTCACCATTTGGTTAGCTTATGGGCACAGTTTTACTTTTCTTTTTTTTTTTTTTTTTTTAAGATCATTTAACATTGAAAAAAACTAAAAACATTTAATCTCCCCATTCATCTTCAAAACTGTTGTTGGAATGTAGATTCAAAAGTAGATTTGATATTTGAATACAATGGTCTGGACTGTAGTGTCAAACAGCAATGAGGGGTGAACACAGGGGGCGCTCTTACATCCACCACAGGGTTGGCGGGCGGGCGATCCAGCTTCTTCATTTTCCCCAGCTTCTTCAGCTTCTTGCTTGGCTTGCCCTCCTCCCCCATCATCAGCTCCCTGTCGGAGAGGGAGGCAGGGAGGTGTCACCCCACAGCTTCAAACATTTACCCACACTGGGCCCACACATAGCCGAGGCACTATAGCGGTCACGCATATGAAACAAATGAACATGAACAAGGGGTGGCCTACTGGGCACGATCGAATCAGAAACACCTGCCCAAATGACAAAAGTAATATTACACATCGTACTATATATATTACTTTGCCCAGGGTTCCCCAGAGTCCTGGCAAAATTCCCAACCAGGCTCTCTCAATCTGCAGCCTAATATGGAGAGTGTCATGGCACAAAATGGCTGCCGTGAATCACCCAGGTGGGTGCTACACATTGGTGGTGGTTTATGGGAGTTTCCCCCCCATGACTGTGAAGCCCTTTGAGATCATGAGATGAAAAGCTATATGTAATTAAGCAATCCATTATTATTATTATTATTTTTATTACGTATTATCACCATCATTACATCTGTCACAGGAGTAGTTGCAGTTAAGCGGGCAGCCGATGACCCATGTGTGTGTTTGAAACATTTTTAGCAAATTACATTTGCAAGGGACACAGCGATCCTCTGTGCCCACTCTTGCGTGTGACTGGCTGTGTACCTGTGGTTCCAGTAATGCTGCTTGTAGATGTCGTACTCCTGCACATCCATGTCCTCACTCTCCCAGGAGGCCTGGTCATAGGGCAGATCCCTCCACTTGATCAGGTAGTGAACATTGTTCTTCTTGTCCACGCTGAAACACACAGAAAGGGAATGTTCGGTTTCGGCTTCTCTTTGAAACTGCCCAGGGGAGTTCTGGTCATTGCCATTTTTACACTTTTGAGATTGTTACAAATGCCTGCTACCTGTTCAGTATTAAACAAGCTACAAAGAACGGACAACACAAGACTGTTCATATGTCACCGAAAACCTGTTGTGTATTTTCATCACTAATCTCAGTGCAGATTAGAGGTTCAGATCTGGGCAGGATTAGGGTCACAGCTCATGGTGGGGAAATTTGTCATTATCCAAAGGCAAGATTTAGCGCACTGGCTACGCTAAAACTTGAATATAATCGGGATGTGCAATATTAAGAAAATGAACATTTCCAGTCCTTTACTGAGCCCATGCGGGAATCTGCAGAAGCATCCAGAGGACGGGATTATATAGATCAGAGCGGAGTGTGTGTGTGTAGGTCAGTGCTGGGGGTGTGCGGGTCAGTGGTGGGGGTGTGCGGGTCAGTGCTGGTCAGTGCTGGTCAGTGGTGGGTCAGTGCGGGTCAGTGCTGGGGGTGTGCGGGTCAATAATAATAATAATAATATATTTTCAGTATATTTAGCAGACGCTTTTATCCAAAGCCAACTTACAGTAGTGAAGGCATACATTTTCAGTATATGTGGCCCCAGTGGGGATTGAACCCACAACCTAGGCGTTGCCAACGCTGTGCTCTACCAACTGAGCCACAGAGAACCACACAGGGTCAGTGCTGGGGGTGTGCGGGTCAGTGCTGGTCAGTGGTGGGGGTGTGCGGGGTCAGTGGTGGTCAGTGGTGGGGGTGTGCGGGTCAGTGCTGGTCAGTGGTGGGGTGTGCGGGTCAGTGCTGGGGTGTGCGGGTCAGTGGTGGTCAGTGGTGGGGGTGTGCGGGTCAGTGCTGGGGGTGTGCGGGTCAGTGCTGGGGGTGTGCGGGTCAGTGCTGGGGGTGTGCGGGTCAGTGCTGGTCAGTGCTGGGGGTGTGCGGGTCAGTGCTGGTCAGTGGTGGGGCAGTGCGGGTCAGTGCTGGGGGTGTGGCGGGTCAGTGGTGGTCAGTGGTGGGGGTGTGCGGGTCAGTGGGGGTGTGCGGGTCAGTGCTGGGGCTGGGGGTGTGCGGGTCAGTGCTGGTCAGTGGTGGGGTGTGCGGGTCAGTGGTGGGGGTGTGCGGGTCAGTGCTGGTCAGCGGTGGGGGGTGGGTGGGTCAGCGGTGGGGGGTGGGTGGGTCAGCGGTGGCTGCTGGTATTACCTGTGGTTCAGGATCCGGTGGATCATCATCCACTCCATCTTGATGCCGAAACGGTAGAACTTCTCGTCCATCTGAGCATAGAGCGGGTCCTTCTTCTTCCTCTTCGAACTCTTTTCGTGATCCAAATCACTGCCGAAGTCCACGGTGGGGGGCTCGTCCATGTCGTTCTTGCGCTGGTAGTTCCGGAACATCACCTGACAGTGGAGCTCCAGCTGCAGGGTACACAAAACTGGGTGAGTCCTGAAACGACCGTACAGCAAGCGCTAAAGCATCAAACGAGAAGTGCACTTAGTAACCGACCTGTACATTATCTGTACAGGTGCTTGTGAATTGTTATGGATTATCAACAGACATTTTCTAACAAGAGCTTCAAAGGTAAAAAGCAAATAAATTTAAAAAAAACACGGCATCATTTAAAAATATTATTAGCAAATCTCTCTCAGGCATCATGACACAGGAGTAGAGCATGGGCCAAGGCCATGGATAGTGAGACTGTGTGAGTGCGTGTACATATGTACTGTTCAGATGTGTTCACCTGTAGCTCAGAGACCCAGGAGCAGTGCCAGTAGGACATGTTGCTCCACTTCACAAAGAATCCTCTCTCTGGGCGGCCTGCCAGGGGGGTGGGGTCAGGGGCGTCAGCCGCAAGGTCAGGAGGGCGGGGCACAGGCGTGGGGGCTGGGGGATCTCCCCACCGCCAGGTCAAAATCTTCTGGACTTTACCCTTCATAGGTGGACACTGACAAACAGAGAGTTTGCATAACACATTAACCGCAACGCTGACAACATACTTCCCCCACATTTTTTAGTGTGGGTAAAAATGAATGAGAGGGAGGTCCACAAAAACATGAAAATGTCCCCCAAGAAACCCTCTCTCTCTTTCTCCTAAACCTAAACCCCCCTCCCTCTCCGGAGGGCCCACTCACAGTGCATCGGGGGCAGATCCACTCCCCGTTGGGTATCTCCGGCAGGGGCGGATTGAGGCAGTGTATGTGGTAGGAGGAGGGGCAGGAGTCGCAGCACAAGAGCTCCCCTCCGTCTTTGCACACTCTGCAGAACTCCATGTGGTGGTCGTCCTCCTCAGTCTCCCCCCCATCCCTGCACGCGTCCACCTCGTTTTCCTCCTCTCCGTCCGAGGCATCCTCCCGGGCCTCCCACTGCACGCCTTCCTTCTCCTGTCAGGAAAACAGGGGAAAGGGGAGGAAAGCAAGAGAGACACAAAAAGAGAAGGGGGGGCGGTCAACACAGCACTGTGGCCTTGAGCATCGGATCTCAAACGCCCAGTGGAGGACTGCAGCATTTGCAGGTGTCTGTGGGTTCCTTTCCATCAGCAGCCATTTTAGGCCTTGGAAACAATATGTGTGGACTCTAACTGAACAAAGACTTAAATTAAGCACTTAAATGCTGAAACATACCAAAACTTAGCTGACACTGCAGCCCTCCGGAACTGGAGTTTGAGATCCCTGGACTTGGGCCTGACTCCATGGTTACAGCGCCCTTATTTGGCATTTGGCCTTAACCCCAGATTATCTAAAAAGGGGAGGGCCGGCTGACTCACACAGTGGGGGCAGCTCCACTTGCCCTCGGGGGCCTTCTCCATGTCAGGGTCGAGGCACACCATGTGGTAGGCACGGGGGCAGGTGTCACAGAGGATGATCTCACCGCCCTGCTGGCACACCTCACAGTAGTCCTGGTGGTCCGTCTCGTAGCCATCACCGTCCTCCTCTACTGAGGGACCACAGGAGACAGAGGTGGGCGCATCACAGCATTAATACTCGGCATGTACACGTACACGTACACGCACACGCACGTACACGCACACACGTACACACACACACACACACACACACACACACACACACACACACACACACACACACACACACACACAGTAAAGTGCAGGTGAGAAACTGACCTTTCTTCTTCTTCTTGGCGGACTTGGCTTTTTTCTTTGAGCGGCTGCTGCGGCTGTTAGAGCCGTCCGACACCGTGAAACTGTTCAGGCTCCCGTCATCGAAGTCGCTGTCCACGTCGACTTCATCCTCCTCGCTCTGAAAGACGGGGGGGGAGATTTCTTTATAACGCATGACATCACTCAAGCAGGTTTCAAAATGGTGGCAAAGAAGAAGAGAGATAGAAGAGGAAATCGGTCGTACAGAAGATCGCTTCCTCTTGCTGTTGAAGCCGCCCAGCTTGATCTTGAGAGGGGCCACTTTCTTGGTTTTCACCTTCTTCTCTTGAGGCTTGGGAGCTGGTTTAGGCTTCTTACGAGCATTCGGACCTGAAAAACAGAAAGGAATGAGTGCAACCAAGACAGCAAAAATCTAACTTGAGTAAATCATAATAACATTTTTTGTGTGAAAAAACACTAAGCTTCAGGCAAGCCTAACCCCCACTTACCACCCCCCTCACCCTCACCCTCACCCTCACCTTTGCCCTCCTTTGTCTTGGCCTTGCGTAGGGGGGGAGGAGGGGGAGGCAGGGGCTCGGCAACTGTGATGGGAGCGGGGGCTGCTGAGGAAGTTGCCGACGCTCCGGCCCCCGTGGCTGGACCTCCTTCGCCGCTGGCCACCATGCTCTCCACGGCCGCCGCCACGTTGGCCGCCGCCAGGGCAGCGTTGGCACTGGCCGAGCCACGCAGAGGGTTGTTGGTGCTGAACTCGCGCCATTTAGCCCCCAGCACCATCATCATCTTGGACACAGCAATCTTGGGGTTTTTGGCAGCGATGAGGGGTCTGTGGAGTGAGGGAAAGAGGGGCGGTAGGTACAAAACAGTAAATAGTGTAGCTTAAAGACAGAGGAGGAACAAAGAAGGTACCTGACAAACTGGCTGAAGGCCTTGTAGTTGGTAAGTGTGCTATAGTCCTCCTGAGTGAAAACATGGTCAATATCCTCCATCCCCCAGTCATCCAGCAGCTGGGCAGACGTCTTGGGCTCCTAGGAGGAGGGGCACGATAAGATATGTAGACTAACTATGCCATGTCTTTATTTTTTTCTCTTTTCATTGACATTTCCATGCATTTTTTCACATCATGTGACTTTGGAAATTAGTGCACAAATTGCCACGGTCATATTGCATCAGCACTTGAGTAGAAGACGCTTCGGTATCATATGGTTACCACGGTTGCCACCATCTGTCCCATTCCAGATGCCCTTTCGCCGTAACCTCACCTGGCTATCGTCATCCTCGTCTTCCTCTTCTTCGGGCTCCGGCTCCTTCCTTTTACTTTTCCCGCTGGACGACCCTCCCCCACCCTTCTCCCTCTCTCCATTCGCTCCTCCTCTCTTCTTCTCCTTTGTCATGCTCCCACGCTTCTTCTTCTTCTTGCCCGGTGTATAGTCACTCCCCTCACTGTCTGACCTGGGCCCCCCTGCTTCCTCTCTGTCCCCCTCTTCCACCTCTGCGCCATGCACTGCCTCTGGAGAACTGCCACCCAAGTCCTACCAGAGTGAAACAGAGGTTGGTAGTAAGTCAACGCACACACTCACCACTGTAACACACTCTATGAGACAAAATCATCTGAGTCTGAAGTAGTATACACATTCATAAATGCAAAGATTAGATCTATGACTACATCCCCAAGGTCATCTGTCAGATGTTCTGGTACCTCTCTGCGGAGTCTTTGCCTCTTGCTACTCTTGCTCTCTCGACTCTTTTTGGCTTTCTTCTTCTTCTTCACCTTGGGGGTGTCCCCTTCGGACATCTCCTCCTCCAGCTCATCTTCATCTGCGCAAGTGCAGACAGCGTTAAATGTTTAACACTGATATAAGTTCCCTGACTAAACACACCAAAGAGGATAGCAAGACCTCTATTCCCACCCTATGTCCCTTATAATAAAACGAAAACGACCATCTGCAGAGACAGAGAAATCAACTGCCATTAATAAAATGACTCAATTGTCCTAGCTTATTTACAAGCCTGCGGGCGAGACATTCTAGTAGTGATGACGTCTAGCCCGAGTAAGGTAAAGTTAGCCATCTCGTTAGCGAGCTAACGTGAAAATAATTATCTAATACAGCTAACGTTGGCTTGAGATGCGCATTGCTAGCTGATACTGTAGTGACGTAGCTTACAAGCTACTGTACTGTATCCACATTTACATTAAAGTTAGCTGATGCCGACTAATTATGGAAGATTCATAAAAAGTCAGCTTTACTCTTCGCCAACTTGCTAACCTACCACTTAACTGTAAATAAACTAAAAGTCCGAACATTTCCCTAGAGAAAACTAGCTAGTTAACGTTAGTTAGGTAAGTTAGCTAGCTAACATTAGCTAGCTATTTACCCATCGAGATCGAGCGAAATGTGAAATGCTAACGTTACACGTTGAAATTGCATAACATAACAAACGTTAACTAATCTTGCAAATGAGTTAAGGAGTAACATGTAATAATAATGTAACTAACGTTAGCTATAATTTTCGACACGTGAAAATGCCAGTAGGCCGCAGCAGTCAAGGAAGATTCCGGTTCCTTCCACTGTAGCCAAGTCCGAAGCCGGCATTTTAAATATTCTATATGGCTAGCTAGCGGTAGATGGCTAACGTTTGCTTGCGAAGAACTTGGCTAGCTAGCGCTCGCTACATTTGCATCCAATAAAATAAGAAAAACGATCATAAATAGTTATATTTATTTTGTTTGTATACATTCTAAAAACAAAGTACAGCGAAGGAAATGCATTTGTCAAGAGAAAGCTAGTTGGTTAGCAAGACAGTCAATAAAAAAGTTCGTAGCGTGAGGTAGGTAGCGAAAACGTTAGCTAGCTAGGCCGTCATTGCTTGACAAACATGAGAACGAGCCAACTGACAAATGTCAGATAGCAAGGTAACGTTAGCTGAAGATTCCATTAAAACGCTCATTTTATATCTAGCATCTACAAATAAACCAACACTGGACAATAGATATAGCTAGTCAAGCAATTTCGATTTATTGGCTAAAAATAATTAGTTTGCTCCATAGACAGCTCCAATGGAGATGAACTCGTAGTTTGCTAAAAATGAGTCACAGTGTTTTACCTAACCTGGTTAGCCACCACGTTCTGTCGCTAATAAGCCACAGTATAACTCAGTGGAGTTCTGTCGCACGCGACAATGACAACACTAAATTGCAGAAAGTTCTACCACTGAAATGATTAAGTGAATATTGCAACTTACACTTACTCTAGAATAACCAAGCATTTGAACACATTCAAGAGCTATCTAGCCATCGCTTTAGGCTGGCTAAAAAGCACGACAGCTTCCCAGCTAGCTAGCTGCAAGTAATGAGCGGACATACGATAATTAGAATATAAAGCTAGACTAACAATATAAAGTATTAGCTGAACCCCTTACCTTGCATCAGTGATCGGTCTTCCGAAGGTCCGAAATCGTCCCTGTCGTCTTCACTCCCAGACATGTTGTTAAAATTTAGCTGGCACTAGTCAGCTAGCTAGCCAGCTAGCTTGCTAAAGTTATTAAATACAAATAAAACGTTAGCTGGCTCACTATGTTGTTCGTAATGCAACTAGCCGGTCTCTCGTACACTCAATCAGTTCGTGTCAGGGTAGGAGGGAAAATTATAAATGGAGAAAGGATGGGGGGCAGCTGTAACGAGAAAAATCCAGGGAAAGATTATTGTTTATGTTGCTGAAAACTTAAATTAATCTTATAATCACATCTTTATATAGCACTATAACTAGCAACAGGGAGTGCTGTGCTCGCTTGCCATCTGTGCATTAGTCATCTTAAAGTAAAATTGAAATACCATAAAAGTACAACCAATTTTGCTAGTTAGCTATCGAGACATCTCATGACTATGTCGTTAACGTTAATGCTGTAACGTTAGATAGCGCGCTAGTTCTGTTATGTAGCAAAGCTAGCTAGCAGTTCCACACATCATCTGCGTAGCTTGCAAACGTTAAATCATCGCTACCTTGCTACGAATATAACTTACGGACGCCAATGAATTGATCGACCGTACGAGTATAGACCTAGCTAGCTTGTCACCCTCTGACACGACACACTTTTTCTTCCCCGCTCAGATTTTTAACACTGAGTCTTAAAAACAGGCAAATACATAGCTACTCACAACTCGAAAAATCCCACTGTTCAAACTGAACCTGGTAATGATAATAATGACGTACAATAGGGTCCCAGGTCGAAATAGTTCCTCCTCGTGTGATATCTTCCGATATGGCTCAGCTGTTAATATATTCACTGTATAAAACACAAATGTAAAATTCAGTTAACTAGAGAATGGTCATTCAAATATCGTTGTCAAACACGTAAGAGATCTTCGTCGCTCCCTCTTTCACCAGCCAGCTAGCTAGCTGGTTAACATCCTCACATACACAAAGAGATCAGGGGGCAGACATCCCATAATAATCCTTACTCCCCCCACCCCCTCTATAATACACACACTACTCTGCATAGTTACCTCGCAACGTACAGACCATAATAATCACCCCCCCTCCACTCCCTTCCCCATTCCGCTATTTCCGGCCCCCTAGCAACCGTCGTTACCATGGAGACAGTCCCCCTCCCGCCCTGCTCGCCATCCCATAATAATCATAAGCAGTCACTGACATCCCATAATAAGCACAACTCCAAAAAGAGAAAAAAATACAAGTCACATGGTCTCCAGGGGAACTCCACGCCACTTGCGACAGACCATAATATTACACTACTATCTCCCTGGCATATACACTGTACCCAAGGTATTGCCCAAATGGACCACACTGCATGTGCTCATGCACATAATTATTGTTCACATATACAAGGCATACACTCCACAAGTAGATAAGCACACAATGGGACTACATGCACAGTCTGCTGTACACAAGGTGCTATGGCATTTGCTGTAGAAACTTTCTCACCCCAGAGACACGTTGGTGCTGTAGTGTAGCATACAGCCATATGCATTTGCGCACAGCAAACAGCCAACATGTGGTTGAAGTTCTAGTATATGCACACAACATATATTGTAGAAAATTTACTGCACACCTACATCTGTGCACATGAACATATTTTGACCTCAAACTACAGAACTAAACAAAACATATTATAGTGTCTACATGATATGGGTATTATGATAATAAGCATCTACTACGATTGCACATTGAATGGTGAAACATTGATCTATTACTTATGTTGGAAGAGTAGACAGGGACACCATGAGTTTCAGACAGGGTCAAGTACTAACAGTAAGTAGGCTGGTGCATACATACTATTGTACAATACAAGCACCTGCATTATGGGGCAGCAACAGCCCTCTCCCCATCCACTTGTGAAAGCAAGGCCACAAGATCAGGTAGGCCCTTGGTCACAGCAAATAGAATGCATGAACTTCACATATATGAACATGTCCAGGCATGTTACTATTATCACAAATAATGTTGTATATTTATATTGTCACCAATGGAAAATGGTTAGCACCTCCTGTGCCATACATGTATCTAGAAGAAAATTATTTTCTCTTATTCTTCACACTGGGTGGTTAGTTTTACAAGCCTTGTTTCAAAGCAATTCCTGGTCCTCTGACCAAATCAGACTTAATTGGACTCTATTTGAATTTCTATTTGCTTCCACCTTCCCCCCTTTTTCCATTTCATTTGTAAGTTGAATGATTGTCTCTCTTGTAGCACACCAGTGATCTACCAATATTTCTGACTCAGCAAATGCTTATTTTGACACATCTATTGCTCTGCTTTGTCTCCTCCCCCTATATCTTCCTTTGTCCTGCTCTCTATGTTTGGTGGGCCGTTCATTTTGGTGCGGCAGTCCTCCATGGTTGTGCAAAGAGCAACGGAAATGGAACATACTCTCTCACCTTTTTTCTCTCGCCAGCTCAGTCACCATGGAGATTGGGGGTGGGGGGTGGCAGCATCCCATAATCACCAATCACGAGGAGGAAGGGGGAGGTTGTCATGGAAATGCTCCCCCCCCGCCCCCCATGCAGTGACTAAACATCCCATAATACTCTTCCCCTGTAAGCAGAAACTACAGCCCATAATACTCATCCTAGGCTGGCTCTTGTGGATAAGAGCAGTTGTGTTGGAGAGGCGGGGGAGGGGGGGGGTTGGGGGTCAGGTTACTATGGAAGCCAAAAGACACACCATAATACTATCTCCTTCAGACATCCCATAATTTCACTCCTCGGCTGGACAAAGGGGGCTCTATAGGGCTTAAGGAGACAGACAGATAGACACATGCACTAATACAGAGAACATACAGATGGTCAAGCAATGACACACAGACAGGTAGAGAAACAAAGACAGGGGGAAAAAACAGTCAGAAAGAGACAAACACGTAGTCAGACAAAAACTACAGAGGGATGAAAAAACATATTGTACACCAGAACTGTACAACATAAAGATGCAGACTGAGAGAAATGTTGTGAAACCTTTAACAGACATACATAGAGACTCGTATTACAAAAGAGACAGAGAGGCAGACAGGTAGATACGGAGAGGAGAGAGGAAATGAATGACAAACAGAAAGACCAACACAGACACAAACACCCAGATTCTAGCTGATACAGACACCAGCTGACAGCGACCGACAGGTCCACGCATACAGAGACACCTTTAGTTTCATGTGAGTTTCCGTAACAAAAATAACTCCCAACTAAAATCCATTATTGATACATTAGACGAGATCCATTCGAGCAGTCTGCATTTGATCTCACAGGGTACCGCGATGCTTTTTATGACATCAACAACAGCATTTAATTTTTTGGAACATTTATTTTTAAAAAATGTTCAGTGTATGTGTTGATATATACCAAAAAGCCTTATAGTGTAGTATACTTAAGGTATTAAACATTTTAATGCACCATTCTCTTTTAGTACCCAAGATAGTTCTGAACTGCCCTGTCCAGTTAGGATGTGCAGTTCCACCCCCCCCGTAACTCCTTCTCTCTAACAGCTTCACGTTAATGCACTGCAGTGTCCACTCAAGGTATTTTCAGACACTACTCTCTCTCTCCTTTTCAGCCTTGCCCTCTCTTATATCATACCTCAGGATGGCCATCCCATAATATGCACGCAGGCACATACACAGGCACCATGGCAACAAAGGTCCAACCCAGACCATAATACTCCACTATTTTTTTCCCTGCGCCCCCCCTCCCCCCTCCCCCGCCTAACAACACACACATCCCATAATAACCACAGCAACCCCCTTCCCCCACCCGCCATGCAGTAATAATGAGTGCTAATTCACCCTCCCACTGCAATGTCTAAGTGTCTGTACAGTGGGCATGACAGCCTACAGCTTTGGACAAGAAAATCCTGTGCCTATGAAGATATTTGCAACCAGGATCCTTTTCATACAACAAAAGGCACCAAACAACATTGTTAGAATGCATGTGACATTAACTTTGTCTTAAGCCAAGTGCACCTCACATACCAATGCAATCTAATGCAAAAGACAAAGTAAAGCTAAAAAGTTTGAACAGAAGAGCTTGTTTAAACCAGGGTTAGGGAGGTCACTGTTTTACTGTCTTATACCTGGACAGATTGTGACTAAATAAAGACACCTTCCCCACCCTTTGCCATGCAACCTTGACCACCACACTGTAAAAGTCTATAGTAACTGTCAAACATAAAAAATTGCTCATGTTGGCAAAGTAAGTATACCACAGGATATATATGTGTACATATAACGTGTGTATGTGTAGGATATTTACTGTGAGCATGTATGTATCGCACTGATTTATGGGGCTGAGTGTTGTGTAAGGTATGTGTGCTGGTTTGGGTACATATGCCGAGTGCACAATTAGATTATTTTTTTTAATGAAACACCATGTGTCCTGAGAAGACGGGAGGGGTCAAACTTCTATCCCATAATACTAAAACAGACGTCTACAGTTACCAGGAGCAACCATTTCAGAATGAGGTCAACTGGCCATCCAATAGTAATCAGTACACACCACCGTGACTCACACAGACAGAGACCCACAGACACACAAACATACAGGAACACACTTAGTCACCCTGTTTGCATAACCACATAGACTCATAAAAGCACTCAACATACATACAAAAAATCTAATGAATCTGTTCATACAATAACATTAACATTGTTTGGTACAATATTAAGGAGTAATATCTTGTAAAAAAAGGAGCAAGAGAAGGGGGGGGTGTAACATACAAACACTGACTGACTGGACTAAGATGAAGACTGAGAAAGAGAAAAAGGAGAGAGACAAGGTTAATACAGGGTTTGCACCGACTGAGTGGCCATTTCAACATGTTAACAGAGCCACCCAGGGAGAGTGGGTTAACACAATATATATATTCTATACCCTGAGTGAGAAAGGGAGACATACAGAGAAAGAGATAGAAGGGGGCGTTATTTACGAGATAGGGGTGAAGGGATGGAGGGGTGAGTGTAACAGGAGGCGCCGGACGGGACACTGGGTGTACATTGCCATGCGGTTGCTGGGGGATACGGGGGAAGACGTCACTGACAGCGACTGGAAACGGAGAAATAGCACCACGCTTGTGCTGCGAAAGAGGGAAGAGAGAGGGGTGCTCCCTGACCCGCCGGGCCCTGGCACCAACCCCAGACAGGGCCAGAATTATGGTTCTTCCAAAGGAGAGCCAGATCTCAGGGAACCAGGACCCACGTCTGGCAGGGTGATATCATACCGGGGCGGGGGGGCGCACGGCACCATTTACCCATACTTGGGGGTGCCCATTAGTGATCGGCCTGGCCGTAAATACACAGCAAACAGGGGACAAAACATGTACAGCATTCATGACCACGGGGTGCTTGGCAGAGGGGCAGTTGGGTTGTCTGAGAGGCAAAGGAACAACAACACATTGCCTGTCAGTTTACCTGTGCCACGCTGTAATATGGGGAGAGCATGAATCAATCAATTTGCAGATCTGACATCACTAATGGCGTCTGTCCTCTCGTACGGAACCTCTGGCCTTGCACGTGCTCAGCAGAAGTTCATAGCACACCAGAGAGATTGTAGGAAGCATAAATAGGGTACACCGGTTCTAAAACTGGGCTACAAGTACGTTTAAGCATATTTGTGATGTCTCCAAAGGGTATGCAGGATGAACTGTGAGGACAGACTCTGTCAAGTCTAAGAACTCATTTATTAATGATGCTTTTTGTTTTTAGTGCTGTTCAAAGTCATAGAAGTGTATTAAAATGGCCCAATAAGAGCACAAAAAACAGCATGAATTTAACGTTTTGCGTGCAATCACCATAGAGGGTGTGTTTCAAACACAATGAGGCTGTTTAATACATTTCACAATAATTTGTAGAGGTGCATATACATTTATATTCATAGATCTGGATGGAGCACACAATAAGGTAGGGAGCACTACAGATCAACCCTAGATGTACTCTGAAGTGCACTTGCAGAGCGATGCAGTTCCATAAGGCCTGAGAAAGAGGCGAGGATGTTCCACCTCTATTCATTATCAGTAATTGTTTTTTAATCTTTTTTCTTTTCTTTCTGAAAGACCTGGGGAAAGGGAGGTCCAAAGGAGAAGAGAAAGAGAAAGAATCCAGGTGAGGAAAGACAAGAGAGAGTCACTGAAAGGCAGGAAATGACAGTCCATCATGGTTCCTGCAAATTTCTTTCTCCGTCTAAACCTCTTTCCCCTGCAAAATTTGGAGGGCATTCCAAAAAAAGAGAAAATGGTCACCCCTGTCACCCCCCACCCCCTTTGCCCTTGCCCTCTCTCAACCACTTTCTATATATAGCACTATATCTCCCTCATTCCCAAATCCCACTTTTTTCCTTTTCTTTTTTGCCAAACTTTCACTCCCACTTACTTTGGAGATTTAGAGACCAGCTCTCTCTATTGGTTCCATTCCCCATAGAGTCTGTCCCCATCCACCACCCTCCTACCTCACTGCTTCTCTTTCTTCTCCCTCCCTCTCACCATCACCGTGATTTATTTGCCTCCGTTCCAATATTTGTCGGCAGTGTGTTTTCTCCTCCTTGTCTAAATGTCACCCCTTCTTCTAAGACAATGCTAAGGAGTAGAGAAAGAGAGAAAGGGACAGAGGGAGTGAGGGAGATGGGAGGAAGGGAGGAGGAGGGGGGGGGAAACTCGTAAAAAGAGCAACAAAGTTTGGGAAAATTAAACATTAGGTAACGCACACGCACACAAGTTTGTGTCACAATCTTTGTGGGGGCATCCCAACAGACACGCATTGTTTCATGTCTTTATTCCAAAACTACGCGATAAGCGTTTATCGTCAATTGCAGGACCTTTGAAGCGCGTAGGCATGACCTTGTAGCCTTTAACAAGGACCTGCCACCTCCGAGGGACATTTTCCTGCACTTTGTTCTCCTGGAAATAGATGCTCACATGGACACAATCATGTGCAAACATACACCTCATATTACATTGCTGTAATTGTACTCTGCATCGTACACTATGACTTGTGCTAACCTTAACTACTATAGCCATCTCTCAATGTCAGTTATAATGTACTGTCATGTAACTTCTACACTCCCCTCCCTTTCTTGTCACCCTATATCACTCCCTTATTCCCTCCCTCCCTCCTTTATAACCCCTCTTTTCTCCAACCATGCTCACTCTTCCTCCCTATCTCTACTGGACTGACCTAAACCACTCTGTTTTGGGTGGAAACCAAGCAGGAGCCCTCCACCAAGCGGAACTAACAATGCTTTTTGCATATTCATCTGCTCAACTTTGAAGGACTTAAAAGAAAAAAATTATATATATAACATTACTTTTAAATGCACAGATGATTGTGTACTCAAGCTAAGATTTTGGTTATTTGCAGATAAAATATATGATAATAATTCAGTATATCTCTATAAATACAAGTCTGATGGCAATGAGAGTGCACGAGAGAGAGAGTAATAGACAAAAGAATAGGTTAATAAACAGAGCAATATTGCTTTAGTTGTTAATATTTAATTCCTTATTTCCAAACTACTTGTAAGTGTCAATCCTCTCTTATTTTCTAAATTATACTGAAGTGGAAAGTTTGGATATACATTTCATTATTTAAAAACATTGATATAATTTCAGCAATTGTTATGATCTTTCTTTGAAGAATTGGGCTATAATTAATGTAGTATAGTTAGATATTTTTGTAATTTGTCCTTTATTCTTGCAAATAAATAAAAATATAAATTACAGAATTAGATTTTTAATATTCATAATTGAACAAGCAGACAGATCTCTGGAGAGATATTTTCTTGCAGACCAGTATCTGGACAGAACCGGACAATGGAATGAAGGGTAAGGACACAATTCATTTAAATTATTATGATAAAGGATCATTTATTACAGAACGTAATTACTGTAAACCTTTACATTACAGAGCCTTTAAATTAGGACCTTTGATTGAAGCTTGTGGTCGCTTCAGAGCAAAGCAAATAAAACAGCACCCCCTGCTGTTTGTAAATACGCAGATTTATAATCCCTGAAATGGCTCGAATGTATTCAACCCTGCATTTAGCAGGTGAATGAACTACGAATGGGCTGTGCTATCCTAAAGTGTACACTTCTGCGTATTAGGCAATAGATATTTACATGCAGATCTGTAAACCATTGAGTTGTGCTGAACCACTCGAATGAATATTCAGCTCTATGTTTGGGCTACAGAATGGTTAAGAAGTTAAAATTGATCATTTTACGTCACCAAAGTATTGAGTAAATGCTTGTAAATAAAGCGTGGAAACTTAATTAACAGAAAACCATATAATTTGATAGTCTTTTCATGACAATTATACCAACTATATCAAAAAGGCTGCCTGTTGAAAGGTTTTCCAGCAGAAACACACATTTCCATTACGTTGAAGTCATGTAAGTGGGTTAGTGGATTATTTCGAGAATGATGGTCATTGTTCTAATTAACAATAGATCTACATCTGATAATGAAATAAATCTATTTTCTCTCCTTAATCAACAGATATGAGGGGATCATCCCCAAGTGACCAACATAAAGATCCACTTGGACAGACGGAACACAAAAGCACGGACGCACACAGGCCAACTGACACCAGCATCCCATAAAAGGCAGAAAGTTTGCCTGCTTTACACAAAGACCTGCTCGCACAGAGACGAAAGGACAGACAGTCTGATGCCAACTGTCTCCACTGTGAATCTCACGGGACAACTCCTCCTCCTCCTGCTGTTGCTATGGGCAACCCACCCTACCGTGGCAACCAACTGGCTGTAAGTCAGCGTGCGTGTCAAGAGTCTGTGTGGGACAATGAGGTGCATTGTGCTGCTCTTGCGCACCAGTGTGACGGTGTCTCTCCCGCTGTGCTCGCAGATCGCTGGCGAGGATGCCACGCTCACGCCCCGTGTCGGGTGCTGCCCCCTGTGGGCGGCTCCGGGGGCTGTCGGTGGGGCAGGTGGGAGTGTGCAGGGCCAGGGGAGAGGTGATGGAGTCGGTGCGCAGAGCGGCCGAGATGGTCATAGAGGAGGTAAGAGGAAGAGCAGGGCCAACACTAACGCCTGTGTCAACCCAACCCCATCAAATCAGGTACCGCCAATACTAACCCAAAATAAAGAAAACACTTGAGTAAATTAAGGGTTTTGGTGGCTCTGTTATGGGATGGGGTGCATTTTGCTGCCCTGGTTTAGGTCCCAAGTTAAATGCCAATAAATACAAAGCCATTCTGAGTGATCACCTTCATCCTGTGGTGAAGCATTTCTATCCTGATGGGAGTGATCTCTTCCAGGATGACAATGTCACACAAAATGATGGAATTTCTCATGGAAGAATGATGTTGCATCCCTCCAATAGAGGTCCAGGCACAA
Organism: Aldrovandia affinis; assembly: GCA_029706075.1. Taxonomy (NCBI): domain Eukaryota; kingdom Metazoa; phylum Chordata; class Actinopteri; order Notacanthiformes; family Halosauridae; genus Aldrovandia; species Aldrovandia affinis. The sequence continues at coordinate 1,722,851 of JAINUG010000142.1, forward strand.
AATCTATGCCAAGGCTCATTGAAGCTGTTCTGGTGGATCATGGTGGCCCAACATTCTATTAAGACACTTTATGTTGCCATTTCCTTTATTTTGGCAGTTGCCTGTACATACCATACACCAGGGCTTTTCAACTGGTGGCCCAGGGCCCAACCGCAGTCAGCCATAGACACACTCTTCGTCTTGATCATTGAGATGAAGAGAAAATTATTCAGACACATCAAATAGTGTGATTATGTCCAGCTTTGCATCCGTGTCAGCATAGCTCCCACGAGTGACAGAACAATAAGTAATAGCAACACATTAAGAAATCAGTCACTCCTAACTTTCTGGCCCAGTAAAGGCACTTTGGTGTCCAGATATTCAGTTTGTGTATGCTCTTTGTGAACTTGTAACTGTAACATTGGTGAGTGATTGTGAAAGGCACTATATAAATGCAATCCATGATCATTGTTATAACTCTCTGTACCTTGTGTTCTTGTCATGTGTGTATGACATCAGTGTCAGCACCAGTTTCGCAATCGGCGGTGGAACTGCTCCACCACGCCCCGTGGAGTCAACGTCTTTGGGCGGGTCATGAGCCAGGGTGAGCTTCATCAAGGGAACAAACAAACCTCACGCAACAGAGTTTCACTGAATCCCTGATTATGACATCATGTGACGCTACTATTGACTCTTACCATGTGGCATGGTAAGGGAGAATTTTAGCAAAGAGAATTTTAGCAAAGAGAATTTTAGGGAGAAATCTGGGATTTAGTAAATCTCTGATTATGATGCCATGTGAGCCTGTCTCAACTATGACCAGGTGATTATGCTAATTCAGGGACAATTTCAGTGAATCCATGTGTACAGAACAGACTTTGACCAACGCTGTTATCACAGATTCTATGGACCAACCAGATGGCCAGCTCCTGCATTCCTTTAATCTTATCTGCAGGAGTTTCCAGTTGGAGTGCAATAGTACACTTCATGAAAATTCATGAAGAGGTGTGGCCAAGGACAGAATATCCTTTGCCAGTTTTTTCCTTGGTCATGCCCATTCATGAATATTCATAAGACGCACCAAACTGGACATTTCAGCTTCAACAGTTTACAGAGCCGAATATCTGGTTAGTCTATAAAATCTCAGTAAAATTCATACAGCAACACACTGTACAAATTACAGCAGCAGGAGGCTAAATTAAAACAGGAAGGAGAATTTCAGTGAGTCCCTGACTGTGACAGGACAGTGCCCTTTGCCTTTGAATGGAGCGGTGTAGGTGGCAGTTGCCTGTGAGCACTGCTCTGAAGGAAGTTTTGCACATTTGGTTCGGCTTTATGGTTAAGGTTAGGATTTGGGTAGAGTTAGCTGGTCCTGCGCTGGTGCTTACAGTTTGATTTCTTGGACAGGCACGCGTGAGGCGGCCTTCGTGCACGCCCTGTCCTCGGCTGCTGTGGCTGTGGCAGTGACGCGGGGCTGCAGCCGTGGGGAGCTGGAGAGGTGCGGCTGCGACAGGAAGGTCAGAGGGGTCAGTCCCGAGGGTGAGTCTGTCAGTGCACCGTCCGTCTGTCCGTCTGTCTGTCACTCTGGCCCTGAGGGCCCTCACCTGCCCGGCTGGCCCAGCATAATGCCGGGAAGAGTGGAGGTTCAAAGCTCCCCAACTCCTGGAAGGCCACAGGAAACGCTGGTTTCGGTTGTTACTCTACTTAATAGATTTGTTAAGGCAGCCAATTACTCTCCTCGCCTGGCTTCTTGGGTCTAATTTGGTTGCTGAAGACTAAGGTTAAGGAGTTGTTGTATTGAAGATGTAGTGATATAGTGTATAGAAGCCTACAAAAATATGCCAGGAAAGTGGAAGAGTTACACACTTACCAACGAACAAGGGGGGTGGTCAGGAATGATGCCTCTCCACCATTCTGTTGTTCACAAAAACCTCCTGTCTTTACTGCTGTGCTTTACTGTTGCAACTCTGCACACACCCAATTGCTAAATCTGTGTTTTGAAATTGGACACCAACAGTCAAAACAGGCCTCCTAGCTTGTGGTTAGAGAAACACACCTGAGTCAGTTACAGTGAGGGCTACAGCTACAGCCACTGACTGACCTGCCAGTGTGTCACTGAGGTGTAAGTGTTGCAGTGTCAGTGGAGTTTGCCCAGACTCGTCAGTCAGCATGTGTAGTGTGTTCGATTTCCTCTCGCAGGGTTCCAGTGGTCCGGATGCTCAGATAACCTGTCCTACGGGGTGGCGTTTTCCCAAACATTTGTGGACGAACCGGAGCGCGCCAAGGGGCTATCGCTAGGGCGACCACTCATGAACATCCACAACAACGAGGCCGGGAGGAAGGTGAGGAAGAGGCATCCTGTTCATTCTGTTTAACTTGAGAAGACTGAAAAGGTTCTCGTAAGGAAACAATTTGGGTTCTGCAATTTGTTTCCGATTACTGCTACTACTGTCACAACTACGACTGAACCTATGTGTTTGTAACGTTCTCCCACCTCCCACCCCTCTCTGACCAATACCCCCCTCTCATTTATCCCATCCTCCTGTTGTCCCTCCTGTCAGGCCATCCTCCACAACATGCAGGTGGAGTGTAAGTGCCACGGGGTTTCGGGCTCCTGCGAGCTCAGGACCTGCTGGAAGGTGATGCCGCCGTTCCGCCGTGTGGGGGTGGTGCTGAAGGAGCGCTTCGATGGGGCCACCGAGGTGGGTGACCAGGGCCGTGAGGCGCTTCCATCTTAGTGGGATGTGCGGGGAGGACTTACAATTTCACATTGCTTTACATACAATCCATTTATACAGCAGGATATTTACTGAAGAAATTCAGGTTAAGTACCTTGCTCAAGGGTACACCAACAGTGCCCCACCTGGAATCGAACCTGCAACCTTTCTGTTACAAGCTCAGTTCCGTAACCATTATACTACACTGCCAGCAAGTGTAGTATAATTACACTTGAGTGGAATTGAGTGACATTAAATGTGAATTAAATGCATTTTGGACAGTATTGATTAGTCTGTAGCCTCTCAAGAGTTTTGGGCAGTTCAGTGGGTTCTGTGTGAACAGACCCCCTGCAGGAGAAATGGGCAGGCCCCTCACCCCTGTCCCCTCCCCCAGGTGCGTCTCTCTCGAGTGGGCTCCAGGACGGCCCTGCTCCCCCGTGACCCCCAGGTCAAGCCCCCCGCAGCCCGTGACCTGGTGTACCTCGCCGCCTCCCCGGACTTCTGCCGCCTCGACCCTGACAACGGGATCCCCGGCACCGCCGGCCGCCGCTGCAACGGTGAGCGGCTCCGGCGTTTTCTACTGCATTTTCTACCACGTTTCTCCAAACCTCTGCCTCCTGAAACCCCAGAGCAGCCCAATAAAGACTGCAGAAATCTCATAGAATGCTACCGAAAGCATTTTTCCTGTTTCTGAAATGTACCAATGGCTTTAGATATGCCAATGGTTCAGTTAAGCACTAATAGTATGCTGCCCAGTTCTTTGAAAAGGCAAATGCTTTGAAAACCTGACAGGGACTGGAAAGGCCAGCAAGCTCTCCCGACACCCTGGAGAGAAGGCGTCACTGACACTGCCAGACTGCTGATGCACATCTTGAATGAACCCTTCCCTCTGCACCCAGAGAACACTTCACACTGAGCTCCACTTCACACTGAGCTGAGGTCAATTACACTGGCTCCAACCAGCCATCTTGGAAACTTGAAACTCCATTTGAGTCTTCACTGCTCGACTTTGTCAAGCTACAGGTAACTGACAAAATAAAGGCAACACTTGAGTAAATAATGGACCCGTTAAATGGGTGCAGTACGAGTGTCTGTCGGGGGAATCAGCCAGCTGGGAATCTCTTAGCCCTAGTAAGGGCTGTTTGAGTGACCCCTCTCCCCCCTGGGGTGTTGCCTATATTTTAGCAGTTACCTGTATCTTTCTAAAGTCGCTCTAGATAAGGGTAGCTGCTAAATGACAAAATGTTAAAATGCTAATGTCTCTGACCTGGCCTGCCCAGCATATCCGTGCCACTCACTTCCCCCTCCCCCCTCCCCCTGCCCCTTTTGTACCAGGCACCTCTCGACTGGCTCCAGACGGGTGCGAGCTGGTGTGTTGCGGGCCTGGCTTCCGGGCTGGCCGGGCGGAGGTGGTGCAGCGCTGCTCTTGCAAGTTCTCCTGGTGCTGCTCAGTCCGCTGCCAACAGTGCAAGAACACTGTACTCATCCATACCTGCAAAGAATGAGGGAGGCCAGAGGGGGAGCCCACACTATACACACTAACCAAGCACTACAGAACATGGGGCACTGAGTTCATACAACACATTCACACTGACTGATCATCGCCTAACCTCGGCACTAAACAGACATCGAGTCCATACAGAATATACCACTGCAATGCACCTGAAATGATACAGACAAGCACTGGCATGGACAACTCCTCCAGTCAACCATTTCTCTGAGCAAAATGCATTGTACCATTCAGAAATGTGCTTTCGAGCAGTGACAGACTAGACTGGAGTCAATAATAGGACTTTTACTGTGACTATACTTATAGTGACTTATAGTTACTGCGACTAATCAGCAGCGATGAAGAGCTTGTTCACCAAAAGACTTCTGGGAAAAGTATTTATGCAATAACAGAAGTGTAGAAGTGTGTACATTTAGAAGGAGCCTGTGCTCTCTACTATGCAGACAGACTGCACATACTTACACTCTTGACAGAGATTTCCAATCAGCACACAAACACACACATGCCTGCCCTACGTCAGACCTAATTTACAGACAACGCTTTTAAAGCCGAAATTAGCTCAAGTAACAGAAGGTAACAACTATTGTATTATTTAACACTATGCATCTTCTTATATGGCTATATTCCAAGTTAGGCTATAGCTATCTCTTTACGTCTTTATATTCACTATATACGCTGTATTTATATTGATCTATCAGTCTGTAACTGTTATCTGTCTCTATTTATTTGTATATCCATCTCCATTTGTATCTTTCTGCCTACACATTATATCCCATTCTTCCTGTGGGCCTCCAAAGTACTCCAGTTCCCGCTGTGCCTCCTGTCACCAGTCGCCCTGTCTCTCCCTCCTCTGTAACTTTGTGCCGATCACCATTTTGTTTTAGTGCATTCTTGTTCTGTGAAACAGTTTGGCTACTGTTGCTCCAGTTATGGCACTTTATAGTTCATGTTGTCCAATAAACAATTTCCCCCATAATGGTGTGATGTTGTCATGTTATGAACATGTTTTTTTATAGTGACATTAACATGTATTTGATGTTCAGTGATGATCAATAATTTAATTACTGTTTAATTGAACAATTATTGTTTGTCAGTTAAACCATTTTATTACAAACATTCTGTGATTACAAACACCCAGAAAATTATGATTTTTATTCTTATTAATATTCGTATCATTAATATTTTTATTATTAATAATATTCTTATTCTTAATCATAATAATGAAATCAGTTATTGCAAATAACTAATTGCTATATTATTAATGATTCACAACCAAAACGGTATTCTAACACATTACCAAAAAATCATAAAATAATAAAAACTCAAGTTTCAAAATGAATAACCGCTAAAAATCCCCAAACAAAAAAATATAATATTCATAATATTAATACATCAAAAAAAGAAAAAATATAAATTCAGTTCTCTGTATCACCTGCAGGAGGCAGCAGATTGCGAGAGAAAAATGCACTTAAAGTTCCCATGAAAAGCCAGCAGGTGGAGGCAAAAATCTTCTGCCAGCTTGTCTTCAGTTTTTGTAATTATGGTTCATTCAATTCTGGTCATTAAGTCAACCAAAATAATTCCACACTATCTCACCACTTCCCTCCTAGTCTCTATGTGACACGGTAATACAACAAACTTTTTTTTTCTTTTTTTTTTATTGTCTACTGGAGAAAAAAGGAGAGACTAGAAATGTTTGCCCTCTCACTCCCTCATTCTCTTGTAGAAGGACTGTGTGTGGTTTGGAGAGTACTGATACACACCTCTCTTTCTCAGTCTCTCTTCTCAGGACTTACTGTATGCGGGGTACAAATATGTTTGCTTGTTTTTTTGTTGTATTGGCATTGAACCCTCTTCCTTTTCACACCAATTTCCCCCCCCTACTCTTTCTGCTGCCGCCCCGACTGTATCCCTCCCAGTTCCCCAGCCCCATCCTGTCTTACTGTTTCTTTCCATTTCTCCCCCTCCCCCTCCCCCCCCCCCTCTCTATAGGAAAGAGCAGCGTTTCTTGGGCTTGGTCTCGGGGGGCTCCAGTGCAGCTAGGATAGCCTCATCAAACACGTTCTTCAGTCCCCGCTGAGAAAGAGACAGAGACAATTATTCTATATTTCTCTCACATACCCACCCACCCATGCATACATACATACATACATGCACACACCGACACACTCACACTCGCATACAGACACACACTTACACACACACACACACGCACGCACGCACTCACAATCACTCACATTCACACTCGATGCCGAACGTACAAAGATGGCGGTAAAGCCCTGTGCATACAGTGTATCAAACACACAGATGGCTACAGTAGTGAAACAGTTGAGCCTACACACACCAACACTTTTCCATTTCCATTAAAGATGCATGAGAATGAGAAATCAGGATGCTGAAGGGGTCAAGCTCATTTACAAAATGCACTAACACATTCCAGATGCAGTGCATCGCAGCCCAACTCTCCAGATACACGTAACCCTGCAGGGCATGTTAATCAGCCTAGGAGCTGCCCATACCTGCATTATTTCATAGGACTAATCTGTACGAAGCCCCACAACAACCTATTCAAATGGTTAAACCATCAAATATATATTCTTTAAATATCTGGAACATTCTTCTTCAAAACCAGTGAGGTAGCTGTAGGGTCGTGTCATTGGTTTATAAATGTATATGTGTTTGCTGCTATTACAAATGCAAACTGAACTATGCAAACCATCATGTGATACACAATTTTTTTTTTTTAAACTGCTACCGGCGATGGGGCTGGATATATCAAAAGCCTGTTGGTATTTGTGGATTAGTTGAAATTCTGGAATTTTTGCTGTGTGTATATTAATAGAGCATTTGTCAAACCCGGCCTTATTGAGCCACCATCATGTATGCTGACCTTCCTTGTCCTCAATTAATTTCTAGGTTTTGAATGAGCTGCTAACTAAATACTTATCTTTACCTACCATCTCTGAATCTAGTCATTATTTGTGAGATAAAGATATAATTGGTTATTCAACATATTTGTGATGATATCTGCTTCTTCAACTGATCCAGTGCTGCTCTCTTAATAAGAGTATTCGTTTTTCAATTCATTGTTCTTGGCTCTTACTAATCACTCTTAATCAGTAAAGTTGAATTCCTCGTTCCATTGCTAATTTAAGGGGCTAAAATGATATATATATTTAAAAAAATTTAAACCTTGCAGAAAAATGTAGCTGGCTAGCTCACTCTATTCAGCCAAAGACGACAAGCCTCTCCTTGTTAGACAAAATGCATTCCAGCAACCCAGATCAGCAAAATGCAGATCAGTGTACAATGAGCAGCTCAATCAAACCTAATCAACTGAAAGCGAAGCTGAAACTGAAACCAGCATGAACAGAGGGTTACCAGGGCCACATTTAAGAAGCACTTTCAGGCAGAATACCAGATTAACCATAAAAGATCAATATTTCTGTTATATCTGTTATATTTCTTGCTATCCCACACATGACCAGACTTTTAAATACGTGAACACTGTAATGATTGTTGTGTGCTGGTATGTCGGTTTGTCACATCATTGTGTGTTTGTTAAATCTATCTTATGTCAGTCTATTTTATGCTTTTAATGTTGCTGTTTATGTTTTAGATTATTATTATTTTATTTTTTTGTTGTTGATATTTTAGATTATACCGATGTAAAATGTACTTTCATTTCAGCTTGGTTGCTGCCACATGTACATTATGGTATCTTATCAAATTATTTATTTATTTATTATTTACAAACAAATAAACCGTTTACTAGTCTTATAGTTCCATCAAACCTTTTTCCTGTGGTTTATTGGGGACAGGAAATAGCCTTTGGCTATAAACAGTTAATGCAATGCATCTGATGCTTATTTTTAACGTTCTAGCAGTGTTTCGGTTATGTCCCTGACAAATAAACATAGTATTTAACAAAGGCACCTAATATATATATTTGAAAAAGGCACCTAGTAACACCAGTAAGTTCATTATATAATTGACCCTCCACAAACAACAGTGCACAGGCCGCTTCTTGTGAAAGCCAAATATTATGACAGTCAGGGTAAGCACACTATTGACACCCACTATGTTCTTAGCCTTGTTGTAAGTAGCCACCATAACAGATTGGTAACAAAGCATATGAATTCATAAAACTATTGGTCTGTACCTGTGTGAGGGCAGAGCACTCCACATACTTCACCGCACGCAGGTCCCGGGCGAGCTTTTCACCGCTCTCGAGAGTCAGGGGGCGCTGTTTGTTCTTGAACAGCTTCTCCACTGTGTTACTGTCATCCCGAAGGTCCACCTGGGTTCCCACCAGCAGGAAGGGCGTGCGGGGGCAGTGGTGTGAGATCTCAGGTACCCACTGAGGCAGGGGAGAGACAGAGACTGGGGTTACGGAATGCACAATCCCACACAATAACAAGATGAAGTATAAACATGAGCTAACAACAGCAGTGACTGACACACACACACACACACACACACACACACACACACACACGCGCGCACACACACACACGCACACAAGCCTAAATGGGCCAAATGGCCTGTTTTCATCATTATGTGTTCTTATGTTCTTATTTACCCACATAAAGGCAAACTAATCAAAATCAAGTGAGCAGGGCATAGAGAGCCAAACTGACCTTCTCCCGAACGTTCTCAAACGAGGAGGGAGATACAACAGAAAAACAAACAAGGAAGACATCCGTCTGGGGGTAACTGAGGGGCCGCAGTCTATCGTAATCTTCCTGGCCTGAAAGGAAACGTCCAAAAGGGTTGTTGATGGTGTGATCGGACACAACATAACAGCAACAGGGGGAACGCCAGCCAAGAGGTCTCATTTGATATGTCCTATATTATGCATGAAGGACTTACAAATGAAAACTGCCTGGCATTCCATTTCAGGAATGACATTGAAATGACACACTGGCGGCGCACATAAAGCTCACGGATGCTGACATTTAAAAAAAAAAATTTTTTACCTGCTGTGTCAAAAAGACCAAGTGTGTAGGGTTCCCCTCCAATCATCACAGTAACTGCATAGTTATCGAACACCTGAGCAAGGCAGAGAGAATAATCTGAACAGCAGTATATGGACATTAGAGTCTAGTTGATTCTAACTGATGACATCATAAAAGGCTACTAACGGCATCCTCAAAGAACTGTAAAACCAAAGGTCAGCTACGCCCTGTGTGATAATCCCACACATTCTAATATCACCTACTTCCTCTGCACGTTTGTTCCCCACACTCATTATATATTTCTATACATAACCAGAGGGGAAAATATAGATGGGATTAAATCAGTGTATAACGTTTTTACATGCCAATCATCAAAATTGTGCCTTAATTAAAAAGGCTGGTTTAATGCATTTCATTTAGCTAAATCTGTAAGTGGAACTGATGTTGATTGCATATTTACCTAAAGGTTGAAAATGAAACGTGACAAACAGAAATGTTACAGTTACAATCTGCTTGCGGTACATCAGTGAGTGTCTAAATGTTTAATGGTAGAGCCTAGGGAGGAGCTCCACAAAACAAAAAGGTGGGTCCTTATCAAATCCCAACAATATTCTGCCTCTCACTTTCTGAGCCTCTAAAATCTGAAATGGAAAACCATGCACCAGTTTCCCAAAAGTTCATTGAGGCAATTGTAATAAAAAATATACAAATAAAAAAACAGTCATAGAACTGACAACTGCTAAAATGAGTGACCGAACCTGATGGTCTGAAGGTGGTATGTGCCATGCTAGCGTTAATTGATACAGTGTCACTTATACCACCCAACCCCACCCGCCACCCACACACACACACACACACACACACTTCTCACTACCCCACCCCATTCTTCTAAATGAATGTGCCATGTCCCTCACCGTGGGCACATATTCAGAGGGGAACTTGTTGGTTGTGTAGGAGATCAGCAGACAGGTCTTCCCCACTGCCCCATCCCCCACAACCACACACTTTATGGTCTGCATCTACAGAGGGGAAGGGGAAATGCAGACGCTTTAACGCTGAAATAAGCGGTGGACACAAGACAGCATACTTGCATCGGGCCATATTAAGTAAATGAGGAGGGAAAAGTACTTAAAATAGGATTAAAACACACACAAAACTATCAAAACATAGGGAGTAGTGTGGTGGGTTGATTTGGCCTCCAGATCTGACTGTCTACTTTTTGAAGAAAGGTACTGGATCAAGGATTCCCTCCTGTAAATACTGTCATATAAACTGCCAAAGCCTGCCCGAATAACGTATCAAATAGCTGCAATTAGGTAAAATAATACCAGGGCGAGTCTGTCTGAATTTATTCGGTCCTGAGAATGATGTCCAATCCAGCAATGAATTAACCCTTCTTGGAGTACCTGTCGCACTATGTTTATTCTAGAACATGCCGTAACATTCTAGTTGATAGTAATTGATGACACAAAGGGCTACTAATGGAATTCTAAAATTCCAGGTGCCACACTTCATTCAAAACAATTGACTTGCCAACACATAGGCATAACCTTATTAGAACATAGTTCGCAATACAAATTGAAGGAATAGAAACTGAGGACTATATACATCGATCAAAGTGTAAGCATCGATCAAAATGTAAGCTTGCGTCGGTAAAAACAATTAACACTGTGTAACTACTAACGTACAAATCACAGCTAACTTAGATACCAGGCTACCCAACGCCATTAACCAACTACTTTAGTTTACCTAAATTGCACACACAACACATGCAGCTAGCACTGGTTAAGTAAGACATCCAGCTCTTTGAATTTAAAAAGTATACAATCTATAGCCAGCTAGTTGCCTTTAACTTCCGCATATCACAGAAGATTCGCGGAGCTGAGACGTCTTGTCGTCTTTAGCTGAATAGAGAGCGAGCTAGCTACATAGATTTCTATTGACTTCATTCTACAGAGCAATCCACGGAGTGAGCGAGATCATTTAGCTACTTCCTCGAATAATCGCTAAATTATCTTAACTGCCTAACTAATTTACCGCTCGAAACCGTAGAATTTCCTAGCTGAACTTGCTAAAAATCTAGCTGGAATTCGTAACTTTACCTTGCGAGCGTTTCGAGAATATAACCGCAGCATAGTACCAATACTGCTTGTACATGTGTTATGCACTTAAAACCATTATACTCTACCAAACTGGCATGACACCAGACGGCTTTGCGTTAGTTAGATGGAATACTTTCATCTTCGTTTGTCTCACCAACTCAATTCTATTGCGAGCCACTACCCCAGCATCTAACGCGCAAGGTAGTCAACGGGATTGCATATCACTGACAAAATCACTTCGCCACGTTAGGAAAAATCATAAATTACAAAGTCGTACGCTCTTGCCATTTTGCATTAAATGGCTGCTGTTGAAAAAAACAGATGACGTTAGCTAGCTAATAGTTGGAAGCTAGTTAGCTAGTGCTAGTGCTAGTTTCGAAAACTTTTCAAAGTTGTGAAAACTTCATCGCTAACCGCTAGCGAGCTTGGTAACCTAGCCAGCAATAATAAACACCAGTAACGTTATAGCGTACGTTAACTACAGTGATAAACTCACACGACTCGTTGCAATTCAAGTATAAGTAGCGTTTTTGTAGTCTATGCGGTTTTTAAAAATCGATTTTACGGTTTCAAAACAAAAAACATTCAAGAAGAAATAATAACTTACCTTCTCACTCCGACAATTAGGCGTTGGTTACATCCGGGTGCGTCTGCACGACTTCTACGTAAACGCGAGAGAGGGCGTGTTTGTGGAACACCGACCAGTCATCAACCACAATCCTAATTAATATCAATAACTTATCAATACCTGTATATTAACCTGTAGTTTACAAAATGTGAAAAAATGAGAACACTATTAGCCCACCATTTCACGTTACAAACTCTTTTTGAAAAAAAATTAAAATATAAGTTACGAATAAATAAGATATTATTGTCTAATTACACACACTCCTGTATCCTATAATTCCCCTTGATAAGAGGACAATAAGTCTTTATTAATCCAACGTAATGAAGGAAGCTCAGGCATTCATTCCACAGATGTGCTCTCTGGGCCATGAGCAGAGCCAGATCAGGATAGAACTGGTTTGACACGACCATTTGTCCATTGCTGAAGTCAAAATGACTATTTCTCCCTCTGTGTTAAAAGTACTTTCATGGTTTCCAGATGGTCGGGTCAGTATTTGGCATAAACAACATGAATCCATACATCCATCCTGCCTTGTGTCAACGGGTCAGGCTGGTGGTGGTGGTGTAATGGTGTGGGGAATGTTTTCTTGGCACACATTAGGCCCCTTAATACCAATTGCACATTGTTTAAATGCCACAGCCTACCTGAGTCTTGTTGCTGACCATGTGCATCTCTTTATGACCACAGTCTACCCATCTTCTAATGGCTACTTCCAGCAGGATAATGCGCCATGTCACAAAGCACACGTCATCTCAAGCTGGTTCCACGAACATAACAATGAGTTCAGTGTTCTCCAATGGCCTCCACAGTTACCAGATCTGAGTCCAATAGAGCACCTTTGGGATGTAGTGGAACAGGAGATTCACAACATGAATGTGCAGCTGACAAATCTGCAGCAACTGCGTGATGCTCTCATGTCAACATGGACCAGAATCTCTGAGTAATGTTTCCAGCACCTTGTTAAATAATATATGCCATTTAGCAGACGCTTTTATCCAAAGTGACTTACAGTAGTGAATGCATACATTTTTCAATATATCCATATCCATCTGTATCCATGCCACATATATCCAGGCCTTTTAATAGATATGCTATATTTGAATTATTTGGTGCACGGTACGTTTCATTATGAGTGTGTGTGTGTGTGTGTGTGTGTGTGAGTGTCTGCACCTCAGGTTTCTTGTGGTTCTTGTGGAGTCCTGTGTATGTTATGCCTTCGACAAGGAGGAAGAAAGCAAAGGGAAGGAGGAAGGCACCCAGTTTGGTTTTCCATCCTCATCTTCAACTCTTATTCACCAAGGCTGGTCACCTCAAAATAAACACCACTGGATCAGATAAAAAGTTCCAGTTTGGGAGTTTAATTATTTTATATTAAATCTGCATATGCTGCCCTGAAACAGACAACATTTGAAAAGGGGACACAGCTATATTTATTTAATATCCTCTGCAGAGGTGTAGAGTGTGGTAAAGTCTGCCCTCAGTTGGCCATTAATAAAACTACAATTCAACACTGTTCTAGTTGGATGTGAGTGAGCAAATGGGAGCCCATGGAAATGAAGGCCAAGGAATTTATCAAAAGTATCAAATGACCACCATCACCTTAAGGGTAAACAGAAAAAATAAACCCTTCAAGTTAAATTCTATCAGGAAAATGGTGACTGAACAGTAGGAATTAAGAAGGCTAAAGAGACAATTATCTAGTAGATACGGTAATTGGTTTGTGGGTTACTGACATATACAACTTAGTATCTTACCAATATTAGATTGTTAAAAACTCCAGATGTTAAGATGAGGTCTTGATTTTTGTCTCAAATAGCCAATCGGAGCTTGACAACTGTGTAATTTAACAGTCCACAAAACCATACATCACATGTCTTCAGATGACAGAGGTTTTTGTTTTTGAGGAAATCGTGCAGCTCAAAATGATGGGCAGGCAGCATGATTCCCACAAACAGAAATGCTTTACATAATACTTCTGTTTGGTTCTACCTTTTCTTATTTTTGTTTGGAAGACTGGAAGTTATTAACTCATGTACTACTATGTAAAGCACTTTGAGATTTTCTTTGTAAAATAAAAAGTGCTACATAAATATTATTATTATTATTATTATATAATTTTATGAAGTTTTATGATGCTGTGATGGGGTTGTGCAGTATGTATGTACGTTTGTTTGTATTTATGTATAATGTGACACGTGTTCATGGTTTTTGTAAAGCAGCGACACTGAGTCCAAGATAAGTTTCCCTGCGGGAACAATAAAAGTACATCTTACCTTATCTTATCTTATCTTATTAAACTTATTACCGCCTCCTATGGAGCAGGAGGTGGTGTCTCTTGTCAATAATTTACCACGTGTGATAGAAAACCCTCAACAGTTAAATGACTGACCCCAAGAAACTACACTGCTGCTTCAGAATAATCTCAATTTTATTAGACCATTTCTTAAATTTTGTTGAAGGCCAGGAAATTTGACTTGCTGACCAGCAGGGACACATGTACGTAAACCTGATTCAAAGCTTTTAGCCAAATGTAGTGGAAACTCTTAATGATCATGGACCCCTCCTTAAATCTCATAGCTTCAGCATGTTCACTATTCCACTGTTCTTGAATTTTCTCAAGGTCATGTTCTCCCTTACAAACCATACAACCAACACATCCCACACTGTGGTCTCTCCCCGTCACATTTAGCCAACACACCCATCTCACATCTGTTCAGTCTCATGCACCTCACCACAAACTGTTACAACATGACCAGAAATGTGAACGTGCTCACTAAGCACCTTGCTCACATTAAATAACACTTGCAGGTGAATACCAAAATAAAGGAAACACCAACATAAGGTTTCTTAGTAGGGCGTTGGGTCACCACGAGCAGACATTGAGCCTTGGCATAGATCCTGTGCCTGGACCTCTATTGGAGGGATGCATCACCATTCTTCCATGAGAAATTCCATAATTTTGTGTTTTGTTGATGATGGTGAAAAACTCTGTCTTAGGTGCCACTCCAGAATCTGCCATAAGTGTTCAATTGGGTTGAGATCTGGTGACTGAGATGACCATGACATATGGTTTACATATTCCATGTTCATCAAACCATTCAGTTACCTCTTGTGCCCTGTGGATGGGGGCATTGTCAATCCTGAAAGAGACCACTCCCATCAGGATAGAAATGCTTCACCATAGGATGAAGGTGATGCCAGAACGCTGCTGTAGCTTTGATGTCTATACTCTGTGGGTTTTGTAGTTCTTTCAAGGCTCCTGTCTTGACTTGTAGTTCTGGATGAAATCAGCCATGAAGTAAGTGGCAAACCTCCTCATAAGGTAAAACACCATGCATGGTATTATTCTCAGGCACAAAAGAAAATCCTGTTTGTTTGCTTGCTTGCTTTAATCATCAAGATAATTACATCCCCAGCAAGTTTATATTGTATAAGCCATGAATGTTATTTACAATTTATTGTTGGAGAACTCGAATGGGCTCAGTTTTTATTCCTTCAAAGTGGAAATAAAAATAATAAAAAATCAATACATGCCTCTGGACTCTGGACAATCAAGTTGTATGCCTCTAAAATAAGCCATTGTTTACAGACTATTGATTTGCCAGCTTTGTGGTGTACATGAAAAACACTAAACACAAGTACAATTGAGTTTTATTTGTTCTCTGGCTCAGCTTCCCACAAATGACACACCACCTTTATTTATTTGTCTATTTGTCAGGGACATAACAGAAGTATTGTTGCAATGTTAAAAAACAAGCATCAGATGCATTGCATTAAGTATTTATGGCCAAAGGTTAATTTACAACACCTGTCCTTAGATACAAAGTTAATAAAAATTACAAAAGTTCTTAATCATTTCAAATACATTTTGTCTTAAGGTTCTGTTGCATGTGCGTATTAATAAATCCTGTCCTAGAATTCAAATCTGAGTAGTTTATTGCCTAATTGATGTTTAATAGTTAACATGAATTAATCATTGAACTGATGTTGTTATTGTTATAATTTTGACAAATTAAAGAATATTGCCCACAAAGTTTCGGCTCAGTGTGCAATTAAGGCCTGATTTAAGAAATATAATGTAAAATATTGATAACTTTTTCCCCCTGTATAGGA
The DNA here is from genome assembly GCA_029706075.1 of Aldrovandia affinis. Lineage (NCBI taxonomy): Eukaryota > Metazoa > Chordata > Actinopteri > Notacanthiformes > Halosauridae > Aldrovandia > Aldrovandia affinis. The sequence goes on from JAINUG010000142.1 coordinate 1,738,858, forward strand.
CAGAAAACAGTGACGTAATTTCCGGCTTAAAGGTTAAAGAACAAGCTCCCACCCCCTCTTATTTTTAACATTGATTTAACGAGCTAGCGAGCTAATGTTAGCTTTTTTACAAGCGACTGACGAGATTTAATCTGTGACACTTTTAGTTTAGAAAAACGGACCATCGCATTTCGTATTTTCTTGAACTGCACGGATCTTTCTGTCGGGAATGTGCATAAAAAAATCTTACAAACAGTCTCTGTTTAAAAAAATATTTTAAACAAGCTCAATGGTCGCACTGCCTGGCGTTTTGGCTTCCTTTGTCAGTTTGACTTCCGTTTACATTCGCGACTCCAGCAGCAAGATATCCATCTAGCTAGGTAACGTTAGCTCGCTAACGGTAATTTGAAGAAAACGTTTCAAATTTATATTGACCGAGAAAATAATTGGCAAAGAAATCGCTACCGTACTTGCAATTCGACAGTATTGAATAAGCAACCCGCATTGATAAGGAGTTCAGCGGAATGAAATATTCAACCAGCTAGCTAGCTAGCGCTATAGCTGTATACCTTGAACAATAACAAACGGGGCTGCTCAACGTTGGCTTGCTAGCACGATGGCTATTTTGGTTGGATAAATGAGAGAAATCGCTCAAGCACCTGTCTTTTGTCAATGCGGACTGGAATTATTCGCAATACAAAGCTAGCTATAACGTTAGCTAGCTAGCTCTATGCTTAACGTTCTCGAATGTATGAGGCGTGCCGTAGATTCAAGGAACCTTAGCCGGTTGCAATCTCACTTAAATTAAAGCAAGCTGGCTAGCTAAATATTAATTGATCTCATTCCACTCGATGATCGTTTGATAATTGATTGATATTTTTAAAGTTTCCAAACTTCCCATCGAAGACAACGAAACGGACGAGCTTTTTTTGCAAGAATGTTTCGATATTTGAGCGATGTGGACGAGAGCCCATTCGTGATGTAAGTAGTTACTGCACAATTATTATTTTCAGAAATGTGTAATGCTTGTCAAATTTGAATTTGAATTTGAATGACCATTCTACCAATTATTGCATATTGCAGTGATTGTCGTGCCAGAGAGAGTAGGTTGCATACAATGTTGGGTGTTTCATCAACTGTCTATGCAACTGAACTAAATTCATGGAAACATGCTGCTGAACACTAAACAAAGTGTAGGAGGGACTGGAAGAGCAGGCATGGGGGATGTTGTGGGAATGTGGAGTATTGGGTGAGAATGCAAACAGTCTCTGTATATGATGGGACTGAAATGAGATGAGCGAGTAACTGGAAAATAAAGATTTGAAAGACCACGAAGATACCAAACTGGAATGTGTTTTATGGATTGAAGGCTACAGTATCTAGAGCAGGGGTGTTAAACTCATTCCATTGAGGACCGAGTGTGTTTTTGTTGCAATCAGTGCACCGCACCAGGTGATTTCAGTGAGCTCCCCTCACCTGGTGTAGAGTGTTCGTTGCAACAAAAACCTGCATATACTTGACCATTGATGGAGTTATATTTTTTATACTGATGGGTAGAGGTACAGCATTGAAATGAACTGTTGTTGTATGTCAATCACACACACACCAGGGATGTAAATAACACTCCCAATGCATAGCAGTTTGAGCTTTGAGTTTATGATTTTACTGGAAGCAGGGGAGTGCACTTGAGTCCACCAGCAGAGAACTTCCACTGGGGATGCTCGCCTGCATCTGGAATCCAGGATGAAAATCTGGAATGTATAGGGAATGCGATTTACAACCCTGGTCTCTAAAGCTCACTCACTCTCACTTGCTCACATCCCATACACACTTGTATCCATCTCTATTCAGTCCCTCTGTGTGTACTGTTTAACATTTTCATATAGCGCGTTTGTATATTGGCTACATGATCACATCATTGTGTGTACATTGGCTACATTATTACACTGTTGTGTTTTTCTTTGAGCGGTCCTTTTCCAACAAGTGTGCTCTCCTGTTTGCAGGGATCCGTTCGCAGCCCATAGGCAGCAGATGCGCAGCCTTTTTGGGTCCTTTGGCTTTGAACCCTTCCCCCTCACCCCTCAGATACAGGCGCCCCGCACACCACACCTCCAGGTGCCTGTGTGTGGGTGTCAGGCTGTCACTCACACTGTATTTCACTCGTTTGCATGCCTGTCTGTGTGACTAAGTCTTAAAGGAGGATTTTTTACCAATGTTCGGTTCGTCCTTTGTCGTAGGGCGAATGCAACGGTATATACATGTTTTTTGCATACATAAGAATTGTTCAAGGTAAAATGAATCAAAATCATTTTTTCCCTCTTGCTCAGAGGTGGTTAGGTTTTTGGGTGAAGTTGGCCCTTTAGCGCTTCATACGTGACATTCATAGATGGACATGGTGGTATCACTGTTTTTTGTGTCTGGGACTAAATTAGTATTTGCTATTAGGGATTATATTACCCTGTGCCACCTCTTTAACAAGCATTATTTCCTGTCTCCCTGTGACTGCCTTTCTAATGCTGATTGCCCTTCTCTCCCTCTCGCAGGCTGGTGCCATAGCCCCCTTTGGAATGATGGGAATGGTGACTACATTACATTATGACTCATCACTTAGTTGCGTCAAAGATCCTCGATCAGGGTTGTCAAACTTATTACATCGAGGGGCAGTTGTATACAGGTTTGCAACCAGGTTTGCAACCAATGCGCTACACAAGGTGATTTCAATTAGGTCCCCTCCTTGGTTGAAGAAGGGAGCTAATTGGTGAAATCACCTGGTGTAGTTGCAACAAAAACCTGCATGCGCTCGGCCCTCAATGGAATGAGTTTGACACTACTGTCCTAGATGGGTCTATATCGTATTTGGTTGCATTTTACACGTGCAAAAGGAAAAAGGCTTACCTTCCGTGTCTCTTCCCCAGGGCGGAGGAGGTTTCATGGACATGTTCGGGATGATGGGAGGAATGATGGAGAACATGGTATGTGCCATAGAGGAGTATTTCATCACCTTCTGTCTCTGCAGCTTGTCTCCCCCCCACCCCCCACCATCTCAATATTCCTATTAATGCGCCAGTTTAATCGTGTCAGCGTGCCATCAGCCAACACCCGGCTCTGTTTTTCTTTCCCTCCACCCTGTCAGGAGAGAATGTCAGGCTCCCCTAGCTGTCAGACCTACTCTTCCTCCACGGTCATCTCTTACTCGTCAACAGACAACGGCGCTCCGAAGGTGTACCAGCAGACCAGTGAGCTGCGGACCGCGCCCGGAGGGGTAAGAGCGAGGCGGCGTGGGGAGGGGGGCCCCGCAGGCCCGGTGGCTGCAGCCAGTCACGACAACACAAGGCCATTGAAAGAGCAAAACTAGCTCTGAGGCTAAGCGTGTTTGGCTGTGGCACGTTGCACTCAGTCGAGGACTAATGACGTGCACAGCCATGAATTGCACAGCTATACAACAAAAAAAAAGTCTTTTCCGATCGTGATATGACTCCGTATTGCAACGTGCTCAATTGTAGTACGGGAATTGGAATGGGAATTGGAATGAGGTTTTGCCTTGATTAGCTGGAAGGGAATTAAATTTCAGCGGAGTGCATGACTGCGTCTTGTGCTGTTTACAGGCCTGCGATAATGGAATTGAATAAATGGGTTTGGAAGGATTCTAATTAATTGATAAAAGCTGCAAACCCCTATGGTTCAAGCTGACCGCTGCAGTTAGTTAGAGAGGGAAAGCACAGCAGTGGGTTGAGTCTTTCACACCATGTTTTGTTTGTTGGCCAATGGGGTCCTCTGAAGGGGGAAAATGTTATCAGTAAGGGTGCAGAATATCTTTGACACTGAAGAAATTGCACACAAGCAGGTATCATCAACTTGTGCAGGAACTGTGGCTAGATGAAGTACATTTCCAGAGCTCTTTCACACATTTCCTTTTGAATGGCTGTTGAATCCAGGCCTCTACTGGCTCCCTTCAGTGTGGCTGGAATAGGTTGTCTCTTGAGGCCTGTCCTTGATTCTCCATCACGTTTGTAGGAATCATTGGTAACATGCAGTTGCTAACCATGACTTACATGACTTCCTGTCGGCTTCCCTCCCCCCTCCTTGGGGCGGACAGCCAATTGCTGCCCCCGGTGGCACTCCCGGCCAGAGCCGACTCTGGCGCGGCCGGTGGAATCGAACCCCGGTCGCAGTGGCCAGCGTTGAACGTTGTAACCACTAGACCAACCGGGAGGCCCCGAGATTACTGGATTTTTACACATGACATTATGCGCAAGTCTTTTAGTCCCCTCTGCATGTGCAGCGAGGAACCAAGGCAGTATTGACCACAATGCTAGATTGATGAGTATTCCTCCAAATTGTTTCAAACCGAAAACAATGGAAAAAGATGCCTTACGAACAATCCTAAGAACATGTTTCTTGTTTTATGGCCGGGTGTTACCAAGAGGCCTTTGCTATAATCTGATGAGCCAAGCTTAATTCAGTTTTTCATGTCAGGAATCCTATATGCTGGGAATGGCCGTAAAGATAGCAGTCCTAGAAAGCAGTGACTTCTAATTCCCTCCATGGTGTCTGAAAATTGTCACATCTGGGTTTTTTTTTACTCTCAGATTCGAGAAACGCGCCAGGCCATGCGGGACAGCGAAAGTGGGGTGGAACGGCTGGCCATTGGGCACCACATCTGGGACCGGGGACACGTGATGGAGCGGTCACGCAACCGCAAGACAGGCGACCGTGAGGAGAGGCAGGACTATATCAACTTAGAAGAGAGTGAGAACCTAACACTTCAGCCCTGCTCATACAAGAGCTCTGTATTGTGACTGTCCAGCTCCAGGCTGCTCAAATCACTCTTGGTCCAGGTTGCTGGATCTCGTGAACCTTATGAGGTCACATCCTGTTTCCTCCTCTGAATCTATGTCAAATAATTGCTAAATTGAGGTGCTATGCAATATGCTTGTAGAGATGTGAGTGATGGACAGACTGGGAGTGATGTATATGTATTTCCCCCCCAGGTGAGGCTGCAGCCTTTGACGAGGAGTGGAGGAGGGAGGCGGGGAGATACCCCCCTCCGAATGCCCGGGGGTTGGACTACGGCCGAGATAGGAGGGCAGTGGGTGGGGTGCAGCAGCTGGCCCTCACTGCCCCACCCAGCTCGTCTTCCCCACCTATCCCCCACCATGAGTCCCCAAGACACCTCCCGCCTCCCACTCGCCCCCGCTATGACTGGTGACCAAGGAAGAGGTGAGCGTAAAGCGGTGGACACAAAGTGGGGGTATGGAAGATTGCTGTTTGAAGTTTGCAGTCACAAGTTCGCTGTTTGAAAGGGACACTTATTTATTTGAACTTCTTAGTCTTTTGTTGGTTAACAATGCTACTATATTTAATTGGTTCTATTTTTCACAGGACAGAGAGAAAAAAGGGAAGGAAGGATCCACTCGATGCTGTGAAAGAGAGCGATGGAAAGTGATGGAGGAATTAACTGACCTTTTGAAGATGTTTGATATAACTGGACTGTCTATATATAAATTATACATACAATACAATGCACAACACCACACACACTACACATACACTTGTAGTAGACATGCTATGTAACATTACACGCACTGTATATATGAAGAAAACATGCTCACACTATACAATGTTACACATTACACTGCATACACAAGGCTACAGTACACACACTGTATACACACACTGTACAGTCCATATGTTTGTGTAGAGACTAGTGTATCTGTGGATTGAATTGTACACTGTTGACTAATCAAACTACTTAATAAAAGTCATTAATAAACATTGTTAGATAAACAAGTGTGATGTGTTTTGTGGCTGATGGAAGGGTTTATAAACCGATTGGCCTAAAGTGGTCTTCCTAGTAAGAGGGCTACCTAATACCGTTTGGCTCTTTGGTCCTGTGGTCTTGTATGAAAATGTCTGTCGATACTGCCTTTTCTCTGGTTCCACCCCCTTTCACGCACACGAGCACACGAACACACTGAAAATATCTGCAGATGGTCACATGACCTCCAGCTGGAACACACCAGAAAATTAGCCAATCAAAATCTACCCCCCCATATCTCTCCTTCCCCTCATCCCCAGACAGGCTCCCACTGGACCTCGCTCCCTCTTTCCTCATCACTTCTTTCTCTGCCAGTCTCACATATCCCTAGTCACATCACCCTCTCCCTCTTTTCTGTGTTTCCCTTTTTTCTTCTCCCTGGGTGTCAAGGGCAGTGTCACTGGTTCTAATCCCATTAAACTGAAAGTCGCTTTATTACAGGTTATTTTATTTCCTCCCTTGCTGTGCCTCGCAGTTCCATCACCTTCATTTTTCTATGCTTCCTAAGGGATTTTTTGCATTCAGGACTCCCAAGTCAAATCTGCCATATTTGTAGTTCAAATTATATCTGGATTTTATATATGCTGTGTCAGAATTGAAAGTCTGCCAAATATGTACATGGCTCCTATAAAGAAGCAGCTGGTTAATGTAATTCTATAAATGTTATTGTTCCTCCCTGGTAGGCATTTTGTTTGTTTTCAGTTCTGTATGCTACATTGTGAAAAACGAGTGGCAACTGCAGTGCAAAAAAATGCAGTGATGTTTCTTTTGTGAATGCTATTATTGGAACCACTGTAGCAGTATTCCTATTGACTATATCATCATAGTACTGAATGAAGTAGGGCAGCTTTTCATCCCACATCCTCTTCCTGCTGTCTATCTTCAAGATATCTGTGCTTTGGAATTAAAACATAGCACGCCTTCTCTCTCATCATCTAGCCTTCTTCATTCCTCTCTCGCTCTCTCATCTTTCTGTCTCCTTGACCTAGTCTCCCTCCCTCCCTTTTTTCTCTGCATCTTTCAGTGACTCACACATCCCCCCTCCCCCTCTGTCACACGTTTTTGCCCCCCCCTCCCTTTCTTTCCCTCCTCCCCTGCGCCTCTCTCTCTCTCGTTTTCTCACATTCTCTCGCTTCCACTACAAGGCTGAACACAAGCTGCAGGTAATGGGAAAAAAGATAAATCTGTTCCTCTGTTCCTCATGCCTGTATTCCTGTCCTCTATTCCTCTGCCTTCGGTCAGTAAATGTTTTTTTTTTTTTTTTTTTTCATTCATTATTGTTATTTCATTTAGTTCAGTGCAGCAATTACTGAATAAATGTATCAGGTTGTACTTTCCATTGCATCAGTGCGCGCACGCATTTGTATGTGTGTGTGTTCGCTGTCATGTGTCTCTGTGTCCACGTATAGATGTTAGAACATCAATATGGGTTTGTGTACATGCATGTCAGTGTGTGTGCTGAGACACAGCTATGCATGAACCACGGCATGCTATCCTATAAGTCCATCTTTGTGTTTTTTTCCTATTAATGCATCAGTGTTTTCATGCAGTGCATGCCAGTGTGTGTGTTTGTGTGCGTGCGAGTGTGAGCAGTGTCAGTCTGTCAGTGTCTGTGCATGTGTGTCAGCGTGTGTCCCAGCCTCTGTTCGTTTCCTCTGAAAGCCCAGCAGATCCCTGAACCCCTCTCCACTCTGTCTCTAGATCAGCAGATCCCTTCCTCTGTAGAGGTCATTTTCTCTTGTTCTTTCAACCCTTCTTTCCTCCCGACTGTACCAATCCAAGAATAGTCTTTTTTTTTCCTGGCAAAAGGAGGTTTAATAATTGAATAACCTTTACCCATCATTCCTTCTCACACTCCATGTTTTTCTCTCCCTCCATCTCACGCTCTTTCTGTATTTATGCTGACGGGCCTCTGCAGAGAGAGGTGGGGGGGGGAGGGGGGGGGAGATGCCACAGCACACACAGTACATTAAATAATATTGCGTAGTGTACGTCATGCTTTTTTGACTGTAATTGAAATGGGTGTTTAGTAATAATGATTGTTTTTTATTTACTGTGCAGCTCTGTATTTTCTCTCTCCACCTTACTGTTAATCACTCATTTTGGAATCAATTTCAGTTAGTGGGTTTATACTGTGTGGTGTATTTTGTTACTGCAATTTATAAATCTTATTACGGTGATTCCAATATTTACTGGCCAATTACATTTGATGTTGTTTGTATGGGTGCCTTGCAATTCAATCTGTTTTCAGTGTCCGCTGACTTATCCCATCATCCAAAAACAACAAACTAAACAAAATTGGTTCAGTTTAGCAGAAAATAACCTGAGTTGACAGAACCCAAAAGTGATCCTCATGAGTAGAAAGTTTGCCTATGTAAGTGCATGTGTTTGTGTGTGTGTGTGTGTGTGTGTTCATTCTCCACAGGATGTCTATAGTGAAAATTTTTGCCAGGGAGATCCTGGACTCTAGGGGTAATCCCACAGTGGAGGTGGACCTGCACACTGAAAAAGGTGAGTCATTTAGTCAATTAACTCATTGTTTTGTGAAGTCTTATCTGTATTCTACAGTATATACCATTAGACATAACATAATGGATACACTACTGTATTGTTTAAGGCATTTATTAACCATGATAGGTAAAGGTATGTTTGAAAGTGGACATTTATTTACTAATTGTTCAGTTATTAATGAGTTAATTCTTATTGATTGGTTGGTTGGAGGCTTTGGTTATATACTGTACATTGCTGAAACAATTAGCAAAATACTTTTTGTCTTTTGACCGTTCATCTCATGAATATATTTTATTTTTCCTCACATTTCCCCTCAATCTTTTCAGGACTCTTCAGGGCTGCAGTTCCAAGTGGAGCTTCAACCGGCATCTATGAGGCTTTGGAACTGAGAGACGGCGACAAGAGTCGCTACAAAGGCAAAGGTGAGAGAGCAGCTAAGAGGAGGAGGGGCCATGTGTGGTTAAACAGGCACTGTACAATATTTACACTCTGCTCTATGCAGCTGAGGGTCCTCATGGGACTGATATCTTTAAAGCAAAGATCACTACAATATTCATGCTATATTACATGCTATTGCAACATTGTAGTGTAATTGTTAGGGAACTGGCCTTGGAACTCAGAGGTTGCAGGTTCAATTCCAAGGCGTTGTACCCATGAGCAAGATACAACCTGAAGTGCTTCATTAAGATATCCAGCTCAGTAAATGGGTAGATGGGTATGTAAAAAATGTCAGTTGCTCTGGACAAGGGCATCCACTAAGCAAATAAATAATGTAATGTGAAAATGATATTGCATGAAACAAAATCACCACCAACTGCCCTGCACCCCCATCTCTTTTCTCCTTTCACTGTCCCTCACCTCTCTCCTCCCTGCTCCCTTTTTTTCTCCCTCCCTCCCTCCCTCCCTCTCTCTCGCTCTCTTCCAGGCGTCCTCAAGGCCGTAGCTCACATCAATGACACCATCAGACCCGCCCTCATCCAGTCTGTGAGTCTGGGAGGCAGCTGCCTCGCTGTCGTGTCAGTCATGTGACAGCACAAACGTGCCCGGCAGCAGTGTGTCGTGCTCGAAATGCATGGGCCTTTTGGCAAAGGCCGACTGCCAAACCCCTCCTCCCCGCTGTGCTCTAGGCCGGCGTCCAATTTCAAAAAAAGAAGATATTCCTATGCACCCCTCTCACTCTGTGCATGTTTTGACACATGGAATTCTGTGGTAACAGACCAATGTGGTCCATCATCGAAGATGACGGGGCTCTGTGATCATCGTTACTGCACAAGTGATTGTGTAGAAAATGCCAGAAACAAGCAGTTGCACAGTTAATGCAAGAAGCAGTTGCACATTTAATGTAAGATGACTCCTATACAGTACTGTGAACAATGGGGAGGGCTCTGTTTGCAGTGTGGCTCAGTTGTGCTGAGCCAGACATTTTTGTGACAGTTTTGCTGAGAACAACTGGTAATAAGGGCATAGGGAGGGTATGATTTCGGGCTGTGTTGTATGTTGTAGGGGGTCAGCGTTGTTGAACAGGAGAAGCTGGACAACATGATGATTGAGATGGACGGAACTGAGAACAAGTGTGAGTCACGCAGTCCGAATACGGGCCATACAGTGCATTACAATGCAATGCAACGCTTAGGTCATACATCTCGGCCTATGATAGATATCCAGCTGTCATGCCCAATCTGGAATCAATGCTCAAAGTCTGAAGCCTTTCCAGTTAATTACGGGTGGCAGTTCAGTTCAGAAATTGCACCTAATTGCTTGACAATAATTAGAGTGTGATTAACACACCCTTCATTAATCACTCTAAATGAATTCAATCAATAATCAAAATGGAAGTAATATGAAGTATTCCAAAATCCATTTACCAATTCTGTAATAATAGTGGACTGTGAGAGCTTGTGAAGAGTTTCTATAAGCATCAGGGTTCATACAGGTAACTGCCAAAATAAAGGAAACACCAACATAGTGTTTTAACAGGGCGTTGGGCCACCATGCGCTTCCAGAACAGGTGGCTCTGTTATGGTTCCAGGCATGGTTTAGGTCCTTAGAGGGCAAGGTAAACACTAATAAATACAATGCCATTCTGAGTGATCACCTTCATCCTATGGTGAGGCATTTCTATCCTGATGGGAGTAATCTCTTCCATGATGACATGGAAGAGACCACAGGGCACGAGTGGTCACTGAATGGTTTGATGAGCATGAAAACGATGTAAACCATATGCCATGGCCATCTCAGTCACCAGATCTCAACCCAATTGAACACTTAAGCAAGATTCTGGAGCAGTGCCTGAGACAGTGTTTTCCACCACCATCAAAAAAATAAACAAATGATGGAATTCCTTGTATAAAGAATGGTGTTGCATCCCTCCCAATAGAGTTACAGACACTTGTCGAATCTATGTCAAAGTGCGTTGAAGCTGTTCTGGCGGCTTCTGGTGAAAAAACTTCATGTTGATGTTTCAGTTTCATGATTTCAGTTACCTGTATTTCATATCTTGTGTTAACCCTTTCCTTTCCTTGTTTCTCTTCGTCCAGCTCAGTTTGGTGCCAATGCGATCCTGGGTGTCTCTCTGGCGATATGCAAGGCCGGGGCGGCAGAGAAAGGTGTTCCCCTGTACCGCCACATTGCTGACCTTGCCGGAAACACAGAGCTGGTGCTGCCTGTTCCTGTAAGCCTATTACTGTCACTGATGCCATTAACATGACTGGAAGCAGCAACCGCAGCAATAATATTAGCTATCTAGATTTTATTGGATTTTTATTTTTTTTGTGGTCTTAGTGTCGCCGAGGTTCACTCCAGCGGGTTTATTTCTGTCTGTCAGGCCTTCAATGTGATCAATGGGGGCTCTCATGCTGGGAATAAGCTGGCCATGCAGGAGTTCATGGTTCTCCCGGTGGGGGCGGAGTCATTCCGAGAGGCCCTGCGCGTAGGGGCTGAGCTCTATCAAACCCTGAGAGATGTGATCCGCGAAAAGTACGGCCAGGATGCCACCAATGTGGGCGACGAGGGTGGGTTCGCTCCAAACATACTGGAGAACAGTGAGGGTGAGACAGCCTGGCGAGATGTGGCTTCATTCATGTCTCTTCAACTGTCCTGTGTGTTGTGTGTGTGTGTGTGTGTGTGTGTGTGTGTGTGTGTGTGTGTGTGTGTGTGTGTGTTGTGTGTGTGTGTGTGTGTGTGTGTGTGTGTGTGTGTGTGTGAGTGAATGTGTATGCGTGTATGCATGTGTGTGTGTCTTTGTGCATTTGTCTGTGTATGTGTGCGTGTGTGTGTTTGCATGTGTGTGCATGCATGTGGCTGTGTAGTTCACAAACATAAACTGTCTGTGTGAAAGGAAAATTATTCTGAAACAATTTCCTCTCCTTTGCTCTTGATATCCACCCCAGTGTAAAAATAGCAGTATCTAGAATGAGTAGGGAAATAGACCTGCTGGAACCCTGTCTGCACTAATGTACTGCTGTCTCCCTCTCCCACTCCCTGGTTCCCCCCAGCACTGGAGCTGCTGAAAACAGCCATCGAAAAAGCAGGATTCACAGACAAGGTGGTAATCGGCATGGATGTTGCAGCGTCTGAGTTTTACCGCGATGGGAAATACGACCTTGACTTCAAATCTCCACCCAACCCCGACAGGCACATCAGTGCTGATGAGCTGTCAGAGATATACCAGAGCTTTGTCAACGATTATCCAGGTGCATCTGTCCTGTTTTTATCCATTCCCTAATGTTTAGTTATAGTCTCTGCATGTTTGTATCTGCTTGTGTTTGTGAGTGTCCGATCAGAGGGCCGTCCACCTCCACATTATTGTGCACGCCTTCCTGAGTGCCACCTTTAAAGGCAGGCAGAATACCCGGTGTCAGGTACTTCCCACTGCAACAGCAGATTCATTTAATTTGTGATGGGATAAAGGCCTATAGTGGGGTGGGATCATTCCCGGCTTGCTTAAAAAAGCTCACACGCGTAGCCCTCTAAGGGGTTAATGGGGTAGGAGATGAAGGGAGTCAGCACCCGTATCTCTCGGTGCCTCTGGAAAAGGTAACGATACTGGTAATGCCACTTGGCGGAACACATGACCTGAATGAACAAATCACCAGTCCTGGGGCAGTTCAGACCCTAAAGAGATGTGGAATGTGGCAACCTGCATCTCTCTGCACATAGCGCTGCCATCGGTGGGGAAATTCAATCTAACAAGTATGGAAATTTGTCCGTATATCAATTCATGAGTACAGAATTTATAGGGATATTACATTGTTTTCCTATTCTGATTTTTTTATGAATCATCTGGGTGATTCATAAAATTTGGTTGCAAATTTGTAGAATCTCTGTCGCTTGTAAAATCCACACAATGGTAGATTCATAGTGGGAGCATCCAAAGGACGCCTGCAGCTGATCATTGCTTTATCCTTCACAGTACATTACTGCGCATGTAACAGCATCCAATGAAATGTTGAGGGGCATTATAAATTTGGCACACTGGCTGACATCTATTTCACTAGTACCATGGATTGTGACTATCAAATCACAAAGTAGGACCAAAGAAAGCCAAAATTGTCTACCATGGAACTATTTCAGAGAAGAGGTGGTGGGGAACCTCAATTTTACTATAAGCCTCTGGTTTTAAGCATGTGTCCCGTAGCAACCTAATTGCGAATTACAATTTGAGTTTTTGCTATTTCATAATGGCTTCACAGAAGAAGAAAAAAATCTCTGTGTTGGTATTCTGAAGCAATATGAATTGACATTGAAGAGCACACTGTAATCTATTATACCATTTTCAGTTCAGCAGCAAAAGTGTACATTTTCAAATCATGATAGTCCACAGAGGAGTAGGTGGTATTTTTGCAAATATATTTTTGGTCTATAAATGTAAAAGTGGGGTAGTTTCAATGGTAATATATAATTTTATATAGCACCCTTTAATAAGGTCTCATTCTTTACACACACAGTAACAAAAAAACCTGGTAACCAATGTTTATGAATTGGAAAATGCTCTTACCGGATGGTGTCAGCCCTTATTGCCATGGAAACACTGACAGTGACTTTTATGAGTCATCCCTGATTTGTTTTGTTTATGTCGCTGACTGCCAAACTCAATGATGCCTAACAATTTTAAAAAATGTAAAAAACAGAACACATACATTTGTTACTGAAAGGCAAGGACAAAGTACTTTAACAATAAGATGTAATGCATCCATTCCTTTCTGAGTTCTCATAAAGTCATTATTTGCGAGAAGGGCACCTCTTTGACAATGTTCCTGTGTCCCTCTCCCTAGTTGTATCCATAGAGGACCCGTTTGACCAGGACGACTGGCCGGCGTGGTCACAGCTGACGGCCTCGGTGGGGATCCAGGTTGTGGGCGACGACCTGACGGTGACCAACCCCCGGCGGATAGAGAAGGCAGTGGAGGACCGGGCCTGCAACTGCCTGCTGCTCAAAGTCAACCAGATCGGCTCTGTCACGGAGGCCATCCAGGCGTAATGAGCCATCCTCAGCATTCACTGGCTGTTTAGTGTAAACAGCAAAATGTTCAGTGTTAATTCAATTACCAGTTTAAATTAGTCCACTGGTCATATGTGTGTATGTTTGTCTGTAAAGTATGTGGATGTATATGTGCGTCTGTGTGTGTGTGTGTGTGTGCGTGTGCGTGTGCGTGTGTGTGTGTGTGTGTGTGTGTGTGTCTAATCAGGCCTACTGTCCTTCAGATGCAAACTGGCCCAGGAGAATGGCTGGGGAGTGATGGTCAGTCATCGTTCAGGGGAGACCGAAGACACATTCATTGCTGACCTTGTGGTGGGGCTTTGCACTGGACAGGTAACTATGGCACCTGAACTCCATACATGTCTGTTTCTGCCCTATAGTACAACAGCCTGTATGATAAACCTCTCATTTTGAGACCCTACAAAGCCTTTCTGTCTTCTTTCTTACCCCCCTTCTCAGATCAAGACTGGGGCCCCATGTAGATCAGAACGCCTAGCCAAGTACAACCAACTCATGAGGTCAGTATTAACCCAATCTGTGCTGTCAATACAGCGTTTTCATGTTTATGTGCTGCAGTGCTTAATGAGTATAATGACACTCCTATTTTTGTTCTTTCTTTCTCTCTCTCTCTTTCTGTCTCTCGCTCTTAGGATCGAAGAGGAGTTGGGTGATCAAGCACGTTTCGCCGGGCACAACTTCCGAAACCCAAGTGCTCTGTGAGACCGACACGCAGACGAACGGACAGACTAACACAATAAATCACTTGAACTTACTGACAGATGACAGGGAGGATCAGACTGAGAGCCATATCAAGCACAGATTGAAAATAAACAGACAAACACACTGACTCACTGAGTACGACCTCACCAAATAGTTGCTAAATCACTGATGGACACTCACGGTCAGATGCACTGACTGACTGATAAATTTAATGGCCGACAGATATGCACTAAGAGACTGACTGCTTCACGTATAAAAAAAAAAAGAAGTATCAGTTTGTAGCACAGTCTCCGTCTCTCTTTCACTTCTGACACAGACAAGCACTTTGTCTAGTTCACCCTCTCTCCTTCCCCAATATCCTTTGCTCTTTTCCCTCTCTCTAGCTTTCCATTCACATAATTGTCCACGTATTTCACCCTCTTTCATGTCTCTTTCAGCTATTGCTGTTCTGACCCTCTACTCACATTTACCTATTGCTGTATCCCCTACCTCATCCCTCCCCTATGCCAGTAGAGTTATTATAAAATACAAAGCTTGCCACAGAATTACAAATAAAGACATAATTACTTATGATGATAACTTGAACAACAATCACCTTGTCTGCTTTGTTATCTCTCTGTTATGTGTGAGACCGAGTTTATTTTTATTTTTATTGTATTTTTTGTGAGGGGTGGGGGGGATGGGTTTAGCTGGGGAAACAATGAAGTTCAACAACAGAAAACTTCATGCCAACCCTTTTTTGGATTAAGATCAGATTAAGATTGACTTGTCCACTTGGGACTTTTTTATACATTAATACAGACTTTAATTGGTACATTAAGATAGCTGCTATATAGAACGTATACAAAAGATAAATTGTGTTACATTCTTATCTCATATAACATTGTAGTTTTTGTTATACAAATACATAAACTGACAAAGGTGTTCTGCTGATCTGACCAGTTTACTACTTGGACAGGTTGTAAGGGAACATATTAGGATGGCCAAGTTATGAGTTTGTGGGGCATAGCCTATACCTATACATAACAACAATACATATTATGAAGTTTTGGTCAATTTGATCACAATTAAGTGGTGAGTCTGTTTTTTTTCCTCAGTAAAGATGTTGTGTTTCACAGCAAGACGAAAAAGATGCAACAGGCCTCCCCATATTAACTGACTGACTACTGAAGATGTTTTAGATACGGGACTTCATAGGATGTGTGTGTGGAGGGGGGCTGAGGGGGTAGGGGTAGAGTGCCAAACTGCCCTCATCTCCTTCATGGTCCAACCATTCTGCATACATAGCAATGGTAAGATACTATACAAAGCAAGCACATTTTTGATGGCTGAATCTTTACGTTGTCAAAATGGCGGCCTACTAAAACGAAAAATCTCTTATATTTTATAGGAATTAATGGTGTTAGTATGACTTTGATGTCTAGGCTTGGGGAATTGTACTAATTAAACCAATGAAATCACTCAAGCGTGACCAAATGGTAATTTGGCTGACATTCGGGCTGTGAAAGCCGGTGTGGCAATAGAAAAGTATCTATACCCCAGGGACTATTAAGGCTTATTGGAAGTTAAATTTGGCGCTCCGATTGACTATGCCCAGTCTAATAAATGAGCAAAATTAACTAGCATGATTGAATGCCAAGATCGTGACCATCGGAGTTACTCTTGTTATAAAAATAATAACATGGAGGGAAATAATACTAGGTCCATAATGTTGAGTTTATTCCTTTATTTTATCCTTGTTAAGCACGACACACTTGATGAAATCGTGCAACACTGAGTGACGTCATTGAACTACGCTTTTCATAAGGGTGAGATCTGCGCGTTACAGAACAGCTTTCTGCAACTGAAAACGGTTAATGATTGGAATAAATAATAATGTCCGGCGAAATGCCTGTAGAGTATGACATGAGTTTAACAAGAGGTATGATTTACCAATCAGATTTAACAATGGCATACCCCCTCAATCTGTGCACAAGGTTGGGATGATGCCAACACAGCCAATAAATCAGAGACATACAAAACCCAACACATCAAATTCATAACCTTTCCTCCACTAATATATGGTTTATAAGAGTTGGATGCGATATTCAGGAACGTTTTTCGTCATTCGTAGGCACACGGCAAGTCCGAACGCAAAAACTTTGTAAACTTTGAAACGCTGTATTGGCAGAGAAATCTGATTTCTGCGTACGCTTTGTTCATGCAAGAAGTTTAATGACGAGAGATAAAACACAACCTACCCCTGTGAAGTTTTTGAGTGTAAGATAAATGTTAATAAAAAAAAAAGTTTTTGTATCTTTCGGGGATTGTTGATTAACTTCCCTAAAAATTGCTTTGACTTGACATGGCAACAATGGCACAAATTTAACGCGAAAAGAGCTGATACTAAACACGTTTTACTGTAGCCTATCAACCTGAAAATATCAGGCATGCTACACAGCTGTTGAAAAATAACGCCTACAATTCGTGCAACTGGACAAGTCGACATATTATATTATAGGCCTATATATCAATCATGATAATTGTATCCGCTGTGGGCACACACGTACAGTATCTGCATAATCGAATTGCTCGTTACAATGTAGTCAAGTCTTTCAATTGAATGTTATACAAATTGGAGCTATTTTTTACAACGTCAGCAGAGGGAGCACGAGACCTCTGAAGGTAATGCTCTCTCGCTCTCTTTCTCTCTCTCTCTCTCTGAATCTCTCTCCTGGTTACTATGGCTACAGCACAAAAGGAGACGGGACAGGAGGCTATTTGAATAAACGGCAGGAAAGATATAGGTGGGCTAAAATACCGCCTGACTGGACAAATAGTGTTATAGTGTCCAAAAAGATAAGGAGAAAGCCTTTAGAAGAAGAAAACAATTAGACATTGCAATAGAAACATATTCCATGGAGTTCATGAGGCCGGGAGTGAGCTAATAAAAGTAACGTTCTCCCGCGGTCTCCATACTAAGGGGGTGTATGTGAAAAGTATACAGACATTGTGAAAGTTGTGCCTCAATTGGCGTCTTACAGTGAATCTTTTAGCACAGACAAAATAAGTTTGAAGCATTAATTCTTCTGCCGGAGGTGGGGGGTGGGGCTGTTTTACGTAGCCATGGCACAGTGTGTGTGATAGTGGGCTACATGTAACTGCTGTGAAATGGAAGGGAATGCAGAAAAATAAGGATAAATAGAAGAACAGATGATAAGGGTAAACCTGCATACTGCAACATATGACGATTAATCCTAAATATGTTGTTATATAGTCTACATTTGAGCATAAAAAAGTGATAGTCAATAAGAAGACAGGAAGAAAGCAGCTCTCCCCGTCTTTCCCCTCCCCATTTTTGTTAGTTTTGGGCCTCACTCTGCTCCTCTCTCGCATTGCCCTCCCTCGCTCACTCCCCCTTTCCTTGAGAATCTATGCAAATTACGGTCCTCTCTCTCTCTCTCTCTCCTCTCTCTCTCTCTCTCTCTCTCTCTCTCTCTCTCTCTCTGTGCATCTCTCTCCCCCTCTGTTTGATTGTGCCTGTACCGACCGCAAAAAAAGTGCAAGTCGTCTTGACAGAGGAGAGGGAGAGGGGGAGAAAGAAAAAAAGGGGAAGAGAAGGGGGTGGGGAAGGCAGCCGTACGCATCAATTTGTACAGTCTTCAGCGGCACCCCGCTTTCCTTGAGCCGACCAAAGAAATAGAAAAAAGATCTGCATTATTTGCGGCGCCGCTACAATGTGATTCAGTGTGCGTCTGTGTCTGCGTGTTCCTGTGAGTATATGTCAACGTACAGCGCAAACAAGAGAGAAAGAAAGAGTGGAAAGGAGAGGGAGAGAGAAAAGGGACACGCATCGCTGGATATCATAGGTAAGAAGGGAAAATGGATGCTTATATTTTAGCTGTTCATGTTGGCCACGTTTGTGGGGCTCTCTCTCTTTGTGCCTAAAACGAACATATGTAATATTTAAACTATTAATACGCGATACCATGTACAAGACACCCTGAGACACGCGCGTTCCAAAAAGCAAGATGTTTCAGTGACTGGGTGTAGAGTGCCATTCGCCATTCCAATCCGCTATTCCGAATTCCTCTTTAAATTGGAAAATAGTCAAAGAGAAATGCAAAACGCATATGAACACTCCCTCGTAATCACAGTATGTGTTGTTGCACACAGCTGCTGCACAGTCGGTACAGTACAGTCAAATGTAGGTAGGTTTACAGTATTGCACAAACGGATCGCTTTTGCATGTGTATCAATAACAAGTACAAGAAGAAAGGAACGTCGTGGTGCTTGCTGGCGATGTAAGCCGTACTACTGCATTCTTACTTCGGGGCAAAAAAAGACACGCTGCGATGCATCACACATTTATTTTTAATGTATGTGATGCAGGAATCGAGAGACAGCTAGCATATGCATTGAGGCGTGTGTGTGTGTGTGTGTGTGTGTGTGTGTGTGTGTGTTGTGCGCGTGCCGTTTATACTTAGCATGTATGTGTATCTTGGGGAATGCTATGTATGGACCATGCTCTACGTTGTATGAACCAGTGTATTGTTCTCAGCTGTGTGCAAATAAGACATGGAGAATATATATGCAGTGTGTTGTTTGGAAATAAATGCCCTCTGTACATGATTCTGTATCTACAGTCATACACACAATAATGTGTTTATAGTGCATGCATTACACAATACATAATGTTTAGCTATGTATGTACCTACAGAGGATATATGTCACCCGTTTATTTAATGGATTGCATTCTCTGTGAACAGCACATACACTGCCACCAGTGTATACAGGACCTGCTATATTAATCTGTTCATGTACTGCTACACAGCGTGTATTTGTGTTGTTTGTTGTGCATGATGACTGTGTGCAGTGCAGACAAGGATTGAGTGTAAATCTGTATTGCCTGCACTATCTGGTCTTCTGTCTGTACTTAACCATGTTTTGTGGTCTGTAAGTGCACCATGTAAGCATATCTTCACTCAAAATAAACAATGTGCATTTTGTGTTTTTTTGGGGGGTGGGGGTTGCATTTGTGAAGCAAGGGAGGGGTGTTACGTTTTACAGTGCACTCATATGACTTATTGATGTTAGTTAACCTTTATGACACTTGCTGTAGTGTGTGTGTAGTTAGGGCACACAGAGGGTTTGTACTGCATCTCTGGGTTCAGGGTGTATGCTGCTGGTACCCAACCTCATTGTGCATGTTGCAGAGAGGTTCTGCAGCTCTGTTAAATTACACAACACCCATTAAATAGCTGGATACCTGGAGCCAGGTGGATGGACAGTATGCATTGTGGATATGCTGTATCAGTATGTGACTTTACTGCACAATGCTGTTTCGTGCCGTTCTGTTTTGGTGTCTGCAATTCATTACAATTGATATTTGAGAACTGAGTTGGGAATCTGACGGGTATACAACACAGTGCAGGGAACTCATATTTAATGAATTTACAAAGAACATTACTTGCATTGATTTGCGGAATTACCCAAAAATATGCAATTGAATCTCCGGATTAAAGCTACATCTTGATTCCAGTTTTCTGTTGTTTCCCCCAGGTTTTTAACATCGGACAGTCTTAATACCCAGCTCTCCCCGAACCGACGGCCCTCAAATTTAGCTCTTGTAATGGCTAGTGGGAAGATATGGAGCGCGTAAAAGAGCAAAAATGAAAACGCGAACTCACAAAGAATCGGTGAGACCCTCTTTAATCTCGCTTGCATGGGGGATGGTGGGGAACCAGAAGAAATCATTTCACCCCAACTAATATAACTGGGGAGGTAGACAGAGTGAGGGAAGCGAGGTAACAGTTGTTTTTACGTCGTGTCTAGCCGAATACTTTCAGACATGTGTATATACATGCTGTGCCAAAACTGATACCTCTACTCCTTCCCCAAATCCCTCTGCTTTCTTTGCTCCCTCGCTTTTGCCCCCTCTGCCTACAGATGCCCATGCGCAGTGGGCGGAGGCGGGGGGGCAGTGAGGAGAGGAGGGGCAGGCGCCCTCACCCCAGTCCCTCTCGGGCTGAACGAAGTGACAGGCAAACGGTGTCTCTCTCTCTCTCTCTCTCTCTCTCTCTCTCTCTCTCTCTCTCTCTCTCTCTCTCTCTCTCTCTCTCTCTCTCTCTCTCTCTCTCTCTCTCTCTCTCTCTCTCTCTCTCTCTCTCTCTCTCTCTCTCTCTCTCTCTCTCTCTCTCTCTCTCACTGACTGTGATGCTGCGCATGTGTACATTTTGTCACAGTCAGTCTGCATGTGTGCGCTTGTGTGTATGTGTGAGTGAGCGTGTTGTGTAAGAAAATGTATCAATTGATCACAGTGTGTTGATTTGGAACCTGTAGCTAACATCTCTGAATGTTCATGCCATTGTCATATCAGCCCTTCACATAACCTTTCAGTGCTCCATTTGTTATAATGCCTTCAGTCCCTCTGTTCAGGAGGCTGTGTTGTCAAAGATTGCCTGTATTTATGTGTGCCTGTGTCATTAAGTCTGTCAGTGTCTCCTAACACAGTTTGTAAATATGGATTCTTTTGTCCCTGTTGGCAGAGAGCTTCTGTAGAGGATTTAGCCGGCGGACGTGTCAATCGCAGATCCCAAGGCCATGACTCTTCAGAGAGTGAAGGAGAGGCACTTGTGCCACCACCTAAAAGGCAGAAAGCCCAGGTCAGTCCCTGATTAATGTGCATCGATCTGATATGGCCCGTTAAGGTTCATGTTTAGTCTTGTGTTAAAAATGTGTCCCCTCTTTCTTCCTATCAGGATTCTTCCTCCTCTAATCCCCCACCGCCAACTCATCCAGCCGACAGCTCTACCACTGTTCCACCACCACCCTCAGGTGTCAGCCAATCACGCGAGAGCGATAATGAAGATGGCCAATCACAGGGCAGCCGAAGCTCAGTTGGCGGAAGCTTAGCAAATAGTAGCAGCAGCTTGAGCAGTGGGCGGGACATTGACCAGGACAACCGTTCTTCTTCACCCAGCCTCTCTGCATCCCCTCTGGCCAGTTTAGACTCTGAGTCTGACTCTCCTGACTCACCAAAACAAGGAGAGAGGGAAAGAGACAGGGGGAGGGAGGCAGTGCAGATGAAATCAGGAGGGGATGAGAGGAGAACTGCAGGAAGAGGAGAGGAGTCTGGAGGAGGGGAAAGGAGAGACCGAGATGGAGGGATGGAGGATAGTCCTGTTCTAAAACCTTCCTCTTCTCTTGCTCCCTCCCTTCGCGGAGTAGGGGATTCGGTAAGCGAAAGCAGCAATAGAAAGTCCTACTTTTCTCTGGAGTCGAAACTTGCGAACAAGATGGACTACCCGAGTACTGACAGCGCACACAGTGGCAATCGAATCAACTCCAAAGCAAACACTCAGTGTGTGACAAAGGGGGTAGCGGGTGGTGCAGAATACGCACACGCCAACCCCAGTGCCCCTCATCCTCCACCCCTGCCTCCACCCCCTGCCCTGAAGCCCTTGGAACTGGGACAAAACCTCCAGGCGGACTCCAAGACAGACAAAATGGAGAGGGCAGAGAAAGTTGTTGATAAAACAGCCCCCCCTTCTTTGCTACCCCAAATTACTCCTCTGCCCCAACCAGCACCCCCACCACACCCTCACCATTATAGCCCCACTGGATGGTCAGGGGGCGGGGCCTCCAGTAGCCCCGGGACCTGGGGTTTCTCCCGTTACCCCGGTAACCATCACTCGCAACAGCAGCACCCCCCTGTGCAGCAGCAGCAGTTGCCCTCCGTCTATAACCCCCCCTCCTCTCGTCACTCCTCCCACCCTCCTTACCTGCCCCATCCCCACAGAGAGTACCTCCCCAGGTACGCAGCTGGGGAGAGAGAAAGGGGGGTTGAGAGGGAGAGAGGAGTGAGGGACTTTGGGGGGAGAGATATCAGTAGGGAATTTTCAGTCAGCATTAGCAGCAGCATCAGCAGCAGCAGCAGTGCTAGCATAAGCAACAGCAGTAGCACTTGTGGTCCGAACGGGAACCAAGGAAGGGAGTTTGGGAATTTGTCAGTGGGCCAGAGTCGCGAGTATACTGGGCTGGGCACACAGGGTTCCGGCCGGGATGGATCTGGGACTGGGCCGGGAGCCCGTGACTTTGGGTCGAGCTTTCCGTCAAGAGAGAGAGACCGAGAGAGGGAAAGAGATACAGGGAGGGAGTTTACCTTGCAGAACCAGACCCAAACCCAGACACGTGACTTTGGTTCTGGTGGAGGCGGGCACCCGAAGGAGAAGGAGGGTAGATGGGGGGAGTTTGCAGGCCAACTGAGAGAGGCAGGGGCCAACAGCAACCCCAACAATAACAACGCCTCCTCCAGTAACGCCGCAACATCGGCGAGCAGCTTGCCCGCCACCCCGCTGCTTAACCGCGACAACCGTGACGCCCCAACTTCGCCCCAGAACAGCAACCCCAGCCATCCTCCTCCGCCTTCCCTGGCCCCCCTATCCCAGCCCCAGGCCTCCTCAAACAGAGACTACCCTCCCTCCATGGAGTTCACGCTACAGCAGCAACAGCAAGCGCAGATGCAGTCCTCCCAGAACTCCTCATCTTCTGGTTCGGACACTCTCACTCCCCATTTTCTGAGAGAATACCCCCCGGCGGGGGCGAAAGAGTACCCCCCAGCTCTGCCTCCTTCTTCCGTCCCCATCCCTGCCCCACCCAGAGAATATCCCAGCCCCACTAGCACAGGTGTCAGCCTGGGTCGTGATTATTCCGGAGGTTCACAGTTACCCCTCTCATCGCACCCACACTACCCAGGCCAGACAGCACCCCCACAGGGTAGGGAAAGGGACAGGGAGCGGGAAAGAGACGGTGGATCATCGGCTCTCTACTCCAGTCGCGCCAGCCAGCCCCCGTCCCTCTCTCCCTCTTCCTCCTCCTGTCACCCCCGTCCTCCCTCTGCTCCCTACCCTGCCCCTCCTCCGCCTCCTCTCCCACCTCCTTCCTCCCTCGCACAGCCCCTCCCCCCCTCCAATCTTGGGGGCAGCCATGCACGCCCGGGAGTGTACCATTCTTCCAATCAGACATTGACTCCCCCAACTCCCCTGTCCCCTCTCCCCAGCCCCTCAGCCAATCAGATTCCAGGATTCTCCTCTTTCCCACCGACTTCCTCTGCTTCCACTCCACTTCCTGCGTCGGGTACAGCCACGGCGTGTGCGGCAGGTTTTAGACCTTCCTCCTATCATGGTAATTTAAGTAGCCATGCCCCTTTCAATGCCTCCTATCACACGAATGGCAATGGCGCAAACAATCTTGCAAACAACAGCAGCAATAGCAGCAGCAGTACTACTCACAATGCAGCTGGTAGTAATAGCAATAGCAATGCTCATTCTCATTCCCTTTCACCCCAAAACAATGCTAACACATCGAAAATTCATCCAACTCTTGGAAACCCTGGGAACAGTGTCTCAGTCCCTCCTTCCAGTGCCTCTCTTCCAGGAGATGGATTAACCGATTCATCTACAGCTCCCCCACCACCTCCCGTCATCAAGGAGGAGCCAATGGAGGAAAGAGAGGAGACAGATAGCCCTCCTCCTACCCTGAGAAGTCCCTCACCGGAGCCCAAGCCAGTGGATATCCCAATCCATGCCAGCCAATCAGCACGGTGAGAATGCATGATTGGTTAGTGAGGGTGGGCATCTGATGTCTGGGTTTGCGTGTGTGTTTTATGCCAAGAAATGTGTTTAGGCCATCTGCTCTGTGTAGTTTCCCTTTTAGTCAACCATTGAACCGGCACATTTCACTCGAGAGCAATTAACTGTTACGTAAGAAAATATGTTTTTTGCTGTCTGAACAATGATTTAGATAAAGCAAGTGAGCACAAAGCATGCTGGGAAGTTACGGCTGTGTTCTGGCCACAGGTTCCACAGGGTGCTGGACCGAGGCAATGGCAACTCTTGTGCCCGGAGCGATGTCCTTTTTGTCCCACTGGATGGATCCAAACTCTGGAAGAAGAGGAACGAGGCTATTGAACGAGCCAGGAGAGAGGTGGAGCAGAGAGCCAGAGACCTGAGAGAGAAGGAGAGGGAGCGAGAGAGGGAAAAGGAGAGGGAGAGGGAGAGAGAAGTGGAGAGACATCTGCAGGTGAGGTTTGGGGCAAAAGGGGGGGATTGATAGAGACAGGAGTTGGGAGGGGGTTTAGCGGAAGAGAGTGATTGGGCTGGTGGAAGAGGGGAGAGAGGGACAGGGAGGTAAGCTGTTGCGGATGACCAAAAATATGCGATGAGGGGAAATGGGAGAATTGTGTTTCACTGCAGTGTCCCATCAGTGTTTGTGTTTATTGATTTTCTCTCTCCTACTCTCTCTCCCTCTCCTCTTTCCATCTCTCTTTCACAGAAGGACAATAGCAGCAGCTCCACTGGAGGAGTCGGTGGAGGGGGGCGCTCAGCCTCCTCCCTCTTCTTCCCCCCTTCCGCCTCCATCCTTTTAGACCCTTCCTCCTCTTCCTCCTCTTCTGGCAGTAACCCGGCTGCCCACCCACCACCTCACCCCCACCACCATCACCCCGCCCACCACCATCCCCACTCCCATGCCCTCCACCCCTCCCACCACCTGCACCCCTCCCTCTCTCACTCCTTGCTCCTGCCCTCCATGGGGGGCGCATCAGCGGCAATGGGAACCCCCCAAGGAGCCCTTGCGGTGGGATTAGGGGGGCCTTATCTGGGCCCAGATACCCCAGCACTGAGGACGCTCAGCGAGTATGCCCGGCCTCACGCTATGTCACCCTTGGGCATAGCCAGAGCCCAAGGCCACCACCCCCACCTGCACCCCCACGCCCATCCGCATGGCCACCCCCACGTCCATCCGTCCTTCTTCCTGCCCCAGTTCCAAAATCCAGCGCTGGGCCATCCGCACCACCTCCCCGCTGATGCGGCTACGGCAGCGGCCATTTTGGGCTTCTTGTACGGGGGAGGGCTGGAAGGGGGCCCAGGGGTTGGGGGTCACGGAATGGGGGGCCCGGGGCCAGGAGGGATGGGGGGCCTTGGGGGGGTGGGGTTCCCTCATGCAGTAGCGCACAGGGACCGGGTGAAACCAGGGTTCGAGTTTAAGAGCGAGGAGCGGGTGTACCAGGCCAGCACCATCACAGACCCAGCACTTGCCCTCTCCCACTCCCACTCCCATTCCCACTCCCACGCTCACTCCCTGCTCCTCGGGGGAGGTGCGGGAGGAGCTGCCGAGGTGTCCCTGTATGGCACCCCGCCTCCGCCAGCCCCTCCCCCGCCCCCTCTCCAAAACCCCGCCCTCGCTCCCGCAAACCGTAACCCTAACTCGGCCCCTCAATCCCTGTCTGCTCCTCCCCCTCCCTCCCTCCCCTCCCATCCGCCCCCCGCCGTGGCCCCCACCCCCCCTGCCCAGGCCCCTCCCCCTCCCTCCACGTCCAACCCCGTCTCCTCTCTCCATCACCCCTCCGTGCACTCCTCTTTCCCCCACTCCCTCTCTACTCACCCCCAGCCTGCTCCGGCTCCAGCTGTTCCCGCCGAAAATTACCCCCCTCCAGCTCGCTCCCCTAGCGGGGGGGAGAGAGAGAGGAGTGGAGAGAGGGAGAGGGACAGGACCGGGCCTCCTGCTGGAGAGAGGGAGCGGGAGAGGGAGAGAGAAAGAGAAAGAGGCGGAGGGGAGTCCCTGGGTCGACTCCAGATGTTGAATGTGACGCCACATCATCACCAGCACTCGCACATCCACTCCCACCTCCACCTGCACCAACAAGACACAGGTATTCACTGCCACTGCTGTGGTCATTCAGCAGGAACACTGGTAATCAGTGAATTCATATTATGACCACTTGTACAGTTTCTGTTACTGTTAATATACTATGATTACTTAAAATGTTTTAAAATGTTTTTGCCGTACCTGATAATTATGATTCTTGTTCATTTTCTTTTCCTGTTGCATCTCTATCGGCCAGCAGCGGGCGGGGTGCACCCCCTGATGGACCCCCTGGCATCTGGGTCCCCCCTTGCCCGGCTGCCCTATCCGGGGCCCCCCATCCTGGCACACCCCCTCACTGACAGCGAGGTTCTACGACAGCAACTCTTTGGTGAGGAGAAACTCCCCCAGTCATTGCTTTCTTGTCGTCCTGCTTGAGTTTTTTTCACCCAGTTTCACTACCGTTCTATGTGGTGGAAAACGCTGTCTCAGACACTCCAGAATCTCCCTTAAGTGTTCAATTGCGTTGAGATCTGGTGAATAAGATGGCCATGGCATATGGATTTTCATGCTCATCAAACCATTCAATGACCACCCGTGCCTTGTGGATGGGGGCATTGTCATCCTGGAAGAGACCACTCCCATCAGGATACGAATGCTTCACCATGGGGCCCCCGGGTGGTGCAGTGGTAAAGGCACTCACACGGAGTGCAGGTTGCCCACTGCGGCCGGGGTTCAATCCCTAGCTGTGCCAGTCTGGCTCTGGCTGGGAGTCCCGCTCAGGGGCGGCGATTGGCTGTCCACCCCAGGGGGAGGGGGGGAAGGAAGCCGACACAAGTTTGCCACACAGAAAGCTTTCCTATGAGTGTGTATCGGAATCACAGGTGACGGCTAGGCGAGTTCCATCTCGAAGGAGACAATTTGTCGCCGTTGTTATTGCCAGTCCCAGTGTAGTGGCTAGTCCCGTAGAGAAAAAATGGCGGGGGGAATTCTGATTAAAAACATTTTATGAAGAAATAATGTCTTTGTATTTATTGCTATTTACCTTTCCCTCTAAGGGGTTTAATGGACCTAAACCATGCCAGGAAACTGCACCCCACACCATAACAGAGCTGCTGAAACCCTTCATTTACTGAAGTGTTTCCTTTATTTTGGCAGCTACCTGTATGTCTTTGTATTGGTGCACGACTGGCTTTGTGTGAGCCTAGTGCACGTCTCCCCCATACTTTACTGTAAGAGACCTCTGTGTTGCTGTGTCTGAACTATTAGTTAAACCCGTGGCCTCTCTGTTGCCCCACAGGGGCCCCGTTCCGTGAGCTGCCCCAGCCCTCCTCCCTGTCCGGCCCCATGTCAGCGGCCCACCAGCTCCAGGCCATGCAGCAGGCCCAGAACGCAGAGATCCAGATCCAGAGGCTGGCGCTGGAGCAGCAGTGGATCCATCACCACCACCACCACTCTCTCACACAGGACGAGTACTACAGGTGAGCACACCTTACATGCATCTCTCATTCCTCACACACACACACACACACACACTGAACGACAGTCCTCAGGACTACCATATGACCACAGGGAGAGAAAGAAGTGTGTGTGTGTGCGTGTGTGTGTGTGTGTGTGTGCGTGAGTGCATATGTTTGTGTGTGCGCATGCATGTGCACGTGTGTGTGCGCGCTCATGTGTGTGTGCGTGTGTGTCCGTGTAGGTGTGTGCATTTGGGTGTGGGTGTTTGGGTGTGGGTGTGTGTGATTGGGTGTGTGTGTGTGTGTGTGTCTGTGCATGTTGCTTTTGTAACAGTAATATTGAGCACAGCACTGTGGAACTGCTTTTGCAATTTGTTATCAAAATGTGTATGTCAACAGTCCACTCAGAAGACCTGCTTCATCTCTGACTCTGTCTTTCAGTCACCTGAAGAAAGAGAGTGACAAGACGCTGTGAGGGGGCAGAGAGAGAGGAAGAATGCAAAGTCGTGGATGAATTTTAAAAAGGACAGCGTGTGCAAGTAAAGTCAAATGAAAACAAAGAAGGCTGAAGATTCCAAACGGACTGAACGAGCAGCACAGCAAACCCAATGCAGTGGGCAGAAGAGTGAAAGGCGTGGAAAAATACAGCACCCAAACAGGACCACATACACGATCCCCTGTCTCTCTCTCTCTGTCTCTCTCTGTCTGGGCTCTCGAACCATCACCGACACACTGCCTCTGGTAGTATCGCTTTCTAATCACCGTGATGTTGCTCAATTCCGCTGTTGTAGACGTACCTGGCTGGGGCGGATGCCTGCAGTGTTCTGCAGCGACGGACCACCCAGCTGTTTCAGGTGATGATGCGTGTGCAGCTGTGGATGAGACTTCCTCGGATCGTCTCCATTTGCCCCGGGGAAAAAAAGTTATGCACACAAATACAAAAGTTGAAAAATAAATCCGACCGCTAATGCGATCTACCAGATCCAATTTAATTTGTATTTAACGTGAAAATGAGGGCAGGCAGTTTTTCGCCACACACACACAATTCATATTAGTCTAGCACTTTTCAGATACAGATTGCATTATGATTAAGAAAAAAAAGAAAACATGAATTACACGCCGATTGAATAATTATTTTAAATCAATACATTTTTCAGCTCAACTTGCCTTTAAGGGAACAGCACATGATGCAAGAAGAAAAGCCTGATGGGGAAAACAATGGGGCTTAAATTGAGTAGTGTGTATAATATGTAATTGATTCTGGCTCCATGGCACTGAGCTGATGCAGTTTAGCTTCAGTGTATACCTTGTAATATATTCTGTATATTTGCTGGAGGCCACAATATAGTATGTGTACTATATATTAAGCCAGAAAGACTGTAAATAAGGTTTTATGTCATTGCATGTAGCTAGATGCTGAATCTTAACTGGTGGGACTTTTTGTTCTTTTTAGTAAACTCCACTCTGATTGGTGGAAATTTAACGAGCATGCATGAGACTTATGATTTTGTGTCATATTATGATTGTTATTATTAATCGTATTATTCTCAATGTTGTTTGTTTGTTAATAATTATATAATTATATATACATATTATTTTTTATTATTTTTTTACATTTTCATGGTATGATCTGTTTTATTTTTTATTTTTTATTTCCTTGTGGATAAAGAAATGCAAACGAAAGAAAAAAAGAATCTTAAAATAAATGAAATGTTTTTTTCTAAATACGCAAAAGACATACATTTGAATCTGTTTATCTGAGTGTGCATTCGCGCTACACCATTTATTGTTTCTGTTGTACTGCACCGTTCTGTACAGTGCTGTATGTGTGTTGTCATATGACTAACTTGCTCCTGGAAAGAGGGACCTCTTCTTTCATCCAAATGGCAGATTAACTTAATTGGGTCAGTGATTAGGATAAATTAGCCAGATTGCATCATGATTTACACAGACTGAGCACACCTGTAATATGGTGGCTCCCTAGGAATGGGACTGGCCACCTGTGCACATTTTTCAAACAGCTGCAGTCCTGAGTGAGTTTTCTTCACTGGACAGCCATTACTTGATAGAAACACACTGATGCTGCGTTATCAATAATCGTCATTAGTGCAGTTTTATGTAAACTATAGGATTATTTCTGTCTTTTTGTTCCTACATTACTTCACAATATTAATGGCAGTGGGTTTTGAGCATGCGTGGTTGTGATGTACAAGCATCTTGTCTTTCAGATGAGAAGTGAGATCTTGACACGCTGTGGTCATTAAATATCCCATGGCACTTATCGCGAAGAGTAGGGGGGTTCCCTGGAGTCCTGGCAAATTTCCAAATCCGCCTCTCTCAATCTGGCCATTTTAATCATCCCCCCCAGTTTAATTGGCTAAAATAAAGTCCTCCCTCTCCACTTCAGCTGATGTGTGGTGAGTGCTCTAGTGCAAAATGGCTGCCGTGTATTGCATAGTTTGGGTGCTACACATTGGTGGTGGGTGAGGTGAGTCACAGCCCCCCTCTATGTAAAGAGCTTTGACATTCATGAAAGGCACTATATAAAGTAATCCTTTTGTACAATGCCCCCTGTGAAAGACAGGGAAGTGTTCATTCTCCACCATATTATATTGTCAAATGATTACAATTATAATTGATAATACTGACTTCTTATCCATAAATTGTAATTTATTGTACATTGTGTAATATATGCAGAAGATTACAAATATGAATGTGGTAATTCCTACATACATACAGCAAATATTTTAATATAAATAAAAAATGTGATGCTCATGTTCTATTTTATATTCCAATTCATATTAACATGAACATTGTCGTAAGCTTGAAAATCAGAGCTGTTTGTACACGAATTACCGATTAAAATATAAATGTGGGTTGCAAAATATAAGCAAAAGATTTACTATTTAGACCAGCAGAGCTTCAAATCAAAAATCCAGAGCGTTAAGAGCATTTGGTTTGTGATTAGCAAAACAATTTAACCGACACCCGCGATTTCCCAAAGCTAATAATTCAACCGATGGCAATAACTTGTTGATGTTGTACAGAAAAGTGCTTAGGTAGTCATGTTGCATTTGAGTCTCTTTTCCAATGTAATATCCGGACCGAGGTGGGGGGGTCGAGGCACAGCCTAAAGAGACGGCAGCAGAGGTGGGGGGGTCGCGGCACAACCTGAAGAGATGGCAGCAGAGGGTGATAAGTGACTCTCCAACCATCGTGCTGATCCACAAGGATCCAGCCAGGCCAATGAGTGCCTGCAATATAAGGACTTGAACTCAGAAGCGGCCTCAATGTTATACAGTTATTCTAAGGACCATCCACTCCCAGGACATGAATGGATTAATTAATTCCTTTCTTTTATTCCTTCTCTTTTTCTCTCTCCATTCTGTGAAAACTGTCCTTCACTGGCATGGGACATAATACATAACATAAATACACTTTTCTCTGCTTATTTCAAGGTGTTTGTCTTGATCACCTTTTGCAAGGGGTCAGGGAATCATTTGTTCCCATTTACATTCAAGTGTTTTATTTATTTTTTGTTCCCACAGGAAACTGTGCTGTAAAGCACCCTGTGAGAATGAGATTTTAAAGAGTGTCATAAAGAGTACGGCATGAAATGAAAATGGGTTGACTGATTGCTGTTCTGGTGCTGGCGAGTAACTTACTTCACCATGGGAACAACGGCAAGCACTCGCTGTGGGCTCACCAATGGGAGGGACAGAACCAACCAGCGGTAAAAGTATACAGTGCAGGCAGGGGTGTAGGGAACCAGTTTGTTTAAATGATTCAACCTTTTCCCTCTTACCAGACCACACACACCACACGCACGCACAAAAAATTAAGATGCCATTTTCCGCACACATGCCAAGAAAAGCAGTGGTATACAATCTCAATAAAGAGCAGACATTCCACATACATTTCTTTAAAGATGATTCTTGACTAAATTTAAACGCTTGTCCCTACACATTTGAAGTAGAATTTCATAAAAAATACATGTTGTTACATGTTTAATTTTCCTTCTGTTTCAGATGATCAATCTCATAATACTTATGGTCTCGCTCTTTTAGATCACAATTGCATTAGCCTACACTCGAATGAATGGATAGAAGATTAAAATCTTAATGATCATTTTAATTAAGAGCAATAATCTTCCCTGAATGTGTCACTCGGTATCAACTGTGATCAATGTTTTATATGCTTAAACTGTGCACGGTCTTAGCTGTAATCTAACAGCATGATGCTGTATTTGTACAAATTGGTATGGCTTTATGTCTCCAATCCCACCAAATGTAGGAAATACAAGTCACAGTTTCATAGCTGAGATTCCATTCAATTGTTCAGCTGGAACTACAGCCAATATACTGACATGTACCACAGAAATGTTGGTCTGGCATTAAGGTTTTTCTCATCCTTTCAGAAAGGTTATAACCAGAGCTGTAAATGTCAGTGGACACCAGAAGAATGAAGACAATGTCACCTGGCTATTCTGGAGAGGGTGGGGACGCATGCGAGGAGAAGAGACAGAAGACCTCTCGGAGACAAAATTATGAGCACTTAATTACAACGTGGACTACGGAGCACTTAAAACCCTCATGTGGTGTTCGGGTCAAAATTACCAATTTTTCAATTTTTACTAAAAGAAAAATGATACAATTAATTATTTTTTCAACCTGAAACTCCATGACCTTGGCTTATTTTCTGTGAAGAACATGTAAAAGAACACATTTTCATTGAGTACACATGCTACACCCCCCCTCCTACACATTTATGTCCCTGATCTGATGTAATGAAAGTGTGGAAATTGTAGGTGGAAATTGTAGGTGAAAACAGACAGGTCATGATAAATATGAAACAAAAGGGTGACTTCACTTCTTGCCACATTACCTTCATCTCTAATTGCTCTTACACCTGTGTATGCAGACATGTATTTTTGTCTTTCGCTCAATCAAATTTGCAGCGTATTTCATAGATTGAACACAACCATCTTCACCATGTTATAGACAATATTGCCAAAAGAAAATGTCCCAAGCCTTGTCCCACTCCCCACCCCCCCAAACACACGCACGCATACGCACACGCACACACCATAAGGTTGCAACACTGTTACATTCCATAAAAACCTTGTTTCATTTATATTTTTTAAAGATAAATATGATTTATGTCACCCATGTCTTCATTACAGTGGATTTTGTTTACATAGCCTAAATCACAACTTTATCACAAAAAACAAATGACACTTTTGTTGTTAAATGTGATCTAGCAGAGGTAAATGGCAGACATTAACCATATATGTTATCTATATTGTTTGGAATTGAGATAAAGACAATATATGTTAAGTATTTTTACATACATGTTTATTTATATATTGCTTTAAAATCCCAATAATGTCCTGGGTCAATTTCACTCGGCAAACAATACTAAAGGGTCCAATAAGTAAGCATAACATAAGGGTTAATTACATTTGGACAATGGACCAGCAATCAATTTTTTAGAGGCTCAGACAGTTTCAAAATTAATGCATTTTCCCCCTTTGTTGGCCACCGACATAACTTGTGCAGCTATGAGGAAAGCGGAGTGTGCCTGCGCCCAGACAGCGCCCCCTCCTGGATAAGATGTCCAATAACATTGATGGATCATGTGTGCTGTTTGATTTGTCAAAAGGTCTAGTACATTTCTTCTGTTGCAAAAACTAAGTCAAATCACATCAGCAGAGGGATCTACAGATGCATCTCAAGCTGTGACTGCTGATATGGGGGTATTGTTTATTGAGCACATTGCTCATTGTGTGTCTGCATATGGGAAACTATCCCCTCTAGGTTTTCCATACTTTTGCATATTGTAGAAACCAGTCATGTGCTTCAGACTGACCAAGAGCTGCAGGAGGGTCAGCATCAGCTTTGAGCCAATCAGAGGTTGCATTTAAATGTAGTCAACCTCATGGTAACCAATACGATTTTGACAAATGATAAAAACCTGTTGTATCCAGGAGACTGCTGAATACAGTCAAGTACCATTTGACCTCAGCCGTTGACAAGCGAGAGAAAGATAAAATAAAAGTAGCGAGTGAGGAATATTTCTTAACACCAGTCCAAAAACCGTTGGGAGCCCGAAGCTAATTCAGGACACATGGGTTTCACGTGAGACACATCAGAGTTCCATTGTGCAGTCTGTAGAGAGAGAAACGCAGCACTAGGAAAGAATGATCTATTTTACACTTCTGTTAAGACTTTGAGATTTGTGGCCTACAGTGTCATTTTTATGATGGCCTTCCTACCTCAGACCTAAGGCCAGAAATGTCTGGTGCCCCCAGAAATTGAGACTGTGCTTGTATGAATGAGACGGGGAGAAAAGAGAGAAAGAGAGCCATGAGTTAGATATAGCTACTGGTCACACAAAATAGCGTATGGGTACTGGAAGCATGGTTAGCACGGCCTGACAGCGTTATAAGGAGCAATGCATTTGCTTAAACAGACTGTTTAATCAAAACAAAAACCCAGCCAATGTCATTTATAACCCATTCAATCAGAAAATACTTTGACATTTTACAACTCAGGACAGGGTGCAAAGTTTTTTGGGTGGGTGTATATTGTAAATACAGTTAAATTGCGGATTGTGTATTTTTTAAAGAGGGAAATTAGATTAACAATTTGTCATTCTGCTTTAAATTCAAGGAAAGCAGGCCTAAACTAAACACAATGGAAACCCTGAAATAATATATGAACACTGTAGTGGCCTATAAACCAACTATTTAAAATGAATGGAAATACAATAGAGTGAACTGGAGCAGAAGTGGAGAGGCTGCTTTGGTTAGGTTACCAACTGAGGTAACCTGTCTGGTGAAATTCCAGAAATCCTGGGGATTTCAGGGTTTTAAAACACATGGATATGGAAACATCCTGTTGTTTAATTGCATATTAACAAGTATGAAATTGAAGAATACGACATGACCAAACGACTAAGAAAGAGAAAACAAAACCATCCTAGCTCCCATATGAGCCTTACTGACATTGACATACCTATCTGCCACTAATAACTTGAGAAAACTCAAATACATAATCTTTTGTTGGCAACTGTACAATCAAGGCAATCCACCTTGCCAAAGTCCATATCCGAATATGTATAATCTTCCGATCCTTGGTCCCCCTTCAGACAAGACAAACTTGGGACATTAAAAGTAACTTGTCTGAAGACTCATGATTCCTGACTTTGTTTGATCGCTTCCCCAGCTGATCCATTCCTCTATGGCTAATTACAAACACTCACCAGCTGGCACATCCCGACATGTGTGCAACCACCGTATGGAAATGTAGTTATTTCATCACACAGACTGTAGTTCCAAGCAGCCATTCCTTAAAGGGGCAAAACAATGAAACACTCACACTACATACAAATGACAAAATAGAAATTAAGGATTTGTGGAGGATGCTGGGCCCACCTGAGATCGAATCAGAATCAATTTTCTAACAATGGAAACGTAGAATTAATTATGCATTGCGAGGAAATCACCTTTCCCATTTGCAAAAATATGAAAATTAAATGGTAAACATTTACTGATTTACACACACACACACACACACACACACACACACACACACACACACACACACACACACACACACACACACACACACACACACACACACACACACACACAGCCTCAGCTCAGACAGTTAGGACAGATGAGCAGCGATGACACACACAGAGCAGAGCACTGCCATGGAGACGGTGGACAGGAGGGTGGAGTACATCAGCACAGTGAGTCCCCTGTCAGATATCACCTGGATAACTCATAGCCCATGTGAAGCCCAGCAGGTGTGTAATGTACAGCACCCTGGAGACGATCCCTTACAGTGTCCCTGGAGCTCAGAGAAGAGGCACTGTTTTGAAGTGGCTGTGTTTAACACAGCTGTGAATACAGATAAATGGCCAAAATAAAGGAAACACCAACATGAAGTGGCTTAATAGGACCTTGGACCACCACAAGCTGCCAGAACAGCTTCAATGCCATAGATTCTACAAGTGTCTGGAACTCTATTGGCGGGATGCAACACCATTCTTCCATGAGAAATTCCATTGTTTGGTGTTTTGTTGATGGTGGTTGAAAATCGGACATCACTCCAGAATGACGATCACTCCACTCAGACTGGCTTTGTATTTATTGGCGTTTACCTTACCCTCTAAAGGGTTGAGGGGACCTACACCATGCCAAGAAAATGCACCTCACACCATAATAGAGCTGCCAGAACCCTTCATTTTCTCAGATTTCCTTTATTTAGGCAGTTACCTGTATGTAGTAAAGCAACACATAATTGCTGATATTGATCTTGCTGGTCGTGTAAAAGATCTTTACTTATTGTTATTGTTACAGTTTATTTTGTGGGGTTTTGCATTTTTTTACTTTTGAACTGAATATTATCATCACTATAGATGGGAAATTAGAGAGAGATACACTGTAGAATCTAACAAGACACAATCCCTGTTCAGAACAGAAGAGATGTCCCGTACAATTAAATATTGACCTGCCCCATGGAATGTATTTTATTTACTTAAATCATTTCCACCATGTATTTACAAAAGGGACCTTTATTGAACCTTAGCTACAACAAATATAATTTGCAACATACAGATTTGCTGGTATCTAAGTCCCTACTCCTGTTCTTTATTTGTCTTTTTTCATTTTTTCTTTCTTTCTTTCTTTTTTCTTCCTCTCTTAATGATATCTTATTTAAAAACACACATTTATATTATATGCAGTTATAATGCATGTGCTACGCATTATAATACATTATGGTGTATTTCCAATACCTCTACTGTGTGGTTCCTGTATTGTAAAGGATTGCTTGTTCTTTGGTGTGTCCTAATTCAGTTACCCTGCCAATTTCTGGTGTACAGCTGTTCTAATGAGCTGCTTTGTATGTTATGGATACGCCTCTTAGCAACAAGGCAGTTTTGACATAAGATGCAGCCAATGTAAATATTCTGTATTACTGTAACAACGCAACCAAACTGGCCAGGCTGATATAGTAGCCATGGTGTGTTTTTAATGATTTTCCGTGCTCAGATTCCACTGGGGAAACTGGCCCCAGCCCTCCTTCCTATAGACTGGCTACAGCATGTCTGCGGTTGCTGTGTGCCATCCTGTTGACTGCCAACATCACTCTAATCGTCCACGGTGAGTGTACATTACTACACTGTCAAAGACCATCTGTTATTTTTTTATCCATGTTTTTTTTCTTTTCTCCAAATTTGGAATGCGTAGTTATATTTCTCAGCCTGTCTCAATGTTGTGATGTCCTCAGTATGAGAGTGCACACACAAGCATGTGCTGCCAGTGCCAGCCACCATTTTCTTTCACACGGCAGTCAACAATTTATGTATTTTAGCCCCGAATACCTATGGACTGATCAGGTTGGTCTCACCACATGATGTGTTTTTTTTGGTTGATTAAAGTATGTCTGAGAGTCTAAAGTTGTCATAAACTTTGGATTCAAATTCAATTCCTGATTCAGTTTAAATTTCTCCCTCCCTCCATCACATATGCAACGGAACCTCTTTCAGTGCTGTCAAAATTAAGGTGGAACTGGAGATTCTGATGGACAAGTATAACACTCTGATCTCAACCAGTGACCAGCTACAAAGAGACTAAAACGGCTTAAATGCTGCAAAACACCAGCGAGTCTACCTAAACCGCAGCCAATGACCAATTACCAGGAGATTACATAGTCCTCACTGTAACCCAGGACCAATTACAATGAGACAACCTCGACCTCACTGCTGCCAAAGACCGATTGCAAAGAGATTACATAAATCTCTTTGAAGCTAAGGCCATCCTGGCAAGGGAATATACATGGATAGTGAGAGAGAGAGAGAGAGTCTCTCTCTCTCTCTTTCTCTTACTATCCATGAGAGAGAGACAGGCAGAGACACACTCTAACAGAGTTAGTGAACTACACTGGATTGTGGATTGTCACTGTCCTGTAACGGACCCTAAAACACATGGTGAGTTACTTCAACACTGTTATTCATCTTGTGGCCCAGAATCAAATCCATATTGTGCCAGTGTTCACAGTGGCTAGGAATACATGTGATGTGATTGGCCACAGATTCAACAGGGGGGGAGGGTTTTGGTCTGCAGGTAGTTTGGATAGGTAGTTCAGACAAAACCTACCAACACCTGTATCCATTTGTGTATTTGTCCTGGACAGTGAGGCTATGTAGGTTGAGCTTAAAGAGAGTGTTATTACTTCTCTATTGAAAGGAAGAGCTGGATTAACAGTCACATTGAATACATTCAGAAGGTGCTGATCTGCTGATTATAGAGAGCTCAGAGGAACAAGTATGAGAGACACACACACACACACACACACACCTCCACTGTCTGCAGCAGGCCTGGATTCAATCAAAATTTGTTCTTAACTTCGACTACAGATAAATGCAAGTGTTACTTTTCTACTTCACAAAAACAGTTTGGAGACTTGAAGTTGACTTTAACTTGTCAAAGTCTTTAAACTTGTGTGTAGCAAAAATTTCATTGAAGAATTGGATCTGGATTTGAACTTAGTGGGGTGGATAATTTTTAGCAAACAGAGCTCAAAGAGTTAAGGTTTACGGATGTCTGTCTGAGGAGCTGTTCTCATCCACCACATCTCCTCAAGGGTGTGTCCTTTCATCTCTTCTCTATGTACTGTAGGCAGATAATCGCAGAAGTCAGTCTGAGAACAGACATATTCATACATTTGCAGATGATTCTGTTATTGTTAGTCTCCTCCATGAGAATGAAATTGGTCATGCTCCTGTCCTGGAAGACTTCTTATGATGGTGTCAAAACTCATTCCTGCAGCTAAATGTTGGCAAATCCAAAGACATGGTGATTGATTTTAGATGGTAGCCTCCTTCACCTCCCCAAAAAACAATTATAATGGACCAGAGGGTGGAGACTGTAATTAGTTACAAATATCTGGGGACAGTTATTGATAGCCAACTGAGTTTTGAACAGAATAGAGACATTTTTAAAAAGGGTCATCAACGCCTATTTTTTCTAAGAAAACTGAGAGAGTTCAGAGTAAGCAGAACAATGATAATCCTTTTCATAGGCCTTTTATACAGCCAGTCCTTACTTTTACAATAATCTCCTGGCTTGGGAATTGAACATTTCTGAAAAACTGTGACAGATTACATAGAATAGTGAAACTTAGTGTAAAGATTATAGGGGAAACACAGGAAAACCTCTCTGTCATCCTTTTTGACCTAGATCGTCCCCTAAATGTTGAATTTCAGGTGCTTCCTTCAGGCCCAAGGGTTAAGTGCAACAGATTCAAACACTGTTTTGTACCTACAGCCATTGCCTTTTTAAGCAAGAAAAATACAATTTTGGTATTTATATACTAACATCTTTGATAACGTTTTTGCTGATGCAAAGTGCACTTTATCTTTTTACTACTGTTTGCTGATTTTGCTCATATCCTCCGAGCCTCGTGCCAGGCAGGTTGTGCTTGTGCACATGTGGGATATGGGTCTATTTATAGTGGGTCAGGACTGGTGGGAGTCTCATAGACTGTTCTGTCTTGTGTGCAGGAAGAAAGTCTCTTGAAACTATTGTACTTTTTATAAACTTTTCTTTAACCAGTATCTATAGTTGCTGTCATTGTGTAATTTACAGTTGCTTGTGTTTCGTCTTGCTTTATTATTAGCTATTTTGCTGCATTGAGTGGATGTAATTTTTTTCAAATGCGTTCGTGCATGTATTTTGATACATACTTTTTTATTCTGTATTTTATTGGGGACAGGTGTTGGAAATTACCCTTTGGCTACAGACACTTAATGCAATGCATCTGATGCTTGTTTTTTAACATTGTAACAATGCCTTTGCTATGTCCCGGACAAATAAACAAATACATAAATAAATTGTCCTGTGTTTTCAGGAGTTCATACCCAAGCCCACCCAGCAGTAAGACAGCCCGAGGGTCAGGTACTGGACTGGGCTGGAGCCGCAGAGAGGGGAGGCTGGGTCTGGGGGGATTACATCCAGCTGAATGGGGATGGGGGGGTTCTGAAGAACATTCTGGCCCTGAAATGTTGGGGGTGGCTTGTGGGTGGGGAACCGCAGTGTGCATGCACAGCAATGAAGCGAACATGATAAATGATGGAAGTTTAGCACCCAGGTATCCAGCAGTATCTGCAAGCAAATAGTAAGAGCTGTGTGTGTGTGTGAGATAGAAGAGAGAGAGAGAGAGAGAGAGAGAGAGAGAGAGAGAGAGAGAGAGAGAGAGAGAGAGAGAGAGAGAGAGAGAGAGAGAGAGAGAGAGAGAGAGAGAGAGAGAGAGAGAGAGAGAGAAATAAAGATCTGACTTTTAAAAGATCTATATTTAACAGAGGTCAAATATTTTCTTTTTAAAGAAAATATACAATTTGGACAGTACAAAGAATGACAACAAAAAGAGAGAGGGAATGTGAGAGAGATATGAAACATGGCTCCACACATTGAATCTCATTGCTATATTTCAGGTACTGGATATTTGGCCAGACCAGCAGTTGGAATGAGGACTGTGCCTCCACTCTCAGTGCATCCAACCCCATGAAGAGCTGGGAGGATAATATATGCAGTTGGAAGTTTAGGTGGATGTCAGTGTCACTGTCAGTGTAGTCTGTCTAACACACACACGCGAACACACATACACACAAACACATATATAGGCATGTATGTACTCATTCATACACACACATGCATACATGCACACATACAGTATGTGCCCACATCCATGTACATACATACAAGTGCATAAAAACAATCACATGGCACATATGCACACACACACACACACACACAAGCACACACACTGTGTTGCAGGATTTGCTTCTCTAGGACGGCAGTGTAGTGTAATGGTTAGGGTACTGGACTTGTAACTCAGAGGTTGCTGGTTCAATTCCCAGGTGGAGCACTGCCGTTGTACTTAACCTGTACTTAACCTGAATTGCTTCAGTAAAATATCCAGCTGTATTAATGGATTGTATGCACAGAAATGTAAACTGTGTAAGCTGCTCTGGATAAGAGCATCTGTTAACTGGCTAAAATGTAAAAAATGTCAAATGTAGGACACGTCCGACATAGAGCACATCCACAGTGCAGTAGTTCATCCTACTTCGGCACTCATGGGGAAGGTTAAGGCTGAAGAAAGAGGAATTAAGGTATCACGTGACATTTAGACCTTCTGTACACCTATATACTCATTGTCAGACTCACTGTCTGCATTCCCCTCTCACTCAGTGACTACTGCCAGCAGGATACATACCAACCAATCACAGATGGGGGTAATGCAAGACACTGGCCATTATCCGGTGGGCTGATGCATAATTATTATCATCACTGTGATACTACCATGTCCTTCCTCGAGTCGAAGGAGAAAGAAACCTCTCAGCACCGTGCTGCTGGACCCAGACTTGTGTTCAGAGCACGTGGTCAATCTCTGTACACAGGTTACAAATTCCTGGCTTCTACATGGATTTATGTTGTCACCTCATTGGTTTCTGTATTCATATTTGACAGTAGATCTCAATGTATTCACTACAACTCTCAGATGATGTGGCTTCGTTGCATTTATAGTGGATTCATTGGCTGGCAGTTTTGTCAAGGTGCCATTTTAGGACCTGGATTGAATTCAATGATGTCATGTAGGTGGCATTTTGTATTGTGTTCTCACAGAGGTCAGGCAGACAAAAAGAGTTTGGAACATGGGCACAATTGTAAATAATTATGAATACAACCCGCTCTACATTGCACACTGGACTGCACGGTATGAGCTGGAGCATGTGACTGTGTTTGGCCATATATTAACAAAATGTTATTAAATATCTGCTCTGTGCCAAATGTGCATGTGTGTGTGTGTGTGTCTGTGTGTGTTTCCTTTATATCATCTATAGACACTCCTTTTTTCCAGTTCCTTCAGCAGAGAGAGAGAGAGAGAGGGAGAGAGAGAGAGGTGTAATCCCTTTTTTAAGTATCGGAACCTGAGAGAGCTATGGTACCACTTCTCTACAGAGAGGAAGAGCTGAGGTGACAGTTTGATTGATTGCCTTGGGATAATAGAGAGGGAGAGAGGTTACATTGAGGAACAGGTGGGCTACTTGCCAAAAGATAAACAAACAACACCTTCTGATTGTGTGTGTGTATATATATATATATACATATATAGTAAAAATGCAAAGATACCAGGATGATCAAATGGTTAAATCAATTAAACATGATAGAAATTGAGATGAGAGGACAGAAGAGCTTTTGTATTTCCTTTGTTCACCACTAGAGGGCACTAGAAGGCCATCTATCCCAATTTGTGTGCCCAGTCCATTTGGTGGACCGCCTGAGAGGAAGGTAAAAATAGCAGGAGTGAAATAGGCCCTTTTCATCTTAATGGAGCTATAACATATTTCCAATGCACTGTTGTAGCCCCTATTTAACAATTAATTTTCTTTTTGGAAGAAGTGTTGAATGAGACTTCTTCTTCACATGCCAAACCCTTTGTGTCAACCCAAGGGAAAGATCATGGGGCACAAGGTGCATGTGTAGCAGGCCAGCAAACCTGCCAGCAGCACAAGGAAGACCCCCAAACCACTGCAGAGACAATGATGGAAAATGATGGCAGGACACGGAGGCCAGCCGTTCATTTATTCTGATAGAAATGAATGCGGGGGACAGATTATCACATTAGCACATATGGTTTCCCCGCTCTCTCCCTCTTCCACATTCACCTTCCCTGAGCAACTTTGTGATTACTGGGAAATTGTCCAATACATGTTCTTGACATGGTGTTTCATCAATAAATGCCGCCACAACAGTTGGAGGAAGCTCAATTTGATGACTTCTCATCAACTTCAAGAAATGTTAAAAATGAGCTGCAGGTAAGTGTAAAAAAAAGGAAACACTAAAATTAAGGGTTCTCGTGGCTCTGTTATGGTGTGGGGTACCTTTTCGTGGCATGGTTTATGTCCACTCAACACCTTAGAGGGCAAGGCGAATAACAATAATTACAAAACCTTTCTGAGTGATCACCTTCATCCTATGGTGAAGCATTTCTATCCTGATTGGAGTGATCTCTTTCAGGATGGCAATGCCCCCATCCACAGGGCACTAATGGTCACTGAATGGTTTGATGAGCAAGAAAACAATTTAAACCACATGCCACCATCAGTCACCAGATCTCAACTCAATTGAGCACTTATAGAAGATTCTGGAGCAATGCCCGAGACAGCGTTTTCCACCACCATCAACAAAACACCAAATGATGGTATTTCTTGTGGAAGAATGGTGTTGCATCCTTCCTATAGATTTCCAGACACTTGTAGAATCTATGCCAAGGCACATTGAACCTGTCCTGGTGGCTTGTGGTGGTCCGACACCCCATTAAGACACTTTATGTTGGTGTTTCCTTCATTTTGGCAGTTACCTGAATTTCACGGTTAAGTTTTGATGAAGTTCAACGAAGAAAATAAAAACTCTGCTACACATGTTGCAGGGGAGATGAAAAAAGGTTGAGAATGCAGCAGGTGGCAGGTAATCACAGAGACAGGCTCAATTGTGTTTTACATGCAGTAGATTATAAAATGAATATTAACGAATAGCGTGAACCGCTTCGTGAATTGATATGTAATTGCGGGAGCATAATCATCGAGTGATTACAACTGAGATGATTCCGGTACTGCACTAGATGATTTTTAATGATTCCTCTACAGGTGGCTCCATGAGGAGGCTGCATCAGCTTCTTATCACTGGGGGACCGAATCACAGGCTATAAACTAAAATTGTCACAGAAAACACAAGGGTCTATCTGTAGGAGATCTCACACACACACAATGAAAATAGAAGTCTGCTATGCCTATAGTCCAGGGCTGTAAACTGTTGAATGCCTGTGGTCCATCCTAGAGAGAAAGATGTTCTGTGTTCACCACATTTGGAACCATTCTTACTTCTGGAAACCATCGGATGGGAAGGAGGGCTGGTGGAAAAGTGACAAATTGTGCATGTGTAAAGGTGCCAACCGCCTGTTGATGATAAAGAGGGAGGAGGAACAGGTGAGACCTGGGCCCATATTTGATCTGAGATGCTTTATACACCCAGGCCTAGGTGAGGTTTCAGTCAGACATTCAGGGCTCTTGTCTCTTTCATCTCTTAAAGGCACCAGTAATTATGGGGAATTCTTACATTCTTGTAACTTTAACAAATGTGTGGTTATTGCGCGATGGCCATTTAATTATCTGGAAATTGAGTGAAAAGCTAAATATATGACAAGAAACAAAGTCTGAGTCAAGAAAAAGGTTGCATGAGAGTGTCTCGGTTGTATTTCTTACCTCAACTGGAAAGTTGTGGGTTTTCAATGTTACACAAGCCTATGCTATGATATCAGACCGGATATGTTCTAGGCATGCTACAAAATCTGTTTACTTTGAGGATTCTGCTGAAAACCTCCCAAAGCTGTTGTAACTATAGCTATGTTGAAATTCACGTCAGACAGACTGCAGATGCAGGCAGTTTGATCAGAAGTAAGAAGAATGCAGCTACTATTCCGGTGTGCAGATGCACCCCATGGTTCAACATCGAGTCATGATTGTGCTTGGTGTATAATTGACTGCAGTATCACCCTGGGAGGGAAAACTCCAGTCAGTGATTGTCCAAGTCTCTTTGTACACCAGCTACCACTAATGGTCAATCAGGAACCTACAATCTGCCTGCACCAACTGAAGTGTACTCTTCCGACATAATGACTGGAGCTCAGCTGGTGGACTGTGGACTGAAAAGTATGTTTTACAACATATTGCGCCATCTAGTGGACTGTGTACATATAACTTACCAAAGACATGCACAAATGATGTGACCTCACAAAGGGCAGGAGTGTCATCTTCCCAGACACTATGCGTTTGTCCAGAAATGTATCGCCAGTCCCAGAGGAAGAGCTCCATCTCCAGTTACTAGCACACCAGAGGATTCTGGGTAGCAGCGAGAGATGGGGGTAACTCAATGTAGTTAATCAAAACACAATTGAACATAAATGTACATACCCTATGGTGGCCATAAAACATGCAAATGTGTGTTGCCACAAAATTAACTTACTGCTGGTCAAACTTGTTTATAATGCCAGACTTTAAAGAATATGGTTGAACAAAGAAAAGAATGATGATGAAGAATGTGGGCATAACATGACAGCTTAGTTACTGTAGTGTACAACCAGACCAAATGGATCTTATAAGGTACTACAAAAAGCTAAATATACACCCCCCCCTTGCTGAAATACAGTTGGTGTAAATATAGTATTACTATAGATTACATTTGCCCTTTCCTTTAGAAGGGAGATCTGCTCCAGTTAGTCTCCTCACTGCACTCCACTGAACTCAGT
The DNA here is from genome assembly GCA_029706075.1 of Aldrovandia affinis. Lineage (NCBI taxonomy): Eukaryota > Metazoa > Chordata > Actinopteri > Notacanthiformes > Halosauridae > Aldrovandia > Aldrovandia affinis. The sequence continues at coordinate 1,783,831 of JAINUG010000142.1, forward strand.
GTAGCAGTAACCGGATATCACTTGGTAGAGTGGACAAATCGATGAGGGAAGGCTGACTGTGGCACAGACACTTCTTTGTACTGTGAATGATATGTGAGAGATTAATTCAAGAACTGTGCGGTCAGTCACATGTGCTAGCTCCTCAGTGACTTGGCTAGAAAGTCTCATTAAAAAGAAGTTAAACTGGATGATGGAGATGGGACTTGAATTTGGAGTGTTACCATCTGGAAATGACATGGGACTGCAAAGATGCAAGAGACACTGAAAAAATGCTATTAAAACAGGCTGAAACATGAACCGTGTAGCTGAAATTCTGGATAGGAGGCCAGAAAAATCAGAAGAGAAACGTGCACATTTCGTTTTTGTATGGTTTATTAAAATGCTTGCTTTCTTCTACAGACTTTCCCGCCGAACAATTGGCCAAGACATGATAGACACATGGTGAGGAACCTCCCCTGTGGCACACCAGCCAATGAGAAAGCAGGACATGCAGTTCTAAAAGGGAAGGATTAGTAACAATACATCAATTACACAAAGAGCCACCTATATATTAAAAGCACATTTATTTTGATTGACACTGCGCACAAGGTATGTGCGTGAACGTCTGTCCAGGGTGTTTTATCAAGTGCAGTGCTTGTTCAGCAGTGCTGCACAGGATCGTTCACTTGACTGCGTTTCCAGCACGTCTACCGAAGTGCAGTACAGTGCATGTCAATCTGTCCCTTTAAACAACAAAGGAAAAAAAGGAAACAGAAGTAGTGACATCACACAAACACTGGAAAAACAGGGGCAGGGTCTAAGTGCTGTGATGGCCTGTGACTGGTCAGCCGACTTAATCGACCTCACAGCTCCACATCGCATCCCTTTTATGCATGTGCATTGATGATGTCAACGAACTCTGGTTTCAGAGAGGCTCCGCCCACCAGGAAACCATCCACATCCTTCTGGGAGCCCAGCTCCTTGCTGGTAGCACCAGTCACTGAACCTGCAGGAGAGGATGGTAGAAATTAAACACATACACAATACAATATTAATGTCCAACATGTCTAGGAATTTGAAACTATTCAGACAAGACCATGGGGCACCATTTTTAGGGAGTGCGCATTAGCTCAGACAAGCAGAACATGTTTAGTGCCATTTGTTCATCGATAATATAGCTGGGGGCACATCACCACAGAAACGGTGGTGTTGTGTGGCTCAGTTGGTAGAGCGCAGCGTTGGCAACGCTTAGGTTGTGGGTTCAATCCCCACTGGGGCCACATATACTGAAAATGTATGCATTCACTACTGTAAGTCGCTTTGGATAAAAGCATCTGCTAAATGGCATATATTAAATGGCAGTACAGTTAGCGCTCATGCCAAAACACACCCAAATGAAAATGCTAAATGTTTTACACAATGTGCTGTAGTGTAGACTCAGAACCTCCACCCAGAGTGCATGAGACAGGACACGGGGGAGCAGGCAGACTGAAGGGGCCCTTACTGACCTCCGTAGATGATTCTGACAGAGTTGGCCACTGCCTCGGAGACATTGGCCTTCATCCACTGCCTGAGCTTGTCATGAACCTCCTGGGCCTTTGTAAAAAGAGGGACCAAGAATTCAACCAAGAGCAACCATTCGTGCACAGCCATTAAAACATGAAACTCAACTTCTGCCTGCCAGTTTTCAACTCATGCGTAGAGCAGAGTAATACAATGGTTTTGTCATGTTGGGGTAAACTGAAACAGATAGTGCAGTATGCATAACATCCTGTGGTGGCCTACTTCAGTCTCTCAGGTGTGCAAGGTTTATACCTGTTGTGGGGATGCAGTCTTGCCAGTGCCAATAGCCCAGACAGGCTCGTAGGCGAGGACCACTTTGCTCCAGTCCTTAACGTTGTCTGCAACACCGTATGTCCAACATCATCAATAAACCCATACATTTTTTACATTTAATCTAGAGGATGTTCAACACAAGCTATAAGGGGAGCACCAGTTACCTGCGATGACCTTGGTCTGTGCAAAGACGACCTTCTCAGTGATGCCAGCCTCCCTCTCATCCAGCTTCTCTCCAATGCAGGCGATCACACCCAGACCATTTTCCAAAGCATGAGCAACCTTCTGGCCAATAAGCTGTCGGGCCACGGGGAAACATCCAATCAGAGGCCAAGGTGAGTGAAGAGGAATAGTAGAAATCAAAGAGTTGCATAAAGAGGATAGAGATGACAGCACACAAACACTCACACTAACACAAAAATGCTAGCAAATTGATAGAGAACTCAAGAGCCAATGAGTGAGTGTACCTCATCGCTTTCTCCGAAAACATGGCGCCTCTCAGAGTGCCCCAGAATAACCCAGTGCACTCCACAGTCCTTGATCATCGCAGGGCTGAGAGATCAAATAAATAAAATAGACTTAGTGCATGCATAGGGCAGTGGGCAGACTAAATGCAGCTCAGTGGCAGAGGAGGACCAGTGATTCAGGTGCAGTAGTACCTAATCTCTCCGGTAAAGGCTCCCTTGGCCACCTTGTAGCAGTTCTGTGCAGCGACTCCAATCTTGGGATCCAGCTTGGACCTGGCAAAGTCGAGATAGATCGCAGGGGCGCCACACACCACCTCTGTTTGGGGAAAAGTCAGTAGAGCATATACACATCAGTTATTAAACAGGACTTCCCTGGGTCACATTGGCGGGTAGCCTATGCCAGCTGCTGCATGGCCCACCACAACTGCGATTTTGTTTTACCATTGTGAAGACCGGTCGATTTGAATCTCTGTGCACTGCACTTAAGCACGTGTCATCAATGAAGATGCAGCATCATAGTACAGTGAAGCACTGGGCTGGACAGTGACATTCTCAGTGTAACAGTATCCTGGGTCAAGAGAGTCTATATTAATCCTTCTGAAGTCACTACTCCCTGCGTAAAGGTCAGTCAAATGGGACTCCCTTTCCCCTGGCGCAGAAAGGTCAGAGTGCAACGCTGAGAAGGTTACCCGTGAGACCACAACATTCTGCCAGGGTCACGGGCAGACCAATGGATAAAAGGTCAGGAGAGCTGAGCGCACTTCCATTTACCTTAGTTACAAGTGTGCATTTCAAGTATCAGCTGTAAAACATAAAGGCAAAAGCTCAAATACCCATTATGGTCTTTGCGCAATGCCTGACCGTTCGCTTTAAAGGTCCAGGTATGCGACCTTCGTCTGCTTGCCCGTGCCTCGCCCAAGTGTGGAAAGATCGGCAGTGCCAAGTTGAATATTAATAACAGTGCAAAAGTTCAAAGCCGTTTTATTTAAACCGAGGACTGGATTGAACCCCAACTGATATGCCGAAATCACAAAAAGCTATATACAAATCATGCATAACCAGACCGCGCTGTATAGCAGTTAACGCCCCGACATCATTGCACAAAGAGAAATTTCACAATGGGGCACGGAAGGTAGCCAATTGAGCACTATAAAATGGAGAGATTGGGCCGATAACACCTAAAAGGGAGAGGCTGCACTGTGCACGTGGCGCGAGGATGGTTATATAGTTTAACAAGAGCGCTAGTTGGTGAAGCTGCAATACGAACGAAGTATTCGGTTGGCAGTTTTAATTCCTGGTGAGAAATCTAGCGCTCTATTGTGGAGGTGTTCCCTTTACAGTACGTCGTAAAATGGATACGCAACACAAATCGAGTGGCCAGAATACGGAATTGCAGTGTGTCATCGACAATTGGAAATCTCGCAGAACAAGGGGCTGGCTGGCGTGCACGGATACGTGCTGGAGGACACACACACCCCCGCCTCCATGAAGGCAGTCTGCACGTTGTGATCGACCGGTCTATTTTTACTTACCACCACAAAAAACCCATCCTCTCAATAACACATTATCGGTTAGACATCTCGTGAACTTACATTTAATTCAACAAAAAAAGGTGGGCAGTTATCTTAAAGATAGGAGTGTCAACGAGGACTCAACCAGCACAATGACATTCAGCTACAGTGAGCTACCTACCTTGCCTCAACTAAAAATATAGCCAAATCATACATGGCTAGCTGTAGTAGGAATCCAAAATCTTCACTGACCCAAGCACTGAATCCAAATCACAGCGAAATTCAAATCATGTGAAAACAATGCGGATGATTGATCGATCAAATCATGGAAAGGGTTATGAATGGGGACTAGCTACACTTGGCTACATAGTAAGTTCTTGTTGGTTGGCCATCAACTATGCCACTCATTTTTATATGTGCTTGTTAGCTAATGACTGTAACGTTATTATAGTTAACGAACTGGCCAATTGCCTACATCAATGTAGAACTGTTAGCGTTACAGTTTCCCCTGACTAGCTTTGGTTGCTGGCGAGCCCATTATTTTACCTACCGGTTTCGGCGTGGAGTTTGGCACTATTCAGTGTATTGATGAGTTCGCCAAGGCTTTGTTTATCGCCGTTCATCTTCCAGTTTCCGCCTACGAAAAATTTCCTTGGAGACATGATTGAAGCGTGTCTAGAGGGGCTGCGCAGCTGTACTAGTACAATAAAGAACCTAGTCGGAGAGACGAGCACCCACTCGTTGTTAGAATCTCGATATATATTATCAGCTATCCTGTAGCCCCACCCCTTGTGGTGTTTCATTGGTTTACAGCAGAAACTCCCCGTTAGAGAATTTCCTTATAAAGAGAGAGGGCGATGACGATTAAAGACGCGAAGTGATTCACTGATTGGTTACTGTAAAGTTTTCCTTTCACCCTGAGTGACGGCCATCTCATGCATTTTCGTCAATGAAAGAAATAGGCCTTTATAGGCTTTATATTATGATCTGGCAAAAAATGAGGCTAAGACAACAATTAAGAGCTAAAAAACGTAGCAAGATTTCGGCACAAAACATTTTTTTCAAAGACTCATCGATGAAGGGACGTCCCATGATCTCGATCGACTGCACTGATTGGCCGGCAGCCTGTCGTGCAATTTACATACCCAGCATCCCTTTCGTGAAACATAATATGTACAATTGTATTTTAAATCAATATATGTTTGATGAATATGTTAAATATTTAGACCTTTTATATATCCATATTTTATGTTTGTCATATCACAGTCGATTCTTGAAACTTGAAATTCTCCCACCCTGGTAGGAGTACAGAGACAGTTAAATAAGTACATCGAGCAACCCAGCCAGGTTAAATGGAATTTTTGCTTTTTTAGTATTTGTCTAGAAGGTTTCTCCATCTCGGAGAAGCCCCATAAATTGTACAAAGAAAGACTTATATTATTACTATGGACTATTTGCAAGTCTAAGGTTGAGATACACTGACGTAGTATCTGACAATTATGACACAATCTAATCTGATAATTATGTGGCACAAGTGATATTTGTTTGTTGTACATAATACCTGTGGTCTAAATATCCATACACTGAAATGGATTGAAAATGTACCCTGTAGCTTGGCTGAATTTAAAAAAGCAACCAGACATTGTCTATGGAGGATCAAAGAAACGGGGAAACCCACAGCATACCCTAATAAGCGCGATTCTTTGAACTGGCCACAAGGGGGAGGAACTGCACCATTTTTTATGGAATATTGAACCTGACATGATTCAAAGTCGTTTTAGTTACACAAACAGTAACGACTACTACTTGAATTATAGTACTATAATGAAAATTGTGCCCAATATAAATTATGTACAATTATATCTATTCAAATTGGTTTGTATAGTTCGCTATCATGTGCTTATAAAACATAAATTCAAGCAGTTGTTTTAGGTCATGTTATACTTTTTGCACATTTTCCATTTCTACATAAACACTGCCATTCCAGTGTCTGTTATTAGCAAAGTAACGCTCATATGTAGATATTTATCTGCATTCTCTGTGGTAACGCAGCTGTCTTATTCGGTGTTATCTTTTCCCTCTGTATCTAATGGGGGCGTCAGATAGCTAGTTCGATTTTTTTTTAAACGAATGTTGCGAAACAGAGTAACGACAGCACTGAGTTGAAGGTCGCCGAAAGCTAGAAAAGGGGAGAGGAAGGAAGAGAGAGGAGGGGAAAGGGAGGTGGAGAAAGGTAAATCGAGTAAAGGGCACATAAAGGAGAGCGTGAAATAAGAACAAGTGTGCACATTCACGGAAACACTGCACGGAGCCACTTCCGCCCGCACGAAAAATGGCGGCTCCCTTGATGGAGAAATTGTCGGACTATTTGGGTTCCCCAGAACCTGCGGTTCGGCTCATTTTGTCAATTCTAATTGGTGAGTTCAGTCTGGTTCGCCTCGGGTACTTTGGGAGATAGGAATACTCTTAAGCGCCACATTGCATTTTACGCGATATACACAAATTCTATACAGACACCCAACATAGCTAGCTAAGTTGGCTAGCTATATCTTATACAGCAGCCAAAAAACTATATGGTTTTCTAGCAAGCTACAGCTCATAATTGTAAATAGAACCCTAATCCAATTACTAGCTGACACCTACTCGGCAGACAGACTTCAAGGTCGACTTGACACAAATGGCAAGAACCGCACAATGTACATACAGGAAGAAAGGAAACTGTTTGGGATTATTTCTAAACAGTCTAATTTAAATGATAGCATCTCACACGTTCCTTGATTGTAGATTGTGAAGTGGACCATTTTATTCAAGCATAAACCTTGACCTGTAACGTTAACAATCTAGCTAACGTACTTCAATAAATATGTAGTTGGCTAACGTGTTCACGCCGATTGTCTGGGTTTCATATTACATGCAAAGGTGGAGAGGGCAGAAGAACACAGTGGACATTTGAACTTTGGTCTGACACATGGACATCATTTCACACTTAAATCTATTAATATATCTAGACAATAATAATAATCGATATAATGGTTCTACTAATGAGCTAGCCCCATCATATATTAATACAGATAACGTTTTTTTTCCTGCATGTAACGTTGTTAACTAATACCAGGTCTCGATGAATGTGTAACGTGAGCTTGTTTAGTGAGTTATTCATTTTAGATCTAGAGGGCTAACGTTTATCGACTGATTTAGACTATGCATGCACGTGGTTTCAACTGTAGCTACCCGAACAAGTGCAAAATTACATTACAAAATGCCGATGGTGACATACGGTGAACAGGTTTTGCCTGCTTGAAGTAGCCCACAATTGATCACACACAGCAATGAAAGCGATACTTTTAGTTTCCACTGGACCTACAATTGTTTGCTCTGATATGCTGAACAAATTAATTGACTCTCATTAGGGTGCAGTACAATTTCCTTTAGTGTGATCGATTCTCAGATTCCTAACAGGAATGACAATTGATCACGTTCTCTACACAGTTCATTGTTTCCCAGAAATGGGTACGCCTATAAAAAAACATTTATTACACATAAAACATATTCGACCTGTTATATAGTGATGTGATATTAGCATTTTCTTGTATCTACAGATCATCTGAATTTGTGGATAACTACTCTTGTGGACGGTTTCTCTGATCTGTACAAATCAGGCAGTTTAATGCTTGCGAAAAAGCACCGAACTGAACTTTTCTGATTTTATTTCGCGTTTCTCAAAGCTAGCACGCTATACAGTTAATACAGGGATTTCAGTTAAAAGTGTGGCTTTAAAAATAAAAAAGATCACTCAAATAAACCCCGAATTCTAATTTACATTCTCTAACATAACATGAAGGAAAATAACGCTAAAACGTGAGACATAATTAAGAGGACAGTTTGTGATTACTGGATCAGAGGATTATTAAAATAATTGTTAATTAAGAAAAATAAATGAAAACCGTTTGAGACCAATGATCAGTTTAAAGTTAAGATTTCAGCTTCTCCTCTTCCCAGCTCAACAACCACCACTGGTATCCACAGCAATTGAAGCTGGTCTAAATGCTAGGCTACTCACCTTAGTATTATTGCCAAAGTATTTTTTTGGCTGGCCCACAACAACTTTGTTACACATTAACCTATCTACAGAGAACAGCATTGCTTGACCTTCAAGTAGAGTATAAGACCTGTAATGTCCTTCACAATAAAGCCAACACTGGTGTTGTCATTGTCTTTAATGACATATTGTATTAACACTGTCTTTCTTTCTCTCTCTCTCTCTCTTCTTCAGGATACCCTTTTGCCCTGTTGTACCGGCGTTATTTGTTTCACCACCCCCCCTACATTGTTCACCTCTTCCACACTTTTTCTGGACTAGGTCTGGCAGCTTTTAACTTTGGTGAGAAAAAAAGGGAGGGGAGGAGTGAATGAATTTAATGATGTTATGTGATTATCTTTGGACCTTGCCTGCCCGGTCATTTACATGTCACTGTGAGCTGTGTTTATTTTTACGTTAAGCACGTTTTGTGTGTGTGTGTGTTTGGGACCACACGGAAAAGAAACCAATCTCTTTTCAGTCGTTTTTGACAGGGATGCTGTATTAATGATGATGTGCATTTTAATTTCAAGTGAGGGAGAAAGACCAAGGGTGCAGATGGTGGGAATGGAGAGAGACAGAGAGAGAGATTTTGTGATGATGATGATGATGATGATGATGCTAATATTGAAATTGTTCCACTAAAAGAAGGGAACAGATAGGTGAATACTCCCTCATTCCACATGTATCCATTGTGGGGCAGAGGGTTTAAATTGAGAAGGAACCAGGCCGAATGATGGGCTGAACACAAGGTTGTGTAGACAACAATGACATGGACCTGTGGATGAATCCTCTACTGACATTTTCTCTTTCTGTTTCTGTTTCTGCTGTTGTCGCTGGACTTGGATTTAACAGCAGGTCGGTTGCTCTCTGTGATATACACTGTGCTCTGTCTTGCAACCTCCTTCTCATCTTTCTTCTACGTGCAACCTCTCTTGGTGCAGTGTGAATGCATTGTAGTGTCCCCCATCCATTTTTGACAGGCTCTACTTTACTGTATTAACTCCTTCTTTCTCTACCCCTCTCTCAGGCTCTCAGCTTTATCACTCGGCAGTCTGTATTGTTGTCCAGTTCCTGTTGCTGAGGCTTATGGGACGGACAGTGACAGCCGTTTTGAGCAGCTTTCTGTTTCAGATGGTGAGGTCACTCTCTCTCTCGCTGTCTTTTCGGGTTGTGATGCAGGTTCAGTTGAGAAGTGGGTCGACGACACCCCTCGTGTCTCTCTCTCACTGCAGTTTTTATGTGCTGTAGTGCTGAGCCAGAGTGCCGGCGACTCTGCGTAATGTCCCCCCTCCTGCTTTTCTCTCCCTCTCTCTCTCCCTCTCTCAGATGTACCTAATGTTTGGATATTACTACACTGCTACAGACCAGTATGACATTAAATGGACCATGCCCCACTGCGTGCTCGCACTCAAGCTTGTCGGTATGTTTCTTTCTCCCCCTCTCCCTCCCCTGCCCCCCCTCTCTCTTCTGTCTATTATCTATTATCTATCTCCCTCCAACCTTGACTCATTCACTTTTTTCCCTTTTATCACAAATAATTTGAAAATAACTCAAAATGTTTGAACTAGTGTTAATTAATATCTCACAGGGTTAGATATTAACGATTTTGATTTGAGCAGTATGTTCTCTCAGAACCTTTATTGCTTTTGTTGCATTGTTTAGTGTTACACTGCTGATGCTACTGCTAGTATGTGCTCTGTTGTGAGTGCCTTCCCTCTCTTTGTAAAGTCAGTGGAGGATAGGCAACGCATGCGGTTAATCATCTTAAAATCATAGTTGTCATAGCATAGTTGTAATAACATTGGCGTATTCTGATTTTTCTAGGTTTGTCATTTGATTTCTATGACGGTGGGAAGGAAGCAGTGAGTTGATTTATTTTTCTATTTTTTCATAAGCTGTAAACCGGCCAATTCAGCCGGTTTGCTTTGTACGGTATGTCTGTGTGTGTGTGTGTGTGTGTGTGTGTGTGTGTGTGCGCGCGCGTGTGTATGCGTGTATGCGTGTATGCGTCTGTGTCTGTATGTTTGGCAAGCAGGTAACTGATGTCAATAACAGGAGGTATTAAGATTTATACCTCGGTAGAAAATACAGTGGCTACATGTGTGTGCAATGTGTAATTTATAGCGCTGTACTGGTGATGTAGTTTGTAGTGTAAATTGTCTATCTGTGTCTTCCAAATAACTTTATCTCTTTCCGCTAGTGCTCATGTGCAGTTTATCTTAGTCACTTTTCCTGTTTCTTTTCTGTCACTTTTGCTTTCTCTCTCTCTCTGTCTCTCTCTCTCTCTCTCTCTCTCTCTCTCTCTCTCTCTCTCTCTCTCTCTCTCTCTCTCTCTCTCTCTCTCTCTCTCTCTCTCTCTCTCTCTCTCTCTCTCATATATATGCTGCTGATGTTTTCTGTCCATCAGTGTTTTTCTTCTTAGGGAAGCTCTCTCTTTCTCTCTCTCTCTCTCTTTACCATCGTGCATAAAGTACCATGCAGCTGATTGTTAGATATCAATTGAAAGCCACAAATGGCACTTCAGAGTAGTACATTTTATTGAGTGTGCATTGATATTCGTTTGGTCATGTGCCAAGTAGATACTTTCTAACAGACAAACAAGTACTTTTTCCCCTAGTCACAATATACAATTCTTGTTGAACAATTCATTTCAGGCATTAAGTCTGAAATATTCATAGATCATTTTATAGCCTTGGCTGGTTTTTGGGCAGGAGCAGTTACTGCAGTGCTTTTCCCCCGCTTGCCCTTCTCCCCTTGTAGTCCCAGCTCAGTGCAGATCAGCAGAAGGGAGCACTGTCCACTGTTCCGTCTCTCCTCGAGGTCCTTGGCTTCTCCTACTTTTACGGCGGCTTCCTGGTGGGGCCACAGTTTACACTTCGTAGCTATCTGAAGCTGACCTCTGGGGAACTCACTGACTGTCCAGGACAGCCACCTAACAGGTGAAGAAAGCACTACAAATTCCAACTAAAACAGGAGCTGTTCACAATTGTCAGAGACACAGAAGTGGTCTTTCGAGTGTACTCTCAGAACAATCTAACGTTTTGCAGACCAGAACAGGCCATCTAGCCCCTTATTGCCCCATCTTCCAATATCTAAACAATAAAAATGCATTTTTGCCATATGAAAACATTGATTACTTTTTATATCTCTTCAATCAAAGTCTACAAGTGGATAAAAAAAATTCTTGTTCTGTGTTTGTTGTGATATAATTTGCTCTTGACTTAGCACAATGTATCATCACAATGTATAATCATCTCTCTCATGATCTCGTTCAGTGTGTTCCCTGCTATGAAGCGATTTTCTTTGGGTCTTGTCTGCCTGGCAATCTTTACCGTTGGAAGCCCCTACTACTCCGATAGCTACTTTCTTACAGATGAATATGAGGTTAGTGGAAGCAAACTGGTAACCATTCAACAAACTGAGTGAAAAGTATGGGTAGCATTGCTATTCCAAGCATTATCCTCACTTCATTTTCATTGTAGGAAAGATCATTGCTTTTTTCAATAATCCGTATCACTGCTGTCTTTTTATTCTGCATCTGTGTCTCAGGCCCAGCCTTTCTGGTATCGCTGTGTATACATCCTGCTCTGGGCTAAAATCAACCTCTACAAATACGTCAGCTGCTGGGTCATCGCGGTAAGTGTCTGTGCCTCACTATACGTTAGCCTGTGTCTAAGCACCTGTGCCTCACTATACGTTAACCTGTGTCTAAGCACCTGTGCCTCACTATACGTTAACCTGTGTCTAAGCACCTGTGCCTCACTATACGTTAACCTGTGTCTAAGCACCTTTACCTCTGGAAATCTAAGGCTTTACTGGGGGGTGGGGGGTCGATTTAAGGGTATTCATTTTCATTTTATTTTTCCTCCTTTTTTAGGAAGGGGTATGTATCCTCTGTGGGCTGGGCTACAACGGAAAAGATGCAAACGGGGTGGACCAATGGGATGCCTGCGCAAACATGCTGGTGTGGCAGTATGAGACCACGCCCCTTTTCACAGGAACAATTTCCTCCTTCAACATCAACACTAATGCATGGGTAGCCAGGTGAGTTGTCCTATTCTAAGAATCATTATAATGGTCTATAAGTACTGTGTTTTTTTTGTTTTTGTTTTGTCATTTAATTTCATGCTGTCAAATACATGTGGTCATATTTCTCATCACGTGTAACAAAGTATAAGTGAGTATATGTTTTCTAGTATCACGCACCTCCAACACTGACCTTCGATTGGGCCAGACACACAGTTTGGTTGAGTCGTTGTGTAGGATCTGCAATTAAATGTCCATGAGGAGAACTAACTCACATCCTTACTCCTCCAGTAATAGTGTACATTGTAGTTCTGACAGTGAGCACTCTCTGGGAGTTGTAGTTCTGACTGTGAGCACTCGCTTACTCTGTGTGCGGTCTGTGTTTTAGTTCTGACTGAGCACTCGCTCACTGTCTGTGCAGTGGGAGTTGTAGTTCTGACATATGGTCTCCTCCGAGGTGCTGCGTAGACATGTGTTCAAACGACTGAAGTTCCTAGGAAACAAGATGGCGTCTCAGGTGGCCACACTGATGTTCCTGGCCGTTTGGCATGGCCTGCACTCTGGGTACATACTCTGTTTCTCAATGGAGTTCATCATCGTCACCGTAGAGAGAAAGGTAACAGACAGACAGCTGGCCAGCATTTAATACATCATGCTGTCAACATTTTAAATGTTGCTTTACCTCAGGTGCGTGCTGTCGTCACCATCGTTTACATCGTCTGTTGCATGCCACACAAAAAGAATCCCCCTCTTTTCCTGTTTCAGGCCATGGCGTTGGTAAAAGACAGTCCACTGCTGACTCGACTGTCTGCCAGCCCACTGTATCCCCTTATCTACTGCGTTCAGCAGTTCATACACTGGCTGTTCATGGGCTACCCTCTGGTGCCCTTCTGCCTCTTCACATATGACAAGTGGCTCAAGGTAAGCAAGAGGTGGAGGGAAAGATGCATGACTTCATATCAGTCCATCCTTGACAACTTGAATGAGAGCAATATTTTATATTTGACCACACACAACTTGGTGCCATTTTATGTTTGACTCTTGCAATCCCCATCCCCTCCAAGCCCCCCTTTACAATTTGCTTTGGTAAGTGCCCACTTTTGAGTCTGTGTTGATTATTTGTCTTGCGTCTTACAGGTGTATTCGTCCATCTATTTTTGTGGTCACATCTTTTTCTTCGCCGCGTATCTTGTCATGCCATACCTCCGCAAGGTGCTGGTGCCTAGGAAAGGAGGGGATGAGAAAAAAGAGGAATAGAAAATTGGGTAAATTTGTCTTTGGCTATACCTTCTACCTGTGTCTCTCAAACTACCATAGGTGTTGCACAATACAACAGGTATTTGTGTGTGTGGGGGGAGCATATATTGATATACATTTGGACCTAGAATTTTTTTTGCCAGTTTTGTCAGCTAGTTTTCCTCTTTCCTTTCGGCTATTGTGTCAAGTCAATGCACTGTTCCTGTTCTCTCATGTTAATGCTCTCTCATTCTGTCTCTTTCAGGTCTCTTGGGTTGGAGTATTCAGCCTGAATCCGACTGAAGGGAACTGTGACTTTTTAAAGAGGGGAAGATCAGAGCATATTTTAATGCTTTTAGTAATATATATATATATGTGTGTGGGTGTGTGTGTGTGAGAGTGTACAAATTTGTTTCTATATATTTTTGTGTTTTGGGTGGGTGGGGACAGGGGTGAATGAGGGGCAAATGAGTTTGGGCGCAGAAATGTAACCATAGTGCCACATTCATACGTGAAGGCCATTTGAGTTCATGGGCTGATTAAAAAGGGAGGTGCACTGAATAACAGTGACTGAAAAATGTGCATACAAAAATACAGATATGAATGGCAATGTGGGGCTTCCCATGAGCTCCATCTATTTATTATTTTTCCTCCGTTTGAAATCCTCTGTCCCCCGCTCCGTTCAGAGAAATGCTGCCCAGGGTCGGGCTGACAGCACAAAGTGTACTTGAAACAGATACACGACTAAAGTGACATGCACCTCATGGCCATTTTGTCAGGCGTGACCATTTTGTACAGACATTTTCACAAACCTTGGCCAACACACTGAAACACACTGTACACGTTTGTTTAATTGCCTTGTTTATTGATGAATGTTAAAGGTTGTGCTGGTTTTAACAAAATCCTCTTTTTTGTTGTTCTATTTTGTTATGGTTATTGATTTTTTTGATATTTTGGGAGTTTACATAATGTATTTTGTAGCTTTTGAAAGGAAGATCCACACAAAGGATGATTCTGTCTGTCAATTGCTTCATATTTTGTCAAGACCTCATCATTTCCACTCCTCAATTCTCCTCTCCCTCTACCTTTTCTCTTCGTCACTCTTTTACTCTGTCTGAACAAGAACTCAAAGCAAAAAAAAACGAAAAAAAAAAAAAAAAACTTTCAACCAAAACAACAGCTTTTCTATTGAATGAAGTTATGATAATGATTATACCATCAATAACAAACTCCAGTGAGGTAGAGTCGGCTCGTTATAGTGGCTGAATGGGAGCTACGGCTCACTAACAATGATAATATTTTTTAATATTTATACTTGTGGTGATAATTGATGTGTATTAATTGTTATTATTCCAGAGACTACTTTGCCTTATTGCTACCAAATGTACAAAGAAAAAGAATTTTAAATAAACTTTTTGTAATGTTAATGAAAATTCTGGATTGTTTATTTTTAAATCAATGACTGCGTCTATGCTGTCGTACTGGATGTACGTGCAAGCTTTCGCCACCCCTGTTATCGGTCTGATGAGATCCGAGGTGACGTCATTTTGCAGTCTGGGCGGGGAGAGGGAAGAGAAAGGTAGGGAGGGTGGAAGAGTAAAAGGTCGCTCTCAAGCTGTCAATCAGCAAATGGAAACAAAATGGAAAATTAATATTGTGCTTGGTGCCAATTACTGGAATACGTAGTAGGGCGCTAGAACTGACCCGAGAGAGAGTGCGCGCAATACAGTTTTGATACACTACATTAACTGAGGGATAGAGGGACATCTGAGTGGGGTGAGGGAGAAGGACGCAGTGTGGGCGGGTAGAGAAACGGGAGAGGGAGGCGGCATCGATGCTTCAGCATCGTCGTTTTTTTCCTTAGACGACGACTGCTGAAAACTGGGACAACAAATTGACAGTACTCACTGTTTGAATACGCATTCCAGTTTTAGCATTCCAATTCAAACATAGGCACTATAAGCTTATTAATAATAACAACATCACCCCGTTCACCTGTCGTTTGAATTTGATCCAGCGGAGTAGGAGAGAGAGGCGGACAGGAGGTGAGACGGATGCTGTGAGACAGAGAAGCGTCGGGTACCAAAAAGCTTCACGGTACTGGCAAACCTAAGGATTTCTGTATTTATTGTCATAATTTCCAGTAACGTCATTAATTTTGAACCACGACGGTAACTGTAGGCTAATGACGGTTTGTGTCAAAAAATATCTAATCTGTTTTCAAAAAATCAATTCATTGTCGCATATACGCGTGTCTGTGGTTCCGTATGTTTATGTCTGTTTATCTAAATGTATCTCAGTAAGTGTCTAGCCTATATCTTTGTTTTATATGTATGTTTTCTGATCTGATTCTTTATTTTGCCTACGTTGTGATTGAACGAACTGCAAACTGAATTATGTCGAATGTTATAAAGATTCTACAATACAGGATTGCTTTAAACAATTTTCAGTCAGTAGTCATGGAATTCACTATTTATTTGGATACACCTATAGCTCTTTGTAACAGTACATGCACATAAACACCTGCATTCATACAGACTGTGTATGGCTATGTTTATGTATGCATACTTACCTGTTGTAATTGCATCTTGTCTAGTAGCTACCTGTTTATGAAATACCATTACTGATATTTCATTTCCCAAATATCAAATACCATTTCCATCATTCATATTGAATAGTTCCATTTACTGCTCATGTCAATGTTACCACGAATATGTATCAGTCTGTCTGAACTTTCAGTGGCTGCAGTGGGCCCTGCAGGGTGTGTGTGTTTGTGCATGTGTTTGTTTGTTTGTGTGTGTGTGTGCGTGTGCGTGTGTGTGTGTGTTTAGGAAATTATGAGGTAGAATTACGTGGTATCGACCAAGTATTCTTGCTTGACATTCGAATGTATTTGAAGTGTTCAGTTGATTTTATTTACAGAATTAACTTGGGTTAGATTGGAAGTTGACAGTGTCTATGATGGAAAAATTGACGCCTGTTATTTCTGTCTGTCTGTCGCACCTTTTTGTGCACTGCTCATTTCTAATTGTAG